>CM038795.1:156185126-157385126 GCA_021764765.1 Vicia sativa | reverse complement strand
GAATTAGTCTTAATATGTTTGATTTTTTGAAATATAATTTTTACACTTAAATTTACAGTTTAACTTACTTTTGCAGACATAGTATATTTAAATATAAATTATCTTACTTTTAAATTTAAGACAAATTTTCAAAAACAACTAATCCAAAATATGTTATCTCTTCATACATATTCCCTATACTTCGTTTTCTTTCAAAAACTGAACTGATTTTCTTTCTCCGCCTACGAATCATATGGGGGGATTAGTATCCACCTTCGCAGAATAAGGATATTCTTCATTTTCTCTCTATCTATTAATTATACTTTTAAAATTTCTTAGTTGAACTCATTTATTATTAGACTTTTATGTAGGGTTGTTCAAATAAACCATAGAATTGAATTGAAGTTAAAATAATTGAACCAATCATTATGCAATTAACCAATTTTAAATAGTTCCGAATTGAATCGTTAGTTACTTTAAAATTTAAATTCATTTTTATAAAAAAAAATAAAAAATGTCATTTTAATTAATTAAAAAAGTTGACTTTTAAAAAAAAATATCAGCTTTTCTCGAAAATAAAAAAATAGTCAAATATTTTTAAAAAAAAAAAATTAATTTTTTTCAAAAATAAAAAAATCATTTTTTTTAAATAAAAAGTCGATCTTTTTGAAAAGTAAAAATTGACCTTTTTTTTGTTGACAAAAAGCATATCTTTTTATTATCAAAAAACAATGAAATACTAGTCGATCGCACGGATCCAGACAACTACAAATCCCCTAACTGTTAGAGTTACTCACATACATATCACGCATATATGAGTACTTAAGATCCTATTAGTCATGCACCTACATCTAATAGTATCAATAATTCTAGCACTCAAATTAATGTCAAATTTTTTTTGAGAGAAAACTTTTTCATTCCTGCTTCTCCATAATTCATAGATTGTTTCTGCATAAGGAATCTTTAAGAGTTGTCTTCTCCAGCCCTTCAAGTTAGTTTCCTTGATAAGCCACAGGGTCTCCTCATCCCACCCTTTTGGATCCCGTTCAAAGCCAACAAACTGCAGCACGACTGTCCACACTTCCTTGAACAATTTACAATAAAGAAAGATATGTTGTATGCTTTCCACGTTACACAAAACTCGCACACATTATGCAGTTACACCCCAAATTTCGTGAGCCTCTCCTTTGTAGCTAATCTCCCATGTAAAGTCAACCACAAGACAATGTTTGCCCGCGGTCTCGCCACATTCTGCACTAATTTTTTCCACGCAACACGCTGTTGCTCTCCTCGGATCTCACGATACATCATGGTTGTTTGGTAATCATTCCCCTATATCACAGCATCCCAATACGACATGTCTTTCACGATATCCTGGCATTTGATAATTTTCTTCAAACTCCATGTGCAATTCGTGCCCACCTGCCAGGACATAATGTCATGATTCTTGATGTAGTAGGCATTAATCCATCGCACTCAAAGCTTGTCAGCGTTCGCTTGGATATTCCACAAGATCTTACCAATAGTTGCAACATTCCACTCCCTAAGCGAAATCATGTTTAGGCCACCTGTATTTCGGGGAAAATTTTTTTTGTCCTAAGAAACCAGAGATTTACGCGAGATGATATCATTACCATTCCATAGAAAACTCCGACAGATACTTTCAATATGGCTAATAACTTTCTGAGGCAACTGGAAAATCTGCATCCAATACGAGGTTAACGAAAAGAGAACACTCTTTATTAGTTGGAATCGACCAACAAAGCTCAACAATTGAGTTGTCCAATGCCTAACCCGCGCCACCACCTTGTCAATCAAAAGTTTGAATTGTTGAACTGAGACTTTCTTACTCGACAGCGGCACACCAAGATATTTAAAAGGAAGACTACCTTTTTCAAAACCAATATTATCCATAATAATCTGCTGAACCTGATTTGTCACACCCCCAAAAAATAACTTTCATTTTTTAGGATGAGCTATCAGCCCAGTAGAACCTGAAAACGTATGTAACAACTGCATAATGATCTGGACCGACTTAGCATTGCCGTTAGCAAAAATAATTAGGTCGTCTGCAAAGCTGATATTAGTAATTAACAATTTCTCACACCTGGGATGAAAATTGAAATTATGGTTGTCCTTGAGCTTTCACAAGCAACAGTGAAGATATTCCATTATGAGCACAAACAGCAGGGGGAATACGACCCCCCTGCCTCATCCCTCGCTTCGCCTTTCACCGCTCCAGTTGTACGCCCATTAATAGAATATCTATTGGAAACCCTTCGCACACACATCATTACCCACCCTGTAAATTTTGTAGGGAAATTCATCTCGTGCATGATCTGCTCTAGGGCATCCCACTCAACGGTGTCATACACTTTCTGTATATCCATTTAGATAGCACAACAGGGGGAGATTTGTTTCCTGCTATAGCCTTTCATGAGCTCATGAGCCAGCAAAATGTTGTCTTGTATAAGCCTACTAGGGATAAACGCAGTTTGGCTCTCGTCAACCACACTAGCCACGACTTTGCTGAGTCTAACTGTTAGGATTTTAGAGATATTTTGTAAATCTTTGAGCAGCACGCAATAGGGCGCATATCTTTATTCAACTTTGCTTCAGTACTTTTTGGAATAAGAGTGACCAACGCACAATTAATCACAATGAACATTCGATTATTATCAAAGAAATCAAGCACAGCCGCACTCACATCCTTCTGAATAATACGCCAGGTGCTTTTGAAGAATTTTGAGGTGTAGCCATCCATCCCCGACGCCTTATTCTCCCCAATACTCTTCACTGCTTCCCATATTTCCCTCTCCGTGACCGGTTGAAGCAAAGCCTCTCTATGTGGCTCACTAAGCTGAGCTCCCTTCCTCAGGGTTGCAATGTACACATGCCTCAGATTGTTATTCTTCGTGTCAATCAGCGTAGTATAGAAATTCATAACTTCTCTCTCAATATTAGCAAACTCAACCAATTTTTTCCCATTAGCAGATTCCAACTTATGCAGACTATTTTGCTTGTTCTTTCCACGAATAATGGCATGAAAATAGGCATTGTTGCTATCTCCAGCTGGAGCCAGTTTACTTTGGACTTTTGTCTCAAGATTTTTCCTCTGTATCAGACGCCCAAGGAGTTTCTCAGTCCAATTTTTTATTTCAACTATAATCTTGTTGAACAAGTCACCAACAAGCTGGGCTTGAGCATTAGCAAGCTTCTCACGATATTCTTGTATTTTTCGGATCCGAGTAGTTTTGCTACGACTCAGGGCTCGAAGGTGGGGTTGCAGGCTCTCCAGGTTCCTCCACAGGCTATACATAGGTTTACCATGCTCATGGAACTTCCAATGATCCATCACAGTTTGCAAGAAATCTTTGTGCTCTACCACATTATTAACAAACTTGAATCTATCTTTATAATTTCCATTACTTTGAGCCACCCCACTGGGATTGATTGTAATGGGGGAGTGATCTGAAATATGATTCGTGAGTACCTCAACCATGCTGTTAGGATACTTGGTGTACCACTCCAAGTTGCAAACTACATGGTTAATCCTAGAGTAGATGAGATTTACTATATGATTGTTGGTCCAAGTATAAAAGGCCCCATATGTCTCATGTTCAAAGAGCTTCATGTCCCTCATCATAGTAATTAAGTCTTCCATCTGAGCCTGGTTAATACGATTCCCACCAATTCTATCATTATTTCTTATCACATTGTTATAATCTCCCATGATTGTCCAGGGGCCATAAGTACCATTAGCTAGCCTCCCAATAGCCTACCATGATAATCATCTGTTCATGAGCTGATTGTGTCCATACACGAACGTAACCCAATAGATGTGCAAGTCGTCCCTGTCACAAAGCTCTCCATGAATGTGCTGAGTAAATTACTCACTGACTTTGAAGGTAATCTCAGTTTGATTCCACATTATCCAAATTCTACCATTGGGGTGACTATCATAATTATCCATCCAAGACCAATTGCTGCCAAAAGTTTTTCTAATTCTCCCAGCATTATTTTCTTTTACACAAGTTTCAAGAAGAGCAAAACAAGGCACATTAATTCTCCTGAGTTGGGCTTTAATCTCAGTGTGCTTGGAAATTTTATTCAAACCCCGAATATTCCACGTAGCTAACATGGATCACCAAGAAGGTGGCTCTCTATCTCCAACACATCAAACCCATTCTTACTTGTGCCAATGACCTCTATGATTGGTTTATTTTTCTCCACATCCCATCTTCTCCCTTTACCTTTGTGCTTTACTGCTGGTCCAACCATGGTCCAAGGTGTGGCCTCAGATTCCTCAGGTTGTGTCTGCTTCTGAACTGGCTGGACGAATGATTGTTCTTTCACCTTTGGTTTCGCTGCCCAGACTTTTTTCTCTTGTCCTATAGGCTTCATTTTCTCACAGTCATGGCCTAACTTATCACATTTCTTACAAAAAATGAGCTGTCACTCATACTCTACTCTTTGGCTGAATCTTTTTCCATCTGGATCATCTATGATAATCCGGCCTTTCATGCCTCGTATAATATCAATTTCAACTAGGATACGAGCATAAGTGATTCTCAACTTATTTGCTGTGTACTCATCTGTCATCATTGACTTTCCCAGGGCCCTGGAAATCTTACCAATGCTTCTTTCACCCCATAGATTTAGGGGTAATTGTGGTAGCATGACCCAAATTGGAACCACTCTTATAGAATTCTCCTTCAATGAGAGATTAGGATTCCATTCATGAAGGAACATGGGCCAATGGTAAATGGTGTAAGGCCCCCGCTTTAGAACATCATCTTTGTCTTCCTTTGACTGGAACCGTATAAGAAAGAAACCCTCTTCATTGTAATACAAATCAGGTAGTGCTTCAAAGTTCCAAACTCTCATCATGAAGTTCTTCACCCCATTCACGGTGAGGTCACCCCTAAGCACATACATTATAAGGGCATTCCTCTAAAATTCCTTCTCTGAGACCACATCTTCCTCTGCAATCATCACCTCTACTTCCCCATTCACCATTGTTGGGGTGTATACTCAGATATATTCCATTCCTAGGTAGCCGATTTCCTATGACATCCACCCAAGCTGCAATGTCTTTTTTGGGATGCAACTGTCTCATGTTGAACTTCCTCCGAATCGTTTCCATCTGCTCCACCATCGGGATGGACTGTTAGAACATAATTTGGTTCTAATCATATCTTATAGTTTTGATGATAACAAGTGAAATAAATTTTGTATAATAAATATGATACTCTGATGTGTATTGTTTCCATTTCAGATAATATTCTGTCTCAAGAATTCTAGAACAAAAGAAATATCAAACTATGCTGAGTAACCAAGTTGTTAGAAGTTCTAATGATGAATGAAACTTCTAGACACGCACGCTGTAAAGCAACTTCTGAAGGAAGCTTGCTAACGCAACCTCTGATAGAAGCACCAAGGAAACCTCTAATTAGAAGATACTTTGAACAAGGCTTGCAGAAGATCATGAAGTATCAATACGCCATCTTCTAAGACAAAGTCTGCTACAGTACTGTTACTCTACCAAGTCTAAAACGGCTTAATCACTTAAGTGGGTCAACATTCGAGGCTCATTGAGAAAACATAGCACATGCAACTAAAAAACCTTAATTATGTTTCCAGTAACCAAGACACGCAAATCAGTGCAACGAAAAAATTCCTAGAAGCTGTATAAAGAGGAAGCATTCAAAGAAGCAAAAAAACAACTTCCTGAAAGCAAACTTACGCTGTCAAAATTAAAATATCATTGTGTTAAGTTTATTTTCAAATTTGAGCTAAAAAATTCTTGTGTAAAAAACCACTTTTAGTGATAAAGCTTTTAGAAGCAAGTTATACACTTAAGTTAGAAGTTCATTTGTGAATTGTTCCTTGAGAGACCAGTTGGGTCAGATTTCTCAAGAGGGCTAGGACTAGAGAGTCTTAGAGGTGTTATTCACTTGCAGTTGGTTTGTGCATTGTTTGTTAGTCACAATAGTTGGTTGTGCATTTGTAATCTTTTGATTATAGTGGATTAAGTCCTCGTTGAGCGAGGCGAAATCACCTTGACGGGTGGACTGGAGTAGTTTGAGTTTCAAACAAACCAGGATAAAAATCGTTGTGTGTTTACATTGTTGTTAAGTAAAAGAAATTTTAAAAGGGAAAAACTTATTCAACCCCCGTTTCTAAGTGTTTTCTAAGCCTTCAATTGGCACCAGAGCTCTTGGTTCTGGGTGCAAACACTTAACCGTGTCAGAAAAAGATCCAGTAGGAAAACACTATGGCAACAGATCACAACAACAACAATACTAAACCTCCAACGTTTGATGGAGAAGATTTTGAGTACTGGAAGGATAGATTAGAAATTTTTATTCTAGGTTATGACCCTGATCTTTGGGATATGATCTTGGATGGCTACAAACACCCAGTAGACAAGGACGAAAAGAAGATAGATAGAAAAGAAATGGATAAAACACAAAAAACAGATTTCAAGAATCATCACAAATCAAGAAATATTCTGTTGAATGCCATTTCAAAAATGGAGTACGAAAATATTACCAACAGAGACACAACACATGATATTTTTGAGTCACTCAAAATATCACATGAGGGAAATGCTCAAGTCAAAGAAACTAAAGTTCTGGCTCTCATCCAGAAGTATGAGGCATTCAAAATGGAGGAAAATGAGTCCATTGAGGCAATGTTCTCAAGATTTCAAACTTTAACTGCTGGCCTGAGAGTTCTAGACAAAGGATACACCAAGGTAGATCATGTAAAGAAAATCATTAGAAGCTTGCCCAGAAGATGGGCGCCAATGGTCACTACTTTCAACGTCTCAAAATATCTGAACACTATATCCTTAGAAGAACTTATCAGCGTGTTGAGAAGTCATGAAATAGAGCTTGGTGAATATGAGCCCCAGAAGAAAGGTAAGTCTGTTGCTTTGAAATCTACTAAAAAAGTTGATATTAATGATTTTCAGGCTGAAGAAGGAAGTTCTGAAGATTCAGAGTAAGAGAAAGATGAGCTATCTATGCTTTCCAGAAGGATAAATAATATGTGGAAGCACAAGCAAAAGAAGTTCAGAAACCACAAAAGATCATAAGATAGAGGAGAATCTTCTGGACACAAGAAGTTTAGTAAAAAAAACGTCATCTGCTACGAATGCAAAGAACCAGGACATTTCAGAAGTGATTGTCCCAAGCTGCAGAGAGAAAAGCCAAAGAAAAGGTTTGAAAAGAAGAAAGGAATGATGGCCACCTGGGACGACTCAGAATCTTCCGAAGCTGAATCTGACTCAGAAGATGAGCATGCCAACCTAGCTTTTATGGTCACAACAACAGATGATTCAGACTCTGAATCAGAACCTGAAGAGGTATTTTTTGAATTTACTCGAGCATAATTGGTAGATAGTTTATCAGAACTTCTGGAAAACCATAGTCAACTCAAGATCAAATACAAGAAACTTAAAAAGAGTCTTGTGTCTGAAATTGAGCAACTTAAACCAGAAAAATGATGAACTGAAAGAAAATAGCATTAAACTAAAAAATGATATCCAAAAAGTTCAAAAAATCTCTAGTTCAGATACTGCTTCAAGTTCAAAAGATATTCTTAAAGAATATGACTATAGCTTTCAGAAATTTCTCACCAAAAGCATAGATAGAAGCAATATGGCTTCAATGATCTATGGCGTTAGTGGAAACAACAAAAGAGGTATTGGATATGAAACTCCCAAAGGGAAAGAAATATATCAACCTAAACATGTTGATGAAATGACTATCACATATAAACCACTACACAAACAATTCGGTTATGGTCACACACATGATATAAAATACACATCTTATTCTGAAAGTTTTCATGCTAAACCAAGGTTCAAACAGAACCTTAGAAACTCCAACCAGAAAGGACCCAAAAAGATATGGGTACCTAAGGATAAAATAATTTATGTTGCAGACGTCCTTAACAGTGAAGTTGAAACACCAATCATGGTACCTAGACTCTGGATGCTCACGACATATGATGGGAAGAAGGTCTATGTTCCAAATCCTGGAACTTAAATCTGGAGGTGAAGTAAAGTTTGAAGGTAACCAGAAAGGAAGAATCATTGGTTCTGGAACCATTGGAAACGGTAACCTCCCTTCTATTTCTAATGTTCTGTTAGTAGAAGGATTAGCGCATAACTTATTGTCCATAAGTCAATTAAGTGACAATGGTTATGAAATTATCTTTAATCAAAAGTCATGTAGAGATGTAAGTCAAAAATATGGGTCAATCCTCTTTTCAATCAAGAGAAAGAACAACATATACAAAATTGATCTTTCTGATCTTAAATCTCAAAACGTAAAATGCCTTCTGTCAGTTAACGATGAACAATGGGTTTGGCATAGAAGATTGGGACATGTTAGCATGAGAAACATTTCTCAAATTAATAAACTCAATATGGTTAGAGGACTTCCTAACTTGAATTTCAACTCAGAAGTTCTGTGTGAAGCATGTCAGAAGGGAAAATTTTCAAAACCCTCTTTCAAATTAAAAAACGTTGTTTCTTCCTCTAGGCCATTAGAACTTCTGCATATTGATCTGTTTGGACCTGTGAAAACTGCATCCATTAGAGGCAAGAAGTATGGATTGGTCATTGTAGATAACTACAACAGATAGACATAGGTAAAGTTCTTAAAACACAAGGATGAGTCACATTCTGTGTTCTTTGATTTCTATAACCAAGTTCAGAATGAAAAGGAGTTTAGAATCATAAAGGTCAGAAGTGATCATGGTGGAGAATTTGAAAACCATTTTTTTGAAAAACATTTTAAAGGAATTTCTCATGATTTCTCTTGTCCTAGAACTCCCCAACAAAATGGAGTTGTAGAACGAAAGAATAGAACTTTACAAGAAATGGCCAGAACTATGATCAATGAAACCAATATGGCTAAACATTTTTGGGCAGAAGCTCTTAACACATCATGTTATATTCGAATAGAGTTTCTATAAGACCTATTCTTGAAAAGACTCCTATGAATTGTGGAAGAACAGAAAGTCCAACATTTCATATTTTCATCCATTTAGATGCACTTGCTATTTTCTAAACACTAAAGAACATCTGAACAAGTTTGATTCTAAAGCACAAAAGTGTATTCTACTTGGATACTCTGAACACACAAAAAAGATATAGAGTGTACAATACAGAAACTCCGATTGTTGAAGAATCAGTCAAAGTAATATTTGATGATAAGCTTGGCCAACAAAATCCAAAGCAAATTGAGAATTCTGCAGGTACAGAAGTTCATCTAACAAACTCTGAAGGAACAGAAGAAAAGGACAACTCAGAAGTTCCTGCTGTTGAAGATGTTCTTGACAACTTAAGAATTTATGAATAACCCTCACAAAAAATATTTCCAAGAATCACATAAGCACATTCAGAAGATTTTATCATTGGAAAGAAAGATGATCCTATCAGAACAAGATCTTCTCTAAGAAACAATGAAGAATCATTGTTTGGTCTAGTTTCTCTGGTTGAACCTATTTCAATAGATGAAGCTCTTCAAGACAATGATTGGATTATTCCCATGCAAGAAGAACTGAATAAATTCACATGAAATGATGTGTGGGATCTAGTTCCTAGGCCTAAGGGATTTAACATTATTGGAACAAAGTGGGTATTTAGAAATAAGTTAAATGAGCAAGGAGAAGTTGTCAGAAAAAAGACACGATTGGTTGCACAAGGGTACATTCAACAAGAAGATATTGATTATAATGAAACCTTTGCTCAAGTCGCCAGGTTAGAATCTATTAGACTATTAATTTATTTTTCTGTTCAAAATAATATTACTTTATATCAAATGGATGTGAAGAGTGCATTTTTAAATGGCTATATAGAAGAAGAAGTTTATGTCCGTCAACCTCCTGGTTTTGAAGATTCAAAATTTCCAGAACATGTTTTTAAACTCAAAAAATCTTTGTATGGGTTAAAACAAGCTCCTAAAGCTTGGTATGAGTGTTTAAGAAATTTTTTATTAGAAAAGAAGTTTACCAGAGGAAAAGTGGACACAACTTTATTTAGAAAGACATTTAAAAATGATATTCTGATATGTCAAATTTACGTAGATGATATTATTTTTGGAACTACTAATGTCTCTCTTGGAAGAGAATTTTCTAAGTCCATGTAGGAAGAATTTGAGATGAGTATGATGGGAGAACTGAAATTCTTTCTAGGAATTTAAATCAATCAATGTTCAGAAGGTACATACATACATCAAACTAAGTATGTTAAAGAACTTCTGAAGAAATTCCAATTATGAGAAATTAAGGAAGAAAAGACCCTAATGCATCCTACCTGCATTTTGGGAAAAGATGAGGTAAGTAAGAGGTAGATCAGAAACTCTACAGAGGTATGATTGGATCTCTCCTTTATCTAACTACATCTAGGCCAGATATTCTATTTAGCGTTTGCTTATGTGCAAGATTTCAGTTAGATCCTAGAGAATCTCACTTAACTGCTGTTTAGTGAATTCTAAGGTATTTAAAAGGTAATACTAATGTTGGACTATGGTACAAAAAATCCAACGACTTTCAATTAGTAGGTTATTGTGCCGCTGACTTTGCTGGAGATAGAGTAGAACGAAAAAGCACCTCTGGAAGTTGTCAATTTCTTGGTGAAAATCTGATCTCATGGTACAACAAGAAGCAAGCCACAATTGAACTTTCAACCACTGAAGTAGAATATGTAGCTGCTGCTGGTTGTAGCACTCAGATGCTTTGGATGAAGAGTCAACTAGAAGACTATCATCTGTATGAGTGTAAGATTTCTATCTTCTGTGATAAAACTTCTTCCATTTGCCTCTCCAAGAATCCAATTTTACATTCTAAGGCAAAACATATTGAAATAAAACATCATTTCATAAGGGACTATATTCATAAAGGAATTTTGAGTCTAAATTTTGTAGATACAAACCATCAATGGGCTGATACTTTCATTAAACCTCTTTCTGAAGATAGATTTAAATATATTTTTGAAAAATATAAGTATGGAAGTTTTCCCTGAATGAAATTTCTGTTTGTTTTCAATATAGTCAGAAGTTCTATTTTTTTAATGAACGTTCTAATTAACCTCTCTTCAGAAGTTAGAAGAGAAGTTCAATTAGAAGCCATGCATTGAAGTTATGAAATATTTTCCAATGTTTCACTACAAGTATGGTTCAGAAGTTCTCTATATCAAATAGTTGTAACACCTTTAACCTAGAAGTTGAACACGTGTTCATAACTTCTGATAGGTTATACACAAGCGTGTTAGCTATTGACATAAAGTTCCTAGGAAACTGTTGAAATCCCTTCAAATCTCAAGAAATCCCTCTAAATGTCAGACGCCATTTAATGTGTGTGATGATTAATTTGTTTTTATTTATTTTTTAAACAGTTTTAAAACTTCTCATCTACATGCGTTTTTCTTTCCTATAAATACTCTTTCCAAATACTTCTCTCCCTTTTCTCTCTCAACTGCAAGCTTATGCATTTTGCCTCTTTTTCTCTCTTTTCAAAATCCATAAACCCAGAAATTCAAACATGGCTTCATCTTCTCGCTCAGAATCCACCATTCATAATAACCCAGAAATTTCTGTTTCTACCAACTCAGAAACCACTATTCAACCCACTCCTCAGCAATCTGGAAGATACATCACCCCTGAATGAACAACCTTGATTCCTGTTGAGAAGTTAGAAGTGGTGTGCGAACTGATAATTGATCTTTAAAATATCAGAGACAATGGCTTTAATCTGTTTCCAGCTATGGAATTTCAAGGATGGAGAACTTTCTTTGATCGTCTTGTTGGACCTGAAATTCCTGGCAGCAGATACGTGATGTCACAGAGAATGTTATGACACAGTACCTGACACTCCGTTAACAATTCACACAGTAAATTCAAACAGCAGTAAAGAACACAATAAATTGTTTACCCAGTTTAGTGTGTAACTACACCTACATCTGGGGGCTACCAAGCCAGGGAGGAAATTCACTATTAGTAGAATTAATTTAGGAATAAACCAACCAGTTTATCTCCTTCACTTAAAACCTACCCAATGCAACTTCAATCTAAGTCCTACTTAGACCTGAGTTCCTACTCACTCCCCCTCAATCACAACAGTGATATCAACCTATTGATTAATTGAATTGTGAAGACACACTTCAATAAACTATCTTGATTTTGCTTCAAAGCTTTAATCAAGAGACAAAACACTCGTGCTTCAAAGCTTTGAGTGATAAACAACCCTTACAACCAAATCCTAGTCCAAAGCACTTATCAATTGATAATTTCTTGGCTCGCAAGAGTAACTAGAATTACACAATACAACCTGCTAAATCTTCAATACAGTCCAGAGGCGCAGCAGAGTAAGGGTTCTATTCCTATTATAGAAGCAGTCCTGAAACTTCAGTTTTGGGCTTCCATAATAATAGCTAGGGTTCACTTAATTAATCCTAAAAACTTGGTCTTATCAATAACCAATTTAGGTTTAACTAAGATTAACCTAACATCCACGTGAGCATGCAATCTAATAACAGAAAAAACATAATAAAGCAGCTCAACAAACTTCCTGAAAAACCTCAGGAAAAACAGATTCTGCAGAACAAAATGTCACACAGGATGTCATGACATTTGTTATGACATCAATCAAACTTGTGCAGAATTTCCAGCACAGCACTTGCTTCCAGATGTACTTAAGCATCCTTGTCATGTAGGATTTATCTTCAATCTCTGAATGTCATGACATTTATCAAGACATTGCTATAGTCTAGTTTTACCAAAAAGTAATGCCAACTTAAAATACTAACAAACTCCCCCTTTGGCACATTTTTGGCTAAAACAACTTAAGTCATCAGAGTACCTATGCAGCAGAAGAAAACATACTAGTTCTAAGCTATCCTAAGCTTAAAAAAACCAAACCTAGAGAAGATAAATTCTACCCATGATTTTTCATACAATTTCCCAATTGCCCACATATGCCCACATACAAATCTCCATACAGTTTCCCAATTGTCACACAGATTTCTCCCCTTTTAGCCTCAAAGGGCCAAAGGAACCAGACAAATGCCCCAACATTCAATCACATATTAAGAAAAGTACCAACACAATTAAGTTCACCACAACTCGTCAAAAGATTACAATTATCCAAAACAATAAGGGAATAAGAAACAAAGTTTACATCAAGGAAACAACAAAAGCACCATAGCAAGAGTTATCGATCAATGCCTATTCTCCTGAAGAAGCACTGTGAAAAGGAGCATCTTCAGTGCTTTCTTCAGCTTCATTCATCTGAACAACATCATTACCAGCTAATCCTTCATCCTCAATCACAAAAGAGTCTTGATCAGACTCTGAAGGTGTACCTTCCTCTTCTTATCAATTGGTGTCCTCTTGGGTCTAGAGCCACCACCAACCGTTTTTACTCTACACTTCTTTGTAGAGGGTCCAGCCTTGGTCTTCTTCTCAGCTTTAGAGACATTGTCACCAACCTTTCCTTTGACAGGGAATCATCTCGAGTTTCAGTAATAGGATTCACGGGGTTTTCTTGACATGACCATCAGATGTCTTGACATTCTCAGTGACATCTGGATCAACTGCTAAACTAGAGCTAGCAGACTTTTCGCTTAGAGGGACAGAAACCCCAGGTACAGAGTGATTTTCATTTAGGATACTGGTGACTATCCTAGCAATGGCTTCTTGCACATACCTAGAACCCTCTCTATTTTCTATTTCTGGAGGTACAGATGAGGATGGTTCAGAGGTCTTACCAGAGGGTGAAGCTAGTGACCTTCGTGCATTCCTTGTGTGCAGTTTCTTGGCTTTCTCAGGGTCAGTTGCCATTGTACGCTGAGGAGTGACCTTCACAGGTTCAACATGCATGGCTTCAGCGCTTGCCCGAATCTCAGCCATGGTAGGAGATGAACAGCCAGAATCTTGGGATGATGAAGAGGATGAAGACATATTTTGCTGAGATATTTTGAGGGAATGAGAACGAGAATGACAGAGAGTTTGAGAGTATCTTTTGGATGAAGAGAATATGATACTTTCAAATGAAGAAACTATTATACGAAGGAGTCTCTTCCTATTCTTGAATCTTTTAAAAATAAGAGGAAAATAATTAAATGACCCACTTATAATTAATTGAAATAAAAGGTCTCTTTCATTCCTTGTTGTAAGAAATTTTAATTGCTACAATTCCTCATATTGACAAATACCCAGTTTGCTCCTTAAATTCTCAAATTAACTAGCATCAAGAGCTTTAGTAAAAATGTCATCCAGTTGAAGTTCAGTGGCTACATGTTCCAATTTAATCACCTTCTCTTCCACAAGGTCTCTGATGAAGTGATGTCTAATGTCAATGTGCTTAGTCCTACTGTGTTGTATAAGATTCTTTGAAATATTAATAGCACTCAGGTTGTCACAGTATAATGTCATGACATCCTGTGTGACATTGTACTCATCAAGATCGCTTCATCCGCACCATTTGAGAACAACGCTACTACCGCTATGTATTCACTTCAGGGGACAAGGACACAGTTTGCTTCTTGCTGAACCAAGAAACAAGATTGTTTCCCAAGAAGAAACATCCTCCAGAAGTGCTTTTTCTATCATCAGCACTACCAGCCCAATCAGCATCACAATAGCCAGACAAAATTGGTTCACATCCATGAGAATACAATATACCATAATTGCAAGTTCCACTCACATACTTCAGAATTCTCTTTACCTGATTGATGTGACTTACTTTAGGTTCAGCTTGGTATCTTGCACACACCCCAACAGCAAATGCAATGTCAGGTCTGCTGGCTGTTAAGTATAGCAAGCTTCATATCATGCTTCTATACAAGCTTTGATCAACATTTTTTCCGCTTGTGTCCTTGGACAACTTCAAATGTGTAGGAGCAGGAGTCCTTTTATGGCTGGCATTCTCCATTCCAAACTTCTTGACAATATTCCTTGCATACTTGCTCTGTGAAAGGAATGTTGAGTCTTCAATCTGTGTGACTTGCAGTCCAAGAAAATAAGTCAACTCTCCCATAAGGCTCATTTCAAACTCAGCTTGCATTTGGTTGGCAAAATGTCTCACCATTGTGTCTGACATTCCTCCAAATACTATGTCATCAACATAAATTTGAGCCACCATTATCTTTCCTCCTTCATTCTTGACAAAAAGAGTTTTATCTAAGGCTCCTTTCCTATATCCTTTGTCAGTAAGGAACTTGGTCAGCCTTTCATACCAGGCCCTAGGAGCTTGCTTCAGTCCATATAGGGCTTTCCTTAACTTGTAGACATGATCAGGAAAACTTGGATCCACAAATCCTTTAGGCTGTTCTACATATACCTCCTCATTCAAATAGCCATTTAGGAAAGCACTTTTCACATCCATCTGAAACAATTTGAATTTCAGAATGCAAGCAACCCCTAGTAGTAGCCTGATTGATTCCGCCTAGCCATGGAGCAAAAGTCTCATCAAAATCAATCCCTTCAACTTGAGTGTATCCCTGAGCAACAAGTCTTGCTTTATTTCTGGTGACAACCCCTTCTCAGACTTGTTCTTGTAGATCCATTTTGTGCCAATGATGTTTGTTCCTTCTGGTCTAGGAACTAACTCCCACACTTCATGTTGCTTGAACTGGTTCAATTCATCTTGCATTGCTCCAATCCAAGATTCATCGCTAGAGCCTCTTTGACATTCTTTGGCTCAATTTTTGACACAAAGCAAGAGTTTGAGACAATTTCTCTAGATCTTGTAATGACACCACTGTTTGGATCTCCAATGATGAGTTCCTTTGGATGATCTTTCTGAATTCTGATGGAAGGATCTTTGTTAGCCTCCTCTGGTTCAGACTTTGGTGAAGTAGGAACAGGTACATCATCCTTATCAGACACTTGTGGTGATGTCTCAAACCATGTCTCAACATCACATGGGACATTGTTTTCCTGATGGTGATCATCAACTATGACATTAATAGACTCCATCATAACTTTAGTCCTGGAGTTAAATACTCTATATGCTCTGCTGTTTGTAGAGTATCTCAGAAAAATGCCCTCATCACTCTTAGAGTCCATCTTTCTCCTTTGATCACGATCTGTCAGAATATAACATTTGTTACCAAACACATAGAAATATTTCATAGTAGGTTTTCTTCCCTTCCATATTTTATATAGGGTGGAGGATGTTCCCTTTCTTAAGGTGACCCTGTTGTGAACATAGCAAGCTGTATTCATAGCTTCAGCCCAAAAATGAATAGGGAGTTTCTTAGCATGAATCATTGCTCTGGCAGATTCCTGTATGGTCCTATTCTTCCTTTCCACAACCCCATTTTGTTGAGGTGTTATAGGAGAAGAAAACTCATGATTGATTCCTTCTGAGGAACAGAATTCATCAAACTTGTTGTTCTCAAATTCCTTTCCATGATCACTTCTTATTCTGACAATGCAGCCTTCCTTCTCTCTTTGAAGTCTTTTGCATAACTCTTTAAAAACATCAAACACATCAGATTTTTCTTTGATGAAGTTTATCCAGGTAAATATGGAGAAATCATCCACAACAACATAAGCATATCTTTTTCCACCAAGACTCTCAACCTGCATAGGCCCCATCAAATTCATGTGTAACAGCTCCAGCACCTTGGAGGTGGTCAGATGTCTTGACATTGGATGTGACACTCTGGTTTGCTTTCCAACCTGATATTCACCACATACTCTCCCTTCTTCAATATGAAGTCTTGGAATCCCTCTAACAGCCTCCATGGAGATGATCTTTTTCATCCCTCTAAGGTGCAAATGACCAAGCTTTTGGTGCCACAGTTTTACCTCTTTTTCATCCTTGGCTGTAGAACACACAGTGGACAGGTTAGTGTTCTCAGGCTCCCACAAATAACAATTGTCCTTTGATCTGTCTCCTCTCATTATAACCTCCTATTTTTCATTAGACGCAATACATTCAGACTTGGTGAAGTTGACCTTGAATCCAGAATCACACAGTTGACTGATACTTATGAGATTGGCAGTCAAACCCTTTACTAGTAGTACCTTATTTAGGTTTGGAACTCCAGGGCAGTCCAAGTTTCCAACACCTTTTATTTCACCTTTAGCTCCATCTCCAAAAGTGACATAACTGGTAGTATGAGGTCTGACTTCATTTAGGAGGTTCTTGATTCCAGTCATATGCCTAGAGAAGCCACTGTCAAAGTACCAGTCTTCCTTGGCAGAAACTCTAAGGGAAGTGTGAGCTATCAATGCTGCAGTGCTCTTCTTCCACTGTTGAGTGTAGGGTACCTTTCTGTTCTTAGGCTTGACATAAGGAGTCTGATTAGGGTATCCATGTAGTCTATAGCAGAAGGGTTTTATGTGTCCAAACCTTCCACAATGGTGACATCTCCATCTTTGAAACTTTTTATTCATGTTTCTCTGATCTTGATGTTGACCCCAATGTTGTGACATCTGCTTTGACATTGACTTATTAGGTCTGTTCTTCTTCTTGTTATCAGAAATTTCTTTGCGCCACATACCCCGAGCCGGACATTTTCTGCTTTATGTTGTGACATCTGCTTTGACATTGGTTTCCATGCCTCTTCTTCTTCTTGTCACTAACAGTTTCTTTTCACCACATATCCTAGACCATGCTTATTTCGCATTTAGTCCAAGTCAAGGATTTCTTCCAACTTATCGGTCCCGTTGTCAAGATCTTGGATTTAGTCATCGATCAAGCTTGGAATTCAACACTATAATTTCACCGTTGAGATGACTTATAATGATCATTTTCCTTCTTCTCGCCCACTTCACATTTTCTGCTTCCAACTTCTCAATCAGATTTTTCTGTTTTTCATTCTACTGACATACTTCACCACTTCTAATACACAGCTTCCTGTAAGTATCAGCAAGTTCTTCAAAGGTCACTTCCTCATCACTAGAGTCATTATCAGAATTACAAATTCCGAAGTGCAGTGACAAGTTTGACTGATTCCTCTTCAGAGTCACTACTTGAATCACCATCAGACCAAGTGACATCTATTCCTTTCTTTTGTTTCTTAAGAAAGGTAGGGCATTCAGCTCTAATATGCCCATATCCTTCACAACCATGACACTGGATTTCTCTGCTTTGACTGCCTTTTTCTTCTGACTTGGATCTTCTCTGGAGTCATAAGATCTGCTAATGTCAGATGAAATGTTCTTGACATTGGACCTTGACTTTGGATCAATTCTCTTGATGAGTTTGTTGAACTGCCTTCCAAGCATAGCTATAGCTTCAAATATCTTCTTTTCATCATCCTCCTTGCATCCCTCTTCAGTATTGGATACAAGTGCTATGCTCTTGTTCTTCCTGTCAACAGTTTCACTGATTCCCATCTCAAAAGTCTGGAGGGATCCAACAAGTTCTTCCACCTTCAAGGTGCTGATGTCCTGAGCTTCCTCTATAGCAGTCACCTTCATTGCAAACCTTTTAGGTAATGATCTGAGAATCTTTCTCACCAGCTTTTCTTCTGACATCTTTTCACCAAGTGCTCCTGAGGTGTTGGCAATCTCCAAGATATTCATGTGAAACTCATGAATGGTCTCATCTTCTTTCATCTTCAGATTCTCAAATTTGGTAGTGAGCATCTGAAGTCTTGACATCTTCACCTTGGATGTCCCCTCATGAGTAGTTTTGAGAGTGTCCCAAACATCCTTGGCAAGCTCACATTGATGTACTAGTCTGAAGATATTTCTGTCAATTCCATTGAATAAAGCATTCAATGCTTTAGAGTTCCCCAATGCTAGCTCCTCTTCTTCTTTGCTCCATTCTTCCTCAGGCTTCAAGACAGAAGTCCCATCTTTTTCAAGCTTGGTGGGATGTTTCCATCCTTTGTCAGCAACTCTCCAAGCTTTAATATCCAGTGATCTCAAAAAGGAAACCATACGAGGTTTCTAGTAGTCATAATTAGATCCATCCAGTATAGGTGGTCTACCTCCAAATCCTCCTTCCTTATCCATTACGCCAGAAACTATTATCCCTAGATCTCACCTGAAATAACAGTGTGGTGCCCGCTCGATGCCAATTGAAATTTCGGCAGAGACGTGATGTCACGAGAATGTTATGACACAGATTCGACACTCGCTAACAATTCACACAGAAATTCAAACAACAAGAAAGAACACAATAAATTGTTTACCCGTTCAGGTGTAACTACACCTACATCTGGGGGCTACCAAGCCAGGGAGGAAATTCACTATTAGTAGAATTAATTCAGGAATAAACCAACCAGTTTATCTCCTTCACTTAAAATCTACCCAATGCAACTTCAATCTAAGTCCTACTTAGACCTGAGTTCCTACTCACTCCCCCTCAATCACATCAGTGATATCAACCTATTGATTAATTGAATTATGAAGACACACTTCAATAAACTATCTTGATTTTGCTTCAAAGTTTTAATCAAGAGACAAAACACTCGTGCTTCAAAGCTTTGAGTGATAAACAACCCTTACAACCAAATCCTAGTCCAAAGCACTTATCAATTGATAATTGCTTGGCTCACAAGAGTAACTAGAATTACACAATACAACCTGCTAAATCTTCAATACAGTCCAGAGGCGCAACAGCAGAGTAAGAGTTTTATTCCTATTATAGAAGCAGTCCTGAAACTTCAGTTTTGGGCTTCCATAATAATAGCTAGGGTTCACTTAATTAATCCTAAAAACTTGGTCTTATCAATAACCAATTTAGGTTTAACTAAGATTAACCTAACATCCATGTGAGCATGCAATCTAATAACAGAAAAAAATAATAAAGCAGCTCAACAAACTTCCTGAAAAACCTCAGGAAAAACAGATTCGCAATGTATGTCACATGTGATGTCATGACATTTGTTATGACATCAATCAAACTTCTGCAGAATTTCAAGCACAACACTTGCTTCCAGATCTGAGTTGTACTTAAGCATCCTTGTCATGTAGGATTTATCTTCAATCTCTGAATGTCATGACATTTATCAAGACATTGTTATAGTCTAGTTTTACCAAAAAGTAATGCCAACTTAAAACACTAACAGGACCAGTTTTTCCAAATCTTGTCAAAGAATTATGGATTCATGTTTTTGTTACCCCCAAAGCTATTCTCTCATTCGTTATAGGTAAGGATATTTCTATCATTGAAAACATTATTAGAAGCTTGTTGGGTCTGGAAGGAGAAGGTGAAATTGGTGTCCCATAAGGAAGACTTGATGTGGCTCCTATGAATGCTGAAATTTTCACTCTTGGAGAAGCTTCAACAAAGATCAAAGATTTTAAGGATGTCTACAAGATATGGGAAAAGATTTTTCATGGTTGCATCCATCACAGAAAGGAAACAAGTTCTCCATACTACATTAACGTAGATCAACAATATCTGTTGTATTGTGTAGGAACACATGTCAAGGTGGATTTGCCTTATCTTCTGTTCAGACACCTCTAGATGCATGTCAAGGAAACAAGAGAATCAGACCGAACCAGAAATCCCAAGGCCAAGAGAAATTGGATTCCTCTGGCCAGGTTGATCTCAAACATTCTGACTAAGAATGGTCTGATAGCACAACTAGAAGATGCCAAACTACTGAAAAAGTTGGATCCTATTTGTGGGAAAGTCTGGACTGGAAAGAATCTAATGAAGAGAAAGATAATTGATAGACTTATGGTTGAACCTACTCCATTAGCTTGGGAAACTATCACAAAGCGAAGAGTTCCTCTAAAAGAATTTCCTGCTTTCAACTTAGAAGATCACTAGATAACCATCCAGAACCACATCAGAAGCTGCAAAAGAAAAGGACTTCCAATTGATCCAGCTTGGCTGCAAGGAAGAGATTCATCAAGTCCAGCTAACAGGACAAGGAAAAGGAAAGCAAATGGCGAGGGAAATTCTGCAAGATCCCCAAAGTCTCAGAAGAATAAAAAGAAGACAACCTCAGATCAGCTGGTTCTACATCAAGGGCTATTTCTACTGAAGATACTACTTCAACTTCCGAGGTACTAGAAACTCTGAAGGAGTTAAAGAACGAAAATGCAGCTGTTCGTGAACGTCTGGACAAACAGGATAAGACGAACAAAGAAATCAAGACTTGGATGCAGAAGCAAGAGGAATATTCAAATGAAATCAAGAACCTTCTGCTTTCCCTAGTTTCTCGTCCCACTTAGTCCTTCTATTTTAAAACCTTCTGTGCATCATTGTTTAAGTGTTTTCCTTTTGTCCAACTTCTGCAACCGTGCTTTCTAATTAATGTTATCAGTACTCAGTTTTACTTTACAATGTTTTTACACTGCATTTTTTATTATGACAAAAAGGGGGAGAAAATTGAGATTTTGATCTGATTAATTATAACATGTTACTAGGACAAAAATGTCAAACATTTCTAACAACAAATGTACAAGTGTATTTGCTTCTGAAGTATACAAGATTATACAAGCTCTGAAAGAAGACGTTGCAAAGACAAAACTCAAATTCTAAAGCCTCAAACTCTGAAATGACTAAGGCTCTGAAATGAAAAGGAAACTCTGAAAGAAGGATCTCTGAAAGAAGGATCTCTGAAAGAACATCTCAGGGAAGTTCTAATATATGCTTAGTTTTTCTTAAGTATTTATCTCAGGGGGAGATTGTCTATCTCAGGGGGAGATATGTTTTTCAAATATACAATTTTTTTTTATCAAAATCAAATATTTTTTGTCATCATCAAAAAGGGGGAGATTGTTAGAACATAGTTTGGTTCTAATCATATCTTATAGTTTTAATGATAACAAGTGAAATAAATTTTGTATAATAAATATGATACTCTGATGTGTATTGTTTCCATTTCAGATAATATTCTGTCTCAAGCATTCTAGAATCATAGAAATATCAAACTATGCTGAGTAACTAAGTTGTTAGAAGTTCTAATGATGAATGGAACTTCTGGACACGCACGCTGAAAAGAAACTTCTGAAGGAAGCTTGCTAACGCAACCTATGATAGAAGCACCAAAGAAACTTCTGATTAAAAGATACTTTGAACAAGGCTTGCAGAAGATCATGAAGTATCAATACGTCATCTCCTAAGACAAAGTCTGCTACAATACCATTACTCTACTAAGTCTAAAACGGCTTACTCACTTGAGTGGATAAACTTTCGAGGCACATTTAGAAAACAAAGCACATGCAACTAAACAACCTTAATTATGTTTCTAGTAACCAAGACACGCAAAGCAGTGCAACGAAAAAATTCCTATAAGCTATATAAAGAGGAAGCATTCAAAGAAGCAAAAAAAAAACTTCCTGAAAGCAAACTTACGCTGTCAAAATCAAAATATCATTGTGTTAAGTTTATTTTCAAATTTGAGCTAAAACATTCTTGTGTAAAAAATCACTTTTAGTGATAAAGCTTTTAGAAGCAAGTTATACACTTAAGTTAGAAGTTCATTTGTGAATTGTTCCTTGAGAGACCAGTTGGGTCAGATTTCTCAAGAGGGCTAGGACTAGAGAGTCTTAGAGGTGTTATTCACTTGCAGTTGGCTTGTGCATTGTTTGTTAGTCACAACAGTTGGTTGTGCACTTGTAATCTTTTGATTATAGTGGATTAAGTCCTCGTTGAGAGAGGCGAAATCACCTTGACGGGTGGAATGGAGTAGTTTGAGTTTCAAATGAACCAGGATAAAAATCGTTGTGTGTTTAGATTGTTGTTAAGTAAAAGAAATTTTAAAAGGAAAAAACTTATTCAACCCCTCTTCTAAGTGTTTTCTAAGCCTTCAGGAACCTTTTGTATCTTGCTAACATCCAATAGGTTTCTCTCTTAGTGTGGTGTAAACACCCTTAACACCACCGGAGGAGTTGCAGACGTCTGGATTTTCTTTGGCCGGCCATGTCCCTTCCCCATTGATAACTCAGCGGAAGTCTACACCATACGATTCAGTCTTCTTTCCAGCAAGGTCCCTGACCCTAAGACCAGGAAATAATCACCGAAAATCGCTTCGCAAATCGCCGGAAATTGCTCAAAGATTGATTGTGGTAGTTTAAACTATTTTCCTATTGTCATTATACTTATTATTTAAAAAAAAATGACTTTTTTCAAAAAAAAAAAAAAAAAATTTCTAAAAAAATTTAGTTTTTCCAAAAATAAAAAAAATCAATTTTTTTCGAAAAAAAGTAATATTGTCAATTACTCTACGTAGCAGTGGAATAGGGAGATGGATTGGTTGTGGAAAGAAGTTAACAAATCAAACGAAAGTTATTCAAGGTAGCAGTGGCCGAAACAATATATGTAGTTTGGAATGAAAGGAATGAGAAGATTTTCAATAAGATAGATAGAAATATAGTTGAGAATATTATTCGCATCACTAGACTTAGATGTAACATGAATAACAAATTAAAAATTCATGTTATGAGATATACTTAGGACTGTTTTGTTTTGTGTCTGGATCCGAGCGATCGACTTGTATTTCAGTGTTTTTTGGTAATTTAATGTATAATGTTTTTTCTCCAAAAAAAATTGTCAGTTTTTTCTGAATAAAAAAAATAATTTTTTTTAAATAAAAAAAAATAATTTTAAATTAAAAAATGACTTTTGTCAAAAATAATTTTTTTTAAAAAAAGTCATTTTTTTTCAAATAAAAAAAATGTCAATTTATCAAAATCAAGTATAACCTTTTGGTTATTTAACAAATGGTTCGATTTTGAAAAAAATTGTCTTATAATGGTTTGGTACAGTTCGAAATCTCGAACCGTTGTACTAAACTAAAACTTTTGGTTCAATTCAGTTTTATAAAAAATAAAACGGTTTGATACAGTTCGGATAACCTTATATAATGGTTCAGTTCGATTCAGTTTTTTTTACATAATTGTACCATAACAACCCTACTTTTTTATGTTTCAATTTTAAATTTTTTATAGAGAATATGAGATGAATGGAAGAAAAATTTTTTTAAATAACCAAAAAAAAAAAAAAAATTACAAAAATGTCCCTAAAAAAAAAATAATTCCAAAAATGTCCAAAAATTTTTTTTATATACACATAGGCGCCACTTTATGTGGCGCCCTCACTGTTCCATTTTTTTTTTTTTTTAAATTTTTTTTTTCAAAATTTTTTAAATGATTTTTAATTGATTTTAATTATAAATAAATTATTTTAAATACAAAAAAATTATTTTAAGGTGAAATAAAATATTTAAGAAATTATGAAAATTGTTTTTATAATTTTTCAAATTTTTGTAAGTGATATTTAATTGTTTTTAATTGTATTTAATTGTTTTTAATTATAAATAAATTATTTTAATTAGAAAGAAAATATTTAAGAATTTATTTATTTGTTTTTATAATTTGTAATATTTTCTAAGCAATTGTTTTTTAATTGTTTTTATTTATAAATTATATATTTCTCAATTATATATTTATTTGTTTTTGTTGTTGTTAATTATAAAAATTATTTTAAATACAAAAATGTATTTTAATTATTCTTAAAAATATTTTGAAATTTATTTAATTTTTTTTATAATTTTATAATTTTATAATTTTTAAGCAATTGTTTTGTAATTGCATTATTTATTAAGTTGATATATATATATATATATATATATATATATATATATATATATATATATATATATATATATATATATATCTCATTATTTATATATTAACTTAATAAATAATTAAATAATATTATTTATAAGTTATTAAATAATATTAATTTAAATATACTAAACTATAATAATAAAGACAATATATTTATATTGAAAATAATACAAATAATAAAGGTTACATATTTTTAATGCGGTCCCTTGTATGATCCGCACGGGGGGGGTCTAACAACTCTCCTAGATGGTTCACGTGGTGGTGGTGCTTCCCTATTCCCGCGTCCGCGTCCCTTGGCCTTTGCCTTTGTGGTTGCGTTGAAGTCCCTTCGGTCAGGAAAGGCGGGTGCCCTCGCCTCAAAGCGTTGCCTTGGTGGGACAAACTCCTACTTGCGCCCTCAATGCGGTAATTGGTAGTTTTGGGTTGAATCGGGTTGGCCATAGATGTATGTTTGTTGTGGTGTGTAGTAGTCGGGTTGATAATCCTCTTGTATGCTGTCGGGACTAAGTGGAGGACTAGAAGAGCCGGGACATCGTCGTGATGGAAGTGTTGAGATTGGTGTTGATGGGGGTATAGTTTTGATTTATGGGGTGGACATGTGTTGATGGTGGCGGAATGTTGAGGTGCGTGTTGGTAATCTTCATGGTGTTGAGGTTGAGTTTGGGGTATATATTGTTGAGATTGTTGTGGTGGTTGTGGTTGGTAAAATGGTGGTTGTGGTGGTTGTTGTTGTTGTTGTTGGTAATATGTTGGTTGTTGTTGTTGTTGGTAATATGTTGGTTGTGGTGGCTGTTGTTGATGGAAATAGGGTTGTTGCAACCGAGGGTCGTCCAAGTAAAAAGGGTCAGACACAATCATTTCTGGATTGGTATTTGCTCTATACCAATCCACATATTCCCTTGTGGGCTTCATTTCATTGGGCGCCACAGGGAATTGTAGGACGTAGTGGGCACGCTCTTTCCACATTTTTCGGAACTCCTTTGCAAAAGCCTTCCAGTTTCGTTCATACCACCGTGGTGACTTTTTAAGATGCCAAGGTTCCAAGGACAATGGGGCACGGATTTCTGATGCATGCCAAATTGTAGTTTGACACGGTCACTTTGGTGCATCTCCACCGTGGTGAACCGAATGATAGAAGTTGTTCTGTCCAATTGCGTCTTGAGGATTAGGTTGGTGTTCCAATCCCAAATACGGTCTCGGATAAACTACAAAGGAAAAATAAATACTTTAGTCATGAGAATGTTTGATATTAATAAATTAGTTAGATGAGGAATGATTTAGTAGTAATCGTCTTACGCTCGGAGACGATCCAATAGTTGACGATAAAATATTATTTTATTTTTGGGGTTAGGTAATCTAGGCCATTGCAATGAACCTAAACAAAAAAAAGAACAACAATATTATTTACAAATATTTATAGAATAAATATACAAAAGGAAATGACATCAAAAATTTACCTAGTTGCGTGGGGAAGGAGTAGGCGTTAGGGTTTTCCGGTGCTAGCCTTGGCAATCTCCACCACCCCATGTTTGAAGCAAAAAGCACATCCGAAAAGGTACGGTGGTCCTTTGTGCATTTTACACAACGAGCTATACTGTAAGCCAATACAAGAACCCCAACTATATGTGCTTATTAAATCTATGTCCTCGAGCAAACTCAAGTACATAAAGTTTATGCTATTTCCTGCTCCTTCGGAAATAGCAAGTGTCCAAATAATAACATGATATAAAATCTTGTTTTAATTATTTTTCTTCTTGGCGGATTCCTCGCTTAAAACAATACTATCATGATATGCATGGAGGCTCGAAAGTTTAATACCCTTGCTTTTGCATTTCCCTCACCTTCGACTAGATCTACGAACATTCGAACACATATTTCGTTGGGCTGTTATGCGTTCGATCACAAGCTTCCCATCAATGCGAAGACCAAAAGCATGTACGTCCTCGAGTGTGACGGTACATTCACCGGTTGGTAGGTGAAAAGTGTGGGTCTCGGTCTCCAACGTTCACACAAAGCAAGTATAAACTTGACATCAATTGTGGCATTAACCACATTCATAACATTACCAAACCCCGCGTATGTAAGGTATGCACCATGGGTCCGGATAAGGCATCGGTGTGAACGTTGACGAAATTTCTTTACATCCTTTAAAGACATACAATATAAACAAGCATTAGAATGGAGTTTTAAAAATTAAATTATAAACATACAAAGAGGACGTGTTCAAGTAAAACTTACGAATGAGGCAATGTTCGCCTAGTGCCTCGTGTTCTTGGCCCATGGTTAGTAGAGACATGATTGCAAAGTAGAGCGTAGGTGAGTTGTTGAAAGAGTGACCGCTATTTATAATCTTATTCAAAAAGTGTGATTATGCAAAATTTTGCCAAGTGTAACGCATGCAACAGCAGATCTGCATGCATTGGGACAACTAATGGTGCACTTGTCATGTCTAGAGGCATCTTGCAGTATGGGCATGCGTGAGAATCTTGCATACTTGACACGACCACGCATGCGGGAGTAGGTGGCAGCTTGCTGGATGGGAATCCTGAGAGACTTGACACGACCACTGCATACCGAGACAGGTGGCAGCTTGCATGATGGGATATTCGTTAAACCAACCTGGATTCCAATACTACCGGAAATAGTGTTGGCAAATTCGATCTTTGGGAGGATCGATAATATCGACGAGCAAAGTGGACTAGGTCCTGACGATGGGGTGAGGTGGGGCACATGACAACAAATCTCGTGGAGTCAATGAGCGGGTCTTTAAGGGCATACGTAACCTCCGATACTTTGGTGAGTCGCGACTTATTTTCGAATGGCAACACTTCGTAACTAGAGGCAAGCTTGGAACACGTGTTACAAACGAATCAAGTGTATAGTGATGCCGCATGAAGTTTATGAGGAGAATCTACCAAAGCCAACGACCATAGGGTTCTGAATTCGACCGCCATGGCCACACTTTTAGCGTCAAGGAAACAATTGACCATAACCGGGGCTGCCGGACAAGAGTATAGGGTCCTAATACAAGATCGTTGGTGCGACTGGTCAATTTCAAGCCTATCGTATGCCTGTTCCCATGTGATTGCAGCGTGCTCACACACCCACCGATGCGTTGTCGTTAGTGTCTCCCATCTACAAAGTTGCAACATTGTTGAATGTATATGACAATCCCTTTCGGTGGTAGCATTAGAGGCATATTGGCGAGTATGAAAAATTGTTTGGCACAACGAATCGATGCGGAATAAAAGTGGGCCCAAACAGCAGCGCATTAGAACGAAATGGACGTCGTAGAGAACGCAGAGAAAATGTGGCATATGTCGACAAATAGGACATAACAAAAACAAATGTCCAAATCGTGGATCAAGTTCCACAACATAGTTTTCAATTTTATAACTCTATGTAACAATTTTATTTATCAATAAAGAGTTCTTTTTATTCCAAATAAGAAAATTAAATAATGAATTAATTATTTATATATAATTTAACAATTAAAACAAATAGCAACAAATAAATAATTAACATATAACATATAATTATATATTAAATAAATTATATAATTCTTATTTTAAATAATAATTTATATAATTAATATATAATTAACTTAATTTTAAATGTTAATTTCTTAATTATATATATGCTAAATAATAAAATTAAATAATGAAATAATTATTTATATATAAATTATAAAAGTAATTTTTTAATAAGATTTAATGTATATAAATTAAATAATTAATTTTTAAGTTAATTATATAACAATTAAATAATTATCTAAAAAAGTAATTTATAAATAAAAACAATTAAAAACAATTACTTACAAAATATTAAAAATTATAAAAACAAATAAATAAATTATTAAATGTTTTCTTTCTAATTAAAATAAGGTTGTTGTAATTAAAATAATTTATTTATAATTAAAAACAATTAAATACAATTAAAAACAATTAAATATCACTTACAAAAATTTGAAAAATTATAAAAACAATTTTCATAATTTCTTAAATATTTTATTTCACCTTAAAATAATTTTTTTGTATTTAAAATAATTTATTTATAATTAAAATCAATTAAAAATCATTTAAAAAATTTTGAAAAAAAATTTAAAAAAAAAAAAAATGGAACAGTGAGGGCGCCACATCAAGTGGCGCCTATGTGTATATAAAAAAATTTTTTGGACATTTTTGGAATTATTTTTTTTTTAGGGACATTTTTGTAATTTTTTTTTTTTTTTGGTTATTTAAAAAAAATTTTCTGAATGGAATGTGTAAAATAACTTTGTATTGCGATAAGATACAATTAACCACATATATTTTGTCAAATTATTTTGATATTTTAAAATAATTTGACAAATAGATGTTTTTATTTATTTATTGAATATAAATGATATATATCCAATATAATTTTTTTACAATGACAATTATTATGTTAATGAAATAAATAGAGATGTATTTGCATTAAACTCAAATTTATGTTAATGAAATAAATAGAGATGCATTTGTATTAAACTCAAATTTTTGTAATGAAATAAATAGAGATGATAAAAACGGAGAGGAAATTAAATCCCCTACCCTTTCTAACACTTATATTAAAATAAAGACGGAAGGTTTTTTATTCTTCTAAGATTTAAATTTGTTTACTTTAGACGTCTTTATATCTATATTTTGTATCTATTATGAGTCCGTTTATTTCAGCTTTAAAAATTAAATTTTTTCTTTATATTTTTAAAAATTGATTTTATAAAATTGATTTTTTTAAATATTATAAATTTTTTATATTTGTTTTTTCTAAATTAAAATATTAATTTTGACATTCTATATATTATTGAAGATCAAAATATATAAATTTGAATTTCATATTTTAATTTAAAAATATATAAATTATACCGAATTTTAAAAAAAAGATATAATATTATAGATTTAAAAAAAATTATAATTTTACATCTATTTTTAAAATAGAAGTGTAAAGTAGAATTTGAAAACAAATTATAATTTAACATCTATTTTAAGAAAACA
Organism: Vicia sativa; assembly: GCA_021764765.1. Taxonomy (NCBI): domain Eukaryota; kingdom Viridiplantae; phylum Streptophyta; class Magnoliopsida; order Fabales; family Fabaceae; genus Vicia; species Vicia sativa. The sequence goes on along the minus strand of CM038795.1, from coordinate 157,355,566 downwards.
AGTCGAAAATATACTAAACTGGTAATTAATAAATATTATTGGGCCCTTTAAGATTTGGACCATTGCGGTAGCACAAGCAGCACTTGTACTGTGCCGGCCCTGTGTCTAAATGGTTTAGTGGTTGGTTAGTGTTTTAGAGATATATGATTTTCGAGGTTTTAATTTGCCACCTCAACACTTATACCTGACACTTTTTATTTATATGTTTTTACTATTATATCTTTGTCTAAAATCACCAATTTTTTTAAAATTGAATTTTATTAGAAATTTTAAAACAATATCAGAATTTTCAAAATTTTTGAAAAAATATTATAAATTTCCGGTACAATTCATAAAATTTCAGTTATATTTTAAAATTTCGGTAGAATAAAACATTTTTTTTTCAAAAATTTATAAATTAAAAATTTTCGAAATATCAGAACTTTCAAATGTACTATTGGAAATTTTAAAGAATTAAAAATTTTGTAAAGTCCTATCGGAAATTTTAAAGAATTGAAAATTTTGTAAAGTCCTATTGAAAATTTGCTATGAATAAGAAATTTTAATATATTGATAAAAAATTTCGTTTGGAAATTCTTCCTATCTCATAAAAATATTTTTTAAATAATAAAAATTAAGAGATGTCAGATTAAATTTGAGAGGTGTCATGTTAAAATCTCATAATTTTCTTTGTGAAATTATACTTAGTTGGTATTTTGATGCCTTTTGTTTTGCCATGTTTGTCATGAAAGGTTAAAAAGATAATAAACAACGATAATAAAAGATTAGTAAAAACAAGAATGAAGTTAGGTCGTCAATAATATTTTTATATTAGAATAAGGTTAAATGATTAATCTAATGAGCTAAAAAGACAAACGCCATACAATAAAGTATTTTAATACGTTTATAATGTTTCGAATATGTGAAAGGGTTCTTGAAATATTGTAATTGTTTAAATTAAATTAGGTTGACAGAAAATGAACTTTTACATTATAAGTATACGAACATTTCGTTGTTTTAAAACATACTGGTGAAAAAATATGACTAAAATTCTCAAGTTTATGTATGCTATGATTTGTTTTCTTTTTCTATTTCTTATTATACATGAAGTCAGTGGTAAGTTTTTTTTTTTTTAATTTTTTTTTTAATTTCTTAAGTTAATATATGATATTTAATTTAATTACAATGGCATTGTTTTGATCATATTTTTTTACATCACAGTATTGGGTGAATTCTGTTGTTTTCATGGTGATTGTCCAAGTTCAAATTGTGATATACCCAAGGTTGGTACGTGCATAAGGCGTCAATGTTCATGTTTGTGATAGTTGAGTTTTGAAACTAATTAATTGTTCATTTTAAGAAATAATTTTACTAGCATCTAAGATGATGTAAGAAAAGAAAAAGAGATTGATGTAATTGTGAAATATTTTCCAAAATATTGGAAGGTTGCATTGGTTTAAACCTTAAGATGTTTCAATTATGGCATGATATATTTAGGTTGTCTAGTTGTTGACATTGCATAAATTACTCAATTGAGTAGAAATGATTTCACAATAAAACATAAGGATCGAAAATGATGGTGGGGCAGCTAATTTCGTGTTTAGATCAAAGAGAGGAAATGATTGTGGGGCAGCTAAAACATGAGTATCCTCAAAAAAATTTTGTTGGTGTACAAGAATTAATGATGATTGAAATGATGGAAGAATAATAGAATGACGGCTACCAAAAGGAGAAAGAAATAAGGATTGTATATTATTAATGAACATAGGAATACCTATTTATACACAAAAATGGCAAAAGTAAGTATGTCACGTAAGCCCTAATTAAAATAACCTTATAGCTAAGTTATCTAAATACTTCACAACTAAGTTAACTTCACCGCTAAGATAACTTCACAGTTAAGTTAACTCTAACATAGCAAATACTAAGTTATCCTCCAGAACATCAGAACATTTGAACACTGACCCTCAGAAGTTCTGGATATGAATTATTCTCAACAAAGTTATCCTCCAGAAGTTCAATTCTTTCTGGAGGCAATATCAGAAGCTTCTGCTTCTGACCATCAGAACTTCTGACTGATCCTCAAAAGTTCTGAATATGAATTACTCTCAACACCATCCCTTAATTCATATTCAACTAGCCAAAATCTACAACACCAATTTCATCCCTCAAATGGATAAGGTGTTCAGTCTTGACATCCTTCATCAGAACATCTGCAAGTTTCTTCTGGTTGCAACAGTGTGCAACTTCTAATACTCCATTCAGAAATGCAAATTTCTCCTTGAAAAGCGATCTGGCGCTGATGGTTTTCTTCTCCCTTGGAAGCTTAGTTAACTTCCAAGTCTTGTTTCCTTTTGAAGCCTCAAGTTCTTCTTTCATGGCATTCAGCCACACTTTCTTCTTGAGAACTTCTCCAATACCTATTTGTTCAGAATCTCCTTCTAATTCTGGAACCGTATCTCTTTCTGGACATTCTTCAAAAGTTTTACTTTCACCAGAAGTTCCACCTTTGTTAACTTCTGGACCTTGTCCAGAACCATCACCTTCAAAAGTTCCTCCTTCAGAATCATGACAATCATAAGAGGCTGGACTGCCTTTAGAAGCTCCTTCTTTAGAAGATCCACCTTTAGAGTCATAATTACCACCAAAAGCATGATCATCTCCAGAAGCTTGTCCTCCAGAACCTACGTCTTCAGAGTTTTCCCTTCCAAAAACATGATCGCCACCAGATTTTGGATCATCATCAAAATCTGGATCAAAATCAGATATACTATCTGACTCATCCTTAGAGTCTCCAGAACTTTCAAGTCCTGACTCATCTTCAGAACCTTCATGTTCAGACTCATCTTCAGAAGTAGAATCTCCTTGAGATTCTAACTCATCTTCTGATTCTTCTTCAGACTCAGAACCACCTTCGGATTTTGACTTGTCTTCAGCTTCAGAGTCATCTTCTAATTCTAACTCTTCAGAAGTTCCAACTTTTGACTCTTCAATGTCATTTTCTGACTCTGACTTATAAAGAGACACTCCTTCAGAATCAGAATATTCAGAGTCATCTTCTTCCCCTTCAAATTCAGAAAATGACAACCTCACAGGTTCCTCGTCAGATTCATAAGTCATCAATAGCACAAGTTCATCATCTGAATCACCTCTGGCTATTTTTTCTTCTTCTTTGTTTGACCAACAATCTCTAGCAAAGTGGCCAAACTGCTTACAACAGTAACATTAAACCTTTATATTGTCATACTTCTCCTTTCCCTTCTGATGTTTCTCATCAAAATAGAAAGCTTCTGACTTCTGCGACCTACCATGTTTTTTTAGCTTCTGGTCCTTCTTGACAAAAGAAGCCTTCGGAGCTTGCTCAACTTCCCTCTCAGAAGTTCTCTCAGTCAGACGCAACTCTTGTGCTTCTATACTTCTTTGCAACTCTTCTATTCTCATGGTTTCTAGATCTTTTGAATGTTCAATGGCAACAACAATGTAATCAAACTGAGGAGTAAGCGACCTTAAAACTTTCTCTATGATTACTTGTTCAGAAAGTGTTTCTCCACAAGCTTTCATTTCATTAGTGATCAGAATCACTCTTGAAATGTACTCAGAAACTTTCTCACTGTTCTTCATGTTGAGGTTCTCATATTGCTTTCTCAAGGACTGAAGCTTCACCTTTTTCACTGATGCGTCACCACCGTAACATCTGACCAGTGTGTCCCACGCCTCCTTTGACGTCATAGAATCAGCAATCTTCTCAAACACATTCACATCCACACACTGATGGATGTAGAACAACGCCTTCTGATCTTTCTTCCTCTTGCTTCTCTGTGCCTCTTTCTCATCTTCTATTGCATCTTCTGCAACTGGAATATACCCATCAGTAACAAGCTCTAGAACATCTTGAGCTCCAAATAAAATGCGCATCTGAATCTTCCATCTATTCCAATTCTTGCCATCAAAAACTGGAAGTTTGGTGTTCATGTTGTTGTTTCTGTTCATCTTCTACCTTGTGCAATACACTTAGATCTTCACTCACACAGTGTTTCCCAACCCACAAAATCAGGAAAAAAAATTATTCTTGTTCTAGATTCAACGTGAACCCAGAAGCAAAATCAACTACACAACACAAACTCACGTTCACTCGTGTTTCCCAGTGTTTCTAACCGGAGCTCTAGATACCAATTTGTTGGTGCACAAAAATCAATGATGATTGGAATGATGGAAGAATAAAAGAATGACGGCTACAAAAAGGATAAAGAAATAAGGATTGTATATTATTAATGAACATAGGAATACCTATTTATACATAAAAATGGCAAAAGTAAGTATGCCACGTAAGCCCTAATTAAAATAACCTTATAGCTAAGTTATCTAAATACTTCACAGCTAAGTTAACTTCACCGCTAAGATAACTTCACAGTTAAGTTAACTCTATCGTAGAAAATACTAAGTTATTCTCCAGAACATTAGAACATCAGAACTTCTGACTGACCCTCAGAAGTTCTGGATATGAATTATTCTCAACAAACTTATCCTCCAAAAGTTCAATTCCTTTTAGAGGTAATATCAGAAGCTTCTGCTTCTGACCATCAGAACTTCTGACTGATCCTCAGAAATTCTGAATATGAATTACTCTCAACAACACATATTTTCTATGTTTAAAAATATACCTGAAGTTCATTGAGTTACTTCCAACCCAATAAAACATCTTAAGTGATCAATATCATTAATGTGAAACTTAGCGTCTAAGAATTGTTTAAATTATTGAATTTCTTCAATAAAGTTTCACATCATGATAATATCGTCGACATATACTACTAAAGGTAGCAAAATTTGGTGTATAGGGAATGATTAACTTGATATTTATTATAATCAAGAGAAATTAATGTAGGGGATAATTTAGTATACTAAAAAAAATTTTAACTGACTAATATCAAGAACCAAATATAAATTTTAACAAATTAATATCAACAACCAAACAATAAATTCCTTTAATGATATTACAAAAGAGATGATTCTCTCTTTAGTAAATTGCCATAATTCCATAACATCAGATTTGTCACAAATATTTTTTCATTTGGGAAATGCTTCTCGAAATTCATTTCTTGTCTAAAGAGTATGCAAAGTCGGCGGTACACAATTATATTGTTTTATAGGTTTTCTTTGAAGATTCTTTGAGGTAGGTGAAATTTTTATAACTCCATGTGCAAATATTAAGGGAAAAGGTTCATTGTGAATAAGAAATAATGGATGGGAGGCCGATGTGTGTTGGGTATGAGTCAAACTCATAGTTTTTTTTCCAGGTGTGCCTTCCCGATTAAATGCTTTTTGTTGAATCAATTGTAATGTTCTGTTACTTTATTGATGGTTTTTTGCTTTCTTACCTTTGTTTATATGCTCTACGCATGATGCATCGATTCCTTTATGGGATTCTCTAAGAACTAGGTGTTGTTTGAGGTCGTGCTTAGAAGTTTTATTGGACATCTTTGAGGAACACACTCAAATCACCACTTTGTTTTGTAGTTTCATTTCTTTATTCGAGTAACGTTGTTATGCGATTTTGATTGCTTTACTCGTGCATATATGGTGTTTATAACAACACCCTTAGTCATACATATACTTTTGAGATCATAAAAAGGATAATTTAGTGGAAATTTTACTCATTGCATGATATAAAACATGACATGTTAACGTAAAGTAGGTTTTACATACATGAAATAAAAATACTTAACCTAGTGAATATGTCACTGATTATTGATCTTTGTAGGTTTTAGTAGGATTTAACATTGTTGACTTTGGATTGTGCTTGATGATGTCACCTCAAATTATCAAATTATAATTGTTTATATCATTACCCGAGCTAATATTCATTACTTTTCCTTGGTGGCTGGTCAACTTATCTCCTTTGTGTATGAGGAAGTTCATATTGACTCCCATCACACTTTCTTTATGTTTTTCATCTCGGTTGCACTACATAGCCTTGTGTATCCTCTAGGATCCATATTTTTTAATGCATATCATCGGTGATTCATCATGGAAGTTGTGATATTTCATCTTTAGATGACCTCAACTGTCATAGTAGAGGGTTTTCCGATGATACTGTTGTAGATCCTCTTAGATGGGATCACCAAGAATTGTAGGTCTACCGTCATGGTACTTCTCCCTTGCCCTAAGGCAACCATCTAATCGATATAAACCCATGGAAGAATAAGTGTTGACATTAAATACTTGTAATTAAGATCCCTCATCCAATTGACTTCTCTCTTTTAAGCCTGAGTTTCTCGAAAAGATCCAAATACATAATGTCATGAACTTCCACCGCATATAAGGATTCCTGACACATCAAATCTTGTCATAGTTCCCGTTATAATAAATGGGAAGAATTCGTTCAGGGTACCACCAATATTTTCCCTATCGTAGAAAAAAAGCACATGCCTTTATAGTTTTCGATTAGAGTGTAGGATTAGAGTTGTATATTTGAGGTTGGGTCTATGGGTAATTGGGCGATATATTAAGTCTGAGTCTAATTCGTAATAGTAGTATGTTTTTCGAATTGGTATCGTAAAAATATTTTTAGATGTCCTCACTCCATCCCAAAATAAATTTCACATTAAGAAAAAATTTGTTATTTTAGATTATCAATGCAATTTTATATTTAATCTTCCAATTATACACTCTAATAAATATTCTTAATTTATCATTTTCTCACTTAATATTAATGCTAATTTGAATACACCAATAGTTAATCAATATAATTTAGTAAATTTATTATTCCCTCTCTTTCATTTATTATTGTTTCTTAGTCGATGTGAAATGATCAATTGTGACAAATAATATGGGACGGAGAGAGTATTATTTATATAAAATTAATCTCTCTAGAATATTTAATGTTTTAGGATATAAACTGAAAAATATATTTCTTAAAAAAACCGCGAGTTTTCATGTGTAAATTTAGGGGTAATTTACCCCTTATATGACATGTATCAATCAAATTTTTGGTTACCCTTTATAAATTTAGGGGTAATTTACTCCTTATAACATGTATCAATCAAATTTTGTCATAAAAATTAAAATTTTAAAATCACATATTAATCTAAAACCTTAATGAATCAAAATGAAGAAAAAAAAACATATAACTTGATTTTTGAGTAGTAAGGTGTTGGTATGTCAAGTGTGAGTAATAATTCTCACCTTGGATGAAAAAGAAAATATTAAACTTTTTTTTAGGTGAGAAAATGCATAGACTTAATATTTTAAGGTTTTAGGTTAATATGTGATTTTAAAAATTAACTTTATATGATAAAAATTCATTAATATAAATTATTTAAAGTAAATTATCTCTAATTTTTTAAGGGGTAGCTTAGACCTCATCTTTATATAAAATGATAGTATGATTAGTGATTCTTCCATACCAGGTCTATCATAAAAAAAAATTTAGTTCATGGCATCTATTTGAGAGCTTACTACAAAGTGGGAAACTAATTTTTATATTTATTCCATAAATATTATTCCCTCTGATTTTTATTATAAGTTGTTTTGAAAAAAGTTGTGTATCACATTATAAATTGTTTTACAATTTTAATGAATAATTAATAATATTCTTTTTAAATATTTATTATTATCTTTTTATAATAATGTAAATTTATCTTTTAAGACATTTTTTTAATATATGAAAAATTCAAAGCAAATTTTAATAAAAGACAGAGGTAGTATTATTGTTAATTCATTAAATAACTTCATGGCACAAGACTTATTTTACATTTATTATATGATATATTGTCATTGTGTAAACATCATGCATAACATTTAGTTTTTCATGAAGATTTCTCCACGTATGACTTGTGTCCCCAATTATTTCCCATTTTTCTACTGTTGTGAATAGAAATGACGCCTCTACTACCGCCCCCATTTCCACTCCCAGGAAAATTTATGTCAGGTGGTCCACCACCACAACCCCCTTTTCCTTTGCCTCCCTCTTTTCCACTACCACCCTCCTCTCCCGCACAACCCCCCTTTCCACTTCCACCCTCATGTCCCATTCCACCCTCCTTTTCACAGTCGGGGAATAGTGGGTTGTTATCACCATTGTCTATGACAATTCCATCACTACAAGCAACATTGTGTTTGTATCCACCATCACCTTGTTCAGTGGTCCTCTCTGATTTTTCTATTTCACCATCTGCAAATGAATAAAAACTTGTTATTAAATATAAAAATAAAAAGTGTATAACATGGCTAATATACATTTACATACATTTTTTCTCATCTTCATAAGACTCAATTGCCACAATAGAGATAAGAAGAATTGCATAGGAGAACAAGAAAATTAAAGACTTGATGTTCATCTTTACTACAACTAAGAGTCTTTTGGAAAATATAAATACAATTAGAATCTATTTATAATCCTCAAGGGACAAGATAAATGTAAGAAGAATAAAAACAACTTTAATTAAACCATGTTTATTGTATAATAAAGAAATATATTATATATTGTACAATAAAAAATACAATAAATACAATGTTTGCCTGGTTGATTGTAACTATGATAGATCATCACACCTATTGAACCATTGAAGGGTTATATTAAGACAAAATTTTCAACCGATGTAAGAATTTTGTTTGGACTATGACAAGTGACTTATATGTTTGATAATAACTTTAATAAAATCACAAGTTTTTTTTTAATAAAAATAGTAATAATTATAGTTAAGAACAACTTATTATTTATTCCAAATTATCAATAATATGCCATAATTTTAAGAATTTGATAAATCAACTCATATCACTAAAATTAAATGATAATAGTTCACAAAAACTAAAGAGCAAGGTAACTTATTTGGCTATTAGAATGATGCAGTGAATAAATATGTTGAGATACTCCATCTTCTGTATATTTCATTGTTATTGTTATTGGTTATAATTGTTCTGTGTGGGAACCAGAGTTGACCGGTGAATAAGGGATGCAGATTGTAATGATGGACTTGAACTTCCAATGCGGTGGTAAGGGGGATGACTTGTGATAAATGCCAAAGTTACATAAAAACGTAAGAACTTATTAATTTATTTTATAAGTAATCAATGAAAAAACCGCATATTTATAAATGAAATATGATAAAACACTTGTTAAGACTTTTTAACTTCACACTAACCAAAAACTGGTAAAAAGGAATGATCAACAATCGAACAACTTACAAAGACATGGCCAAGACACTTCCTTACAAGTAATGCACGTTATGCTCAAATCATATTTAGCGAGCACACATGGAACAAAAGACTTCATGGCTAAGTAACTTGAGGTTAAGTAATCAACCTCAGTAAGTCTAAAGCTCGTGTGGTCTTAGCGATCCGGTTTATGACTTCAAAGCCAAGTTACTTCAAGGTAAAAGAAGAGTCTTTTGCACTAGGCGAGGATGAGAGGAGTGCCTAGAGAGATAGGGCAACTAGGAAAGTAGAAGGTGAGTTGACATTGCATAACAAGGAAGAAAGTATACGTGCTATGTGTATATGAGTAATGCGTGTAACGAAGACCTCAATCCAGTACCTATAAGTAAGGGTTCCATTTCAGTTCAAAGGGATTTTCATTGGATTCAAGGTAGTACAAAAATAAAGTAGGTTCACATTAAATCTCAACACGAGAGAATAAGAGAGGAAGATTGAAGGCGGAAGCGCTGCTTGAGGAATCATTGCTTATGTTGTTTAGCCTATTTATTCTAGGATTTAATTTTAAAGCTATGAGGAGTTTGACATATTTCTATTTAAGCTTTATTATTGCCAGTTATTTATTCCTAATGCTTGTTTTGGATGAGATATCTAAACAATGTTTTTATGGCATGACTTGACATATGAGAGGTACTGATCATTACTAGGTCCAAGTCTCGATCTGTGCTGGCCATTACTAGATCCAATATCTAGAGATAGAGTTAGGTTTGATGTCTTGACGAATAATGATATAGGTGAAAAGGAATATTATTATCTCCATTCAATGTTGAAACTTAATGTTGTTGTATTGGTTAACAGATTGAGAGATAGTCAATTAGGCAATACAACTAATCTCATGTCATTGACTCTGACATGAGTTTTGATGAAAGAAATATGGGAGAAAATTAATAGTTGAATAAAAGATCATATTACTCACTGATAGTTATACATGAGGATAAAAATGATGCAATCTAATCCTAACAATCTTTCTTACTGTTAACACCAAAATCTCAATTTATTTTATATCATTTCAATTTTGAAAACAAACTAACTCAAAACAACCATTTTATTAGAATCATAGAAACTATTGAACTCTCTTTAAGACATAGTTAATCTCTTAGATACAATAATTTACAAACTTGCTTATAAGCTACAATAAAATGGTCCCAAGTCTGGGGTTTGACATTAGTATTATAAAGACATTGCGATAATTTTTGTCATTTTAAATTTTCTATTAATATTTGTGTATATTTTTATTATTATCACTAGCCTACTAACTGTGTTAGCTAGTTATGTTATTACTTTTTTATAGAGGGTAAGGATCCTGAAGAACATCTTTTGTTCGATTCTGAAATCGAAAGAACCACACACATAAACAAGAGTAAAAAAAGAAAAAAAGTTGTAAGCTAAGTTGAACTATCTAGAATAGTCTTGCATTTAAAAGCAAGAAACCATGGTTGATCGTGTAGATAGAAACAAAAATCAAGACAACAATAACACTACTATCAATGGAAATAATTTTGGTGGGATGCCATATTACAATAGTCCAAGATGCATGGCACATGTAGCTAGACCATAAAGGAATGCCTGAAAACGAAAATGAAAATGGGATTGTTAAAAATCCTTTATGTTAACCCTTTTGTAGAATTAATCCATGAAGACCCGTACATACACCACCCAAATGTTTTCGAGATTCTTGGGAGGACAAGACCTCTAGAAATTGAGGAGGAAGTAATATTCTAGGGATTTTTTCCACATTCATTAATTGGAAAAGAAAAAAGTGGTATTTATACAAACCAACATCGAAATTGACAAATTGGGATTGTTGGAGGTAAAATATTGAACATATTATTTCCTCACAAAAATTTCATGGAAGCAAAGACAACTATTGTGTTGTTCTCCCAAAGCACAACTGGAACTCTTTGTGAAGTTTGGGAGAGATGCAAATCCATGTTGAAAATATGTCTACTATTGGGGGTTCTCTTCATAAATGATTTTGATGACCTACATCTTCATAAATGAATTATAATAACAACTAAAGTTATTACAAGATGCTACTATTGAGGGTTCTCTTACGACAAAAAGCATAGGAGATGCAATATCAATCATCGAAAGTATGACGCTCAATGATCATAAAGGATAACATAATAGAAATCCTTCACAAAGAAAGAGTGGCAACATGGATTTGAATATCAATGACGTTAGTTTGACACAAAACAAGTTGTTAACACAAATAGTGGATGAGTTGGCAAATTAATTGTCTAAAGTTCCACAACAATTGAAGGTAATGCGTGAGACACCACAACAAAGGCATATTTCATTTTTAAAATTATGCAGTGAAGTTCATCCAACTAGATTTTCCCTAACTAATGAACAAGTGAGTTTTGAAGGTAATCAACAAAGGCTTGGATAATATACAAACAACATCTTCCCAAAGAATAACCACTTTAATCAAGGATGGATATTTGAAGCTTGTCCATAAAATAGAAAATCCTTTCATAATTATACATAAGAACCTCCACAATAAGACAAAAAAGTTGGAGGATACGTTTAATCAATTCATGCATGTGTCTTTGGTCATCCTCAAAAACACTGAAGCCTCCATAAAGAACCTTCTAATGAAAGTTGATCAATTAGCTAAATAGTTAATTGATCTCCCAAACAACACATTTAGTGTTAGCACCTAGAATAATCCAAAAGGAAAATGTAGTGATGTTTTGGTGGATGAGACCATTGTTCTTTAAGCCAAGGAGGAAGAAACCGAAGGACCATAAGAAGAAAAGTAGTGGAAGAAATCAAATTCTAGTGCAGTCATATTAAATGTATTTATAGATGGCATGGAAGTTGGAAATTCACTACTTTTCTTGGGTGCAAGTGTGAACATAATAACATTGTCAGTGGTAAAAAGAATTGGAAACCTCCAAATTTTTCCACTGTAACCACGTTGCAAATGGCGGAGAAAACCTGCAAGAAACTAGTGAGAACTATAAAAGATATATTGATTAAGATTGATAAGTTCTAATTTCTTATATATTTCATGTTAATAGAGATTGAGGCATACCCAAATATATCTAGCATCTTAAGGAGACAATTTATGAAGACATCAAAGGTGTTGATAAAAATCGATAAAGGTCAAGTGAAGATCAAAATCAAAGATCATAAGATATGTCTTTGACATGTGACTTCAAGCACAAGAGAGAGGTTAATATTGATATTTAAAATTTGCGATAATTTTTGTGGTTTTCTCAATTACACTTATAATTATGTTAGTAATTTCTTAAGGATAGAGTAAATTGAAGTGAAAATAAATAACAGAAACTAAAGAGGTCATGTGTTAGAGAGATTGCACAAGAGATTAATACAGGTTCAGCCGAATGTTGACCTACTTCTGTCCCCAAGAGATCTTATTGAGATTTTAACTATAAACTTTGAGCTTTTACATGTTATACTCATGAAACATAATACAATCTAATCTTGAGATTTTAAAGGCTTATCCCCAACCAAAATGATATATTTTACCAAGGCTAAGCTAACAAATAGTTTATAGATTTTCTAGGCTTATCTCAGTAACCAAACATAATTTTTTTCGGCGAAGTTATAGAAACCAAAATAGAGATTATACGACTGGTTTATCTCACAAACCAAACTCAATTTTCCCAGAGTATCACACCCTCTAGAATTAAAACAAAAACACAACAAATATAATTTCTTCCTCACAAGTAATGTTTCTCTCAAAAGCTCTAAAGTAACTTAAGTGAAAGAGAAATTATTTCTAGAGAGAGAAAGAGAGAAAATAGAGACATTATTTCCAAAGAAAATGTAAAGCTTCAGAAAATATTGTGAAATGAAGAGGAGGCGACCCTCTTTATATAGGAGAAGGAAAACCCAAAAAGGAAAAGATTTATGGGAAAAATTATTGTGTCAATCGACTAGCTTCTTGTCCCAATTGATTAGATGACCAATTTTAATTGATTACCTTTGCCCAGTATGGTAAGATTGGATAGATATGCATTACAAGTCATTAAAATGTTGTCATAATTGTTTGGTTAATCATTTAGGCTCTCCAATCAATTGGGAAATTCAAAAAATATTTTTTATCAATTAGATTTAGGTTTCAATCAATTGGGTATTTAGAAAAACATTTAAAAGAAAGTGGATAATTTCTTAATCACTTGGCTCAGTCTTGAATACATTTTTAAGAGATAAAACAAGTTTTAAAACACTTTTAGGTGTGTGTGTGTGTGTGTGAGAGAGAGAGAGAGAGAGAGAGAGAGGGAGAGAGAGAAAGAGAGAGAGTATGTGTGTATGTGTCTTTGTGTGTGTGATATATATATATATATATATATATATATATATATATATATATATATATATATATATAGAGAGAGAGAGAGAGAGAGTTACCTTAGTACTCATGAGCTATTTTCTTACTTTTACAAAACTCTGATAATTCAGACATACATGACCTTGTGAAATTTCAAACTTCTTTATGTGCATCTTCCAAAGCCAAACTGTGCACCATCAAAATTTTATATTTTAAACCTTCCTTCTTCTATGGCCATCACTAATGCTTGAACCAGACTTCCACAAGATCGTCTCTAATAAATTTTGCGAATCAATGTGCTTTAAAACATCCTTGTAAAAATCAATGGCCAGATTCAGTAGATACCGTTCTAAGAAGAAAAAGTTTACCGAATACATAATCCAACTTCCCTTCTTATGTATTTTTCTCACCTTCAGTTGGTATTAGAGCATGGTTTGTGCTTAACACTTAAAAATGGTACAAAAAAGATCCTGAAAAAATATAATAGATGGCTGACACTCCTGATTCTAGTGGTCTTGGTATTTCTGGTAGTACTAGTATTCCTTATGATTACAATACTTCTGAAAAGCACCACTATTCAGCTAAGCCACCTACATTTAATGGTAATTCCACTCACTTTGAATGGTGGAAGCGCAAAATATACACATACATTATTGAGCTTGATGATGAGCTATGGAACATCCTTGAGGATGGTATTGATATTGAGGTGAATGGTGGGAGAATTCTTGCTGACAAAAAAGTTCTCACACCAGCTCAAAAGAAAGTGTACAAAAAACATCATAAAGTAAGATGTATTGTTGTTGATGCTTTACCTTACTCCAAATACATAAAAATCTTAGATAACTCAACTACCAAGATTATCTTTAAATCTTTATGTGCTACCTATGAAGGTAACCAATAGACGAAAGAAGCTAAGGCCAATATTCTAGTTCACCAACCTACCATATTATATCTTTAACATCTCAAAAGACCGCTTTGTAACATGAAATAAACAATGAATCAAAATATTTTATTTTGGAAATCCACTTATCTCAACTTACTCACTAACAATGATGCATACTAGGGGTGGTAATGTTGATGATGGAGCATTATCAACGTCATACTTAATTTTTTTATTTATGTTTCAGTCCTATTTCATGGACATATAAAAAGATAAGCTTAGTACCTAAATCATTCGGGAAAGTATCAAACAATAATAACAAGCACAACATAACTTATGTGGCTTCTCAAATTATTCAAAGAATTGAGGATACAAGTTTATCACCCCCTAAGAATTCTTTGTGAGGATATATATATATTCTAAAATCTGGTATTTCAGACATTTTCACAAAAAATTTGTAGCACAACAATTCAAAGTTCTTATGCCCAAGACGCAATTTATTGACAAAAACTTGCTCTTGAGGGGGTATGTAGGAGCAACCTAACACACAAATACATGACTATCTGTGAAGCACATGTAATCCATTTTAAGTAAAGTACTGGTACCAGGTACGTACCGAAGTCGTACCAATTTTTTATTTCATTTTCAAGTTGATAACCAATCGGTACACATTTGGTACCACATACCCAATTGTTTTTAATTTTTTTCAAATAGTATAATTTAGACTTTTTTACTAGGCAAAAATTAGGTTATTTATTCTATTTATAAATAAAAACTGAAAGAAAAACTAATATATTGCATTGAAACTTCTTTTACATCCAAGTTCTTCATCTTCTGGTGAGAGAAATTGGAACACATAGAAATTTATTCACTCACTGAAAATAAATAGACTTAATCCAAAGAGACTGAAGATTTAGTTTTTGTTCATACAAATGTCCATCTTCTCTCGGAGAAAGAGTAAGGTTTATAATGAAAGAGAAACAAAAATTTGATATATTGATGGAGATGAATAAGATTTATTTGATGGAACTGATATTCTTGAAATTGCTAGTCTTTCTCTCGGTTGAACTAGAAGCCGCTCTTTTTAATGACATTGAAGAGGAAAACATTAATATTCAGTTATGATTTTATGATTTATTGATACCTTTTAAATGTGATTTATTTATGTTGTTATGCATATATTAATTTTTAAAAAATAATTTTAATGTTTTGTTGTTATTTAAATAATATAATATTTTTGTTAATTTTATAATTATATTTTAAAAAAATTATACTAACATACTCGTACCTTAATTTTTTCTACAAATATCATACTCCGTATATGTATCCGACTGTATACGTTTTTTATCAAATGAGATCCCTCATTCTTAGTCTTAACCATAGTAAACAATTTATTTGTATTAGATGATTCTTAATATGATTTATTGTTACTTATTACACATTCAATTAAATTAATTATGTCCATAATTGTCAAAAAGATATTAACTCTTTTTTTTATTTAAAAAATATTGTGATTAATTCAAAAAAATCAATAAAACACAAGCGATCCATAGTGGATCCAACAACCAATATTCTGAAAGACTACAACCAATCCAAAACTAACAAAGTAGACCTATAAATCCCCCATCATCAATATAGCTATATGATTTCTAGGTTTCTTGTTATTCCATCCTCTATATATTATGCTATCTATAATGTTCTTTCCTATATTCTTGGTACCAACATCCATGCCAAAACTTTTATTATTCCTCATCTTCCGTATATGGTTTTTGTTGCCGCCATTTTAAGCACACGAGCTCGGGGACTTTTGCATCTCGCTTGTCTCGTTATCCATTGCATCTCGTTCTTCCAGCCGAGTCGAGTATGAACAATCTGTAACCAATCCAGAATTTCCGTCCAAACATTCTTCATTTCTTCGCATTCAAAGAATAAGTGTTGTGCCGACTCTTCTCTAGTGCAAAAGCAACAGTCTGTGTTATTAATCATACCAAACTTATGTAGACAATATTTTGTTGCTAGCATGTTATGGAAGGAAAGCCATAAAATGAAACACGCCCGCGGACGAGCATTATTTCCAAAAATCAGCTCTCTCCATTCACATTTTGTGCCATAACCTTGTAACCTACTATACAATTTTTTCATGTTGAAGTTAGTCCACCCCATGATGTCTTCCCAACCTGCCAGATTTTTAACCTCATTCCTTTTGTATATGATAACTTTCATGATCCAAGTATCATTAGGTTTACTAGCAATATCCATCAAATTACCATTTTTCACATAGTATGCTTGGATCCAACGAACCCACAATGAATCTTTTTTCATATTGAGGTTCCATAATAGCTTAATCAGGCTTGCTCTATTCCATACCTCAATGTCAATGATGTGTTAAACCACCATGACTTTTTGGTCTACCAATATTCTTCCATGCGATTGGCAACTTCCTGCTGCCTTCATAGCCTCTTGTCCATAAGAAAATACGACAAATAACTTGAATCTTATGAATCACACGTTTAAGAAAGGGAAAAACTTATAATGTTTCACTCTTTATATGTAATGTTTCAACATCATTAATAATATATATATATATATATATATATATATATATATATATATATATATATATATATATATATATATATATTTGAATATAATCTCTACTATTTATCGTTAATATATACCTTTTATTTTAAAATGAGTTTAGATTAATACTCTATTTGATATGATATTTATATTTTTAATTTATAGTTTATACATAAATTCATATGACAATAAAAACTTAATTTTGTAATGATTTTTTTATGCTTATAACATATTTTACTACTTTATAGTTTATTTTTAAAATATTATTTTAAATAGAGTTTTAATTTATAATTTATATCTTTTTTTTTCTTTCTATTTTTATTCTTTTAATTTTAACTAAAGTTTATTTTTATTCTCTATAATTTATTTTATTTTAAAATAAAATACAAAGAATATCAAATAATTATGTAATTTTATATTTATTAGATAAATAAATTATCAATTTTTTAAACATTTAATTAATTTGTTAACAATCAATTATTAGTCATCGATTATAAGATGTAAATTATTTGTTATCAATCATGAATTATTAGTTATAAATTACTATCAATTAACTTATTACATAACCTTATTTTTATCAAAAATATCTTAAGGTTTTTCCTACAAATTAAAAAATGTAAATAGATGTCAAAAGACATATCAGTTTTACCTATTTTTAACTCATAAAAAGTTAATATTAATGGGTTATACCTCATAGTCAAATTCAAAATATTTATAATTGGTAAATAACAATTGAAGAGTTTTTTTAGTTATAATAATACAAAAATAAAACAAATATTTTTAATTTAGTTTTACAATTTTAAAATAAAAAAATAATTTATAATAAATTAAAAGTAAGTGTCAAAGTCTTTATAAAAATATTTTTTAAACTTGAAAAAATATTGTTGATACAAATATTTTTATTTATGAAAAAAAATAAATTGATACATATTATTTTTATAAATATGATAAATTCAACTGTAGCTACATTTATTTTTATAAACGAAAATAAATTATAAATATTTTTATAAATGGACATACAAGTTCAATGTCAAGAAAAAATTTATATATTATTAAACTTATTTTTAAAAAGTAAAATACATTATAATTATTTATATAAACGAAAATAAATTACAAGTATTTTTATAAACGAGAAAAATTTAACTAATGATATAGTTATTGTTATAAACATAATATGTTACAATTATTTTTATAAACGAAAATAAATTATATCTTTTATATATTGTGAGATATTGGGTCGAACTCTATTGTATCGAAGGATGCTAGAATTGTTAGCATCGAATTGGGTCTGTTTGTTATGTCCAATTGGTTAAGTTAGCTTGTACCCTAAGTTAGCTTGTAATGGGTATTTGTGATAAAAGCCCATTAGTTTAGTATGTTAGGTTTATTATAAATAGCATACTAGTCTCTCATCATTGTATACTGCAAATCCTAATTTAGGGTGAGAGGGTTATATGTTATTCTTGTAATCTTGTTTTGAAGATAAAGGAAAGAATAGCAGTTAATAACCAATCCTTGTGTTCATCGTGTTCTTCATTCTTTTTCCCTACCTTGAGCAACAAAGTTATATTTTGTTTCAAGGCATCCGATTCACAACATATATATATTTATATATCTTTTATATATATTTTTTATCCATCCTATACTATATTTGTTTATCATTTATAAGCATATTGTGTGACAAATATATGTCTTCTTAATTATTTTATTTATTTTTTAATAAAATATAATATACATTCGAAAGACCGATATTACTTAATTTCTATGCATTTTTATATATTTTTTAACCATTACTATACTATATTTATTTACTATATATTTCGACATTGTGCAACCCGTACAAACACACAAATAGATGAGTATTTATTTAATTATTTCATTTTTTAAAATCAAAATATATCTTTTCGACGAGTCGAAATTAATTAATTAATATATATTTTATATATATTTCTTAACCATTATTATATTATATTTATTTATTATTTATAACGAGATTCCACAATTCAAATGGACACATAAATAGATAATTATTTAATTTTTTCATTTATTTTTCTACTAAAATATATATTTCTACCAGATAAAAATATTTAATTTATATATCTTTTTATATCGTTTTCTTAATCATAATTATAATATATTTATTTATTATTTAAAATCATATTCGATGACACATAAGAACACACAAGTCATTTACTTAGTTAATCTTACAATTTTGTGGGTGAGTTGTTTGTAATTGATTCTTTTCTGGATAAAAAAAATTGAAAGAAGATGAAAATTCTATAGAAAGAGGTAAAAGTGTCATTCATCTTAAAGATGTTCTTTTAATTAAAGTGATATTTCCTTGAAAAGGATGAAATACATTAGTAAATGGTAGTATTAGTTTGACTTAAGTACTTAAGTGATAAAGAACAAAATGGCATGGTTATTTTCTTGAATTAAAGGTTAGGCCATGGAAGATTCGTTACACACTTGTAGTTGCTAAACTTCAAATAGTCTGAAATGATTATTCAAAAATGTAATATTCTAAAATAACATGATCTATAATTAAATTCAGTGGTTGATTTGATCAAACATAAGTATATTGTTATTTAGTTAGTAAGACGTATAACAAATTAATTTAAAAAACTAAAAGATACATCAGCTTATGTTTTTTTTTTTTTGTAGTAGACTTTAATTATTTTCGTTTTTTTTAAAAATTAATCTTGCTTTTTGTTTTTTTATAACTGTTTGTTTTTTGTTTTGTTTATTAAGTTATCTACCAGTAGTGTGTAGTTAAGATCTTAAAAACTTTAAAACAAACTTACATTTTCTTTAATTATCTGTTATAACTCTATAAGTGTCATTAGTATATGAACTAGTAAGATGCTAGATTTAATTATGACCAGACTATATTTCTATTGCTGTTGCTAAAATAGAATATCAACATAAATTTTTTATCCAAAAAGTAAAACGTAGTGTGAAATTAAGTGAAAAATATTTTTTTATTTATAAAAACAGATTTTATAAAAACTGTATTTTAAATTTACAATTTTTTTATATTGTATTTTTTAATGTAAGACTAATTTTGACATTCAATAACATAAAAATCAAAATATAGTCTAAATTACAATTTTTTTCAAAATATTGTATTTTAAAAATAATTTTTATGAAATATTATTTTAAATAAATTTAAAATGAAGTGATTTTTAAAAAATTTGATATTGTATTTTATTAATAAAATAATAAAATATCTAAAATATTATTTTAAAAATAATTATTCAAATTAAATTTTTATTTAAATTTTTAAATAAAAATCTTCTTATAAATGTTTTTACATAAAATTGTATAACACTATAAAAATCATTATAAAAAAATCAACAAACCAGAAAAGTGTAAATTTTATTTATAGGCAAGCACAATTGTAATTGATTGTAAGACAGACCATTACACTCAAAGTCAATACTAGTATTAGTTAGGCTTAACTACTTAAGTGATAAAGTACCAAATGACATGATTATTTTCTTGACTAAAACAAAGATGGGGCTATGAAGATTCGTTACACACTTATAGTGTCTTAACTTCCACGATTCCAAAATAAGTATACATATTTTCTGTTATGCAAACCTGACTTTCACTTTCCAAGTTCTAATAACGGTCATGCCAAAATATGTAGACTATTTGAGTGAAAAAATGTAATTTTTCTTTGGTATCAAGCTCAGAAAGAGATTAAGATTTATTTTAAATTAAGATAATAATTTTATATAATAACCATTATTTTTAAATTAATATAAAATATATCACAGGATATTTAGAATAATTTAAATTAATATAAAAAATATAAAAAAAATATTTATAATATTATTTCTAACAATTAATGAATTATGTTTTGAATCGAATTATTTGTTTCAGAAGTTATAAATATAAATTTCTATCATTATTATATTCACAACCTTCGTAACTTTATTAAACGAAAATAGAGAGAAGTGTTTGAAAATCCTAGTTGTAATCACATAGAGACATTAGTTGAGATTTTTTAAATTTTTTGAAATTTGGGAAATTTTAAAGAATATCTAAGGAGATTGGAAAACACTTCAAAATATCATAGCGTGTTTGGTTTGGTGGTGGTTTCACAAAATCACGGTGAAAAATCATGTTAGACCAAAAAGCTACTTTTTGTAGCTTCTCCAAATCGCGGTGGGAAAGGAAGAAAACGCGTGTTTGCAGCTGCAAACGCCAAACCAAACTCACCCTTAGACTTGTGTGAGTCATACATTCATAATTGAATTTTCTACATAATAAATCATTTTATCGAACTTGATACATATGTTATTGTTTCTTGTTTTTTTATCATCTTCTAGCTTGTGGTGGTTTTGCTTTCATTTTTTCTAAGTTATTGTGTTACTTCAAGTCATTTATTTTGGTTGTCGTTGTTCTTTGACCTAACATATCAATTTTTTTTGTATGTTTGAATTCGGAATAATTATTCTTAATTGCTTTGAGTTATTCTACAAGTTTTTCACAACAAGTGACGTCCATTGTAGGGAAAAATAATTTTTTTTACAAGTGAGCCTTAGTTCTATATGGCTGATCGAGAAATTTTCAAGAGACAATGATTTTGGATAGTGAAAAGTGAAGATTCATGTAATCTAACTCAAGGGAAATGTATTGAAGTATTGAAGGGTGATGCATTGATGACTGCACACATAACATATGTGTAGGTAGCTGTACCTAGTTCTCTTTATGATAATTTGTGTTATAAAGTTTATCAAGTAAATTTGATCACAATATAAATTAAGATGTATATATGAATGTATCTCAATGAAAATAAGGGACACATGTTCTATACCACTTTATAAGACAAAATTGTTTTTCGCTAGAACTAGAGTCTTCCTTTAAATATAATATCTATCTAAAAGAACAAGTGGAAGAGATGTATAACTTCAAGAAATTCAAAAACCAAAAAATACTTATCTTTATGAGAATGGACCATGAACCAATTAAGTAAGACAATTGATGCTCGACCATTGGTTCATGCAATACGGGATCTAGAGAAAATCATAAATGATCTTGATTCTAGAAGTATATAAGTTGTCTAAATCAAAGTACATATTTGAGTGAACTTCTTGGAATTGAATCCTTTTATTAATAAAGTTTTGTGAAAATTTAGATTACTAAATGCAAGTTTAATTCTTCTGCACACAAAAAGGTAATTGGGAGTATTTGTATTAATTTAGTATAGTATGTAGATGATATATTAATCATTGAAATAAATTTTTTACACTACAAATGTAGGTCATGGTTAAGGAAACAATTTTGCTCAAATGCTTAGGTGAGGTTTCTTAAAAGGTTATGAATCAGAATCTATAGATATAGATTGTTGACGTGTGAAATTCCTGGCAGCAGATACGTGATGTCACAAAGAATGTTATGACACAGTATCTGACACTCTGTTAACAATTCACACAGGAAATTTAAACAACAGTAAAGAACACAATAAATTGTTTACCCGGTTCGGTGTGTAACTACACCTACATCCTGGGCTACCAAGCCAGGGAGGAAATTCACTATTAGTAGAATTAATTCAGGAATAAACCAACCAGTTTATCTCCTTCACTTAAAACCTACCCAATGCAACTTCAATCTAAGTCCTACTTAGACCTGAGTTCCTACTCACTCCTCCTCAATCACAACAGTGATATCAACCTATTGATTAATTGAATTGTGAAGACACTCTTCAATAAACAAACTTGATTTTGCTTCAAAGCTTTAATCAAGAGACACAACACTCGTGCTTCAAAGCTTTGAGTGATAAACAACCCTTACAACCAAATCCTAGTCCAAGGCACTTATCAAATGATAATTGCTTGGCTCACAAGAGTAACTAGAATTACACAAATTACAACCTGCTAAATCTTCAATACATTCCAGAGGCGCAGTAGCAGAGTAAAGGTTCTTTTCCTATTATAGAAGCAGTCTTGTAACTTCAATTTTGGGCTTCCATAATAATAGCTAGGGTTCACTTAATTAATCCTAAAGACTTGGTCTTTTTAACAAACCAATTTAGGGTTAACTAAGATTAATCAAACAGCCACGTGAGCATGTGATTCAAATACATAAAACATAATAAAATAGCTCAACAAACTTCCTGAAAACTCTCAGGAAAACAGACTCTGCAGAACAGTAAATGTCACACAGAATGTCATAACATCGGTTATGACATCAGTCAATCTTCTGCAATTCCGGCCTGATGTTAGCTTCGATTGTACTTGAATCATCCTTCTCATGCAGAATTTATCTTCAACTCTGAATGTCATGACATCAGTCAAGACATTGTCATATCCTAGTTTTACCAAAAATTAATGCCAACATAAAAACACTTACAACGTGCTTCAACCATAGTCCAGATACACCTAATATACATAATCTCACTTTAAAATTATTGTATGAATAACATGATATTTTATTTGATGAATAATGCCTTACCCCATTGGATGAGAATAAGGACACAAGATAAACATTGATATGCTTCAGAGATTAGATAATCATGTACACCATGATATGTACTACAATAAGTACACCATATGTTACTAGCATAAACACTAAGTACCAAAGTTTATTATAATGATCATCAATAAATTAGTATAAAAAAGGCCCATAGATACATTGAAAGGACCATATGTTCTTTAGTGAGAAGATGTTTGAAGAGTCATTGTAAAGGAGTTACATTGATGTTATTAAAATTTTTATGAAAAATATACTCATATCACAGTCTAAAATAAATGTTATGCTGTGATGAAAACTACGTAAGTTGAAAAAGGCTTTAAACAAATGTTGTTTCTTGTATCTAAGATATGATTTATCTTATTTCTGATTATAATGTGTTAATATTGCTAGTACAACAAATTAGATCTCAATTGCAATCAATATATATATATATATATATATTGGCACTTCAATTTCTTTTTGAATAAAGAATGAAAATTTAAATAGGAAGAGGTGTATAGTACCAACATATAAAAAAGTTCCTTATACCCTAATAAAGGATCATACTTAAATGATGCTTGATGTACACGATGGACATATAGATGTTACGTTCAGAGTTGATTGGTCGTAGTGCTAGTAAGAGATTGTTGGAGTAAGCCCAAATAGCCAATAAATATTGATTATATTTAATTTTGCATCATATCCTTAATATGCATATTTGTTAATATATAAATATATTGTGCATACTAAAGGTACAAAATGTGTAACAATCTTTAAGGTCTAAGGTTGTTATGATATTGAGAGCTAGCTCACGTGAGGTGAGAAACTACTTTATGTGTATTTTCTCCATCATGTCCTTTAATTATCACGATATTGATGTGTGTGTGTGTTTATAATTAATGACGCTCAGATACCATAAGGCCATAGTTAATGATAGACATCGATCCAACACTGAGGTGTATCATAAGGGTACCACATATTGTCCAAAGAATCGTCCCAGATCTACTTGAGATAGACTCCCTCTCTAAAATAGGATGGGAGCTGGGAAATTTTAATCCTAGCGATTGAAAAGTACCCCGTCAAAGCATTAGACAGTGCAATTCAAAGAGCCCAAAAAACCAATAGTCGGCCTCAAACTATAGTCCATAGAGGAGTCGGCCTCCCAAACCACGCGTTAGTAGGAAAATGCAAGGTGAGGCACCGTCTAACCAGATGAGACGCTTTGAAGCACATAACACATCCATCCTTGAATGTTGATGAAGAACAACGACCAAAGACCCCAGACCCCGTTCGGCCACTCCAAGGTCACCGTCAAGGGTGATGCACCAACGACTTCTTTATTTATTTGTAACAAATTAAATTTATTATATATATATATATTGTGTTTCTTTACTCTCTTTCTGCTAGAATGCCCAAGATAGACGAACAAAGACAAATGTTCGGTTATGCATTCGATACTAACTTAACAAATTTCTACGGTTTTGATACACCTTTAAGCATAATCTATGCCTGATTGTATATCTAATACGAACTTAATGTATTTCTATAATTCCGATACGATTTAAAGAACACTTTATGCCATATTGTGTATACGATACATAGTTAACATATTTCTGCGATATCAATACAGCTTAAAATATACTTTATGCCCGATTATGTATTTGAGACAGACTTAACACATTTATGTGATTCCAATACAGCTTAAAGCATACTTTACAATCAGTTGTTTATTTGATACAAACTTTATGCAATTCTACGATTCTGATACGACTTAAAGCACACTATACACCTGGTTGTGTATCCAATACGGACTTAACACATTTCAATGATTTTGCAATGACTTAAGCACATATGTTGCTCTATTGCATATCCGATATAGACTTAACACACTTATATGATTTTGATATGACTCAATCGCACACCTATCATTTGAGGCTTATTAATTTATGGTGCACCCCTTCTCTCAAATCTAGAAAATCCAAAGGCGTAGGTGGTGGATCCTATAAAAAGAACACACAGGGATTTTAACAAATAGGTGGTGGATCCCAGAACAAGAGCACACAAGAATCAAAAGGATTTTAACATTCAGGGATCATTTCCAAGAAAAATAAATTACAGGGACGAAAACAAAAAACACGTCAACTTATAGGGACCAAAAGAATATTTAAGCCATAAAATTAAAGTCTAAAATAAGAGCATTAGGGTTTTAGAAGCTCTCTATAAATAAATAAGTTATCTCCCCTATAATCCTAGTTTTTTTTATCATCATTACAAAATGGCTAGCATCATGTTTAACTTTGTTCTCGTGTGGACTTTGTAGAGACAATGATATCTTCCACATTTGTTATCAAAGCTAAAGCACACTTCAAGAGGTATTCATATAATATTTGTTTTACTATTTTGATCTGTGACTAATATTTAATCAAGATTTGTTCATTGGGATTTTTCCACTAAGATGATTAAATTTTGAAAAATCCATCGTGAATCCCATCATATACATTACAGGACAAAACCTCAAAGTTATACACACTTCAGATACAAGCATGTCGGTAAAGAAATAGGGAAAACTAGTCATAAAAAAACCACATTGCCATTCTCAATTACTTGGTTAAGGTGAAACCGGCCTTGGATAAAAATATTCCCTCTACTTCAAGGCACTCCAAAAGAATCTTGAACAACAAAAAAAGATTTCTTGCAACGATTTGGATAACACTTTTAATAGAATTATGTTCCCTTGGCACATTACATAAAGATCACCATCACGTTCTTCTTATTCTCCTGATATTCTTATAAAGAATTCTCCAGCTCTCGGGTCTTTTTTTTGGGGAAAGTTCAAAGGACCAATTGACTTATTCTAAAGCCTTTCTCCCTTTAGTAGCTTCTCGACAAAGTTTATTCACCTTTTCGACAAGAGGACCAAGATACTCAAAAGGCTCCAAGGAAGCTTCCATTAACATAAACAATTTTATATCTCCATGGATCCTTTCAAATACCAATTCTACTCAATTGTAAGGTTGTCGACCCGTTATTTGAGCTTCTCACTCTCTTAACTAAGGAGGTCAATTAAGAAAACCTATCCTCGACCATATGCATCAAAGGCAAAAAAAATTGATGTCTAGTGAGCATGATAAGATAGTTCGACCAACTCCCTTTGAAAAATTTCCTCATTGATCCCCCAGAAGTAGGTATGATCTTTGTTATAAATTGAAGAATGAAATTCTCTATCCTCCACAGACTTGGATGTACCAACAACATTGGGTTTAGCTCTATTTTTACAGAGGCTTGCCCACACACATATTTAGGGTCAAGAAGCTTATGAAGAGAACTCTCGAGATGAATATCTTCTAACTCAAGAACATATGCAAACCATTCCTCCCCTCCTTGACGAGGAGATGGTAAAGATTCAAATATTGTGGCATGATCAAGATAAATATGAATCTCATCTCGAGCAAGAGGAAGAGTATTCTAAATGATGTCTTCTAATAAAATTGGAAGGCATCCCAATATACGTATAAAATTCCCTAACATAAGGTATATTATAAATTTATACTAGAGAAGCATCATCCTGAGTCTCCTTCCTTAAGTGTCGAATGGATTCTTCACTTTTCACTGCATCTACATAGGAAAAAAAGATTTGAAAAACTCACATAAATGGAACATTGGAGACAAAACCATATGTTTCATACCAAAAATTCTTTTCTTTTCCTCCTTGGAGTTGGCATCCACCAGCCAACGAGTTTGTATACACCTTTTCAACCAGTTTTTGGATTCTACATTGGGCGTAAAACTTCTCTTGTGTAACCTAGTTTCTGATAAAAAGGTCATCAACTGAGTCTTCAAGTATGATTCCTCATAGTATTGGCTCTCCTCCCGTTAGGTCTACATCCCAACTACTACTATGCAATGAATTTGAGTCCAATACTTGTGAAAGATATATATATATATATATATATATATATATATATATATATATATGTGGATGAAGTACTAGGCTCTAGGAGGAAGACCTTCACGCGGGCTTCATCATTAAGAGGAGTGACTAGGAAAAAAACTTTGCTATAAATGTTTCATACTATCAGAATAAACTCAAACATTCGATACTCTCTCTTAAATAAATAAGACCAGAATCTCTCACAAAGTTGGAATTATTTTGGATCTTGAAAAGACAAAAAAAACTGTTAGAGTCAGATTACTCCCCTTATATTCGTACCAATAGTAGAAAACTTTGATGAATGTATAACTCATTGGATGTAACTACGAATGGGTATCAAGCATATGATTCAACACACCAACTTCAAACTCATTAAAGGTAAGGTGGTACTATATGATAGAAAATATGCATTCATGGAAAGAGATTGCACACCCATTATATTAGTTGCATATCCTCTTATCCTCGTCTGATGGGAAAACTCACTAATAAGTCGTAAGACCCATATCAATTACAGCTTAGTTGAATGCTTCATCATAAATAAAGATGGAACAATCTCCAATATCTCTGAACCCATGTAATTCGTCAAAATATCTTTACCATATTTTTTATTGAATTTGATCTCATAACCATAGTTAATTTGAGTTGCAAAAATGTGCAGGTGCAATGAGATAATCGAACGAGCCTGAAAGCTCATCATCTAAGAAACCTTAAGAAGTGAAACAAAAGAAAATAGGAATTTTGAAATTCATAACTCAAATGAGAGAGCAACCAAATGTTCAATGCCAACATGAGTCCACGAGATCGACTGAATTTGATCTTACACTTGAACGAAAATCTTTCCTAGAGAGAGACTATAAAGAAGCGGAAATACTTAGCAGGTCAACAACACTCAGAAAAAACAAGATAACACTTTAGAAAGTCTTATATACCATATTCGAGCATCACTAATCGTAAAATCACCTATATTATCAAAGCTCGATATCTCTTCAAGAATAGTTCGAAAGGCACTCAGAATCCTTGGTCGTGCAAAAACATATGTCACAAACCCTTCATCTCGCAAGCGGATACAAGGGTTTGGGGGAAACTGTTTTGGACCGCCCGTAGAGCTCAATGGTATGGAATCCTAATAACATTATAAAGCAATGTTGAACGAAGAACGGGCGAACCTTGTAACACCTCATTTATTTATTTCATGACATAAAGAGACAAAAATAAGAATGATGATAGTAACCAAACTAGTTTGGTTTGGACTAGAGGGCAGTTTGGGAATTAAGGTATAATTAGAGGGCTATTTG
This sequence comes from Vicia sativa, assembly GCA_021764765.1. Classification (NCBI taxonomy): domain Eukaryota; kingdom Viridiplantae; phylum Streptophyta; class Magnoliopsida; order Fabales; family Fabaceae; genus Vicia; species Vicia sativa. The sequence goes on along the minus strand of CM038795.1, from coordinate 157,326,926 downwards.
GTCATTCTACATTTCATAAGTTCCAAAACATAAAACAAAATTAGATTTTTTGTTGTAGAGAGAAGAAGGAAACCGTGTGGAGGAAAGGAAGAAGAAGGAAGAGCTCTAAGTCCAAACCCTCAACGGTCAGTGCTCAGCGCACGGGGCCGCGCTCAGCGCTCCCCACTGTATCTTGAAAAATCAACATTTCGCAGGGGCCGCTTAGAGGCATGACCCCGCTCAGCGCGGTCCCCTGTACAAAACTGCTTTATTTTCCAAAAGGTGCATAATGGTTCTAGTTTCCGAACCATTTGTCTAATATCCTTTCCTAGTGCTGCTACTACGATGGTGTAGTAAGAGAGTGGAATTACGGACACCAAAAGATTATCTAATCCTATGAATTATAACATGTTTTCAAATCGGAAATTGGTCTAACCACGTGTATGAATCAATAATGTGATGGATTAAGATTTGGTTGAGTTATCTTAAATATAAAAGTGTGTAATTTGTTTTGTGAGAATTTTTTTCCCGTCGTTCCAGTCGAACGTTCGTATGACTGATCATGATGATTCGTTTGGCTTGATGTGTGCCTTGTGGTTTGATATATATATGCTTGAATTGGAGTAGAACCAGACTATTAGGTGGTTGTTCACAGTGATTTCTGGTGAAACAACTGCTAGTCCTCCAAACTATCAAACAAGCGTTATGATTGTTGTTCAATTCCTTTGGTAACTTGCAGGATCGACTAGATTGATCCTATGGGGTTATTGGTCGTTGGCATACACTTAAAACGTTGGCTAACGTCCAAGGCTTATTTTTAGATATGTATCAAGTGTATTCTGATTATGATATTTAATGAATTGACAATGTAACAAAACGAAGCAATATAAAGATGATTTGAACATACAAGACATAAAGACTTCGAATTGCAGAAAGTATGTAAGTGCAGGAATGCTTAAAGGATTTCTTGAATGTAAAAACTTTCAAAATAAAGCATGAAGTGTAATAGAGGATTTAAAGGCAAGTATGTAAAAGCTTTACGGAAAATAAGAACATTAAAGTATGATTTGAGAAAAGTAAAGAGTTTCGAAATGAAAGAAAAGCGTGTAAATGCAAAGAAAGTTAAATGACTTTGAACGTAAAAGATTTTAAATGACATTGATGTAAGATAAAGGTAAACTGGAAAGATAAAGATACATTATTGAAAGATAAAAGTGGTGCAATCATACGTACATCATTCGTGCATTCGTTTCCCTATCCATGTGGTATTTTGAATGTTACTGAATTTTAGTACAATAGATATGACACACGAAATCCTAACACTAAGACTTCTATTTATACTATTTCGACCATAACGGTCTGACTTATGAAATCTTGCCACGTTTCAGCCATGCAAAACGCTATGTTTATCTAGCTTCCACGTCTTCAAACCGTTTCCAGCGCGCGTTTTCTAACTTCCATTTATCCCGCTCACGTTTGAATTTCAAATATCTGAACTGCCTTTCGATTCGAACTCACTGCTCAACTCCACGCTACTATCACTTCGAAGCTCCTTCTACATATATCATCATATTCGCTACTCGAAACTCCTAGTTTCAATATATTTGTTCGAAGAGCTGATTCTTTCATTTCAAATCATGGCATTTGCCTCATTCCAATGAATACTAACATCATTTCATTTCGAGCTCAGTGACTCCTATTCGAATCATAGATATCAAAATCTTCAGCCAACAAAATGCCCCTTTAAAATATGTATTTCGAATCTCTTTAGAAATACTTATTTTAAATATATCCTAAGATTTTGATGTGACCACAGTAATTATGACATGTATGATTTCCATTACATCAGTCACGACGGCTCTTAGGTTTCCGAACCGCTTCAAAACAATTACCACGCTATGGTGCGGTTATTAAAGACAATGATTATCTTTAAACATGCTTAATTCCAATGCTTACTTTACGCCACCTCACCTGTATCAACCCACGTTCTCCACGTATCCCGACCTTAGTTGACGATCGTTTCAAATTCGTTACTATAAAACCAAGACTTAGTCTTTCTATTCTTTTCCACACTCGAACCTTTCTTCTTCTCTCTTTCTTGAAAAACCCTAAAATCTTAATTTTTCAACAATGTCTTCAACAACAACATCTCGGAAAAAGATTTCTAAGAAAAGACCAAGAACAGGCGATTACGGAAAGCAAGGTTGACACTCACCAAGGCCAATCGGTACTCATTCCTCAAGGCATCTCGAAGAACAAGAACTCCTGTCGCTTCGGTATTAATCCCAACCAATGTCTGGAAAGAGATTTGCCCTAATGGGCCCTCTCACGATTTTGAGATCACGAAGGATACTAGAACCATATTTCACATCATTATGACTATAAACCTTTGTTCAACACAATGGAAAACCCTAGATTAGACACTGATAATGTGAATAAACTCTCAGCTTCAAAAGACATAGAGACCCCCATGGATCCCCCAAAGGACCCTTTCATTTTGGACTATGTGAAAAGCAATTTTAAACCATTTCGATCCTGTCCTACTGTTGATGTAGCGTACCAGAACTGGTTTGCTAAAGTAGAGGTTAAGAAATCCCATCAGTGGGAGGAATTAGGTATTTACAACCTTATCAAATTATCGAAACTAGGCTTTACATACAGCCATCCTCTACTATTTGCATCCCTGTACTTCTGGGATAGTACCTACAACACTTTTCATCTTCCAGGAGGAATGATCACCCCTACATTTTTTGATATAGCTGCCATTACTGGATTATCACCACTAGGAGAAACATACATTCCTGATTCCGATGAGCATTCAAGCATAATTGACTTCGACATCAAGTTAGCTAGCTTTTCCAAGTTTATCAGCCATTATCACACTGAAGGTGGTAGTGTTTCTGATGTTGAACACATTGCTTTCCTCACCCTCTGGCTATCAAGATACGTCTTCTGTAGTAGATCGCTTCAAGTGGCTAGCAGGTTCATCCCTCTAGCAAGGGATTTACATGAAAATAGGAGGATTAACTTAAGTGAACTCCTATTAGTTGACCTATATGAAAGTTTGAGGTCAGCTGTTTCGAGCTTAAAATCCCATACTCCTAAGAATATCTTGCTAGCCGGTCCTTTCTGGTTGCTTCAGCTATGGCTTAATGCCATGTTCGAATCTTCACTTTCTCTGACACCATTGTTGAGCAAGACCCGAAGTGATGGATCGAAATATTGAGGGCACGAGGTTAAGGAAACTAACTCCAGTGATGACAAGGTGATTTCCATTCTATTCTCTCAATACATTATGCTCTTTCTAAGAAGCATAAGTTCGAAGAAACTATGGCGCCTTTCGCTTCGAGGAATTATGGACCATCATGGTTTACTATGCCTTTTTCGGAAGCTGCCAAGACTAAAGAAATCCAAGACATCTGGAAAGCCTTTTGCTCCCAAGACTAATTTCTTCAAGAATCACTCCAACCAAGAATCAAATCCTTCTATTCGCCTACCAACCCAACTTTGTCTCGAGACAATTTGGTTTATGCCAACCGATTCTGAACCACTCTTTCGGACTCATGACTCCATTACCTGGTCGAACTTTCAAGGCTAGAAGCCAAACTTCAAGAACAATATCGATTTTGCCCAATTTAAATTGATCTCTTTCGAACCATCTTATTTTGCATCCAAAGGTTTTCGGATTGGTGGAGTAGATTCTACCGTCTTGTATGTTTGACACTCTTATTATCGAAGAGAAACTAATCACTGCATTCGATGTGCGGTACATAAAAAAAGGTATATTCACTCACGCTCAAAGTCAAAGCTTTTCAAACTTACTTGAAACAACTTATGGTCCTACTCGCTTGGAGTCCACAGATATCGAGCATCCCAAACCTTGAAGGAAAAGTTTAGAAAAATCTCTAAGTTCGACTTCCTTCAGATCACACGAGGATAGGTATAGGTTGGCATTCAAATGCATCCACCTAAGTTTCCACCTACCTACCTCAGGCGGCTCGCTTGGTTTCCTCCATACCCTTGGTGGTTGACTTGCAAAGAGATGTTCAAATACAAATCTCAAAGGAAACTAAAGCCATCGAGGCGTGACATGGGCTCGACATCGGCTCCATAATTTCCAGGCATCTTCGCTATGACCTTTCGCCATGTCGATTCTTTCGAATGAAGGCGGGAATGCTTGGGAAATCCCAAATAAGTCTTTCTTACTTTATTTTAACATTCATCTTATGTGTTTCATTTTCACTATCGAATAAAGACTTGCATCAAAGACCAAGGAAGGAAGTAGTTCTCAGACAACTATCGAAGCTAATGCCAATGTGCCCAAAGCAACTCCAACAATCACTCCTGCAACAACAACAACAACAAACACTATTGCCCCAACTCCAACTCCAACCATTTCTTCAATTCCAACAACTACTCCGTCTCAAACAATCGCTCCAGCCCCAAAGGTAAACAATTTATTCGGGTATTTCGAAATAGGCTTTCGCTCATGCTCGAGATCTAACTTATGTTCGTACCATTTCAGACTAATAAACTCCCACCAACTACTCCAAAGAAGAGAAACCTAGTACTAGTGGAAAGACTCTCGGTGGGAAAGTTCACCAGCTTTGAGAGAAACAAAAGAAAGATACTCCAAAAGAGACTAACGTCTCTGGACTTGATTCCAGGGATGTTGCTCCCTCACCAAAATCCAAAAATCCACCTTCGACCTCCAACGTAATGTTGGAACACATAGACAGCAACATATTTGCAGATAATCCACAGGTGAATTCACTTCGAATTTTTGACAATGATTATTCGTACCTTAGTTATAAGTTTCTAATCTTTCTTTATTTGTGTAGGATGATTCAACTCCGATCCCAACTACTTCGACTCCTCCCCCACAAACAGCTGTTCCGATCCATTCTTCTCCTCGTGGAGATTCAAGTAATCTGGTGCAGAACAAAGGCTCTTCTAATATGGAAATTCCAACCGGAGCTTCTGAACAGCCAGATGACCAAGGTACTTCGCCTCCTCTCAAGGAGACCAACGAAACGATGCTTGAAGATGCTAGCGAAGTGCCTCCAGAGACTTCTCACCCAGAATCTCATCTCAAAGTCCCTCAGGAGAGCGAAAGGGCAATTCATACTGAAGAAGAAAAAACCAATACCTCCCGGAGAGAAGATTCAAGTGAGGAAGGATCGAGGATGAAGAAGGAGAAGATGCTCAAGAAGGTTGACGAAGGGATTCGATCTTTGAAGGCAAACAGCGAGGATAACATCGAGGTAGTGGACTTGATCGATGATGAAGAGGATGATGAAGCAGCAAATAATGAAGGCGGTGATGTTCCCACTAATGAGCCGATGGAAGTTAAAATGGATGTCACTCCATTGCGTATGGAGCTTCCAGAATCTTCCAAATGCCAGACAGCTGAAGAGGAGTTAGCCCTCTTGAAACGAACTGACCCTATTGGGTACATGAAAGCTAAACTAGCTCAGAGAAACACTCCTCTCCCTAAGGCTAATCTGGTTCAACCTCGACTCGGTGCCTTCGATGATAGGTTGTACTTCTTCACAAGATTCGAAAAAACAATCCTTGATGTGGATTTATTCGAAGTGCTCAGAAAAGATAGTACAACCTGCTTTATGATGAAGGGCCTACTCAATCAAGTCAATCTCACCACCTGTTCTCTGGAAGTTAGCACCATTTTGTTTGAACTTCAATCCTTGATCGATAACGTAACTGGATGTCTCCTTCAAAACGAATCCGCTGGCAACAAAGTCCAAGAGAAACGAAGTGCAATGGACGCTGCTTATGAACATGCCTCGAAACTTGCTAAAGAAGTTGAAGACCATGCCATGCATATCAAGCAAGCCAAAGTTGATTATGATCTTCGAGCTCAATCCATTCTTCAATGGGAGGAGCAGATTCAGGCACTTCAACATAAAATTAAGGAAGCCCAGCAGCAACAACTTGCATATGAGTCCAATACTTTTGGCAATCGATTCGAAGAGCTTCTAAACAAAGGGCTTGCAGAGACTGAGGCGGCTGAGCAGCTGAAGGGCGAAGTTGCTATGTTGGAAGGAGCCCAGCGCTCTACTCAGCACAAGCTTGAGTCTTTTAAGAATATCTTCGATCGATTAAGGAACAATACCCATTTCTGAAGCTTATTTATTTAAAGCTACCTTGTATTTTAGTTGAATGTTTATTTGTAACACTTGACAATGCCATTTTGGCAATTAATCTCACCATTCACCATTTTGGCATCTAGTTATATGTTTATAATTATGTTGCTAATATTCGAATCTCCTGCAGGCGTGGTTTATATTTCTTTAAATACTTCCCATTAACCTTTAGGATTCGTTTGTCATCTGCCAACTCTTCGATTTCATATGCATTGTTTGAAAATGTTTTCACTATTCGAAAAGGTCCTTCCCAATGAGGTGACCATTTACCTAATGCTTTATTTTTCTTGTCTATGGGCAATATAACTTTCCAAACTAAGTCATTAATACTGAATGTTTTACCTTTCAACCTTTTGTTATATACCCTGGCCACTCTTTCCTTTTGCCCCATCAGGATTTCCAATGCGTGCAATCTAACCTCATCCAACTCAATTAATTCATTCATCATCATTTCCCAATATAATGAAGATGGGATTTCACTTTGTCTCTGAATTCGAACTGACTGTAGATGAATTTCTACTGGTAAGACTGCATCATAACCAAATGTTAATTGGAAAGGTGTAGTATTAGTAGCTTCTTTAGGGGATGTTCTACAAGCCCATAATATTTGATCTAAAGTCTTATGCCAATTTCTTGGTTTTTTACCAACATGCTTTTTGATTAAACCTATTATTACTTTGTTGGCTGCTTCGACCTGACCATTTGCTTGAGCATAATATGGTGTCGATGTTAGCAACTTAAATCCCACTTCTCGGGCAAATGCTTGCATCTTTTTACCAGTAAACACAAATCCTTGGTCCGTGGTTATGCTCTCTGGCAATCCAAACCTATAGATGATATGTTTCTGTATGAATTCGATGATAGCCTCTTGATCTGTAGCTACTAATGGTATTGCTTCGATCCATTTGGTGAAATAGTCTATTCCTACCAGGATATATATTCTGACCCTTAGATAAAGCAGGATTGATTTCTCCTATTAAATCTAAGGCCCATCCTCTAAAGGGCCATGGTTTAATGATCGAATGCAACTCACTTGCAGGAGCATGTTGAATTCCTGCATGTTTCTGGCATTCTTCACATCCTTTGGCAAAATCTATACAATCTTTGAGCATACTGGGCCAGTACATACCATATCGAAATAGCAGCCACTTCATTTTATGGCCTGCTTGATGTGCCCCACATGCCCCATTGTGGACTTCTGATAGTGCTAGATATGCCTCACTTTCTCCCAAGCATTTTAGTAACACGCCTTCTTGGGTCTTCTTGAACAATTCATTTCCCATAAGAACATATGACAATGCTCTATATTTTATTTTTCTATCCACATTCAATGTTGGATTTTCTAAATACCTTATTAATGGATTTCGCCATCATTCCGCCCAGTGTTTATGGCTAATACTTGAACCTATCTTTATCACCATAACTTAATTTAATGTTTTCGGATCGATGGTGTAAGCCTAGTAGCCATGACTCTTCCTCTTATTTCGATCAAGTCCTCAAAGTTTTTGGCGACTTTATATCCACAAGCCAATTGTGCTAGGTCATTTGCTTCTTGATTTTCTATTCTTGGTATGTCTTTGAATATCCATGTATTGAATTTTTGAGTAGCCTATTAACTATGACAAAGTATGTCATCGATTCTCTTTATGCATTTATATTCCTTCCTTATCCTTGACCACTAACTCGAATCACCTTTGATTTTGACTCTAGTTGCCCCAATTCCAACAAAGCTTCAAGTCCAACAATGGCGCTCAGATTCAACCGTTGTTCGAAACGAGGACCGTCTAATTTATACTTGAATTTTGTTGGAATTCCCTCGGAGAAATTATGAGAACTCCAACACCACGCGCCTTTCTATGGGTCGAACCATCAAAGTATAGCTTCCAAGGTTTCATTTCGACATAACCCATGACAGGCTGTTCGACCAGTGAATGGTCCACAATAAAATCAGAAACTACTTGGCCTTTCACAGCTCTTAAAGGCATGAAAGTCAAAGCATATTCTGTCAAAGCCAATGCCCATTTACCAATTCTGCTATGCATTATTGGCTTGGAAAGCATGTGCTTAATAACATCGAAATGAGATGAAACATAAACATCAACAGGTTTTATATAATACTTGAGTTTCATACAAGAAAAGTATAAACAAAGACACAACTTTTCTATATTACTATATCTAGTTTCTACATCATTCAACACCCTACTTAAATAATATATGGCTCTTTCGATGCCATTACTGTCTTCCTGTACTAACATACTACCTATAGTAAGTTCAGACGCAGATATCTACAATCTCATGGGTTTTCCCCATGAAGGTGGAGACAAGATCGGAGGTTGAGATAGATATCTTTTAATCTTATCGAAGGCCTCCTGCTGTGCTTCGCTCCATTCAAAGGCTTGGCCTTGCTTTAAACGAAGTAGTGGAGAGAAAACTTGAGGTTTTCCACTTAGATTCGAGATGAATCTTCTCAAATTAATCTTCCCAACAGATTGTAACTCCTTTTCGATGTGGGGCTTTAGTCTCCATGATGGCTTTGGTCTTGTTCTGGTTAATTTCAATTCCTTTTTTATGAACCACAAAGCCCAGGAAATCTCCTGCCTGCACAAAAAATGCACACTTAAGGGGATTCATTTTTAAGCCATGTTTTCTCATCCTTGCGAATGATTGGCTCAAATGATGCAGATGATTTTCTGCAGATATAGATTTGATGACTATATCATCAATGTACACCTGCATAAATGTCTCAATGAAATCATGAAATATGGAGTTCATTGCTCTTTGGTAAGTTGCCCCAGCATTTTTTAAACCAAAAGGCATCACTACCCATTCATAGGTGCCTAAGGCTCCTGGGCAACGAAATGCTGTCTTAGCAACATCTTCTTCAGCAATAAAAATTTGATTATAACCAGAGTATCCATCTAGCATACTTAGGTATTCGAATCCTGCAGCAGAATCTATTAACATTTCCGCCACATGCATAGAGTATTGATCTTTGGGGGTTGTCATACCCCAAAATTTGCCCTCCATCTATTCAAGAGATTTCATACATCTATGCTCAAGGATTCCTCAAGAGTTGATCAGACAAACTCTCTCCTAGACAATCAACCCAAACTAGGGTTTGGTATCTCTCAAGTCAAGATGGATTTCCAACATCTCCAATGGGCTCCATGCATCCTCATATGCTTCAAAGATTCTCCATGTCAAGTTTCAAGCCTCACAAGTCAAGTTTCCTTAGGCAATTGCTCAGATGGTTGAAAATCGGGTGTATTGGACAAAAAGTCAACTGGTCAACATACCAAAACTTGATTTTTGGTCAACATCCTCATTTTGAAGTAACATTCATCATTTGATCAAGGGTTGATCATGATTCATCAAGAAAACTCAAGATTTGCTCAAAAGTCAAACTTTCTAAATTAGGGTTTCTAGGTGAAAAGTCAACTGAACTTTGACTGATCATAACTTTCTCATACTTTCTCAAATTTTCCACCAAAGCTCATTTTGAAGGAAATTCAATTCTCTACAACTTCATGTCTCACAAGAATGTCCAAAAAATGCTTCATTTGAGAGGTATAGCTCAAAACATTACAGGTCATTTTCAAAGTCAACAAAAAGTCAACTTTTTGTTTTGAAGATATATTGAGCATGGTAACTCCAATTGAGATGAAACCAAAGACATTGTTTAGAGGACTCTTATAGATTTCCAAAAAGTCCAAGAACACTCAAAAATGTGGAAAATTGAGCAAGATACACTATTCAGAAGTTGGGCAATTTTGGACAATTTCACAAAAGGACATTTTGGTCAAAATGCAAAATTTTCCAAATGGGCCTATAATCTTTTGATCCAAACTTGTTCATGATGTTATTTTTGACCCATAAAAGCTTGGCATTGGTGATTTTCTATTTTCATGGTTTATATTTGAATTTTACAACATTTAATTCAAAAATAAATTATGTAAAATATGAAAATTAAGTTATTTTTCAATTAAGTTGGATTTATATCTCTTTAATGTCCAAGAAAGCCCACACCATTTACCAAATTGTGCAGTCATGGCATTGATGAGAAAATCATATTTTCTTCAAAATTTGATTTGATTTTCAAAGAAAATATTTGCACATCAATGATCCAATCTTTTTTTCACTCTTTTGCCATCCAAACCTCTTCTATAAATTGCCAGCATTGTGAACAAACAAGGACACGAACCCTAACCTAAAAACAAACCCAAACTCTTGCAAAATTTTTCTCAATTCTTGAAAATTGAATTTTATTCTCCAAAGTTTCAATAAAGCCATCCATCTAAACTTGCTCGGAGGTTTCAGAGTCAAAACATCCATCGCTCAAGTCCAGTGCCGGATCGTGCACAAGAACATACTCCGATTTGGTATATTTCGAAATTCGAATTTCATTATTCATGCATTATTAACGTTTCTTGTGTGTTTGTATCGATCCAGGATGCTTGTTAGGTCATGAATGAAGCCTTACATGCAAGCTTAGACGTGTAGAACTCAGATCACCATAGCTAGGGCATTTCAAACTGTTTGATTCGAACCGGTTCATACAGTTGTTTTCAGGAGAAACTAAGGCCACCAATGGATTCGTAGGGTCCGATTTAGGGGGGTAGGGTCTTCTTTTTCCATTTAATTGCTGTGTTTTGCAGGTTTCGAATTTTGTTTGATCGGAGAAGCGGGAGCTAGGGCTCGGCGTTGACTCGATCGACTCCGCAACTTGCGTGGCGTCATGGCGCACTCTGATTCGTTCTCTCATCCAGCAAGGGCCCCACGCGTGCTGACTTTGTTTTCAAATTCATCCAGGATGTGTCATCACATATATTCCATTGATTTCGTTCTTTCAAACACAAAGAGCCACTTGTCCCAGTGGTAAAGACGCTCACTATTCCAGGATGCTCTCAAAGGACCCCTGTTCGATCCTTCCCAGCGCTGGTTTTTTCTTTTCCTTTTCCAAACTTCAAACTCTTCATATTTTTCTATTTTTCAATTTATTTTAATATTTGCATTGTTTTTAATTAATTTCCATATTTTATTTCTGCATTAAAAAATTACCAAAAACATTTTTTCTTTTTACATTATTTTCATAAAAATGCTTATTTAATTTAATAAATTTAAAAATATAATTTTTGCATGCATATTTAATTTTTATTTATATTTTTGCATTTAATTCACTTTTAATTGCATTTTAATTATTAAACCTTTTCTAAAAAATCCCAAAAAATTATTTTAACTTATTTATCTTATTTCCAGCATATATTAATTTTCTCATATTAAAATTTGCATTTTTCTAACATTTTTTCTCTTGTTCGATTCATATTGCATTTTCCGATTTTCTTATTCTTTCACAGGTTGCTCCGATTCAGACGTTTTCTTTTTATCATTCTATTTTTTCCAATAATGTAATTGCTCATGGGTTGTAATAGTTTAATTTAGGATTTTATTTTCCGCATTTTAAATTATGTATCTGCCCCAAAGCCATGTAATAGCGTAGGTTTATCTTTCCGCACTTTTACATTTCCGCTTTTACATTCCGCATTTTACTTTCCGCACCCTTATCAATTGCTAGTAATTAGGCGTGTATGGCAAGATACTAATTGGACATAGCTCACACTAATCTTCAAGATAATATATTCTGAATTCAACACACTTCTTTCACACACGCACCCCTTAGGGTAATTCTCTCTCGATGCCTTTCGATTTCAAATGGTCATGGCCCTCGAACGTAGAGGTATTCTAGCACCGTTGCCTTCCAAACAAATCATCATAGTCCCTTCGATACAAAGATCATAAGACCCACGATGTCGCCTCCGAATACATGATCTTGACCCTCGATTGTCGCCTACGAAAAATGATGATAATCCCTTCGAATGTGCTAGGATACTTCCTACAAGTTGCCTTCAATGACCATCCGATGTCCCTTCGAATGTCCCGCTTACATCCAACGAATGGAGCTACCTACTAACTCATGGTATGGCTAGCGCTATTCTAAAAGGAATGTAGAAGTACAACAAAACGACCAATTCTGAGTGGGTAAATAAGTCTCTTAGTTGCTTGCTCTAAACCAAATGCTTTTCACACCACACACTTTTTTCAAAGTTCAAATACTTTTCATAAACAAACATTTCCGAACACTTTGTATACACTCCTACATGAGTCATTACAAAGTCAAAGCGAAATGCCTTTTTTCAAAACATTTTTGTCAAACACACAGAAAGCAATTTTAAAAAGTGATCTAGAGCAACTAAGAGCCCGTAGATAACTACGGATGGAAAGGGGTGCTAATACCTTCCCTTTTCATAACCATTCTCCCGAACTCAGAATCTAACGAAGGTCTTTTCTGTTACTTTTACCTTCCCTTAATTGGATAAAAATAAAAGTCGGTGGCGACTCTTGCTATCCGCACATTTGGATACAAAAATCCTACAAAGTCAGTTCACCGTATCACAGGGGTTGCAGTGTTTAGATCCCTAAAGTCTATGCAGATTCTTAATGAACCATTTTTCTTAATAACAGGTACTATATTTTCTAACCATTCGACATACCTTGTGGTTCTGATGAATTTGCAGCGTAGCAACCTCTCGACCTCTGCTTTGATCTTCGTGAGCACTGCTGGCGCGAACCTCCTGGGAGTCTGCTTGATGGGCTTCTTGCCATCCTTAATTGGAAGTCTATGCTCCACTAACTCTCTTTTTAAACCAGGCATTTTGTCATAGTCCCATGCAAAGCAATCTTTGTTCTGTTTGAGGACTTCGATCACCTTTTGTTTGAGGTTTGGGCTGAGTTTCGCGCTTATGTAGGTGATCCTTTTTGTGTTGAAATCCCCCAAATCCACTTCTTCAAGTGGGTCCTGTGCCAACATCTTAGCACTTGAGTTTGTTGGATCCTTCTCGAAGCCCAAGGGTTCTGAATCATAAATGGTATCAAGCCTTTGATCTATTCTATTCTCGTCACAGGGTGAATCTTTTGGTCCATTCCCTTCGAGTTCGTTTACTTCAATGTATGTTCTATTGCGACAGCCGCTTTCTCTTCATTCTCAGCCATATAGGCCGAAATCCTTTCGAAGAAAGAAGATTCAGTCATGGGCAGGGTCTTCGAACTCCCAGCCTGGTGGCCGTCTTTGCGAAGTGTCTGCGCCTCCTTCATCACCCTTAATGATTTTCCTATCCCAATACATGCCATCATGGCGAAGGGTCATATAGTAATGTACATCCCTTGTTTCATTCAGTTCATCACTTGGGGTGCAGGGAGCTATTCTGGCCAGATACTTGTCATAATTCCTCTTGTTAACTAGATTGACTGTTGTCATAAAGTAGCTCTGGTCCGCTTCGATATTCTCTACTATCCCATCCTCTCTCCACAGGACTAACCTTTGGTGCATCGAAGGGACGCCTACGCCATGAATCCATTCTCTTCCCAATAGCAAGTTATAATTTGCCTTGGCTTCGATCACCATGAACATGGTGGGTCTGCAGCTTGATCCGACAGTTAACTCCACTTGCACTACTCCCAACGTTTGTCCTACCTTCCCTTCATAGTTAGATAAAACCATGTTGTGAGGTCTAACATCACCGTCTTGAATGCCTAACTTTTTCAGCATGAATTTAGGCATCAGATTGACTGCAGCGCCCCCATCTACTAAGACCTTGTTCACCCTGGCTCCGCCTTTGCTCGAATGAGCGGTGGCTTTAAATGATTCTTCATTGTGGGATGCGGTGTTCAAGAATGCGTTACGCTCTTCGGCTCCATTATCCATTACGTAATAACAGATGCATGTTTCATCAGATCAATGGTGTCTTCTTCTTCCTGTTCTTCCATTTCGGTCTCCTGGCCAAATTCGGATGGTAGTACAGATACCACATTGCAATTTTGATTTAATGAGGATTCTCCTTCTGATTCAAAGTTATCTGTCAGCATATCCTCGTCTTCTTCTGGACTCGGAGTGTATTCTTTTGATTCATCTGGTTTTGTTTCAGAAAAAAGCCTCCTGCTAACTGGAGGTTTGTCTTCGAGTTGCTTATTTGTTGTTGGTTGATTGGTGCTTGACGCCTCTTTTTTGTTGGTCGAAACTGCTCCTTTGTCTGCTAAACCTTCCCTCTCAGCCTTTCGATTCCGTTGCTGCCTTCGCCATTGGGATCTTGACATGGGGTTTTTACCTTTATAATTTCCCAGCCTCATTTCCTCCCTCTTTGCTGTGTTGAATTGTCTCCGGTATACCATGGCATGACGTGCATTTCGTTCATTGCCTCCCCAGCTATCTTTCCCTTTGTTGGTTTTGACTTGCAGCCATCTATCTGTTGGTACTTCTGCAGGGATTTTAAATGTCACCCTTCGAGCACCCTTTGGATATGGGCTATCAGGCTTTCGTTGTGACTACCATCGAATGACTCATTTGACCAATTTCCTTATGATTCCACGTAGGGCGAAAGGAATCGTTTGAATGCTCCCATGTTACGGTCATATCTTCTTTGAACATCTTGGGCAAATCAAGCACTTTGTTGCCCCTGTGACGTGAACTAAAACTCCAACAAACTCTCACCAGCTCTAGGATAACATTTGAACAATTGGTTATCTTGGCGCCAATTTACTCCAGTTCGAGCCCTTTGCTTCCGTTCGAACTCCATGGCAATCCTCTCATTGCATATGATGCTGCATCTTGGACAAAGCATCATTTCAGCGTTTCCCTTGTGGCACAGCATGAGATATTGTTTTAGGCTAGTATCTGCAGCATAACCATCTTCCATTTTGTATTTCTCTTTTTCAAGGTATCTTTCAACTTCCTGCATCTCAGAACAGGGTCTCTCCATGTCCACCATATTGACGTCTACATCTTCCCTTTTCTCAACCTCATCTCCCCATCCTGATAGTTTAATTTCTTCAATTCGAATCTTTGCACTCTCTGGGGCAGAGTATTTCACCAGATAATCAAATTTTCCACTGGGTTCCCCTAAAGTGTCCCAGATTTTCTCCTTATGAATGCCCCCATTTCTATCTTCCCCTGTTGTATCATCATCTCCCCATCCTGTGGGCTTGACGTCTTCGATTTGGATTTTCGAACTCTCTGGAGCAGAATACTTTACCAGATAGTCGAACTTCCCACTGGGTTCACCCAAGGTATCCCAAATCTCTTTTTGGGGGAAAGCTTGTTCTGTAATCTGAACCTTTTCCAGTTTGAGCCTCAGGCCTTCAGTAGCCTGTGTCAATCTCTGTTTCTGGTTTTCCTGACCCTCAGTAGCCTGGATTCCTTTTGAAACGACAGCTGGAACTGGTTTGATCGAAGGCTCCAGTGGTTTGTGGACTTCTTCAGTAACTCCATTGTTGACTTCGACCAAAACCCAACTTTCACTCTCAGTGCTTTCTTCTTTCAATGTAGTGGCCCCTTGGTCTGCTTCCACCATATTGATTTCCCCAAGGCTCGAAGGCTCGGAGTAGTTGGTGTCTGCAATATCCAGAGGGTCCTCATCCACCTTCATTTTTGGTTTATCAGCAAACCTTAATCTGCCCTCTTTAATTGCATTTTGAATCAAGTCCCTGAAAAGAAAACACTGTGAGGTTTTGTGGCCTAGGAAACTATGATATTTACAAAATCCTCTCTTCTTTCTTTGATCTAAAGGAGGTATTTTGACATTTGGTGGCACAATTAACTGGCCATCTTTCACTAGTAAATCGAAGATTTCGTCACACTTTGTTATATCGAAGGTATACACCTTCTTTGGAAACTTGTCATTTTTCTCATTTTCAACAATTTCTTTCCCTTTCGTGGGGACTAGGAGTTTACAAGAGTAGGGTGGAGCCTGTTTCAATTCGGCGAGATCTATTTCGACCTCTTCGAATTCGGGGTAGTCTTCACCTTCCTCCGTTTCGACATAGGAGACTCTTTCCTTCTTATTACTTTTAAAAGCCCTGGCCTTTTCGGCCTTTAGTCTTTCGACTGTCGAACCCTATCTCGCTAACCGAGCCATATCCCTCGGTATTGTGTCTAATTTCTTTCGAATAGAATAGTCCAGCCACCGCCATTTCGACTAACTCATGTTCGGGACTCTTGTGAAACATCTAGATTTCAAGAGTCGAACCTATTTAAGTATTCATCTATAGGTTCAAGAAACTTCCTCTTAACACTTGCTAATTCCTTTAGACTTATCTTGGATTGTCCCATATAGAACTGTTCATGAAACAACCTTTCTAAGAGGGTCCGGTATCTATGGATCCGGGGGTAGTGAACCATGTGAAAGCATTTCTTGTAAGGGAACTTGGGAAATATTTAATCCTAAGGTTCTCGTTATTTGCTAAGTCTCCCCTCGCTTAAATACCTAGCTATGTGTTCGACCATTGATTCATTGGTATCTCCAAAAACTTTGTAAATTTAGGGATCTTGTATCCTCTAGGCAAATCAAGATGGATTACATAGCGCTATGGGGAAGCGTAATTTGGCCTTCTAATTCCATATTAACACCGTTTGGGCCATGATCCTTTCTATCATGGTGGTTAGGTTATTTTCCGCCGGATGTTGTCATTTCAATTCCATGGACAACCGCATCAGCATCTTGGTTTCGACCTACCATGACAACTCTTCTGGGTTGTTCCTCTCGAAACGCTGGGACTTCTAGTCTTTCGACCCTTGCCCGTGGTTCCATGATTCCTCTTTGTGGTTCTTCTCGAATCACTGGGGCCTCAAATCTTTCAATCCTTGCTGGTGGTTCTATCAATCCCCTTTGTGGTTCTTCTCGAATCACTGGGATATCTACCCTTTGTGCTCTTGCCCCGTGTTAACTCCCTCTCTAGCTGGCCTATAAGGTGGGTCATCAGCAACCTGTTCTATGATAGGTGCGTTCGCTCGAACCAATGCACGGTTACGCCCGCCTTCGGTGGAGCGAAGAAATCGCTATTCGACTCATATTGTTCTCTCTGTTTGTCACAGTCACGTTTTGAACTATTGGGGCAAAGATTTCCTGCATAGTTTGTGCTAATATTCCTATCATGTTATGGTTACTATCATCCATTAACTGCCTAAAAGCCATTTGATTTTCTGTGGTTAAGATGGGCGCGTACCATAACCTCGACCTTGGTTATTTGTCATAAATTGATTAGCCCGAACGACCCTAAGTGTGGTGGCGTTCGACGTCGAAGTTTGCAAGCCTGCCATAAAGGATGTTGGCATTCCATACTGGGAATTTCTGGGTCTAGTACTGTCGAAGCTGAATGGTCTAGTTGGTGGTGGGGTAGCGAAATGGGTTTGTGCTCCTGATGATGGAATGAATCCCCAGGATACCCGTGGTTCTGTACCACCTAGGATCGAATTGTTTGTTAGCGGCCCTCGTTCCATTCGTGGCCATATTATGGAAGACGCAAGTTGTGCGTTCAAGGGATCGCCCGACGTCCCCGTCGAAACAGATGCATTAGTGCTGCTCCATGTGGGGCATTTGTTCCCCTTGTGGGTTATTTGGATCGACATCCTATTACTTCGATTTCTTCTGGGTAAGGGTTGGTTACTATTAGTTATTCTACCACTCCTAAGGTTCATATACTAATGAACTTTGTTTACTCAGAAAGAACCTTTTAACATTAAATTAAGTATGTTAACTTTAATTAGCAACAACCAATCTCTGTCCCACTGGGCGTGCCAATTTGTTCACAGTGATTTCTGGTGAAACAACCGCTAGTCCTCCAAACTATCAAACAAGCGTTATGATTGTTGTTCAATTCCTTTGGTAACTTGCAGGATCGACTAGATTGATCCTATGGGGTTATTGGTCGTTGGCATACACTTAAAACGTTGGCTAACGTCCAAGGCTTATTTTTAGATATGTATCAAGTGTATTCTGATTATGATATTTAATGAATTGACAATGTAACAAAACGAAGCAATATAAAGATGATTTGAACATACAAGACATAAAGACTTCGAATTGCAGAAAGTATGTAAGTGCAGGAATGCTTAAAGGATTTCTTGAATGTAAAAAACTTTCAAAATAAAGCATGAAGTGTAATAGACAGGATTTAAAGGCAAGTATGTAAAAGCTTTACGAAAATAAGAACATTAAAATGTGATTTAAAAAGTAAAGAGTTTCGAAATGAAAGAAAAGCGTGTAAATGCAAAGAAAGTTAAATGACTTTGAACGTAAAAGATTTTAAATGACATTGATGTAAGATAAAGGTAAACTGGAAAGATAAAGATACATTATTGAAAGATAAAAGTGGTGCAATCATATGTACATCATTCGTGCATTCGTTTCCCTATCCATGTGGTATTTTGAATGTTACTGAATTTTAGTACAATAGATATGACACACGAAATCCTAACACTAAGACTTCTATTTATACTATTTCGACCATAACGGTCTGACTTATGAAATCTTGCCACGTTTCAGCCATGCAAAACGCTATGTTTATCTAGCTTCCACGTCTTCAAACCGTTTCCAGCGCGCGTTTTCTAACTTCCATTTATCCCGCTCACGTTTGAATTTCAAATATCTGAACTGCCTTTCGATTCGAACTCACTGCTCAACTCCACGCTACTATCACTTCGAAGCTCCTTCTACATATATCATCATATTCGCTACTCGAAACTCCTAGTTTCAATATATTTGTTCGAAGAGCTGATTCTTTCATTTCAAATCATGGCATTTGCCTCATTCCAATGAATACTAACATCATTTCATTTCGAGCTCAGTGACTCCTATTCGAATCATAGATATCAAAATCTTCAGCCAACAGTGGTAAATCCTTTTCTCACCGTTATGTGGTTGATATGCCTTGATTTCTCATTTTCCCATTTTCTCATGAACTCACCTGAGCTACCAAAGGCGAAGTGCTAGTGCGGTCCTTGAGGCGTTTCCCACTATGAACGCTTTTATGTGTTTGGTATTGGTAAGTGTGTGACGCCACATAGGCTATATCACCAGGATTACTTACCATCTAGTGACGCCAATTAGGCCATGTCACTAGGCTTGCGCCTGGTTTGCGTGTACGTTCGAGATGGCGTGTTGCACTTGTGTGGTTAGGGCCCATCTTACTTGCGTTTGACGGAGGCGGGGTCGTGACGCTCTATAGGCAAGGTCATGGCTGGAACCCATTGCAGATGTACTCCATTCAGGACAGATCCATTGTCTAGCAGTTTTTCTATGCAAGTCTCTTAACAATGAGGTACACGAGGACTCATCGAGGGTGTAGTTATGGTAGCCTGGATAGATAGGTATAACTCATGGATTCCTCGCACACGGGTGCGGGTCTGCATATAGTGTTTTTTTTATTTGTGTTGTCACCCTCTTGGATAGTCATGGGACTACCAAGGGTGCTGTTACCCATGTTTGTACTTGTACCAGACTGTGAGATTTAACCTCGGATTCTAGGTGAATTCGTTCTTGATGCATGTACCCTGTAGAACTGAGCGAACTCCTAAGATAGAGAGGCTCACTGAGATTTAGTAATCTCACCCCATTCAAATTATTATTTTTCAAGTTCTCGGCGATAATCTTTATCTTCCGTATCTCTTCGCTTATGTACTCTTTTGGGATCATGTATTAGTACCATTTTGGATTTGTATTTTGTAGCCACAACAGTTTCAGTTTTGTATTTTTAACATGTACTAATACTTATTCTATTCCGCTACTATTATATGTATGTTTTATGTACTATTTAATGTCAAATACGTATATCCTAGACAATGTATATATGAGGTGTTACAAACCTCTTCTCTCTTATGAGCACAAAATCTCCCTCATTAATTTTATTCTAACTGTCTAGATTAATTCCACAGTTGACCGCATATTACGCCTCATCACACATGTTCGATTGCCAACCGATTCTTCTATTTAAAGAAGATAGTGCATCATTCTCAAGTATTCAAATCATTTCTCACTAAAACTTTTTTTTATTCTCTTACTGAATTAAGCGTTGAAATACTAACTTTATAGGTAGCACTCTTCTCCACCACATCAGAAACATTGAACAACCATCAGAGATAGTGAGTTGACCTCTCTAATGCTCCTCTAATTCCAGAGCTTAATATTAGATAATAAATAATAAAAGTAAGTAAAATGATGCTTTTAAAAAATTTGCCTAAAATAAATTCAGCAGTCAAAGATTTGCATGCATACATCAATTGGATCCGATCAACTATTTGAATTAATCTCATGGAAACTTCATTCACCTAATCCATATAATACAAAGTAGTACCTAAAGAAGAAGAAGAAAAAGACTTTACTTGCCACCACCACTTTTGACAAATCTCGCCATGCCAATGCACATCAGTCTCCGATTCAAATCATTACGTAGCAGGTTTACTTTTTATCATTTTAAAATCTATTTAATCAAATCAAACCGAGTAATTCATTTGAATGATTATAACTTGGCTAAGTCTATGGTATTAGGTTAGCAAATTAAATGGAGAGCAAAAGCACCTTGATATTATTACTTAATATATTATTTAACTGTTTGACAATATGTACCTTGATATTAATCTTTTACGTATCTTGACAAATTTGGCAGATGAATTGGTCGTAAGAGTTATATATAAATATGAGACACTTCCTAAGTTTACAAACACAAAAATTTCTAATTGTCTTTTAAGTATAACTATCTAGTTAATTATGGCTTCGTTTTGTTCTAGCATGAGAAGTAATTTGATTATTGGTTTTTCTCTTTTGGTTCTTGTGTTAGTGGGGAGTGCTAATGCTTCACTTTCTAAAGATTATTACTATAGTTCTTGTCCAAAACTCTTTGAAACTGTGAAGTGCACGGTCGAATCCGCGATATCGAAGGAGACTCGCATGGGTGCTTCTCTTCTGCGTTTGTTCTTCCACGATTGCTTTGTTAATGTAATTAATTTTCAATTCCTTCTCTCTTATAATATAAATAACTATAAGAATTCATATAAATAACTATAAAACTATTTTAGGGATGTGATGGTTCGATTTTGCTTGATGACACATCGAGCATTACGGGAGAGAAAAATGCAAGACCAAACCAAAATTCTGCGCGTGGATTTGAAGTGATAGATCAAATTAAGTTAGCAGTTGAGCAAGTATGTCCCGGTGTAGTATCTTGTGCTGATATCCTCGCCGTTACTGCTAGATACTCCGTTGAGATTGTAAGTATTCACCAAAATTGTATCATCATAATTATATTAATATAATCACATTTTATAATATATAGTGATTGATTATGGTTAAATTTCTCTAGCTTGGAGGTCCAAGTTGGGATGTGAAACTCGGAAGAAGAGACGCTAGAACGGCTAGCCAATCGGATGCAAATAATGGCATCCCAGCACCAACTTCAAGCCTCAATCAACTCATCTCAAGATATAATGCTCTTGGTCTTTCCGCCAGAGATTTGGTCGCATTGTCTGGTATGTTACATTGACTATAATTCTATCAGGGTCGTCTTTAAAAGTGTGCTAATGTACATAGTTCAAAATTTGTTATGATTATATGTTCTAAACAATTCTAAATGATGATACTTGAATTAGGTGGTCACACAATTGGACAAGCGAGATGCACAACATATAGAGACCACATTTACACCGACACCAACATAGATACCTCCTTTGCTCGCACGAGGCAATCGGGGTGCCCTAAGCCATCCGGGTCGGGAGATAATAACTTGGCACCCCTGGATCTCGCGACACCAACGTCCTTCGACAATCATTACTTCAAGAATCTTGTTGATATTAAGGGGATACTCCACTCTGACCAAGAACTCTTCAATGGCGGATCCACTGATTCCATAGTGCATGAATATAGCATAAATCCAAATGCTTTTTTCTCTGATTTCGCTGACGCCATGATCAAGATGGGAGACATTAGTCCTTTAACTGGATCAAATGGTGAGATAAGAAAGAATTGCAGGATTGTGAACTAATCAAGTTAAATGATGTTGTATTAAATATATGTATCTTTTTATTTATATTTAAGGCATGATGCAGCATATTGTATTTTAATTCAGTTTTGTTTGTCTTTTTATTTTTGTTGATTGTGTGTTGTATGGTAATTATATAATTTCAAATTCGATTCTAATTAAGTTTTGTTTGTCTTTTTATTTTGTTGATTAGCTACTTTGTGTCTTGTATTGTAATTAATTTAATATTGATTTCTTGTGAATTTTATTTATATAAAATAAATAACTTTGGCACATCTTAGAACACATTTTTATCTTATAATTCTACAAATTATATGTCACGGGTTTGAACCTGATCGCTACTTAGTATGTTATAGAATCTTGACTGCAAGTGCACAGTCGTATCGCGTAGCTTTAAATATTATTGAATCCCAATGGACTATGAATCGGTCTATCGCTATCTAAAATTACTATGTAAAGCTAAGGCTAATGATGTTAATTAGGTTCGGAAGGAAACTAAGAAGGGAAAATAAAATTTGAATTTAATTAATCAGAGATAAACATCGGTATGCAATATGTCTGACTTTGGGGGTTTAGTAAGTCTTTGACACAACTTTAAATAATAAAACTTCTTTCAGTGAAAACTATCAATTTAAAAACCTTTTATCTCACTCTCGTTCTATTGATTCATGCTATATTAATAAATTTAAATGATCACTCTCGCTATTTTATTTAAAATCTAAAAATACTTTTTAAAAACAAATAGGATCTAATTAACTCTAAAGCGCTTTTGCTGTATATAAAATTAATGTCCTATTCTCACTCTCCAGTTAAAACCTCAAACTCTCGTTCTATTGATTTTAACTTCTATTTGTCTTTTACTCTCGTAACAAAACAGTTTAATATTAATATTGGAAATAAAAATCAGAAAAGTGTTTTATAAAAGTTATGTCAATTAACTACCGAATCTCTTTGGTTTATGACCTTACATACCGGTATTAGGGAAACTAGCTGGACATGATATTAATTTCGAACACAGAAAAATACCATACAAAAAGTAATCTAAACATGATAAATAAAAAATAAGAAACAATAATTATAATTTAAATAAAAACCTGAAATTCAATAAAGGAAAATGAATAGTGCCTTCTAGTACTGATTGCAATCCTCCACAAGCTGGTAGGATTTGCTTTATGAAAATATCAATTGAATACAGGAGAAAAATTAAATAAAACCTAAACAAAATTCTGGAACCTTTGAATAAAACTACAGTGCAATAGTCATCCAGTGTAGAAAACTATTACTCTTTTTGGTACGTGTTTTTATCTGCCTAAGGATCTAGAATCAAAATGCTCTGAAAATCTAAAAATTGGAAAAATAATGGACGACGAGAGAGAGCCCTATCTTTGCAACTGCCTTCCTTATATATATCTGCCCCTATAACAAATTCCGTTGAGAAAATATAAGGGCACTACTTTGTGGCCCAGTAGCAAGTATCTCGGTGCGTGGAGAAGAAACAGGAGGACGTGTTTGACTGGAGAAAAATTTGCAATGCTGAAAAAGGTTGTGACGAGTGGAAGCGTTGTGTGCCGTGTGGCACACATATTTTTGAATTGTGCCGAGCAGGATAGGTTGCGTGCCGAGGGGGACGCATATGCAATGCGTGGAGGGCGGCACAGATCTATGGTGGGGGGACGACCTTCTGTCATGCTATTTTCTGCATTTTCCTCTGTTTCTTAGCAGAATTTCTCTCTTTTCTTCATTTCTTCTTTTCACAATGTGAGCTGGAAATACGTGAAACAACTAAAGTGCAAATATAATACGATATAATTAACGAAAAATGGTAACTTTGTTTATGTAACTTGAGCCGAATATGCGGTAAAGTTTCATGTTATCAAAACTTTCGCAAAGATGGAATAATATATCTAACAAACCAATCATGAATCCAACTATTTATATTTCTTTAAATTAACATTATTTTATCATGTTTCATATATAAAAGAGACGTGAAAATTCAATTACAATAAAATATTTTTTATTTTAAAAAAATTATAGTAATAAAAGTAACATTTGAAATAAATCTTTTTAATCTTAGAGTAGTTCTTACATGATTTTTAAGTATAACTCACAATTTATTTAAAATATAATTTAGTATGCAATAATTTTTTACGATATCTATAGTAGTAAAGTATATAGATATCGTATTAAGAAAATATTACTTCAACCATGTATATTCCCTTATTTTAAGAAAAATATTTCTCAAATTTCGAAGATAAAAGAGCTGTCAAAATCCAAACACAATAAAATATTTTTGTTTTCCTAAAATTATAACAATAAAAGTAACACTTAAAATAAATGTTTTTAATCTTATAGTAGTTATTACACAATTTTTAAATATAAGTCAATTTAAGTTGATCATAAAAAAATAATATAATATGCAACAATCTTATAAAGTTCGACAAGATAGACAAAAATTTATAAAGTTATTGAAAATTTTATTTGATAGTAATTATAAATAAACTTTTAATTTTATTTAACACTGAAAATAAATACATATATTTAACAAATTAAAGTAAAATATCTAAATAAAAGATAAGTGCAAAAGAAAATTTTAAATTTAAAAGATATGAGAAAATTCAAATACAATAAAATATTTTTTATTTTTCTAAAAGTATAACAATAATGTAACACTTGAAATAAATATTTTTAATCTTATAGTAATTCTTACATAATTTTCAATTATAAATTTCCTTAAACTTATTTAAAATATAATATAGTATGTAATTTTTACGATGTATATATACTTTATTACTATATTTTTTTATATAATATCAAATAATAAAGTAATGACCAATAACTAAATACTACATAAAAGAGAAAACAGAATTCAAAAACAATAAAAAAATTTAATATTATTTTAAATAAAATGGTCTAACATGCCAATCATTACTCCAACTATACATTCCCTTATATTAAGAATATTTCTCTTAAATTTAAAAAATAAAAGAGATATCAAAATTCAAACACAAAAAATATTTTTTATTTTCCTAAAATTATAGCAACAAATATAGCACTTGAAATAAATGTTTTAAATATTAAAGTAATTTTAGATAATTTTTAAATATAAATCTCTTTAAGTTGATCTTAAAAAGTAGGGTTAACTATGTTTTTGTCCCTATAAATATCTCAATTTTCATTTTTAGTCCCTATTAAAAAAATGATATGTTTTTGTCCCTATGAAATTATTATGTACGTAATTTTAGTCCATGTTGATTTTTGAATGATTATTTTGTAATCATGTTTAGAACGTTATAAAAAAGGGTTAATACCTATTTTGTCGCCTGCCATATAGGGCGCATTTGAAAAACCCCCTGCAGAAAAAAAAGTTGCATAGATTCCCTCAACATTTTGAAAAAGTTTGTTTTTAAACCTTGGTCAGGCCACATCACTAAAAATAATGATGTGGCGGCGTTTTTTATTTAGTTTAATTTAAAGGATATGCCACATGTGTAAAATGGCTCATGGAAAGACCAAATTGCCCTCTTGAAAAACAATCTTAATGTTAACCTAGTTTTCCATTTCGTCTTCTTCTTCCGTTTGCCATTAGGAACAACCCTCTGAGTTAAGTATGCATTTTAGTTCCTTTTGAGTGAGAGTGTACGACCTTCCACTCGTGCTCAGATCTGAAACAACGACGAGAAAACTAGGCAACATCATCGACTCCCTTGAATAACAGGATTTCAAGGAAGCTCATAGGAATGGAAGATCTTAATAGATCTGAAGGAACCTCTTAAAAGAGGGATGATGGTAACTTTTAAAGAAAAGAAGATCCGGATGCAATTCAAATATGAGAGACTAACCATTTTCAGTTTTTTGTGTCGTAGTATGGGGCATCAAATGAAAGATTGTGAAGCAGTGGAAGACCTGAACGAAGAAGGATTTGAAGAACTTGAAGAACAAGATCTAGCATTTGGTCAATGGTTGCGTGCGTCACCGTTACCCAAATTTATGGATGAAGTGGAGAAGAAAGACTCAAGTTCCACAGAACAAGACAATAATCCACAGAACAAGACAGCAGAACCAAACGAAGTTGCAAAATCCAAATCTGTGGATGTTGAATCGGTAGTATAATCGCTTGGAGTGGTGGCTCTGTCTTCAAAACATGGCCAGCAACAAGGAAACAATGCTGCAGGGGGAGTCCAGAGGAAGAAATGGATTAGGAGAAAGAACAAGAAGAGCACTAAAGGAGCTGGTGGTAGTTCGCACAGACCAAAACAGAAGAAGAAGAAGAAGAAATGGTAAACTAGGTTAACATTCAGATTGTTTTTCAAGAGGGCAACTTGGTCTTTCCATGAGCCATTTTACACATGTGGCATATCCTTTAAATTAAACTAAATAAAAAACGCTGCCACATCATCATTTTTAGTGATGTGGCCTGACCAAGGTTTAAAAACAAACTTTTTCAAAATGTTGAGGGAATCTATGCAACTTTTTTTTTGTAGGGGGCTTTTTCAAATGCGCCCTATATGACAGGGAAAAAAATAGGTATTAACCCTATAAAAAAATTCATCGGAAAAAAAAGAACTTCAAAATTATTTGATTTCTAAATCGTGATTTTCATTACTTTTATCAATATCTTTTGAAATTTTTAAAAAATTATATTTAATTCTTCTCATTTTAAAAATTTGATAAAAAAACATTTTATAGTTCTCTAAACACGTGTGAAAAATGTTTTTCAAAATTTTAAAATTTAAAGTGAAATTATACAGTTTTTAAAATTTTTAAAAATAGCAAGAACTAAAATTTTATGAACAAAAATTTGATAAGGACCAAAATTTGTTATTTTTTTAATAGAGACTGAAAATGAAATTTAAGATATTTATAGGGATCAAAAATATATTTAATCCTAAAATATAATATAGTATACGACAATTTTATAAAATTCGACAAAAGAGACTTAAATTTTGAAAGTGGACTTCCAATTGTTACTAGAAACTTCAATTAAAAGATAAAGAAATTGGAAAGTGGACTTCCAATTGTTCCAACTTTATGAAATCAATTAAAGTTAAAGTAATTTTTGGATAAAACACCATGCCGTACAAGCCTTTAGACAACGTTTTTTTGACTTTAGGCAGCGCTTTAAAGCGCTGTCTAAGCCTGCGCTGCTATAGGTTTAGACAACGCTTTGTTTCAATGCAAAAGCACTGCCTAAGGTGGACTTTAGGTAATGCGTTTTTCCCTAAGTGCTACCTTTTGTCTACCTTAGGCAACACTTTTTTTAGTCAAAAGCGCTGCCTATTATTGACTTTAGGCAGCGTTTTCTTTAGTAAAAAAAGTTGCATATTGTTTACTTTACGGAGCGCTTTTGAAAAAAAGTGCTGCCTTAAGGCCACCTTAGACAACGCTTTCTTAGTCAAAAGTGTTGTCTAAGATGGCCTTTAGGCACATTTTTTTTAGTAAAAAAAGATGCGTATTGTTTACTTTAGGCAACACTTTTTTTAACCAAAAGCACTGCCTATTGTTTACTTCAGGCAGCGCTTTCTTAAAAATCCCTTATTTTCTGTTTTAGGCAACGCTTTTGAAAACAATATACTTACACATTTATGATAAACTTCTTGCACATCTTCCTTAAGAACTCCATCCTTGCCAACACGAGCAGCCAACCAGAAAACATGTTCCGGAAGAGATGTTTCTTGACTTTTTTCCTCATCCAACTACTCGTCAAAAGAAATAAAGTAGTATTAAGATCAAGAATATAACACATGAGAAATAGTAACATCAATTATATCATAGCATTTAACAAGTACTTATTATTCTTTGTTGTAAGCGTGCATATCTCGTACGCCCCTTTTTGTATGGATACGACGGACTTGATGCTATTTCAATATTTACGGCACTCACAGCCTGTAAATTTTTGTCTCTTCTTTTAGATTTAAAACTATTCCATTCTTTACGTGGGACAAAGTCGGAATACCTTTCTGGATATTCTCCATCAACATAATTTCCATCGGCATCCTTAAGGTACCTTTTTGTTAAAAAAGTTCGAAACCCCTATGTCTTTTTCTGGCCAGTTGAAGACAATAGGGCTCTCGCTTATCCTAAATGTTAAAAGACCGCTACAAAAAAAAACATACATTGAGTGCGTTTGTAATTTAAAGACATATTCATCAACAAAAACAAAAAGACATCACTTATGGTACCTTTATCTCACTCCAAATTTTTTCCTTAGCGGGTTTCACCACTTTATCACTCCATCGATCAAGAGTGATTAGAACCTCTCTCCGTGCAAGGGAACCAATATAACTTGTCAACTTTGAACCGTTGGTCTCAATTAATTGGTTTTTCTTAATTCCAATGTACGTCATACTTGACTCCTCTATCTCTGTCAAAAATGATTGACTTTATGATGGTTATTCCTTGTCTAATATCCTCCTCCGTATCTTTAACTATTTCATTTCCATCATTATCTTGAACTGTGGCATTTAGAAAACACAATGTAAAAACATAAACACATTTAGAAAATTCAAATAGTATTAAATGAATAAACAAAATATAATAACATAAGCACAAGTACCATCATCATCATTATTAGAAGCTTCATGTGGTGGGTTGTCCTCGTTACTAGTCATGTGACCTGTAATAAAGTGACCGTTAGAAAATTGATGTATAGTATTGAATAAATAATCACAATATAAAACCCTAAACACAATATAAGTACATAAACAAAATATTAAAACATACACACAATTACCTTTTCACTAACATTTCTTTCTTTTCTTGGTTTGAGTATGAATTACTTGCCTCTTAACAACGCGGAATGATGGGTTGATCCAAATTATTCCCTCATTATGATGCTTCCTAATATATGATTCATCCTCTATAATATTCTCATCTTGATCATTTCTTCTATATGACTCATTATCAACATCAATATCACTTTGATCTACACTTTTATTGTTAATCACTTTGTTAGATAAAAGCACTATAGACCATTTCATACTTTTCAGATTAGTGACTTAAAAAACTTGTTTCGCTTGAGAGGCTAGAATAAAGGGCTCATCTTTGTACCCGCCCTATTAAGATCCACTTGTAAAAATCCTGATTTGTCCATTTCTATGCCACCATTATGTACCCAATTGCAACCAAAGATAGGAATCTGAAATTTCTCATAATCAAACATCCAAATGTGCTGGATAACCCCAAAATATGAAAAATTTGCATATTCAAGGTTTAAGTCTTTCATACTGGAAATGTGCATTGCTTCAGATACCAGTGTGACACCACTATTTTGCATAGTACTTTTATCATCCTGTTCTTTGGTATAAAATGTGTATCCCTTAATTGCATATGCACTATAAGAAAAAACAAGCGAACTCGGACCATATGCTAAACATCTCAACCTTTCTGTAACTGAAGCAGGATCTGAATCTATACTTGAATAAATATGATCCTTGAACCATTGTATAAAACTATGATTGTGCTCTAGTACTATCCAACTTTCATTTCTGTTTGGATTTAAACCCCGGATTTCATGCTTGTGCATTTCAACATACAACTCAACCTCATTGTCATTGTGCAGAACATACAAATGTACTTGATCTCGTTCATCCCTTGACACTGTGACAATTTTATTTCCAATTAACTTTTTTCCTTCCTTTCTTTCGAAAATATGAGATTTGGGTAGCCCAACAGATTGAACATTGGACAAATATTCAGTACAACACTCAACTGCTTCTTCAACAATGTATCGTTCAACAATACAACCCTCTGGCCTACTTTGATTTTTCACGTACCCTTTTAATATTTTCATATAACGCTCAACAGGATACATCCATATCATATAAAATGGTCCACATAGTTGTGTCTCTTTCACAAAATGAACAACAAGATGTACCATTATATCAAAAAATGAGGGAGGAAATACATTTCAAGCTCACACAAAGTAATAACTATTTCTTTTTGCAATACTGGTAAGATCTCAGGATCGATCATCTTACTACAAATTGACTTGAAGAAAAAACACAATTTAGTTATGGTGCTTCTTACTTTATCTGGTAAAATAGAACGTATACCTATTGGTAGAAAATTCTCCATTATAACATGATAATCATGTGTCTTTAAACTCTTTAACTTCAGTACTTTCATAGACACAAGTCTTCTAATGTCTGAGGAGAAACCTTCTGGAACTTTAACTTCCCTCAGAAACTTACACAATATATTTTTCTCCTTTCTAGATAGAGTATAAGCAGCATGTGGTAAATATGTTCGTCTTCCTTTCCTCACGGGTCCTAATTCATTTCTTATTCCCATCTCTACCATGTCCTCCCTTGCTTTAATTTCATCCTTAGATTTTCCTTTTATATTGAGTAATGTACCTATAACACTTTCAAATACATTTTTTTTCAATATGCATAACATCAAGAAAATATCTTACGTACTAAGGTTTCCAATATGGCAATTCAAAAAAAAATTGACCTCTTCTTCCACCCACCCGTGACAACTTTATGTGCAAAAGGCTTGCCAAACTGAATACTCACATCTTTCACCTTTTCAAAAATTTGATCACCTGTCAATCCGGGTGGAGCTCTATGTTGTTTGGTATCTCCATTGAATGTTTTTCTCCATCCACGATATTGATGTTTAGAATTTAAGAATCTACAATGACCGAGAAAGACATTCTTCTGACAAAATCTCAATCGCGTCGTATCGGTTCCATCTTCACATATAGGAAACCCTTTTTCACCTTTAATGCTATACCCGGATAGATTTCCGTATGCTGGAAAATCGTTAATTGTGCCAAACAACATCGCCCTCAAATTGAAACTTTCTTTCCTATATCCATCATAAACCTCCACACTGTTCTCCCACAAAATCTTCAAATCTTCGATTAAAGGTTTCAAGTATACGTCTATATCATTCCCTTGTTGTTTAGGCCCGGAAATTAACATATATAACATCATGTACTTACGCTTCATACATAGCCATGGAGGTAGGTTATAAATCATAAGAATCATATGCCATGTGGAATGTGAGATACTTTGAAGACCATGCGGGTTCATTCCATCCGTAGATAACGCCAAGAGAAAGTTTCTTGTTTCTCCTCCAAAATAAGGATAATCATTATCAATTTTCTTCCACTATGGTGCATTTTCCGGATGTCGAAACTTTCCATGGATAATTCTTTCATCTGCATGCCAAGTCAAGTGTCTTGCATCAGTTTCACTATGAAACATGCGTCTAATTCTCAGAATAATAGGAAAATACCATAAGACTTTTGCTGGAGATAAGTTTTTCTTATATCGAGATAAACCATACTTAGGGCACTCATTCAACGATGCATATTCATTTCGAAACAAAATGCAATCATTTAGACATGCATGTATCTTATCATAGATCATGCCAATAGAGTACAACATTTTTTTAGCCTCGTAGGTTCGATTAGGAAGAACATTATCCTCAAGAAGTTTATCTCTCAAAAGGGTTAAAAATTCTGTGAAACTTTTATCCGACCATCCATTGCGCGCCTTTAAGTTGTACAACTTTAATACCGCAGTCAGTCTTGTGAATTTGGTGCAATCTTTATACAACGGTTTCTCTGCATCGCTTACCAACCTATCAAACATTTTGGGACAATCCTGAAGATATTCTTCAAGTGCTTCTGAAATATCTTCGACTCGATCACAATCGTATGTATCCGTGTCATTGTCGTATGAAGCATAGGTCGCATTACTTTTCACCCACGGTTCAACATTCTCGTTGTTTTTCTCACCATGAAATATCCAACACGTATAACTTCAATCAATTCCACGCATCAGTAACTGTGATTTCAATCCATTTGCGTTAACCCGACCCACATAACAACAACCCAGGCAAGGACATTTCATTCTAATGGGGTTTTCAGCGTGTTCAACGACAAACTTAACGAACTATATTACCCCATTCTCGTACTCTTTTGACAATCAATCGACAAACATCCATTTTTTATCCATGGTTTTACTACTAAGTAAGCTAAACAAAAACACTAATTAGGGCACAAAACGGTATAATGCGTTTCTATCAAACGCAAAGTATACACGGAATGCATATGGAGCTAGCAAACACAAATATATTCATGCAATTTCAGACAAATTCATCACAATACCTTTAATTTGAGGAAGAAATTTACCTCGGATTTATCGAACAGCAACGTCGAGAAGTTGAAACGATAAGGTCGAACTCACGGAAACACAGGGAATGAACGTTGTACATATAAAACAACATCCAGGATAAGTCATAACATATGAAACAACATCCGGGATAAGTCATAACCTCTAAAACAATATCCGGGCAGCCACTTATCTTACATGAGAGATCTTAATATTTTCGACTAAAATAAACTTAAAGCAAATGGAAACTGAAACAAAATGTCACGATTCCGAATGTCACGAATTCGAAACTTCAACCATTCAAGAATTTCAATTCACAAATGAAACTAAAACCAAAGAAACTCAAGTTATTATTCAATTCACATTCGAAACATGGAAAATCGAATTCAAAGTAAGTTCTAAATCCCTAAACCAAAATCCGGGAAGCAACTACCTAAATCAAATTATGCTCAATGAAATTATCTCGAACTAAGCTTGTTCAGACCATAAACAAGTTAGTAATCACAAGGTATACAATCAAAATGAAACATATATGATGCACATGAAAAATTCAAGAACCAAGTAATCGATCATTCAAGTATTTCAATTCACAAATGAAACTAAAACCAAAGAAACTCAAGTTATTATTCAATTCACATTCGAAACATGGAAAATCAAATTTAAAGTAAGTTCTAAACCCCTAAACCAAAATTCGGGCAGCAACTACCTAAATCCAATCATGCTCAATGAAATTATCTCGAACTAGTGTTCAACGCAAACAAAATTCACAACGTCGCCATAACCGAACTCACTATTCCAAGTTCATAACCAATCAATTTAAAATTTCGAACGAACTAAATCAAGAAACGAAACTCGTACATACATTAACAAATGGATTATATACCAACATCAATGATCATCACAAGTTAACACAAACGACATGTTATCGGTATTAAAACCTCCATCAACTTAAGTACGAGTCACGACTTCAAATGGGATTATAATCGAATACAAAGCTATCGCTATCGAAATCAAGACAAACAAAACAAACATTATATGCTGCCAGGATACACCCTATATAGACACAAACACGACATAGTGAACATAATTTTTTTCAAAGATTATTCAGCATAGCAGTTCACAAACGAAATAGGCAGAATCATCAAACATTTTTTATCAACAATGTTTATCGCATCATAGTAGTTTAAACATCAGAACATACGTGTTTTCAAAACAATTTAATAGAAATAATAAATCACAATATCACAGTTGAAACAACAACAAAAAATAGAATCACAAAGTTACCGAACAAATCACAGAGTTTATTGATGCCGAGTCTGAGAAGTTTACTTCAGAACAGGGGTCTTATTGTAGAAGTTGTTTTGTTACTCAGTGGAGAATGAACACGTTGAGAGTGGGTGGTTGTGAGGTTAAATAATGATTTACGGATGTCTATGGGAGCACTGTAGATCTGTGGGTGTTTCGGTTTGAAGGTTGACAGTTGTAGCAGCGAGAGAGGAAGACGAATAAGGGCAGAAGAGCGTGAAATTGGGAACGATGGTTGTAACATGGATGGGTTTCGCGAGAGTGTTGGCAAAAGGGTGGGTGTATGAAGGGTTGGTGGTTGTGATGGTTATTTGGGTGATGAAGATGAAGGTGTGAGAAGAAGGGCGTACAAGGTGTATTGTACGGAGAGGTAAGCGCGACAGAGGTTTAACAGTGGCTATGGTGGAAGCGATTTAGTACGAAGGAGGTTTGCAGAGAAAATGCTTAACTGAGCTTGACAGAGGGATATGTAGTGTTGACATAATCAGTGATGGAGAAAAGGAGGAAGAAGAAGTAGCGGAACGAAGAAGAGAGGGTTTTGCTGAACGAACGAAGAATGAAAAAAAATAGGGTTTATGTTTTAATTTTTTTAAAAAAAGACCTTAGGCAGCGCTTTTTCATAAAGTGTTGTATAAGGGGGGCCTCTAGCAACGCTTTATGAAAGCACTGCCTAAAGGGGCCTCTAGCAGCGCTTTTTTGAATAACGTTAGACAGCTCTTTAAAAAGCGTTGTCTAAAGGTGCACCTTAGGTAGCGCTTTTTAAAAGCGTTGTCTAAAGGTAACCCTTAGGTAGCGCTTTTTCTGTATTTTCCGTGTATTTTTAAGCTTTAGGCAGCGCTTTCTGGAAAAAACGATGCCTAAAGTGCACTGTCTAAAGTGCTTTTTGGCGTAGTGAAAAATTTGAGGCATGCAAACTAGATTAATACTCCTAAAAAATAATATTAATTGTCACTTATTATGTATAAGCTATTATAATAAGGTTAAAAAATACAAGAAGGAGGAGTTTGAATTGTGTTAAGTTTTTTCTTTCTTATATAAAAATTGTTTATCAGATTCTGAATTTAAAGTTTAGAATATGATACAGAGACACGTGTTTGTAGCGAAAAAAATAGGTTCATTGATAGAGAGTAAAAGAAAGAAAGACACAAGCAATATTTTAAAAAACGGTCAGCGACCACGAATACCGTCGCCACAAACGGTTTTGGTAGATGGCGATACCATTACCATTAATACTGTTTTTTATAAAGAAGAACAAATTGTGGTAAATTCACACTGCGGCGACCGCAATCACTACCACAACACCTCTACCGACCAAAATTGCAAAAACCTTTACGCAACCTCGACGCGATCGTTACAGTTTTTTAAAACCTTGAATACATGTAATTTTATACTAGTTCCTCCCATAAAATTATAGTACGGTCTCCTTGCACTTCTAAAGAATTTCACTATAATCACAATTGATTCCAAATGCTCAAACTTACAAGCAAGAGACTTCCAATGCTCAAACACACAAGAAAGAGACTTCTAATGTTCAAACACACAAACAAGAGACTTCAGATGTTCAAAAATACAAGCAAGAGACTTCAGATGCTCATGCACACAAACAAGAGACTACCAATGCTCAAACACACAAGCAGATACTTCTAATATTAAAGCACACAAACAAGAGACTTCAGATGCTCAAGCATACAAGCAAAAGACTTCAGATGCTCATGCACACATGAAAGAGACTTCCAATGCTCAAACACGTAACAGACTATTAATGCTCAAGTACACAAGCATGATACTTCTAAATATCTAACTTAATGAGATAAAAGATTGTTTGAATATAATACTTGATATATAATTATAGGTGTAAACAAAATACAACTAAAAAATTCTAGATAATTAAATTTTAAATTAAAAATATGATTTTGATTTGAAAGAGTAACAACTCTTTTGATTGTCGATGATTGGTTATCTTTCTTCAAGTATTCAACTACTTATATAGAGAGACACAAAATATTTGTTGAAGAAAAGAGTTTGCACAAGTGCCTAAACTCGGAGTCGTCTTCCTTAACATTTGCATAACGTTGCAGCCCACCAATAATCATTAATAACCACATATCTGAAGCTCCTGCATCTGTACAGTCACTCAAACATTAACATGTTAGTGACTCGTGAGGAGTCTATCAAACAAGGATGTGATACCATATATCATAATTACATGTATTCATCAATAACCTCATATAAAGTGCTCACCATAACTATCTAACTAACCACCTCGTAAACCCTAGAATGACAACCAAACATTGTATAATTTGGATGTGGAGGTTATATATAATGTCTATAACCAAATTGTTGAGTGCGCATTTCATGCAAACTTTCGAGTTTCACCCATAACCTTGCTGATGTCGTCTCCTTTGATACATGTCGAAGAGCCTTATCCCCGAGACTCAATAAAATTGCACCGTGGGTTTTCTCTATCACCGTCGTCTTCTCAACTTCCATTAACGATTCATTCCCTGATAATTCTCCCTTCAACACTTCCAAACAATCATGCTGAACCATTAGTACTTTCATCTTAAAGCACCATAGACCGAAATTGTTCACCCTGGTGAACTTTTCAATCTCATACTTTGTTAAAGGAATCTTCTCCACACTCACTGCACCAATTTGATGTGAATCAGATGCCTTGGGTATAGAGTATAAACTTGTTTCTTAATGATCAAGAGACAAACAAGGGTAGAAAATATGATGAACACGATCAACACAAGGAATTGTTATTAACTGCTATTCTTTCCTTTATCTTAAAAATAAGATTACAAGTATACAAGAATAAAAAATAACCCGCTCACCCAAAATTAGGATTTGCATTATGCAATGATGAGAGACTAGTATGCTATTTATAATAAACCTAACATACTAAATTAATGGGATTTTATCACAAATACTCATAACAAGCTAACTTAGGGTACAAGCTAACTTAAACAATTGATATAACAAACATGCCCAATTAGAAATACTAACAACCCTAGTATTTCGACACCCACACACTAGAACACACTTTGACTACAGTACGGAGGTCTTTGACACCAGCATGTGAACATACTTCATTGGCATGCTCAATCCTGTCGAACCAGAAGCTACTCTTAGATCCAATAAAGTTCGATCCAATATCTCATAAATGTCCACCTTGGAAAAAAACTCTATTATGAAAGAACAAACTAGCTTTCTTCATGCAGCTTTATCAACTGCATATAGTGGAAAAACTTGCAACTTGGCAATATCTTAGTGATTATATCAGCAACACTGTGTTCTGTCGAAACCTTTAGCACTTGGACTTCTCCATGCTCGATTACCCCTCTGACGAAATGCAGCCTCACATCGATGTGCTTGGTTTACTCATGATAAGGTAAATTTTCGACAAGTGTATTTCACGTTGACTATCACATTTAACAATGATAACTTCACCTTGAATCTTCAGCTCCTTAGGAAACCTTCAAGCCACAATGCTTCTTTCACAGCTTCAATTAAAGCAATATAATTCCGCTTCAGTGGTAGATAATGCAACAACCTTCTGAAGTGTTGCTTTCCAACTAATTGTTGTACCAAACATAGTGAGAACATATCCAGAAATAGATTTTATGGAATCCATACAACCTGCATAATCAGAGTCGACATATCCTTTGATTACTACTTTACTATCTTCACCCAAGGTTCCAACATAAACCAAGACTCTTTTTAGAGACCCATTTATGTACCTTAGAATCCACTTCATTGCTTGCCAGTGAGCCTTTCCAGGATTCGCCATGTACCTGCTTACAAGACTTACTACATATGATATGTCGGGTTTGGTACAAACCATATCATACATCAAAGAACCTGCTACATTAGCATATGAGATGTTATTCATATAAGCTCTTTCAACCTCAGTATTGGGACATTGATCAATACTCATCTTGAATTGAGGGTTTGTTGGAGTCACAACAGGCTTCAAATTCGACATACCATACTTTCCGAGAATCTTCCGTAGATATGCATTTTGAGATAAACATAATTTCGATTGCTTTCTATCTCTGAAGTAGACACAATGGTCGAACTGACTTCTAATGAAACTTATGCGTGCCATGAACTTGTTGAATCTCCTATTCCACAGCCGAGGAGATTTTTTCAGCCCATATAAAGACCTATTCAACTTACACACATAATCTTTCATTCCCTTTTCGACATATCCTTCAGGTTGCCTCATTAGGATTGTTTCATCTAGATCACCATACAAGAACGCAGTCTTCACATCCATTTGTTCTAGTTCAAGATCGAACTGTGCCACTATGGCAAGAAACTTTCGAATGGACCTATGCTTAACAATAGGAGAAAACACATCATTGAAGTCTACACCTTCTTTCTGAGTGAAACCCCTTGCAACCAACCTTTCCTTGTATCTTTTCGACGCCACTCCTTTGATTCATTCCTTAACTTTGAAAATCCATTTATAGTTGACTAACCTGGCTCCAGTAGGTTTCTTGATCAATTCCCAAGTGTTTTTATCATGAAGAGATTTCATCTCATCATCCATGGTCTTCATCCATTCAGTCTTATTTCGACTCATCATAACTTTCTTATGGTTTCTTGGTTCTTCGTCTAGGACCTCACTTGAAAAGATTAAGGCATAAGCTACCATATTTGCATACCCAAGTCTCTGAGGTGGCTTGATGATTCTTCTTATCCTATCTCTTGCCAATAGGTAGTCATCGATAGTTTACTCAACTTCATCAACATCTTTTGCTTCTTCTTCGACTTTATATGGGGTATGTAGTTCAACATTAACATGCTTCACCTTAATAGGAATCTCTACCTATTCCAGCTATTCGTCAGATATTTCTGCACTTCGACCAACATCATTAGTTTTATTGAAAGCCATTTCAACTTTATTAAACTACATCTCGACTGGTGATAGTCCTTCTATGACCTGGCTCTTGGCACCATAGCCTATAAGCTTTGACTCCTTCAGGGTATCCCATGAACATGCGTTTAAGAGCTCTAGGTTCGACCTTATCTTGCCTAATATGAGCATAGGCTACGCAGCCAAATACTCTCATTTTTTTGAGATCTGGTGGATGTCCTGACCAAACTTCTTTAGGTGTCTTCATATCTAACACATTCAAAGGATATTTTTTTATCAGATATGTTGTTGTCGAAACATCCTTATCCTAAAACACTTTCTTTAACCTAGAACTAGTCAACATGCATCTAACTCTTTCAAATATGGTTCGATTAAATCTTTCATCCAAACCATTTTGTTGTGGAATGCCTACAGTAGTTATGTGCCTTACAATACCAGAGGCAACACAAAAGCTGTCAAATGCCTCATTGCAAAATTCAAGGCCATTGTTTGTTCTCAACCTCTTGACCTTTCTGCCAGTTTGATTTTTGACCAGAGTCTTCCAACCTTTGAAATTCTCAAAAGTTTCATCCTTAGTCTTCTAGATGAATACCCATAACTTTCTGGAATAGTCATCTACTATGGATAGAAAATACCTTGCTCCTGAATGTGATGGACACCTTGCAAGCCCCCAAAGATCAGCATGGATGTAATCAAGGGATCCATGTGTTCTT
Organism: Vicia sativa; assembly: GCA_021764765.1. Lineage (NCBI taxonomy): Eukaryota > Viridiplantae > Streptophyta > Magnoliopsida > Fabales > Fabaceae > Vicia > Vicia sativa. The sequence continues at coordinate 157,287,898 of CM038795.1, read as the reverse complement.
TGTTTGCCTTTGTTGAACTTCACTTTGCATGTTTTTGCATGTATACATGGTTCACAAAACTTTAGCTTTTCGACTTTGTCTCCTCCAAGCAAATTTTGTTTCCCCAATTCGACCAGACCCCTTTCACTAACATGGCCCAATCTCATGTGTCAAATTTATGTCTTCGACAAATGTTTCGTGGATGCAATATTTGTTGAACCACTTACAACTTCAGCCTCAAGGGTATACAAGCCTTGTTTCTTCACGCCTCTCAAGACTTCCTTCGACCCCTTCACGACTCTTAGGATACTTTTCTCTCTTTGGAAAACATATCGTTTCTAGTCGAATTCAGCAAGGAAAATCAAATTCCTCTTCAAATCAGGTACATTCTTAACTTCAGTCAACAACTTTATTGACTCATTATGGAGCTTGAATCTCACATATCTAACACCTGCAATCTTGCAAGCTTTTTTGTTTCCCATCAATACAGATCCACCATCTTGATCTCATAATTTCTCGAACAAGTCTTTGTTTGGAGTCATGTTCCAAGTGCAAACAGAATCTAGAATCCACTCCTTCGACGTGTTGCTGCTCGAAACCACAAGTACATGAGATGATTTAAAATAATCTTGAACAATAGTTACATTGCCATTATCCTTACCTCCATGATCTTTCAGACGTTTAGGGCACACCTTTCTTTTGTGACCCTCTTTCTTACAATGATAACATCGAATACCAGATGCTTCGCCACTGTAAACCTTTTGCTGACTTTTACCTTTCTTCTTGTTGAACTTACTATCCTTTCGCAAGAATTTTCTTTTAAAACCTTCACCAACCGTCGAAGGTTTATGCTCATTTTGTTTGTTCAAGTCCTTCGAATACAAGGCTGATTGAACTTCTTCAAAGGACATGGACTCTCTTCCTTACAAGAGGATTTCTTTGAAGCGAGCATGTGATTTGGGAAAAGCGCACAACAACAACAACACTTGATCTTCATCATTGATCTTCACATAAATATTTTCAAGATCAAGAACCAGCTTGTTGAATATATCCAACTGCTCATCCAAAACTTTGTCTTCAATCATCTTGAATGAATACAAAGCTTGCTTCAGATAGAGTCGATTCATCAACGATTTGGTCATGTACATACTTTTAAGTTTCACCCATAACCGTGCCGTCGTCGTCTTATTTGATACCTATCGAAGAACCTTATCACCAAGGCTCATCAAAATTACCCTATAGGTTTTCTTAATCACCGTCGTCTTCTCAACTGCCATTAACGATTCGTTCAGTTCTGATTCTCCTTTTAACGCTTCCAAACAACCATGTTGAACTAGTAGGGCTTTCATCTTCAAGCACCACAGACCGAAATCGTTCACTCCGGTGAACTTTTCAATCTCATACTTTGTTGAAGGCAACTTCTCCACACTCACCACACCAATTTGTTGTGAATCGGATGCCTGGGTACAAAGTATAAACTTGTTTCTTAATGATCAAGAGACAAACAATGGTAGAAAATATGAGGAACACGATGAACACAAGAAATTGGTTATTAACTGCTATTCTTTCCTTTATCTTCAAAAAAAGATTATAAGTATACAAGAATAACAAATAACCCTCTCACCCTAAATTAGGATTTGCAGTATGCAATTATGAGACACTAGTATGCTATTTATAATAAACCTAACATACTAAACTAATGAGATTTTATCACAAATACCCATTACAAGCTAACTTAGGGTACAATCTAACTTAAACAATCAGACATAACAAACAAACCCAATTCGAAATACTAACAACCCTAGCATTTCGACACCCACATACTAGAATATACTTGGACTACAGTATGGAGGTCTTCGACACCAGCATGTGAACATACTTCGATGACATGCTCAATTCCTGTTGAACCAGAAGCTACTCTTCGACTCAATATAATTAGGGCCGGATGGAGTAATTATGAATAAATAAATAAATGAATAAGAAATAAATATAATAGAATAACATATTCATCGAGTAGCTTACAAGTAAACATCCATCTATCTTCTAAATAATTTATAGAGTAACTAACGCACCTGCACCCCAACTGTCTCGACGACATTTAACATGTTGTTAAACAATTCTAAATATTTAGCCTCTACAAAATAAAAATCTTGTCTAGAAAAATAGTGCACCTTACAAACAAAAAAAAAATAAGTTTGTGCGCACAATTGAATACACTAACAACTCAATGTATCTCAAATAAGGTATAGTCACTCTAGCCTGTAATATGCACCCTTGCAATTATAGGCCTCTTGTCTGGCCTATTGTATGGTCACTCTCCCAATAACTCCATAGCAAGTGCAACACATCGGAATACATACTTACATCAATGCCGGAAAAAAAAAAACTTTTTTCCTCATTATTTCCAACTTTTACATAAGCCGTTATAAAATGAAATTTTCAAATATAGACGTCACAAGTTACTCCCAATTTTCAAAAGAAAAATTATTACATTCCAAGAGCAAAAACAAATCATAGTGATAATATTACAATCAACTTTAAAACGAATAAAGAAGAACAAGAAAAATGTACAAACCAGCTCAAGGTAATTGATAAAACTAGAGACAATTCATCTCCATAGTCTTCAAACTCTTTTCTCCAAGTAAGAACTATCTAGTTGTACTGGATAAAGATCAGTGGCTACTGAAGAAGAAGTTGTAGCAGTCCATGGCCCTTCCATTGATATACTTTGATCTTGATAATATTTTCGCATTGCTTCCATTTTCTTCTCGTCCAATACCTCACTTGACTCTAAAACAAGTTCTTGAATTTCAATTCTTCCTTCTAGCATGCTTACCACTGAAGACATTGCAGGCCTAAGTGATGAAGTCACATTAGTGCTTAAGAGGGCCACATTTATCATCAATATTGCTTCTTCTTTCTTGAAATTTGAACCCAATCTTTTGTCAACTAGCTCTAGTAAGTTACCTTCTTCTTTCAAGATATGTGCCTGGTTAATATAATAGCATAACATAAAAAATTGATTCCAAAATTTGAAGTTATGTGCCAAGGATGTCTGAGAGTGCGACGATCAAAGAAAGATCGTTTTCGTTGCCAGTGTGGTAAATATCGAGCTTTTTGAAGCAATATCCTAAAAAAAAGTGTTGTGCTAACAATTCGAGTTTTACGATTTTTGACTGGCAAATTGATCCTACTTAAGATCTCGTGTTTGACAATATTGATAATGATTCCTAAAGAAAATTGGCATAACACTAACACATCAACAAAATACTTACCCAATCAAGAAGATGGAATGCTTCTTCTTTTTGTCGAAGAGTGGTATTGTTACTACCATGTAAGATTTCCAAGGCAACAATTCCAAAACTATAGACATCTGCTTTGTCAGTCAGATAACCATGCATGGCGTATTCTGGAGCCATATATCCACTACATAATTAAAAAATATATTAGAATTTGAATTGTATCGGACTATTTCTTGATAAAATTTGGACAAAATAAATTTAAGTATTGAGCTTACTATGTCCCGGCTATTCGAGTGCTAATGTGAGTGTTCTCTTCTTCATCAAGCTTAGCCAAACCAAAATCAGATATCTTTGGATTGAGATCTTTATCAAGTAGCACATTAGTTGCTTTAATGTCTCTATGAACAACTTTCAATCTTGATTCTTCATGTAGATAAGCTAAACCTCTAGCAATACCAACACAAATCTTGTATCTTGTTGGCCAGTCCAATCTTATTTGCTGTTCTGGAGTCCCTTTATTTATGAAGGAAATAGATATAAAAAAAATGGCACCATTTAGTCATAATTAAAAAAAAAGAAAAAGTGGAATATAAATGGCATTCAAAATATAGAAAAATTACCAAATAAAGCGCGAGCAAGACTATTATTTTCCAAATATTCATATATTAGCATTAGTTGATCTCCCTCCACACAACATCCATAGAGTTTAACAAGATTAGGGTGTTGCAAAGCCGAAATCATGCCAATTTCGTTTAAAAACTCGCGATTCCCTTGCTTTGATTTAGAAGAAAGTTGCTTGACTGCTATCAATGTTCCGTCTGATAAACTTCCCTGAATTTTGAAAAATGTTACATATAGTTTAAGAATTTTTACTAAACAATAGGTAAAATTAAGCTACCTCATAATCTATTTATAAAAGAATGTTTACTTTTTAGATTCATTGATAGATTCGTTGAATAATCGATATGTCTGATCGATATAATAGATTAGATATATAAATTATTCAGCGAATGTTAAAAGTAAATAAATATGTGACAACCATTATGATTTATTAATACCTTGTATACTGGACCAAATCCTCCTTCTCCAATCTTATTGGAAATATCAAAGTTATTTGTTGCTCCTTTGATTTGTCTTAGGTTAAATAAACTCATTTGTAGGTCTAAACCCTTCACCTCTGTTAATTGATGCAATGCAAAATAAATATCAGATGTATCTTAATACTAAAGTTAACTAGTCTCAAGATCTAATAACATGACACATGAAAAGTCCATTTGATTACCTTTTTCTAAAGAGCTTTTCTTTCCAAAACAGCCTTTCCACCGAAGTATGCAAACTAAGAGGATGATAATAATTGCTACTGCAGCCACAATTCCAACCACAGCTCCTGTAGATATGCTGCTGTTTCCATTTTCAGGAGGAGGTGGAAAATCTGCAAGATTATTATCAGTTTGATCAGATCACAATATCGAGATGGTTTTAAACTGAAGTCTGCAATAGTAAATGCGGCCACTATATAAAAGTTTGTAGTATAAGTTCAATTACGGCCGCAACTACAATTTACAACTATGAATTTTATATGAAATTATGAACTTAGGAAGCATAGCTTACCGGATTCTACGGATATAGCGGATATAAGAGGACCATATACCGATCTAAATGGTATACTGGTTGTCCCTTTTCCAGCCCAATATAAGCGAATCTCCAATGTACTATTCACCACTACAGCAGTGAATGGTAATGTAACCGCCTTACCGATTCCTCCTGCTTTTTTCGCTATATTAAAGTCCTTTTGTACTAGATTTCCCTATAACATTTCAACTCAAATGTCAACACTTCACAATGATAACAAGCCTAAATATAACCGATTCTCCAAAGTACTAATAGCCATGTACCTGAATATAGATATCGAAAACACGTCTTCCTAGGCTGTTATATGTTTGATCATCGGTAAACATTATTTCGGCAAAATGTAGATTAACCGTGTAGTTTCCATTTGCCAGACAAAATCCGTAATAAGTCAAAGACGTGGGAGAAACTCGTGCAGTCATGAATAGTTCAGCATTGGCCATAGAAAGCGCAGATTTATTCGACCATGTATAATAGTCTCCACCGTCATTATCCATAAAGTTACCGGTCGTGCTAAAAGCCCAGTTTTTTGTTCCACTCTGGTGGAATCTAGCTGGCCCTGCTGCATCTCCATCATCATCATATGAGCTTCCATTGACTGTTACCGGCTTTCCACCACAGTTTATATGTAGCGCATACGAAGCTGGCACAAGCAAAATAAAGTGTGAAATTTCATTTATGAATTCCTTGCATGCTGCCTTTGATAAGAAATATTACTTGAAAATGTTGAAGCAAAAGTCAATAGGAATTGCATCATAAAGAACTTACTTTTAGGACAGACAAAGCTTGTCAAACAAGAAACCTTTCCTCTAGGATAATCACAGAAGACAAAATAAGTTAACATGAAAAGGTCATATACAAAAAAAAAATAATGCAGCATTTATGACAGATAACTTACGAGTCATTGCGAGATGAAGTACTCGAAAACAAGTTCCTGTGATACATAAGAAATGGTCGTGAATCAAATAGGTTCTTCATTTCGGAAAAAAAAAGTTGTATATAAAAGCCGAGAATGCTTACGCATTTCCATCTTGACATGTCTGAGTCCCTTGGCTTTGGCTGAAGTTATTGTATGAAATATCCCTATATACAAGTTATAAAATTTGATTCAGAATCCTATAATAAGTCAAATAAAGATAAATTATGAAAATTGTTTCGGGCTGGCCAAAATAGCCCCACGTTACTTGAGAATCGAGGCTAAAGGTAGTTTATATACAACACTCATACACCTCAACTCAACGAAGCGTCTTTTCTAATTAAAGGATAAAACTGTAAGGGCTCCCACACCTAAAACGGACAGTACCTCGTAGCAGAGTGGCGCAGACTTGAGATCAACCAGACCGAAAACATTTTGGAACGACGAATTCAAAGGAACATATCAACAAAGTATATAATTAGCATTTCAAAGAAAACTCACAAGTTGTCTGCTTTCTGTGTCCATGAAGGAACTGGTCCAGTGAGAAGGTTTCCAGTTAAATATCTGCATAAAAAATAATGTAAGAAATTCAATAATTTAATATTCATTAAGGACTTAATACTAGAAGCACTTGTGGGATAAGAGCTATTCTTACATGTAATCAACTTTTCTTAGGGGATCATAGTTATTTGGAATTGGTCCACTCAATTTGTTAAAGCTCAGATCTCTGAAACCAAAATCATACCAACAGCGAGTTTAAAAATCGCATTCGAGAACAAGAGAATTTAACATGAACTGAAATCAAACCAAAATTTAGAAAGTAAGGAATTACAAGTTTTTTAGACTAGTCATTGATCCAAGATAGTGAGGTAGTGTTCCATTGATGTTACAGTTCCTTAGAATCCTGTGAAACACAAAGATAGATAAACAATGTATATTATTATGATTAACTTTTATTATGCTATCTATTTCTGAAAGAGTGAGTGCAATAAACTCACAAAGTTTTCAATGTCATATTACTAAGTTCCGGAAAAGGCGAATGTTCAAGTCCATTTAAATCACTGATTCTCCTGGATTAATTTCACATCAAATTCACAACTAATTAGTAAAATAAAAAAGTTAATTTTCAAACATTGTTTACTATAAAATATAAATAAAATAGCATACTTACAAGTCAGTTAATTTTTCCAAAACTGAAATTCCTGAAGGAATCGGCCCGCTTAATCCACTTCCTTCAATCACTCTGTCAAAATTAAATCCGATAAAAAAGACTAGTTAAATTCAAGCAATTGATAAAAAAGAGTTATAAACTAGATAAATTAAAATGTAAGAAGAAAGTTGTTACAGTTTTTTGAGACTTGTCCAGCTTCGAATAAAATCGGGTATCTTCCCAGTGAACTGATTGTCTCCGAGTCGACTATACATAGTAAAATTGTGTATTGACACAAAGAAAAGTTACTATAAGTTCAAAACCAACATTATGTAATTTAGACATTACTTAATAGTTCAATAAAAAAAAATGAATCTTACACATCTTGTAATGTGGTGAGTTTGGCCAATGTAGATGGTAATTCTCCATTGAAATTGTTGGAAGAGAGTAACCTAAACATAATTAACAGCAAAAAGAGACCGAAAAATAAAATTCGTCGTTAATCTCTTTATAGTAAATTTAGTGACCGAAAAAATGTAAATAAAATAAAATAAAGCGCTTACAATCTTTGAATTTCTGTAAGTTTGTCAAGCCCAGAAGGAAGATTTCCAGAAAATTGATTGGATTCCAACACCCTGTCAGTGTCAAATTCATGTTAAAGCTATGTAATACAAACACTTATTAAAATGCCTACAAAATTTAGTTAAAAACATAAATAAATTTTTTTATTTAGTAGAAACTCACAAACTTTGTAGAGTGGATATGTTTGTTATAGATGTTGGTATTGAACCAGTTAATCTATTTCCAAGGAGGGTGCTGCAATGATCAAGAAACATGTTATCAATGTCATTATCTTCTTTATTACATGAATTTACTATAAGAAGACAATTATAGAGTCTTAAAAAAATTTAAAAAAATCAAATAACATAGAAATCATACATGTTAATAAGATTCATGGAGCCCCATTCTTTAGGAATTGTACCGTTTAAATAATTGCGGGAAACATCACTGTAATAGGTTGGGAGAAAAAAACATTAATATCAGATTTTAATAATTTAATTAATATACATGGAAATGTGTAGTAAAAGAAAAACATAGATATGTACATGTAATAATATGAATAAATGAAACTTACATTTCTTGAAGATAAGGCAACCTGACCAATTCTGATGGAAGAGTGCCCGGGAGATTTTGACTTTTCAAAAGTCTACAGATAAATACATTTTTTTAAGTACAATATATTATCCTTCATAATTATTCAATTTTACAATTTATTATCATATCTATTTATGCAAGTGGGAGAATAGACCAGCCAGGCATACACAATATACAAGTTGCGAAAAATACATAAAATAATAAAATTCCATAAGCCAACATATAAAATATATACAAACAGACAAAAAAAGTAGATAGAATAAAAAGTTGGTAATAGAAAACAAATATCGTACGTTTTCATAAAACAGCATGAAAGCAGCGTTGCAAAGTTGACAAAACCAACATGTGATTGATTGCTTTCACAACTCTTTTATAAAAAAAAGATATTACCCTTCAATTACTAATTCTTTTTATCATAATAACTATAAGCTTTCTGTAATTAGTAGAAAAAATAAGAGTGTTTTTAATCTCACCAGTCATCACTAAACATTAGATATGCTTATAAAAAACAAAAACTAAACATTTGATACATTAAAAATCCACCAAAACCTAATTTCATTATACTTATCTAAATTTCTACATGTAATTGAATATTTTTTTAGTATACATCATCATATATTAAAACAAAATGGTAAGAGACTTACATGTTAGTCACATGACAAACAGTGGCATTGACATAGGTACAATTGCATGTGACAGCATTTTCACTCCCTTTCACTTGAACAGAAGATGTCCAATTTTTTTCTCCACTACATGGATCTACACTGAAATCCCAATTCTTCTTGCCAAGTGTTATAGCAATATCTCTAAGAGCGTCCACTACAAAACCAAAAACAATTTTAAATATCTAAATAAAAACTATATATAATATTGATATATGTGTGAGTAAGAAAAATTACCTTCATCTTTTGGCAGAGTGGCTCCAAAAACTAAGTTGGCAAAGAAAAAGATTGTAAAGAGCAAAAGAAAGAAGAAACTAGGGAAACTTTTATTCATGCTTGTTGATAACTTGATATGAATATGATGGCAAAACACAAAAGTTTCAAATTTAGTAACAGAAAAAGAAGAAAAAAAACTGCTAGAGATATATCATATGGATATATTATATGTATATGAATATGAAAGGAGTGAAATTGTAAAGAACTTGTTTGGTGATAAGAAATGAAGTTGTAGAGAAATTTCGAATCCGAATAGAGGTCAACTTTATAGAATTGTATTATCAAGCTATCAAAAACTTTGGCTAATATACAAAATGGGCTTCTGTATTTGATTAAGACAGTCAACTGTTGACATGTTGCCCAGTTGTGAAATTTTATGTATATTAGGAATCTCAGAATATAGAAATTATTTGGATAGAGATTATTTTTTAATGTAGCTTGTTGGAAAAAAAATAAATAATTATAATGAAAAATATATTGAAAATAAAGACCAAAAATATTTTATTCCGATATATATTAGATACATTAATTTTTTAATAAATATAAAAAATAAATTTCGAGATAGAGAAAAGAGAGAGTATGTAGAACGTGTATACAGTACATTAAAATGAGTTGGTGATGACAGTTGTGACTATATATATAACTCTACCAACCACACGGTTGTTATTATTGACACCTAGCTGAATAACATTATAGTAATATATAAATGAATAAAATATATTAACTTTATGACTAACAAAACCAGTAGACAATGGCAGTATAGCACCCGGTTCTGAATGAAAACTAATAGAATAATATAGATTACGCCAAGGAGCAGAATAATAATAGAATCCAAAAAGTCTTTAGTCAAAAAAATAAATTTAGAAAGTTTGCTATTGAAAGTGGAAAAAATATTTCTTTTCTACAATTGTAAGTAATAGTGAGGAGAGTAGATAAGCTCCAATGTCGTTGCATTTATTTTCTTGCCTTGTCAATAACATCTTGGAAAACAAAAAAGCCACGGACATGAATCCAACTCCATGATGTTTTAAGCACATAATTAGGTATGCCTTGTCAAACCTTTGAATATTACTTCTTCACAAAGGTGTGACCTAGTACAAATTGGACACTATCAACGAAAATCCTAATACTGTCATTGTTGTGGTTAATGCTCTAAAACTAAGTCTCACATATTGGAAAAACTATAACAGAACAAAATTAATGAGTGATTCGAATACAGTTATAGTAATGAGTGCAAATGGTATATTGGAAATGATAGACATGTGAGACTTAGTTTTTCACATATTAACTATTTATAGTAATGAGTGCAAATGGTATATTGGAAATGATAGATATGTGAGACTTAGTTTTGCATATATTAACCATTTATAGTAATGATAGATATTACTGTAACAAAACTAAGTCTCACATATCTATATTTCGATCCACTCACCGTTTATACGTCATGTGTCTATTAAGAACAAAATTCTAACTTCCAACTATATTACGATTTGCGGTTAATGAAGGATTGTTAATAATTATTTTGTGCATTTCGAACATTTGCTCAAAGATAATAACTCAATTTATCAAAACCGTTCAAATTTTGCAAAGTAACAATGTCAAGGAAATTGTATACTTATCCACGTAGTTCAAATCCTTTTTAGCTAAAACATCAGCTAGTTGGTTCGGCTTCGACTATATTTGAGTAATGCATAGTGTCTGTTATTTGATCAGCCACATACCTTTCTTAAGGGTTGTTTAGGAGTTAATTCTTTGAGGGTTTTGGAGATAAAGATTTTGCAGGGTTGCGTTTATATCTTAAAATGTGTTTGATATTTTTTTAAAGTTTAAAAAATAATATAATTTTATATACTAATGCAATATATTATTTTTTAATTTTTTTTTTAAATATCACGATATTCTTCTTTTTCAAAACCCTTCTAAAAACAACTTGCAAACACCCCCTTAATATTAGAACAGTTAGATTCTACATTTTTTCTTATGGGTCTTGCTAACATGTGCCCATGTGCCCTTAGGGCACATGTTAAACATACTATAATTAGAAAAAATTAAATATAATTAAATCTAATAAAGTCAATTTAAAGTTTCAAAATATTGAATGCACGTGCTACAAGATAATATTTCCACAAATAACTCCTTAACATGTGTCATAAGGGCATATTTAGCTTTTTTCCTTTTCTTATTTCATAATGACTCCCAATATTTTGTTCTTTTCCGGTGTTTTACTCCCCTTGTTTTGTTTGTGACTTTTCACCTAGATGCGATAATTTGCTTCTAGGTAGTAAGTGTGTGTCTTTAAGGTATTTCAAAGTTCAAAAATGACATTTGTGTTATTTTCCAAAAACATTGAGTTTGGTTTGAGAGACTCAACTCACCATTATGCGAAGATCATGCTAAGTTAGCATGGGGTTTGTAATAACAAGCTTTCATGCTAAGTCACTATAATAATGACATATCCCTCAAACATAATTTCTTTTATAATAACAACATGGGAGCTTCTATGGTGAAGTCACAAAATTAACTTCACCAAAGAAGTCACTTTAATCATCCAATAGAAAAAAGCCCTAAGCCACATCAGCTTTATAGTAAAGTAACTTTACAGTTTACAGTGGGTCCATTTTAAAATAAACTTTTACTTATTGCATATTAGTCCCCCTTCATTTAATAATATTTTACAATTTAAAAATAATTTTTATTTGATTGTAAATTTTTTTAAACAACAATCAAATTTGTTTTTTTCTTCTTGTTCCACGTTCTTCTTCTTCTTCGTTCTTCTTCTTCGTTCTTCTTCTTCCAATTTCCCAAACTAAAACCCTAAATCCCCAAATCTGAAATCCGTGATGCACCTTCTATATCACTCTCCCAATTTTGACCTATTCATATCAAAAATTCGTATTCGATTGTTTCATCCCACACAATTTCACAGTTGTTCATGTTCGATGTTTAGCATTTAGAGTAAATGTTCGTGTAATTCGTATTGGTTGCGAATTTCATCGTATTTGGTTCTTGTCTCCTTTCACAAGTAATTTTTAATATCCATCCCAGCATAGGCGAAGCCAACGACTGGGGAGGTCGGGCCGCTGCTCAGGCTCTTCAGTTACGACAAGTTGTGTTATCGATTCCAAACTCTCTTCACTCTCCATAATTCCCTCACTCTTCTCTTTCTCTTCTGCCTCCCTATTCAACAATTCTTCATCCATAAAATCCTTCCATTTTCACTCACCTTAATCTCTTCCCCTTTCACCCGTTCTTTTTTATCATGGTAAATTGGTTGTAACATTGTTTGAATACTGTCAATGTGAAAGGCTAACATAAAACCTTTAAAGTTGTGGTTCTTAATTGATTTTTTCTATGTGTATGTTTGTTGTTTGTCTAGGTAAAGATTTGAGTGATATTGTTGTGGAGTGTGGACCATTAATTTTCCCTTCAAAAGATGAAGGAGGAATACTCTGATGGGTTAGAAAGGGACAAATGGAGAAGAATATATAACTTTTTCTCACAAAGTGTTTGACGAAATGTCTCCACCAGTTTCTTCTCTTTTCTTCTGCTTATGTTTTGATTTTCTTGTGATGAGATGTTGAATTGTTATATTAATGATGATGCAGCCCATGAATTGGTTATTATATTGTCGTTATTGCTATTTTGAAACTTCCACGCCACGTATTCGATGAAATGCATAGGTTGGAACTGCAATAGAGAAATTTGACATTAAATCAATACACAAAGGTTTCTTTCCCTAAATATTAAAATTACACATCAGTATAGAAAACTATGATTCAAAATTACATTCATATCACAGTATTTGCATAGAAACTAACTGTATAAGCTATAGCCTTAAGCTTTGATATAGTCTTCACTTTGATATAGCCTTTGCTCATAAACTAACTTTAATAAGCTATAGCCTTAAGCTTTGATATGACCTTCACTTTGATATAGCCTTTGCACATAAACTAACTTTGATAAGTTATAGCCTTATATTTACTAAGATATCACATGAGCAATAAGTTATAGCCTTCACTTTGATATACTTGCTAACTATTGTTAGATAGAGTTTGTTTTTTTGGTACACTTTGATAGCTCTGAAAATTTTGATATCCACGTACGAAGTAAAGTTGCTGACTATTGTTAGATAGAATTTTTTTTGGGATGGAAAATATATGAATTTGTTTTTTGGGATGGAAAATATGTGAATTTGTTTTCCCAAACTCAATTAGATTTTATATTTTCTACTTACATTATTAAATTGGGTTTAAGGAATTGTATTTTAAGTTGAAGTTTATCAGAAATATTACCAGAAATAATCGATTTGGGGATTAGGGCTTGTATCTATGAAATTAATGAATTATGTAATTGAATTAACCAGAAATTATGTAATTGTGGATTAGGGATTGTATTTTGTCGTATTCATAAATTCTAACATTGCATTTGCATTGAATTGGGTGATAGTTAAATAAGATTCGTTCAATTGAATCTTAAGGGTTTGAGTAGAACCATGTGTTTATATTTTGCTGTTGTGATATGAGTTTTTAGCATTTGAATTGAAATATGGAATTAGATTATGATATTATTCAAATTTAGATTGTATTTTTGTCATAATGATCAATTTTCGGTTAATTGTCAAAGGTAGTCTTCCGTTGTTAGATATTAACATAAGTTGTGTTGGGATTTGAATGTTGTGATATTGAGTATTTAGCATTTGAATTAAAATGTGAAATTAGATTGTCAGATTTTAATGTGAATTAACATAAGTTGTGTTGGTTTTCGAATGTTGTGATATTGAGTATTTAGCATTTGAATTAAAATATGAAATTAGATTTTCAGATTTTAATGTGAATTAAAATGTGGAATGATCAAATTTTCAGATATACTTATAATGGAAAGGTGTTTGGACTAAAGAGCAAGATGAAGCATGGAAAACTATTGTAGATGTTGTTACTTCATGCTAAGGGTAATGTCTTTTTCTGTCAAATTTGGCACTATGGAAGGGTTTCAAATTCAAGTATGGATTTATATTTGTAGATAACATTTTTTTTAATTCAATCAAAAAATTTCAGTTTCTCATGACTTACAATAAATTCAAGTATGTTTTGGTATGGATGATGCCTTGAGCAAATATACAGTAATATTTTGTACTTCCACATGGTGGAACCAAGACTAATACATACCTTTGATCCATGAGAAACTATGATTTTTTCAATGCAATGATAAACGTGTAACTTGTATAGAATGATTTCGTAGTTACTGTTCTATTTTTGAGTTCATATTTACAATGTCAAATTTAGATTTTCAATATCAAATTGTTAAATTTAGACTTTCAATATCAAATTATCAGATTCGATTAATAGATGAAAAAGTTTTGGATTTCCGAAAATCAAATTTTGTCATAATGATCAATTTTATTATTTATTGTCTAAGGTAGTATTCTGTTGTTACATACTATTAACATAAGTTGTATTGCAATATGAATTAGCTCTGGAAGCTCTCACGTAACACCTTATCAAAAAATTCAAAGCTACAGTTGTTGTCCTTCCTTTGAATGGAATCAAGGAGCTCAAAAGTGTAAGGACAATTTACTGGTCTGGTTTTATGTTATTGTTATTCAATTCTTGTTCAAATTAACTAAATCACATTATTCACTTTAGGATACTATTTATATTACAATTACCATAATTGTCAAGCTGATAGAAATCCAAGGATAGTCAGTACTATTGAAGCCAGCTTTTGTAGAAAACACTTTCTGATCACATCTGCATGTAATTTCTTTCGGCGTTACCGAACAATCCGTCTTTATGCCTTTAATCTATTGAAATAACTTTTTGGCACCCTTTAGGGTCTATTAATTTATTTTTAGATTTTATTTTACATCTCCTTAAATTAACAATCATTAGATACTATCTATAAATTTGAAACAGTTGTATTGCAATTCTGTTAATTTGAAACCCATAAATTAACAGTTTTTATTTTACATCTTAAACTAGTAAAGGACCCGTGCGTTCGCACGGGTCGCATAACGTCGATTTATGATAGTAAACTTAAAATAATATCATATGGTACATAAACTAAAAAATACATAACAACATAAGAGAGAATAAGAAAATTTAATCAGAGCCATCACTTATTATATACTTCACTCTGTCCTTAGTCACATGTTTAACGTTGAGCCTCTTAGAATCAGATATGTAATGGAAAATGATGACGTCTCCAACTTTTAAGTTTTTTGAATTTGAATATTCATACCAACCCTTTCCAATATACATCTTAGTATGTGGCCTATTTCCCTTAAGAATGATACATTCATGGGCTTGCATGTCATCAATGTCCATCAAGGTTAAGGTTGTATGATCAACACAAAAATCTTTGATAACGATATCAACTGGAGTTGTCTACAAAAAAATAAAAATTTGTTAGTTGTGGTTCAATAAACATTGAAAAAAAATTGAAAACTAAGTAGAATAAAATGAAAAGTAAAAAAAATTGAAAAAAAAATAAAAATGATATATCACCATGCAATTTTTCCTCCTTTATAAGATTTTGTGATTTCTTTTTCCCAAAACAATTCCACATTGAAACCTAAATTTTTTTGACGGGTATTTTGATGGGGATTTACAGATTGTTGATTTTGATTAATTTCTGGAAACAAAACTGACGACTCAACACTTTTGGAATAATCTTCATTGCAAATTGGAAACTTCATCCCCTCTGTTGTTTCCATGCTTATTTGTTTGGTATACAATAATACAAATAAATAGTGCATTCACAGAAAAATTTGTTATTACTATAATTAACAGTTTTTATAGTGAGTCTTAACAGTTTTTATTTTACATCTTAAATTAACAATTTTTATTTTACATCTTAAATTAACAATTATTATTTTCAGTTTTATTTTACATCTCCATATTATTAACATAAGTTGTATGCACCAAACATTAAACAAATGTCATTAATGCATATATCCAAATCTTTGAATTTAGATTATGATACCCTATGTCTTGGGAATAGATGAATTTAGATTATGGTCATAATATCCTATGTCTTGGGAACAGATTATGGTCATAATATCCTTGGTTTACTTAAATTTTTTCAATTTGCTCCACTTCTTCTCTCCCCATCTTTTTTCCTCCTCTTATTTTCACATCTTATTTTTTTGGCCATTAATTCTCTCATTTTCTTCCTTATATTTCAATATGTCTTCTTTCAACAAGAAGGAAACCGTTCTATCTGTCCTCTGAGAGAAAATTATGTTTGCTGCAATTTCAAAGAACATGGAATCGATTTCACTAAAATGTTCTCTTCACAAAACCTAGAACACTACTTTAACATTGTAGATGGAGCCATCTATCCTGTTGTTGTTAAAGAGTTCTGGATGCATGCATCCATTCTACTAAACGGCAAGGGTGAGTATGTTATCTGGTCTAATGTTTTTGGTTTTTCTATAACCATCACTTCTAAACTTATTTCAAAGGTGATGAAATGCGACGATAGTGGAACTTGTCTTGAGATCTACCAAACTGACATCATTTCTGATGTTATGAATGAGGTTATGAACAACCCTGATAACTCCTTCATTGCTCTCTTGGAAAAGATATGGCATTAACTTTTGGTGGGAAAATTTCGCCCAAGAATAGAAGACCAAAATGCGATGACTCATGGTGACATTTAATTTATGTATTTCTTTCTTACTAAGGAGAAAGTCAACATACCTCTCTCCATTTTTAGCTTTCTTAAAGAGAAAACATTGAGTTCTCACAAAGGCAATATTTCCTACGTTCCATACAGAAGACTTTTATCTGAAATCTTTATTCGGAAAGGGATAGTCTGAAAGATGCGGATGGTAGGGTTAATTGATGCCCTTGAGACCGAATGTGACTCAATGTTGGATCTGCATCAATTATAAATTCAAAATAGTTGATGATGTATTTAGGGTTTCTTCTTTATATCTTTTTGCAGTTCTTCATGATGATGCATTTTAGAGTTTTGTTGTATTACTCATTTCCAATCAATGAAAATTTCTCTATTTCCAGTGTTCTTTATGATGTTGTATTTATGGTTCTTATATATTCCTCGTATGTGAACAAATAATTTATAACATAATCAATTAATGAGGTAATAAAATAGAAACTTGATATAATTTTGTACAAACTTGAAATTGGCTGAAAATCAAATCCAACAACATCGAAGATAACTTCATATCTTAGTCTCAATTTATCAACAGGGGATGATACTGTTTTGTTTGCGCAACAAAATTACCAGGAGCCTCATGTTTTGAATTGATTGCTTCTTTTATTTTGTATTGTATCAGGGGTGAGATAGGCTTGATATCATCATTGACAAAAAATGGATGACCTTCTTCGTATGCACTTTTGTTGTTAGGTGCCAACTGTTGTATTAGTATCAGTATCTTCTATGTAACAGTTAGCATTCCTTATGTTATTTTTCTGCACTAATAAAGCTTCTTTTGCTTCTCCAAAAAAAACTTGATTTCATAATAAAACTTGAAAATATGTAATGACACAAAAAAACGTAAAAAAGCAAAAGGGGGTTCACATTGAGTGTGAGGTTGATCCTTCCACTAAGGTTGGTCATAACCGTTAGGGGTGATTGCAAAACAAGTAAAAAAATGGAAGAAAAAAAAAGCAGAAGGGGGGTTCACATTTGATCAAACCCGCGTCCTTGTGTATGCATGCATGTGGAGTATATTTAACTAGTGCTCTCTCCACTGGGGCGCAATGCCAATTCATTTATTATTTACAATCAAATGCATAAGTCATAAACTTACTTGGTAAAATTGGTTGAATGCAAAACAAGTAAAAAACGGAAAAAAGCAAAAGGGGGGTTCACATTGGATCGAACTCGCGCCCTTGTGTATGCATGCATGTAGAGTATATTTAACCAGTGCTCTCTCTACGGGAAAAAGCAAAAGGGGGTTCACATTGGATCGAACCCGCTCCCTTTTGTATGAATTCATGCAAAGTGTCTTTAACCAGTGCTCCACTGGGGAGATATGCCAATTCTATTATTATTTACAATCAAATAAATAAGTAATAAACTTACTTGGTAAAATTGGTTGAATGCAAAACAAGTAAAAAAAATGGGAAAAAGCAAAAGGGGGGTTCACATTGGATCGAACTCGTGCTCTTTTGTATAAATACATGCAGAGTGTCTTTAGCCAGTGCTCCACTGGGGTGCTACGCCAATTCAATTATTATTTACAATCAAATAAATAAGTAATAAACTTACTTGGTAAAATTGGTTGAATGCAAAACAAGTAAAAAAACGGAAAAAAGCAAAAGGGGGGGGTTCACATTGGATCGAACTCGCGCCCTTTTGTATGAATGCATGCAAAGTGTCTTTAGCCAGTGCTCTCTCCACTGGGGTGCTATTCCAATTCGATTATTATTTACAATCAAATAAATAAGTAATAAACTTACTTGGTAAAATTGGTTGAATGCAAAACAAGTAAAAAATAGAAAAAAAAGCAAAAAGGGGGTTCGCATTGGATCGAACCCGTGTAACACCCCTTCTAAAATACCCCGCGAATATAATAATTAAATCAGATTAACATGCAATAAAGGGCGTTACAATTCAATTTAAATATAAAAATATCATAAAAGTATAGTAGTCTTGCTTCACTGAAGAACTTTAATTAAAATAATCAAAACCAATGTCATGTTATACACAGTGGAAAAGTAGCATCAAAACCGGAATAAAATTCAATTCCTAATTCATTCCAACATAAACCAAAAGAAACAAAGTTTAAAACTATAATTTCAAAACAATCGTTCCCCAGTGTTACAACTACCAGAGCATGACACTGACACGCGGATAAACTAAATAGCACAGCTCAAGCTATCGTCCCCAACTCCTAAGCGGCAAACACTTCAATCTGAAATCATCAAAGTAAGGGTGAGATTTCATCACAATATAAAATGCATTATACGTTTCTAAAAAAAATAGAACAATTCAATACATTATTTCACCCTCATTAGCATAATCAGATTTCAGTACACAATTGCAATCCACACAGTTCATTATGCGCAATAATAACAACAACGAGATTATAACACTGGAAACCATCCTATCATGTTATAATCCATATGCAATGCAGACTCAATGCATGTGGTACCAAACGTGAACTAAATTCACACCCTGTTCCGTTTACACCTCGAAAACAGCGCTAATCAATGATTCGCCCATGCACCACTGGGACACGAATCTAGCCTCACCACTACTAAACCACTGGGTACGGGTATTGGCTCTGCAGGTCCAATTCCACACAATAGGAATTAACCACCACTAGAATGCATATGCATGCACATCAAAAGCATGCAACATTCAAATAACGGAATATGATATCACACAGCATTCCATGTGACACCCCGATTTAATTTAAATATTAAATAAGTGAGGATTTAATTATTTAATTAAATGAAGTCCTAAGTATTATTTTATTTGGATTAATTGGGTCATTAAATGAGGAAATGTGTTGAGGTGTGCAGAGTAAACGGTGGGTGTAAGAGAGTAAATCACTCTACTAATTAATTATTAAGTTTTAATTATTTTATTGGAATAATTAAAGGAACAATTAAAGGAATATAAAAAGGGAAAAGAAAGAAAGAATAGGTTTTTTTGGAGAAACTGTTTTCACGTGGAATTGGAGAGAAGAGGAAAAGAGAGGAAAAGCCGACATCAAGAGAATCGAGGAATCATCGCGAGGTAAGGGGTGGTTTCGATCAATTAATATGCCTTATGGGTTTTGGGAATCATAGGGATAATTGGGTATGTTAGATAGTTTGAATTGTGATGATCATAGGTTATAGATTGAAACCCTATTTTGTGTCTGTTTGGGATTAGGATCATCTAGTGTGTCGAATGAACAATAAGGATGAATAAACCATGTTGTTGGATGTTAAAATGGTGTGGAATGATGATGAAATTGTGTTCCTAATATACCAAATCGTATTAGTAAGTTTGGAAGTGATAAAAGATACATAATGTGTCAAAAGTGATAAAATGTTGTTGAGGTCGTGGGAACCGGTTCCTCGGGGAGGAACCGAGTTCCCAATGTTAAATTGCGAAATCGACTTTTACACTCGTGAACTGGTTCCGATATGACGGAACCGGTTCCCCATTCAAAAATCAGGGTGTTTTTTAACTTTCAAGAACCGGTTCCGGTCTGGGTAGGAACCGGGTTCCATGTTCATTTTTCCAATTTTTCCAAAACTTCAAAAATTCATATTTTCTAAACCGTAACTCCGATTCGAAATTTGTTATTTTCTAAATTTCGAATACTACCTTTTGAAAAGAGAAAAATATTATTTTGCCAAATTATTTTTAAAATGGTCGCGCTCCCGACTTTTTGAAAGAATGAGTAATTCAGGATAATGTGAACTATTATGAATGGTATGAGTTACCTATGAGGTATTGATGCGGACAGTGTTATATAATTACTATTCATTTTGATTGAATGAGATACACCGTGAATTGACATGATGTGATTTGTATTAATATCATGATATGTGAAATGGTGATGGGAAATTAATATGAATGGCCTGAGTTATCGGTCGAGGACTAATGTTTACAATGTTGTGTTGATTATTCATTGTGATTGAATGTGATACATTGGTGATTGGCAATAAGTGAATTATGTTGAGATCGTAATCTATGAATTGGTTTAGATTGTTTGACAAGTTGAATGGAGATTGACGCTCATGTGATGTTTCTTTCCTTGTTGTTTATTCATGATTGTATTGATATCATGCGTGGTTGTTATTGTATATCGGTGATAGTCTTACCGATTGAGGAGTAAGCGCGACATATTTATGCTTTGTGATAAGTAGTTCATGATTATGTTGTTATCATGCGATATATGTTGATATTGGCAATTATGTGGAATTATGTTGTTATCATATTCCGTTGAACTAATGTTGCATGCCTTTATGATGCATGCATATACATTTATTGATTTGGTTCATTCCCATTGTGCGGAAGCGAACCGGTTGAGCCAATATACTTACCCGGAGGTTGAGGTAGTGAGGTGGATTCTTGACCCAATAGCTATGGGCGAATCATGAATTTACACCGCCTATCCACATGTAAACGGAGCGGTGTGTGAACTCGGTTCACGCTTTGGTACCACATGCATAGAGTCCATTGCATATGGGATTGTAACATGCTAGGATGGATTCCAAAGTTGCAATTTCCATTGTTTGAATTATGTACATGTTCATTGTGTGGTTGCGAATTGATTATGACTTGTGCTTGATTAACGGATTAATGTATCTTTTATTCTATTGTATTCTAAAACGATAATGCATGTTATATTGAATTGAGATCTCACCCTTACTCAACATTTTCGATCCGGTGATTAGCCGCTTGGAGTTGGTGAGGATAGCTCTAGTATTGAGTCACCATTAGTCCGCGTGTCGTTGTCGTGCTCGTAGATGTAACACCGGGAACGGTTGTTTGAATCCTTTAATGGATATTTTTGAATGAATTTGAATTATGTTGACTTATTACCCTGGAATTCTTTAATGTTTTGATTCAGGATTTCGTTTATTATTCTGGAATACTTGAATGTTGTATTCAGAAGTTTTGGTTATGTTACATTTCCGCTGTTAAACATAATCTGCATTAATTATTTAATAAGTCTCCTTCAAAGTGAAAGCATGACACATGTTTGGAAATCTTTATGTTTTAAAAATTGTGACGCCTTCTTGGTTATGATTAAATACTCTGATTATTATTATAAAACGCGGGTAAATAGAAGGGGGTGTTACAATAGTGGTATCAGAGCATAGTCGGTCGTTGTGACCATGGTCTTAATGTCATTATTCCTTTACGCGACGTGTGTGCAACACCGCTTGTTGCCTTTCTGATCGATTATTGCAGGAGTAGTGTGAAACTAAGTGGGGGAGAAGAGATGCTTCCCGGATATGTTCCGATTGTAAGTCGTTGGTATGAGTTACTGCTTGAAAAGACAAAGGTGGTTAGAGCATGGAATCGCTTGGACCATGAGTCATAGTTGGAAGTGCAAAAGGTGAGTACGATTCGAACGGAAAGTGTGGTAATGATGGTTTATACTTCAGTATGATTATCGGATGTCTATTGACAAATTGAGGACTTGATCACCCTTAATCTCTTGTTGATAGTAGACGAAATCGTATTGGATGGTATATAATTGTCTTGCTATCTAATTGGGACATAAAGTAATGAATATGAATGAAGTGTGGTAGAAGCTTGTGAACCATATGAGTGGACGAAGAATCTAATAAGAATAATGAATTTAGATGGATGGTTAGAGTCATGAGATATTAATGATGGTGATGTGGTATCTATGTTGTATTCTTCGATGGAAGTGAAAGGAAAATCTAAGAGCGATGAATTACCAGTAGTGAAGAATTGTCCGAGATTGTTCCGAGTAAGTTGGATTGCCGGTGGATGAATTTCCGAGGTGTTTCTAGAAGAAGTGAATTGCAGAGAGGAGGAATTACTATAGATTTAATTCCTAGAACTAGTCCGGTCGGCGTCCGATCGCAAGTCGGCATCCGAGTTGTCCGAGTGAAGAAACGTTGGAAGAGTTAGGTGAATTCTAATGATCCCCGAGAATAATAGCGACTCATCGTCTGAGCAAGATGTTGAATTAGCTTGAGGCTACCCTTGAGTTGAATGTTTGAAGTAAACCAAGTGATTATGAATCGTTTTGATGAGTCAATGCATATTCTTGGCCTAGAAGATATTTGGTGATTGAGAAGAATGACTCTTAGAAGATGAAGCTGGTGTGATTGGAATATTGCAACGCTTCCGGTTGATCGTGAAGTTGTCAGTGTGAGTGATCTCTTTGTGTTCTTGAAAAGATTAATTGTGTCAGTGTCAATGGTTGATATAAAGTATGTAATGATGTGAATTGGTTATTGGAATTGTAACCTAACGCAATTAATCATGGTGAATGATGTGTGTGCGGTATGTTGAGGTTAGAATCTCGAATTTTGCATTCTATGATGTTTTGGGATTTTCACTCACAAGGTGAGAAATCGATTACCTATCATAGGAATTGATTTTCGTCGACAACATTATCTTTTCGAAAACTTGTAAAATCCATAATTGGAGTTTTGATGTCCGATTTGAGTTTCGCTTTGAAGTGTTGGAAAGATAATGTGATGAACTTTGTTTTAAAATGGTTCCAAAGACCGTAAGTAATTTATTTATCGTGTAGTGATGTTCGAGGAGAGTCGAGTCGTGTTAATGTCGCTCGGGTACAAAACTCATTTCTAGAACACCGTACAAGACATCAACTTTAGATATAGAAAATGAAGCTATTGAAGGCGCCATAGAAATATATTTGTAAAACCAAGTGTAATGTTTTGGGATTCGATTGTGAGGAAGGATTCCAAGAGTAGAAGAGGAGGTCGACCGGTTCGATTTTAATTTTGCCGAATCCGAAGGGTCCCTTGTTGTGTATTATGATGCGTCATTGATGGGTTTAGGTGGTGTGTTGATGAAGGATAAGGTGTTGGGCTTATGCTTCAGACAATTGAAAGTGCATGAAAGGAATTACCCGACTCATGATTTAGAGTTGCCATTGTGTTGTTGAAATTGTGGAGGCATTATCCGTATGGTTCGTGAATTGATTTAGTGGAACAATTCGAGACTTGAGTTTGATATGTGAGACTACTCCAATAGTGTGAAATTGGGCATGTTGAAGTCGACTAGTGGTATTTTGGAAGAGATTCGAAATGGACAAGTCCGATGTCGGTTTAGTGGACAGTCGACATTGATTAACCAAGGTCAAGGAGGTGAATTCAATTGACGAGAATGGTGTTATGAGATTTGGTGATAGAGTATGTGTTCCATGTTGCGAGATCGAAAGAGTATCTTAGAGGAAGGACATCGTAGTGGATCGAGTATTCATCCCGTGCTACTAAGATGTATCATGATTTGAAGAAATTATTTTGGTGGCCTGGAATGAAAAGGAAATCGCCGAGTTTGTGTATGCATGTTTGGTTTGTCGAAATCAAAGGTTGAACATCGAAACCGTGGACCGATGGAACCGTTGTTTGTTCCGGAATGGAAATGGGATGGAATTTCAATGGATTTCGTGGTCGGGTGCGAGGACGACGAAGAACTGTGATTCTATTTGGGTTATTGTTGACCGATTGACAAAGTCCGCCACTTCATTCCGATCGAATGGATTATCCGATGGAGAGGTTAATGTATGTCGAAAAGGTTGTAAGTTTGCATGGTATTCCGCCTAGCATTGTGGCGGATAGAGATCCGAGGTTTACTTCTAAGTTCGGACAGGATTGCAGGAGGCTCTAGGTACTAAGTTGCGATTGAGTTCGCATATCATCCATGCATGTGGTCGACGGAGAGGACGATTACCGTTAGAAGATTTGTTGAGAGCGTGTGTGTTAGAGAAAGGTGGAGCTTGGGATAGCTATTTGCGTTGATAGAGTTTACCTACAACAATAGTTTTCATTCGAGCATCGGTATGGCCCGCTTGAGGCATTGTATGGTAGGAGATGCCTGGACACCGTGTTGGTATGAATCGAGAAAGTGCGTGATTGGACCGAGATTGTTCAACAAACTTAAGAAAGGATTAAGATGATTCAGAGAAGATGAGGACTTCTCGAGTCGTAAAAGTTATCATGATAAGAGGAGGAAAGATCTTGAGTTTAATGAAGGAGACCATGTGTTCATGAGAGTTACTCCGATGACGGTATTGGTCGAGCCTTGTCAAAAAGTTGACTCCGCTTTATTGGTCCGCTTCAGATTACCAAAGAGTTGGGAAAGTTGCTTACGATTTCTTTACCGCCACTTGCTAATTTGCATGATGTTTTCTATGTATCTCACTGAGGAGGTACATCATGGATCCGTCTCATGGGATTCGGATAGATGATGTTCAAAGTGGATAACTTGATCTGAAGCAAGGCTCGCAAGGATTGAGGATCGGAAAGTGAAGCAATTGAGGTAAAGAGATAGCACCGGTAAGAGTAGCTTGGGTGGACCAAATGAAGGAAATGTAATCGGGAGCGGAGAGTCGATGAAGGACTCGTATCCCGAACTTTTCGTTTAAGGTATGTTTTCGAGGACGAAAACTCTTTTAGTGGGGAGAGTTGACACCCGATTTAATTTAAATATTAAATAAGTGAGGATTTAATTATTTAATTAAATGAAGTCCTAAGTATTATTTTATTTGGATTAATTGGGTCATTAAATGAGGAAATGTGTTGAGGTGCAGAGTAAACGGTGGGTGTAAGAGTAAATCACTCTACTAATTAATTATTAAGTTTTAATTATTTTATTGGAATAATTAAAGGAACAATTAAAGGAATATAAAAAGGAAAAGAAAGAAAGAATAGGTTTTTGGAGAAACTGCTTTCACGTGGAATTGAGAGAAGAGGAAAAGAGAGGAAAAGCCGACATCAAGAGAATCGAGGAATCATCGCGAGGTAAGGGGTGGTTTCGATCAATTAATATGCCTTATGGGTTTTGGGAATCATAGGGATAATTGGGTATGTTAGATAGTTTGAATTGTGATGATCATAGGTTATAGATTGAAAACCCTATTTTGTGTCTGTTTGGGATTAGGATCATCTAGTGTGTCGAATGAACAATAAGGATGAATAAACCATGTTGTTGGATGTTAAAATGGTGTGGAATGATGATGAAATTGTGTTCCTAATATACCAAATCGTATTAGTAAGTTTGGAAGTGATAAAAGATACATAATGTCACAAAAGTGATAAAATGTTGTTGAGGTCGGGAACCGGTTCCCGTGGGGAGGAACCGAGTTCCCAATGTTAAATTGCGTAAATGACTTTTACACTCGGAACCGGTTGATATGACGGAACCGGTTCCCCATTCAAAAATCAGGGGTGTTATTTTAACTTTCAGAACCGTTCCGCCGTAGGAACCGGTTCCATGTTCATTTTTCCAATTTTTCCAAAACTTCAAAATTCATATTTTCTAAACCGTAATTCGATTCGAAAGCCGCTTTTTTTTCTAAATTTCGAATACTACCTTTTGAAAAGAGAAAATATTATTTTGCCAAATTATTTTAAAATGGTCGCGCTCCCGACTTTTTGAAAGAATGAGTAATTCAGGATAATGTGAACTATTATGAATGGTATGAGTTACCTATGAGGTATTGATGCGGACAGTGTTATATAATTACTATTCATTTTGATTGAATGAGATACACTGGTGAATTGACATGATGTGATTTGTATTAATATCATGATATGTGAAATGGTGATGGGAAATTAATATGAATGGCCTGAGTTATCGGTCGAGGACTAATGTTTACAATGTTGTGTTGATTATTCATTGTGATTGAATGTGATACATTGGTGATTGGCAATAAGTGAATTATGTTGAGATCGTAATCTATGAATTGGTTTAGATTGTTTGACAAGTTGAATGGAGATTGACGTTCATGTGATGTTTCTTTCCCTTGTTGTTTATTCATGATTGTATTGATATCATGCGTGGTTGTTATTGTATACCGTGATAGTCTTACCGATTGAGGAGTAAGCGTTCGACATATTTATGCTTTGTGATAAGTAGTTCATGATTATGTTGTTATCATGCGATATATGTTGATATTGGCAATTATGTGGAATTATGTTGTTATCATATTCCGTTGAACTAATGTTGCATGCCTTTATGATGCATGCATATACATTTATTGATTTGGTTCATTCCCATTGTGCGGAAGCGAACTGGTTGAGCCAATATACTTACCCGAGGTCGAGGTAGTGAGGTGGATTCTTGACCCAATAGCTATGGGCGAATCATGAATTTACACCGCTCATCCACATGTAAACGGAGCGTGTGTGAACTCGGTTCACGTTTTGGTACCACATGCATAGAGTCCGATTGCATATGGGATTGTAACATGCTAGGATGGATTCCAGTGTTGCAATTTCCATTGTTTGAATTATGTACATGTTCATTGTGTGAGTGTGCGAATTGATTATGACTTGTGCTTGATTAACGGATTAATGTATCTTTTATTCTATTGTATTCTAAAACGATAATGCATGTTATATTGAATTGAGATCTCACCCTTACTCAACATTTTCAGATCCGGTGATTAGCGCTTGGAGTTGGTGAGGATAGCTCTAGTATTGAGTCCGCTTAGTCCGCGTGTCGTTGTCGTGCTCGTAGATGTAACACGGGAACGGTTGTTTGAATCCTTTAATGGATATTTTGAATGAATTTGAATTATGTTGACTTATTACCCGGAATTCTTTAATGTTTTGATTCAGATTTCGCTTATTATTCGGAATACTTGAATGTTGTATTCGTAAGTTTTGGTTATGTTACATTTCATTAAACATAATCGTTGCATTAATTATTTAATAAGTCTCCTTCGAAAGCATGACACATGTTTGGAAATCTTTATGTTTTAAAAATTGTGACGCCTTCTTGGTTATGATTAAATACTCGATTATTATTATAAACGCGGTAAATAGAAGGGGTGTTACAATAGTGGTATCGAGCATAGTCGGTCGTTGTGACCAAAGTCTTAATGTCATTATTCCTTTGTACGCGACAAGTGTGCAACACCGCTTGCACTTGTTGCCTTCCGATCGATTATTGCGAGTAGTGTGAAACTAAGTGGGGAGAAGAGATGCTTCCTGATATGTTCCGATTGTAAGTCGTTGGTATGAGTTATCGCTTGAAAAGACAGCAAGTGTGGTTAGAGCTGTTGGAATCGTTTGACCATGAGTCATAGTTGAAGTGCAAAAGGTGAGTACGATTCGAGACGGAAAGTGTGGTAATGATGGTTTATACTTCAAGATGATTATCGGATGTCTATTGACAAATTGAGGACTTGATCACCCTTAATCTCTTGTTATAGTAGACGAAATCGTATTGGATGGTATATAATTGTCTTGCTATCTAATTGGGACATAAAGTAATGAATATGAATGAAGTGTGGTAGAAGCTTGTGAACCATATGAGTGGACGAAGAATCTAATAAGAATAATGAATTTAGATGGATGGTTAGAGTCATGTAGATATTAATGATGGTGATGTGGTATCTATGTTGTATTCTTCGATGGAAGTGAAAGGAAAATCTAAGAGCGATGAATTACCGTAGTGAAGAATTGTCCGAGATTGTTCCGAGTAAGTTGGATTGCCATGGTGGATGAATTTCCGAGGTGTTTCTAGAAGAAGTCTGAATTCACCGAGAGAGAGAGGAATTACTATAGATTTAATTCCTAGAACTAGTCCGTCGATGGCGCCGATCGCAAGTCGGCATCCGAGTTGTCCGAGTGAAGAAACGAAGAGTTAGGTGTGAATTCTAATGATCCCGAGAATAATAGCGACTCATCGTCGAGCAAGATGTTGAATTAGCTTGAGGCTACCCTTGAGTTGAATGTTTGAAGTAAACCAAGTGATTATGAATCGCTTTGATGAGTCAATGCATATTCTTGGCCTAGAAGATATTTGGTGATTGAGAAGAATGACTCTTAGAAGATGAAGTCGTGTGATTGGAATATTGCAACGCTTCGGATCGTGAAAGTCGTGAGTGATCTCTTTGTGTTCTTGAAAAGATTAATTGTGTCGTTGTCAATGGTTGATATAAAGTATGTAATGATGTGAATTGGTTATTGGAATTGTAACCTAACGCAATTAATCATGGTGAATGATGTGTTGCGGTATGTTGAGGTTAGAATCTCGAATTTTGCATTCTATGATGTTTTGGGATTTTCACTCACAAGGTGAGAAATCGATTACCTATCATAGGGAATTGATTTTCTGAAGCTGACAACATTATCTTTTCGAAAACTTGTAAAATCCATAATTGGAGTTTTGGATGTCTGATTTGAGTTTCGTTTGAAGTGTTGGAAAGATAATGTGATGAACTTTGTTTTAAAATGGTTCCAGCACCTGTAAGTAATTTATTTATCGTGTAGTGATGTTTGAGGAGAGTCAGAGTCGTTGTTAATGTCGTTCTGGGTACAAAACTCATTTCTAGAACACCGTACAAGACATCAACTTTAGATATAGAAAATGGAAGAAGCTATTGGAAGGCGCTCATAGAAATATATTTGTAAAACCAAGTGTAATGTTTTGGGATTCTGATTGTGAGGAAGGATTCCAAGAGTAGAAGAGGAGGTTGACCGGTGCTCCGATTTTAATTTTGCCGAATCCGGAAGGGTCCCTTGTTGTGTATTATGATGCGTCATTGATGGGTTTAGGTGGTGTGTTGATGAAGGATAAGCAGGTTGTGGCTTATGCTTCGAGACAATTGAAAGTGCATGAAAGGAATTACCCGACTCATGATTTAGAGTTGGCGGCTGTTGTGTTGTGTTGAAATTGTGGAGGCATTATCTGTATGGTTCGTGAATTGGATTTAGTGGAACAATTCAGAGACTTGAGTTTGATATGTGAGACTACTCTGAATAGTGTGAAATTGGGCATGTTGAAGCTGACTAGTGGTATTTTGGAAGAGATTCGAAATGGACAGAAGTCTGATGCTGGTTTAGTGGACAAGCTGACATTGATTAACCAAGGTCAAGGAGGTGAATTCCGAATTGACGAGAATGGTGTTATGAGATTTGGTGATAGAGTATGTGTTCCGGATGTTGCTGAGATCAGAAAGAGTATCTTAGAGGAAGGACATCGTAGTGGATTGAGTATTCATCCTGGTGCTACTAAGATGTATCATGATTTGAAGAAATTATTTTGGTGGCCTGGAATGAAAAAAGGAAATCGCCGAGTTTGTGTATGCATGTTTGGTTTGTCAGAAATCAAAGGTTGAACATCAGAAACCGTCAGGACTGATGGAACCGTTGTTTGTTCCGGAATGGAAATGGGATGGAATTTCAATGGATTTCGTGTCGGGTTTGCCGAGGACGACGAAGAACTGTGATTCTATTTGGGTTATTGTTGACCGATTGACAAAGTCTGCTCACTTCATTCCGATCAGAATGGATTATCCGATGGAGAGGTTGGTAATCAGATGTCGAAAAGGTTGTAAGTTTGCATGGTATTCCGCTAGCATTGTGTCGGATAGATCCGAGGTTTACTTCTAAGTTCGGACAGGATTGCAGGAGGCTCTAGGTACTAAGTTGCGATTGAGTTCTCATATCATCCATGCATGATGGTCGACGGAGAGGACGATTCCGTTAGAAGATTTGTTGAGAGCGTGTGTTAGAAAGGTGGAGCTTGGGATAGCTATTTGCCGTTGATAGAGTTTACCTACAACAATAGTTTTCATTCGAGCATCGGCCCGCTTTGAGGCATTGTATGGTAGGAGATGTCTGACACCGTTGTGTTGGTATGAATCGAGAAAGTCGTGATTGGACCGAGATTGTTCAACAAACTTAAGAAAGGATTAAGATGATTCAGAGAAGATGAGGACTTCGAGTCGCGTAAAAGTTATCATGATAAGAGGAGGAAAGATCTTGAGTTTAATGAAGGAGACCATGTGTTCATGAGAGTTACTCCGATGACGGTATTGGTCGAGCCTTGAAGTCAAAAAGTTGACTCCGCTTTATTGGTCCGCTTTATTACCAAAAGAGTTGGGAAAGTTGCTTACCAGATTTCTTTACCGCCGTCACTTGCTAATTTGCATGATGTTTTCTATGTATCTCAGTTGAGGAGGTACATTGCGGATCCGTCTCATGGGATTCAGATAGATGATGTTCAAAAGGGATAACTTGATCAAGCAAAGGCTCAAGGATTGAGGATCGGAAAGTGAAGCAATTGCAGGTAAAGAGATAGCACCGTAAGAGTTGGGGTGGACCAAATCAAGGAAATGTAACTGGGGAGCTGGAGAGTCAGATGAAGGACTCGTATCCCGAACTTTTCGTCTAAGGTATGTTTTCGAGGACGAAAACTCTTTTAGTGGGGGAGAGTTGTGACACCCCGATTTAATTTAAATATTAAATAAGTGAGGATTTAATTATTTAATTAAATGAAGTCCTAAGTATTATTTTATTTGGATTAATTGGGTCATTAAATGAGGAAATGTGTTGAGGTGTGCAGAGTAAACGGTGGGTGTAAGAGAGTAAATCACTCTACTAATTAATTATTAAGTTTTAATTATTTTATTGGAATAATTAAAGGAACAATTAAAGGAATATAAAAAGGGAAAAGAAAGAAAGAATAGGTTTTTTTGGAGAAACTGTTTTCACGTGGAATTGGAGAGAAGAGGAAAAGAGAGGAAAAGCCGACATCAAGAGAATCGAGGAATCATCGCGAGGTAAGGGGTGGTTTCGATCAATTAATATGCCTTATGGGTTTTGGGAATCATAGGGATAATTGGGTATGTTAGATAGTTTGAATTGTGATGATCATAGGTTATAGATTGAAAACCCTATTTTGTGTTGTTTGGGATTAGGATCATCTAGTGTGTCGAATGAACAATAAGGATGAATAAACCATGTTGTTGGATGTTAAAATGGTGTGGAATGATGATGAAATTGTGTTCCTAATATACCAAATCGTATTAGTAAGTTTGAAGTGATAAAAGATACATAATGTCAAAAAGTGATAAAATGTCGTTGAGGTCGGGAACCGGCCTGTGGGAGGAACCGAGTTCCCAATGTTAAATTGCGTAAACTGGACTTTTTACTCAGAACCGGTTCCTGATATGACGGAACCGGTTCCCCATTCAAAAATCAGGGTGTTATTTTAACTTGAACCGGTTCCGCCCGGTAGGAACCGGTTCCATGTTCATTTTTCCAATTTTTCCAAAACTTCAAAATTCATATTTTCTAAACCGTAATCCGATTCGAGTGCCGCTTTCGTTATTTTCTAAATTTCGAATACTACCTTTGAAAAGAGAAAAATATTATTTTGCCAAATTATTTTTAAAATGGTCGCGCTCCCGACTTTTTGAAAGAATGAGTAATTCAGGATAATGTGAACTATTATGAATGGTATGAGTTACCTATGAGGTATTGATGCGGACACTGTGTTATATAATTACTATTCATTTTGATTGAATGAGATACACTGGTGAATTGACATGATGTGATTTGTATTAATATCATGATATGTGAAATGGTGATGGGAAATTAATATGAATGGCCTGAGTTATCGGTCGAGGACTAATGTTTACAATGTTGTGTTGATTATTCATTGTGATTGAATGTGATACATTGGTGATTGGCAATAAGTGAATTATGTTGAGATCGTAATCTATGAATTGGTTTAGATTGTTTGACAAGTTGAATGGAGATTGACGCTCATGTGATGTTTCTTTCCTTGTTGTTTATTCATGATTGTATTGATATCATGCGTGGTTGTTATTGTATATCGTGATAGTCTTACCGATTGAGGAGTAAGCGTCGACATATTTATGCTTTGTGATAAGTAGTTCATGATTATGTTGTTATCATGCGATATATGTTGATATTGGCAATTATGTGGAATTATGTTGTTATCATATTCCGTTGAACTAATGTTGCATGCCTTTATGATGCATGCATATACATTTATTGATTTGGTTCATTCCCATTGTGCGGAACCGGTTGAGCCAATATACTTACCCGAGGTTGAGGTAGTGAGGCTGGATTCTTGACCCAATAGCTATGGGCGAATCATGAATTTACACCGCTCATCCACATGTAAACGGAGCGGTGTGAACTCGGTTCACGCTTTGGTACCACATGCATAGAGTCCGCATTGCATATGGGATTGTAACATGCTAGGATGGATTCCAGTGTTGCAATTTCCATTGTTTGAATTATGTACATGTTCATTGTGTGAGTGCGAATTGATTATGACTTGTGCTTGATTAACGGATTAATGTATCTTTTATTCTATTGTATTCTAAAACGATAATGCATGTTATATTGAATTGAGATCTCACCCTTACTCAACATTTTCATCCGGTGATTAGCTGCTTGGAGTTGGTGAGGATAGCTCTAGTATTGAGTCACCATTAGTCCGCGTGTCGTTGTCGTGCTAGATGTAACACTGGGAACGGTTGTTTGAATCCTTTAATGGATATTTTGAATGAATTTGAATTATGTTGACTTATTACCCGGAATTCTTTAATGTTTTGATTCAGATTTCGCTTATTATTCGGAATACTTGAATGTTGTATTCGTAAGTTTTGGTTATGTTACATTTCAGTTAAACATAATCGTTGCATTAATTATTTAATAAGTCTCCTTCAAAGGAAAGCATGACACATGTTTGGAAATCTTTATGTTTTAAAATTGTGACGCCTTCTTGGTTATGATTAAATACTCGATTATTATTATAAAACGGGTAAATAGAAGGGGTGTTACAATAGTGGTATCGAGCATAGTCGTTGTGACCAAAGGTCTTAATGTCATTATTCCTTTGTGCAACACCGCTGACTTGGCCTTTCCGATCGATTATTGCGAGTAGTGTGAAACTAAGTGGGAGAAGAGATGCTTCCTGATATGTTCGATTGTAAGTCGTTGGTATGAGTTGCTTGAAAAGACAAAGCAAGTGTGGTTAGAGCTTGGAATCGTTTGGACCATGAGTCATAGTTGGAAGTGCAAAAGGTGAGTACGATTCGAGACGGAAAGTGTGGTAATGATGGTTTATACTTCAGTATGATTATCGGATGTCTATTGACAAATTGAGGACTTGATCACCCTTAATCTCTTGTTGATAGTAGACGAAATCGTATTGGATGGTATATAATTGTCTTGCTATCTAATTGGGACATAAAGTAATGAATATGAATGAAGTGTGTGGTAGCTTTGAACCATATGAGTGGACGAAGAATCTAATAAGAATAATGAATTTAGATGGATGGTTAGAGTTGCGTAGATATTAATGATGGTGATGTGGTATCTATGTTGTATTCTTCGATGGAAGTGAAAGGAAAATCTAAGAGCGATGAATTACCGGTAGTGAAGAATTGTCTGGAGATTGTTCCGAGTAAGTTGGATTGCCAGTGGTGGATGAATTTCCTGAGGTGTTTCTAGAAGAAGTCGGTGAATTGCCGCCTGAGAGAGAGGAGGAATTACTATAGATTTAATTCCTAGAACTAGTCCGGTGTCGATGGCGTCGTATCGCAAGTCGGCATCTGAGTTGTCTGAGTGAAGAAACGGTTGGAAGAGTTAGGTGTGAATTCTAATGATCCCTGAGAATAATAGCGACTCATCGTCTGAGCAAGATGTTGAATTAGCTTGAGGCTACCCTTGAGTTGAATGTTTGAAGTAAACCAAGTGATTATGAATCGTTTTGATGAGTCAATGCATATTCTTGGCCTAGAAGATATTTGGTGATTGAGAAGAATGACTCTTAGAAGATGAAGCTGGTGTGATTGGAATATTGCAACGCTTCCGGTTGATCGTGAAGTTGTCAGTGTGAGTGATCTCTTTGTGTTCTTGAAAAGATTAATTGTGTCAGTGTCAATGGTTGATATAAAGTATGTAATGATGTGAATTGGTTATTGGAATTGTAACCTAACGCAATTAATCATGGTGAATGATGTGTGTTGCGGTATGTTGAGGTTAGAATCTCGAATTTTGCATTCTATGATGTTTTGGGATTTTTCACTCTCACAAGGTGAGAAATCGATTACCTATCATAGGGAATTGATTTTCTGAAGCTGACAACATTATCTTTTCGAAAACTTGTAAAATCCATAATTGGAGTTTTGGATGTCTGATTTGAGTTTCGTTTGAAGTGTTGGAAAGATAATGTGATGAACTTTGTTTTAAAATGGTTCCAGCACCTGTAAGTAATTTATTTATCGTGTAGTGATGTTTGAGGAGAGTCAGAGTCGTTGTTAATGTCGTTCTGGGTACAAAACTCATTTCTAGAACACCGTACAAGACATCAACTTTAGATATAGAAAATGGAAGAAGCTATTGGAAGGCGCTCATAGAAATATATTTGTAAAACCAAGTGTAATGTTTTGGGATTCTGATTGTGAGGAAGGATTC
The DNA here is from genome assembly GCA_021764765.1 of Vicia sativa. Classification (NCBI taxonomy): domain Eukaryota; kingdom Viridiplantae; phylum Streptophyta; class Magnoliopsida; order Fabales; family Fabaceae; genus Vicia; species Vicia sativa. Next base: position 157,252,991 of record CM038795.1, on the reverse strand, counting down.
CAAGAGTAGAAGAGGAGGTTGACCGGTGCTCCGATTTTAATTTTGCCGAATCCGGAAGGGTCCCTTGTTGTGTATTATGATGCGTCATTGATGGGTTTAGGTGGTGTGTTGATGAAGGATAAGCAGGTTGTGGCTTATGCTTCGAGACAATTGAAAGTGCATGAAAGGAATTACCCGACTCATGATTTAGAGTTGGCGGCTGTTGTGTTGTGTTGAAATTGTGGAGGCATTATCTGTATGGTTCGTGAATTGGATTTAGTGGAACAATTCAGAGACTTGAGTTTGATATGTGAGACTACTCTGAATAGTGTGAAATTGGGCATGTTGAAGCTGACTAGTGGTATTTTGGAAGAGATTCGAAATGGACAGAAGTCTGATGCTGGTTTAGTGGACAAGCTGACATTGATTAACCAAGGTCAAGGAGGTGAATTCCGAATTGACGAGAATGGTGTTATGAGATTTGGTGATAGAGTATGTGTTCCGGATGTTGCTGAGATCAGAAAGAGTATCTTAGAGGAAGGACATCGTAGTGGATTGAGTATTCATCCTGGTGCTACTAAGATGTATCATGATTTGAAGAAATTATTTTGGTGGCCTGAATGAAAAGGAAATCGCCGAGTTTGGTATGCATGTTTGGTTTGTCGAAATCAAAGGTTGAACATCGAAACCGTCGGATCGATGGAACCGTTGTTTGTTCCGAATGGAAATGGGATGGAATTTCAATGGATTTCGTGTTTGCCGAGGACGACGAAGAACCGTGATTCTATTTGGGTTATTGTTGACCGATTGACAAAGTCTCTCACTTCATTCCGATCGAATGGATTATCCGATGGAGAGGTTGGCGTAATTGTATGTCGAAAAGGTTGTAAGTTTGCATGGTATTCCGTCTAGCATTGTGTCGGATAGAGATCCGAGGTTTACTTCTAAGTTCTGGACAGGATTGCAGGAGGCTCTAGGTACTAAGTTGCGATTGAGTTCGCATATCATCCATGCATGTATGGTCGACGGAGGACGATCTACCGTTAGAAGATTTGTTGAGAGCGTGTGTTAGAAAGGTGGAGCTTGGGATAGCTATTTGCCGTTGATAGAGTTTACCTACAACAATAGTTTTCATTCGAGCATCGGTATGGCTCCGCTTGAGGCATTGTATGGTAGGAGATGTCTGACACCGTTGTTGTTGGTATGAATCGAGAAAGTGCCGTGATTGGACCGAGATTGTTCAACAAACTTAAGAAAGGATTAAGATGATTCAGGAGAAGATGAGGACTTCTCAGAGTCGTCAGAAAAGTTATCATGATAAGAGGAGGAAAGATCTTGAGTTTAATGAAGGAGACCATGTGTTCATGAGAGTTACTCCGATGACGGTATTGGTCGAGCCTTGAAGTCAAAAAAGTTGACTCCGCGCTTTATTGGTCCGTTTCAGATTACCAAAAGAGTTGGGAAAGTTGCTTACCAGATTTCTTTACCGCCGTCACTTGCTAATTTGCATGATGTTTTCTATGTATCTCAGTTGAGGAGGTACATTGCGGATCCGTCTCATGGGATTCAGATAGATGATGTTCAAAAGGGATAACTTGATCGTTGAAGCAAAGGCTCGCAAGGATTGAGGATCGGAAAGTGAAGCAATTGCGAGGTAAAGAGATAGCACTGGTAAGAGTAGCTTGGGGTGGACCAGCTGAAGGAAATGTAACTGGGGAGCTGGAGAGTCAGATGAAGGACTCGTATCCCGAACTTTTCGTCTAAGGTATGTTTTCGAGGACGAAAACTCTTTTAGTGGGGGAGAGTTGTGACACCCCGATTTAATTTAAATATTAAATAAGTGAGGATTTAATTATTTAATTAAATGAAGTCCTAAGTATTATTTTATTTGGATTAATTGGGTCATTAAATGAGGAAATGTGTTGAGGTGTGAGTAAACGGTGGGTGTAAGAGTAAATCACTCTACTAATTAATTATTAAGTTTTAATTATTTTATTGGAATAATTAAAGGAACAATTAAAGGAATATAAAAAGGGAAAAGAAAGAAAGAATAGGTTTTTGGAGAAACTGTTTTCACGTGGAATTGGAGAGAAGAGGAAAAGAGAGGAAAAGCCGACATCAAGAGAATCGAGGAATCATCGCGAGGTAAGGGGTGGTTTCGATCAATTAATATGCCTTATGGGTTTTGGGAATCATAGGGATAATTGGGTATGTTAGATAGTTTGAATTGTGATGATCATAGGTTATAGATTGAAAACCCTATTTTGTGTCGGTGTTTGGGATTAGGATCATCTAGTGTGTCGAATGAACAATAAGGATGAATAAACCATGTTGTTGGATGTTAAAATGGTGTGGAATGATGATGAAATTGTGTTCCTAATATACCAAATCGTATTAGTAAGTTTGGAAGTGATAAAAGATACATAATGCTGTCAAAAAGTGATAAAAATGTCGTTGAGGTCGTGGGAACCGGTTCGTGGGGAAACCGAGTTCCCAATGTTAAATTGCGTAAACTGGACTTTTACACTCGGAACCGGTTCCTGATATGACGGAACCGTTCCCCATTCAAAAATCAGGGGCGTGTTATTTTTAACTTTCAGGAACCGGTTCCGGTCTGGGTAGGAACCGGGTTCCATGTTCATTTTTCCAATTTTTCCAAAACTTCAAAAATTCATATTTTCTAAACCGTAACTCCGATTCGAGTGCCGTTTTCGGCGTTATTTTCTAAATTTCGAATACTACCTTTTGAAAAGAGAAAAATATTATTTTGCCAAATTATTTTTAAAATGGTCGCGCTCCCGACTTTTTGAAAGAATGAGTAATTCAGGATAATGTGAACTATTATGAATGGTATGAGTTACCTATGAGGTATTGATGCGGACAGTGTTATATAATTACTATTCATTTTGATTGAATGAGATACATTGGTGAATTGACATGATGTGATTTGTATTAATATCATGATATGTGAAATGGTGATGGGAAATTAATATGAATGGCCTGAGTTATCGGTCGAGGACTAATGTTTACAATGTTGTGTTGATTATTCATTGTGATTGAATGTGATACATTGGTGATTGGCAATAAGTGAATTATGTTGAGATCGTAATCTATGAATTGGTTTAGATTGTTTGACAAGTTGAATGGAGATTGACGTTCATGTGATGTTTCTTTCCCTTGTTGTTTATTCATGATTGTATTGATATCATGCGTGGTTGTTATTGTGTATACTCGTGATAGTCTTACCGATTGAGGAGTAAGCGTCGACATATTTATGCTTTGTGATAAGTAGTTCATGATTATGTTGTTATCATGCGATATATGTTGATATTGGCAATTATGTGGAATTATGTTGTTATCATATTCCGTTGAACTAATGTTGCATGCCTTTATGATGCATGCATATACATTTATTGATTTGGTTCATTCCCATTGTGCGAACCGGTTGAGCCAATATACTTACCCGGAGGTCGAGGTAGTGAGGCTGGATTCTTGACCCAATAGCTATGGGCGAATCATGAATTTACACCGCCTATCCACATGTAAACGGAGCGTGTGTGTGAACTCGGTTCACGTTTGGTACCACATGCATAGAGTCCGCATTGCATATGGGATTGTAACATGCTAGGATGGATTCCAGTTGCAATTTCCATTGTTTGAATTATGTACATGTTCATTGTGTGTGTTGAATTGATTATGACTTGTGCTTGATTAACGGATTAATGTATCTTTTATTCTATTGTATTCTAAAACGATAATGCATGTTATATTGAATTGAGATCTCACCCTTACTCAACATTTTCAGATCCGAAGTGATTAGCTGCTTGGAGTTGGTGAGGATAGCTCTAGTATTGAGTCAGTCAGTTAGTCCGCGTGTCAGTGTCGTGCTCTGGTAGATGTAACACTGGGGAACGGTTGTTTGAATCCTTTAATGGATATTTTTGAATGAATTTGAATTATGTTGACTTATTACCCTGGAATTCTTTAATGTTTTGATTCAGGATTTCGTTTATTATTCTGGAATACTTGAATGTTGTATTCAGAAGTTTTGGTTATGTTACATTTCCGCTGTTAAACATAACTGTTGCATTAATTATTTAATAAGTCTCCTTCAGTGAAAGCATGACACATGTTTGGAAATCTTTATGTTTTAAAAATTGTGACGCCTTCTTGGTTATGATTAAATACTCTGATTATTATTATAAAACGCGGGTAAATAGAAGGGGGTGTTACATTCCATACATAGCCAACACCAACAAACATCACATGATAACAACACAATCATGAATAAATATCAGAAACAGATCATAAGCATTACTCTTTACCCAATTTGTCAGAACAACTCTAACTGGCTCATCACCATTTCTAAAATTACTTTAGTTCACAAAATCGGAAAAATCGACACTTTTTAAAATAAAATCCATGAAATAGTAATTTCTCAATTTTATAAAATAGTAAGTTTAATTTAGAGAACACTGTCCAAAACGGCACTCGAATCGGAGTTACGGTTTAGAAAATACAAGTTTTTGAAGTTTGAAGATTTTTGAAAATTACACAGTGGTAACCGGTTCCTCCCAGGGAGAACCCGGTTCCTACATTGTTCCAAAACGCGCTCTCTATTTTTACTATGGGGAACTCGGTTCCTCCATACTAGGAACTGTTTCCCATAAAAAAAATGCATTTTCCTTTGTAAATTTTTAACAGGGAACCCGGTTCCTCCCCAGGAGTAACCGGTTCCCACTGAGTCAGAATTGTCCCTCCCTGGTTTTTGTACCAGGAACCCGGTTCCTCCCACATGGGAACCAGTTTCTGCGACCTGCAGAACCAAAAATCTGCATTTTGACAGTAGCATGTATTCCAACTCATTCCTTTCCAGTCCAATTACGAACCAATGCATCAAAACACCCAAAATCATCCAAAACACACCAACATAATGTTATATAACATAATTCATTTATTCCCCAATGATCCCATAGCAAACTAACGGTTCAATTTCACACAATTCGACACATTTAGGAATAATCCTTCAAACCTAGATTTTCTAATTCAAGTTTCCTAACATATTCAACCGTTCAATCGAATCCCAAAACCCATAAAGCATCATAACTGAATGAAATCACCCCTTACCTCGTGACGATTCTTCAGATTCTGACGCTTTGGCTTTTCCTACTTCTTTCTCCTCTTCTCAATTGCACGTATGATGAAAACCTTCACTTTCTCTCTTTTCCTCTTTTTCCTTTATTTTATTCCTTTTATTATTCCAAAATAATAATAATGAAATAATTAGCATAAGTAGAGTGTTTTACTCCTCACACCCTCCACTTCACACCTCACACCCCATACTTCCATTCTTATGTCAATTAATTAATTTCCAATAATTCAAAAATACTAATAATTAAACTTCAAATGAAATTAATAATTAAAATTTTTAATTATTTAATAATTGAATTATTTGGGGTGTCACAACCCGCGCCCTTGTGTATGCATGCATGTAGAGTGTTTTTAACCAGTGCTCTCTCTACTAGGGTGCTATGCCAATTCGTTTATTATTTACAATCAAATAAATAAGTAATAAACTTACTTGGTAATGAATGCACAATAATCAATGTCTGCATCGAAAACCCAAATTCCATCAAATTCATTTCGTCTTCTTTAACATTACATCCACAACATTGCAATAAAACAATAACAGACGCAAATCTTTCACTATGGTTTTAAATTGCAGTGATGCGGCTGCAATATTGCAGTTACGGTAGTGTCCGCGTTCGCATCAGGCCGCAATTGCGGTGTGATCTTAAATCACACAAAGATCTGCATCATATCACCGCAACAGCCGCATCATAACACCGCAATATCCACATCACGCCGCATTGGACCGTATCATGCCGCATCAAATTATGCATTGTTTGTAAACTTTATTTGGTCTACCTTCCTTTCTACTTATATTATAGATTTAAGATATGTTTTAAAGGATTAGAGATTTTCAAAGTGATAGTGAATTGTTAGTGAGATATATGTGTAAATTTAGAGAAGAAATGGAATACATATAAAGTAAGTAGGAAATTATAATATTTTATGTTGGTAAAAATTGAATTCACGCTGCAATGACTGTAATCCGCATCGTAGTAACCGCAGTAGCCACAACCGCACTGGCCGCAACCGCAGCCACAATTTAAAATCATTCGTACATAACATCATAGAAAATTAAACACGACTTGATAAAGCTATCCAAAAAACAATTAAGCTATCCCAAATATTAAAAAAAACTAAAATAGTTCATCCCTCAGCACTAATACTTCATTTGCACTTCACCAAATCCTTCACCAATAACTTCCTTTTCCTCTCCTGATCCTCCCAATATGTGGTAGATTTTGCAATGACTTGGTTCAACAAAACATTATTTGACGATTGAAGGAGGTAAAGTGCAAGTTTCATCCTGTTTGGAGTGAGAACCTGCTTATAATTGTAAACATTTAGGTGGATATGAAAGATAATTAAAGATGAAATGTTTGAGAAATAATGATCACAAATAGACAACTTACATATATGATTTCATAATCACTACGGTAGGTACATTCAATCATCCATTTTGCAACCCACACTCCACAGTCATTCCTATGGTCCTTCATTTAAATGCATTACTCTCACATTAACGGGAATTTTTAATTAAATAGGCAAACATGGTAAAAGATGATAATACTTACGAATTGAGTCACTTCTTTGGGAGGCACCTTTGTTGATAAATGATGAAGCTTGTGATCATATTGTCATCTGTAAATGGACATAGTCGGCCGAAAGAGTCATGAAGAAACATTTCTTCAAGAAATATTTCCTGCCACAGTAGTAAATACGAAATTTGAATCAAACAAAAACAAACGATGATTCGGATGGTAAATCAAATTATAGAACATGCATAGCAATTTTAGAACTGCTTGATGTCTCCAATGATACCTATCGACTGAAGGCATAGGGTCCAGCCAAATCAGTTTTCTTTCAATAAAATCAACAACCACAAGATACCAGTGCCGCCCATCATCGTTAACAGGAATAAAAATCTGTAAAAAAAAATCTTATATTAACTGGTATGAACATAATTCATAAATTCGATTATAACAACTATTTTATAGAAGAAACATAAAATGACCTTCGACATATATTGAGATGGTGTCTTCATGTATATTGCTTGATATATAGTCCTCACATATTCAGCTTAATGATGGTTGTCCAAAGCGTATTGCTTAATGAAAAAGTAGTTTAAGTCAATAATTATCTCTTAACGAATGTGTAAATAATAGTTGGAATAGTAGTGGTAATCACCACAAACTCCGTAGGAAAATACCAAGCAAACAGTGTTTTTTCTGAAGACTTATATTCACTTCAAATTTCATCAGATTTTTTTAGCATTTATATTTACTTCAAATTTCATCAAATTTTCTTAAGATTTATATTCACTTTTAATTTCTTCAGATTATATTAAGATATATGTTCACTTCAATTTTCACCAGATTTTCTGAAGACTTATATTCACTTATGATTTCATCATATTTTCTGAAGACTTATATTCACTTTAAATTCCATCAGATTTTTTTAGGATTTATATTACTTCAAATTACATCACATTTTCTTAAGATTTAAATTCACTTCAAATTTCATCATATTATCTTTAAATTTATGTTCATTTCAATTTTCACTAGATTTTCTATAGATTTACTTTTACTTCAATTTTCATCATATTTTCTGAAGACTTATATTCACTTCAAATTTCACCAGATTTTCTTAAGATTAATTTCATCAGATTATATTCAGATTTATGTTCACTTCAATTTTCACCAGATTTTCTGAAGACTTATATTCACATCTCATTTCATCATATTTTCTGAAGACTTATGTTCACTTCAAATTTCATCAAATTTTTTTAGGATTTATATTTACTTTAAATTTCATCATATTTTCTTAATATTTATATTCACTTCAAATTTCATCATATTATCTTTAAATTTATGTTCATTTCAATTTTTTCAAAAATTTTTCAAGACTTATATTCACTTCGAATTTCACCAGATTTTCTGAAGACTTATAGTCACTTCAAATTTCATCAGATTTTTTTAGGATTTATATTTACTTTAAATTTCATCATATTTTCTTACTATTTATATTCACTTCAAATTAAATCAGATTATCTTTAACTTTATGTTCATTTCAATTTTAACCAACTTTTCTAAAGACTTATATTCACTTAAAATTTCATTAGATTTTCTTAAGATTTATATTCACTTCAAATTTCATTAGATTATATTAAGATTTATGTTCATTTCAATTTTCACCAGATTTTCTGAAGACTTATATTCACATCTCATTTCATCATATTTTCTGAAGACTTATGTTCACTTCAATTTTCATCAAATTTTTTTAGGATTTATATTTACTTTAAATTTCATCGTATTTTCTTAATATTTATATTCACTTCAAATTTCATTTTATTATCTTTAAATTTATGTTCATTTCAATTTTTACTAAATTTTTTGAATACTTATATTCACTTCGAATTTCACCAGATTTTCTGAAGACTTATATTCACTTCAAATTTAATCATATTTTTTTAGGATTTACATTTACTTCAAATTTCATCAGATTTTCTTAAGATTTATATTCACTTTTAATTTTATCAGATTATATTAAGATTTATGTTCACTTCAATTATCACCAGATTTTCTGAAGACTTATATTCACTTATGATTTCATCATATTTTCTGAAGACTTATATTCATTTTAAATTCCGTCAGATTTTTTTAGGATTTATATTTACTTCAACTTACATCACATTTTTTTAAGATTTATATTCACCTCAAATTTTATCATATTATCTTTAAATTTATATCCATTTCAATTTTCATCAGATTTTCTATAGATTTACTTTTACTTCAATTTTCATCATATTTTCTGAAGACTTATATTCACTTCAAATTTCATCAGAATTTTCTTATGATTTATATTCACTTCAAATTTCATCAGATTATATTAAGGTTTATGTTCACTTCAATTTTCACCTGATTTTCTGAAGACTTATATTAACATCTCATTTCATCATATTTTCTGAAAACTTATGTTCATTTCGAATTTCATCAAAGTTTTTTAGGATTTATATTTACTATAAATTTCATCATATTTTCTTAATATTTATATTCACTTCAAATTTCATCATATTATCTTTAAATTATGTTCATTTCAATTTGTACTAAATTTTTTGAATATTTATATTCACTTCGAATTTCACCAGATTTTCTGAAGACTTATATTCACTTCAAATTTCATCAGATTTTTTTAGGATTTACATTTACTTCAAATTTCATTAGATTTTCTTAAGATTTATATTCACTTTTAATTTCATCAGATTATATTAAGATTTATGTTCACTTTAATTTTCACCAGATTTTCTGAAGACTTATATTCACTTATGATTTCATCATATTTTCTGAAGAGTTATATTCATTTTAAATTCCATCAGATTTTTTTAGGATTTATATTTACTTCAAATTACATCACATTTTTTTAAGATTTATATTCACTTCAAATTTTAGCATATTATCTTTAAATTTATGTCCATTTCAATTTTCACCAGATTTTCTATAGATTTACTTTTACTTCAATTTTCATCATATTTTCTGAAGACTTATATTCACTTCAAATTTCATCAGATTTTCTTAAGAATTATATTCACTTCAAATTTCATCAGATTATATTAAGATTTATGTTCACTTCAATTTTCACCAGATTTTCTAAAGACTTATATTCACATCTCATTTCGTCATATTTTCTGAAGAATTATGTTCACTTCGAATTTCATCAAAGTTTTTTAGGATTTATATTTACTTTAAATTTCATCATATTTTCTTAATATTTATATTCACTTCAAATTTCATTATATTATCTTTAAATTTATGTTCATTTCAATTTTTACTAAATTTTTTGAAGACTTATATTCTCTTCGAATTTCACAAGATTTTCTGAAGATTTATATTCACTTCAAATTTCATCAGATTTTTTTAGGATTTATATTTACTTTAAATTTCATCATATTTTCTTACTATTTATATTCACTTCAAATTAAATCAGATTATCTTTAACTTTATGTTCATTTAAATTTTAACCAAATTTTCTAAAGACTTATATTCACTTCAAATTTCATTAGATTTTCTTAAGATTTATATTCACTTCAAATTTCATCAGATTATATTAAGATTTATGTTCACTTCAATTTTCACCAGATTTTCTGAACACTTATATTCACATCTCATTTCATCATATTTTCTGAAGACTTATGTTCACTTCAATTTTCATCAAATTTTTTTAGGATTTATATTTACTTTAAATTTCATCATATTTTCTTAATATTTATATTCACTTCAAATTTCATTTTATTATCTTTAAATTTATGTTCATTTCAATTTTTACTAAATTTTTTGAATACTTATATTCACTTCGAATTTCACCAGATTTTCTGAGACTTATATTCACTTCAAATTTCATCAGATTTTTTTAGGATTTATATTTGCTTTAAATTTCATCAGATTTTCTTAAGATTTATATTCACTTTTAATTTCATCAGATTATATTAAGATTTATGTTCACTTCAATTTTCACCAGATTTTCTAAAGACTTATATTCACTTATGATTTCATCGTATTTTCTGAAGACTTTTATTCAATTTAAATTCCATCAGATTTTTTTAGGATTTATATTTTCTTCAAATTACATCACATTTTCTTAAGATTTATATTCACTTCAAATTTTATCATATTATCTTTAAATTTATATCCATTACAATTTTCACCAGATTTTCAATAGATTTACTTTTACTTCAATTTTCATCATATTTTCTGAAGACTTATATTCACTTCAAATTTCATCAGATTTTCTTATGATTTATATTCACTTCAAATTTCATCAGATTATATTAAGGTTTATGTTCACTTCAATTTTCACCTGATTTTCTGAAGACTTATATTCACATCTCATTTCATCATATTTTCTGAAAACTTGTGTTCATTTCGAATTTCATCAAAGTTTTTTAGGATTTATATTTACTTTAAATTTCATCGTATTTTCTTAATGTTTATATTCACTTCAAACTTCATCATATTATCTTTAAATTATGTTCATTTCAATTTTTACTAAATTTTTTGAATACTTATATTCACTTCGAATTTCACCAGATTTTATGAAGACTTATATTCACTTCAAATTTTATCAGATTTTTTTAGGATTTACATTTACTTCAAATTTCATCAGATTTTCTTAAGATTTATATTCACTTTTAATTTCATCAGATTATATTAAGATTTATGTTCACTTCAATTTTCACCAGATTTTCTGAAGACTTATATTCACTTATGATTTCATCATATTTTCTGAAGAATTTTATGCAATTTAAATTCCATCAGATTTTTTTAGGATTTATATTTACTTCAAATTACATCACATTTTCTTAAGATTTATATTCACTTCAAATTTCATCATATTATCTTTAAATTTATATCGATTACAATTTTCACCAGATTTTCAATAGATTTACTTTTACTTCAATTTTCATCATATTTTCTGAAGACTTATATTCACTTCAAATTTCATCAGATTTTCTTATGATTTATATTCACTTCAAATTTCATCAGATTATATTAAGGTTTATGTTCACTTCAATTTTCACCTGATTTTCTGAAGACTTATATTAACATCTCATTTCATCATATTTTCTGAAAACTTATGTTCATTTCGAATTTCATCAAAGTTTTTTAGGATTTATATTTACTTTAAATTTCATCTTATTTTCTTAATATTTATATTCACTTCAAATTTCATCATATTATCTTTAAATTATGTTCATTTCAAATTTTACTAAATTTTTTGAATACTTATATTCACTTCGAATTTCACCAGATTTTCTGAAGACTTATATTTGATAACACGAATTTATATAACATATTTCACTTAATTTTCATAGATAATGTTACTATTTTTTTTTAATTATATTTTTTTATTTCTGTATTATGTTTGTATTTTCTATGTTTCAGGTATTTGTATTAGACAAAGATAAAATTGAGCAAAGAAATAAAATTGAGGAAAAATCGGATAAAAAAGTAAAAGAAATGAAGCAAGGGATAATAATAGCAAAAGGAGGAGTAAAAGAAGTAGAAAATAATTATACAATCCAAAAGACTAAGCCCAACACGCGAAGGCCCGGGAAGCAAAAGTCCTCAAGGTGTGACGATCGTCCACTACGCCAAAAAAGACCTACCAGAGCGCTTTTTTTGGCCTTTAAAAGCGCTTAAAAGCGCTCTGGTAGGTGGCGCTGCTAAAGGTTTTAGCGCGCACCAAAAGCGCGGTAGGGTAGCTTATTAGCGCTTTTATGAAAAGCGCTTTGGTAGGCCTACTTTAGAATGACTTTTGCTTTCTAGTAACCCACCAAAGCGCTTTTCAAAGCGCGACCACCAAAGCAAGCTGCTCAGGCCACCACCAGCGCCAAAGCGCTTTGGTAGGTGGATGAGAGCTTTTTGAAAAGCTTTAGGTTTCTATTAAAGCGCTTTAAAGCGCTTTGGTAGGGTGGCTTTTGAGAGCGCTTTTTATGACAAAGCGCTTTGGTAGGTCCCCTATTATTTTTAGAAATTTTTTGTTATTTCTAAACCTGCATTTTTGGCAGCAATATTTCAGAACCTGTAATTTACCATTTTTTGGCAGCAATATTTCAGAACCTGTAATTTACCATTTTTTGGCAGTATTTTTTCATGAACCTGTAATTTATCATTTCTAAACCTGATTCTTACACCATCACATTATAATTAATTCACATTCACAATAGATATATATACATCAATATAACCAAAGTCATCCTAACGTTTGTAACATAGCCAAAACTAATCAACCTTACAAAGTCATCCTAACATTAAAAAATCAATATTCCTAAACAACTAAAGCGGTCCTGATCCTGAAAGTATGAAAATAATAATACGGTCAATAATGTATTCACACAATAATGTATATTCATAACATTTTTCAAACAATAATATATTCATACCTTATAAGATTCTTTGCTCAAGATAATAGTGAGCCAAATCCTCTTTGATTTCATCCACCTTAAATTTCGAGTAAAAAGTACAGTTGAGACCATCAAAATACTACACAACAAAAATATAATATATATGCATGATTATTTAGTTAAATGTAATAAATATTATAAGAACGGAAAGAAATAAATGATAAAACAAATCCTAAGATATAAATTCATACCTTAAGTGGAATCTCTAATATATTCGTTTTAAGGATATCTCCCAAGAATCATATATAGAATCCATGATCATCTGTTCACTGCTATGACACTACAAAGAAAAACAAATATGATTTTATAGTTGTCTTGTTTTATCAAGTAGCATAAATATTAAAAGTAAAGCTGAAAATTAATGTACCGCACTTTGATCCATGTAATGTTGCTTGATCTAGACCATGGTACTCGGGCCTCTTTGAGAGCGGAATACTTGTATTGATCTAATAAAACAAAACATATATTTAGAACTATGAAATAATTAAATACATAAATGTACATGAATATTTAGAGGAATCTCACTTACCTATCAATCATTTCCTTCATTTCCTGATAATTGGTCCATTCACCATCTACCGAATTCAAATAATAGACCATTTCTTTTATAGGATCAATAGCAAGCAACAACCAGTGATCTATAAATTAGAACAAAAGTTTATATGAAAATTTTCTACTAAAAGAAACAAATATTATAAAACACGTAGAATGAAAATCTTACCCTTTAAAAGTATTATACGGCAAAAGAAACAGGCTCAGACATCAAGGCCATGTATCTATCGACTAAGTGTTGTCTTGTGCCTTCCTTTTCGAACCAATTGTGTGCCCGACACAGTTGGGAGACACAATGGAATCTGATGCCTCATTCCACGATCAACTGTTGTACAACCACCTTAAATAAAAGCATAATAAACATTAGAATATTTTCATTGAAATGCGGATTTAAATTGTTCGACTAATTAAATAATATATTGATCGGATTACCTAATGTAGGCTTATATTATAGCCGCCAATCATCATATCATCCAAAAGAATTTCATTCATATCATCTATTCCAATTATATCGATGTGAGGTACACCAAAGATATCTTCTTCAATATTTATTTCGAATGTTACCATCCATCGATCCGAAAGTGACACAATGTTGAAAGTGCCCAAAACGAGTCACATTACCAACTCCTTTTTAGTCACGGGCTTGAGGATTCCTTTTCTTGGTACGACTTCAATTTTCCGCTCACTTGTTGTGACCCTTGGCGGTACCTAAAAATCATATAACTTAGGTAAATTATAACTTAGGAAAAAATCATGCGCTTTAGATTCGGATCATATAATTAATAACACTTTAAATGTACCTCTTTTGGTGATGCAACACTCGTCGTCTTTGCCGTAGATTGTAGGTCTACAATTACCATGTAAAAATAATTAACCCGAATTGACATTTGAAAACTAAAAGATTCATAATAGTTCATACCTCATCATCTGAGAAACGGATCACGCATCCGAGATACAACATCAATGATACTTTCATGTGTCCATCCGGAGTGGTCTCGTGGTGGTAAATCTCCAAGTATTGTACACTTTTCCCTTGCCGACTAGGCGATAATCTGTGATGCTAAGTATAGTTGGCAAGGTGAAATGCCCTAAACCAATAATAAATATATTCTTGTTAATTCAATAATAGAAAGAGGGGAAAACAGAGAAACTTGAACAATATAGAGTCGTTATTATTACGTAAATAGAACAATTGTAAGAAAAAGAATTTATAATTACCTCGGAAAGTTCTTTCGACAGTTGATACTAGCTTTGTCACTAGTTTCTTTGAATGATGAAGGAGTGCACTTTTCTTCCATATACCTCTCTTTATCTCTTTGCAACTCAAAGATTTGTGCTTGTAAATCGTGCAATTTTGCATCACTTCTTCATTGGTGGGATTTCTTCTCTTAGGATGCTTATACAAAGAGGTTGGAGTCACCCATGACCTTTACCCTCACCCGACCGGGATAATCGGAGCATTTAGTGCTCTACTAAGCACGCCCCGGTATCCCGGTCCTCACCTATGGATGCCGATTGCGACATGGTCTCCTATAATTACGTAAATAGAACAATTGTAAGAAAAAGAATTAATTATATTAATTATATAAGAATAAACATTTGATTTAATTAAATAAAATGTTATACTTACACATGCATCATAAATTTGTTGAACACCGGGATCAACAACTTGATTCTTACCCACACGAGCTAACTTCCACAACACATGCTCTGGAAGTGAGGTTTCGTCACTTATGCTTCTTCTAACTACGCATTAACACAAATGATAAGATCGTCAATTACAACACATTTAGACAATTACTAAGAACGTAGCATTTCTATTTACTTACAACTTTTTCCTATAAGCGTGCGTATCCCAAACGCCCTTTTTTGTATGTATACTCTTGTTTTGATGCTCTCGCGCTATTTTCGGCACTCAATTTCCTGAAATTCTCATCTCTTCTTTGTTCAATAAACTTAGCCCATTCTTCATCCGAATGAACATTTCATACTTTTTTGGACGTCCAGGAGCCTCTTCAACAAAATTTCCTTCATCATCCTTAAGATATGTGTCTGTTAAAAACGCTTTCCAACCTCTAAATCTTTTTCCGGCCGTACTAAGTACATAGCGTGCACGAAAATCTTCAATGACAAAAGACCTCTACGGAAAAACATACGCATAAAGTGTGTTAGTATAACTAATTTAAATTTTGTCAAGATTAAGCAAATAAAACAATCATTTATGGTACCTTTATCTCACTCCAAATTTTGTCTTTACCCTCTTTCAAATCTTTATTTTCCATGTTTTAACGGTGATTGGAATGTGCAAGCGAACAAGTGTACCGATGTAGCTTTTAAACTTTGCAGATTAGGACCCGTTGTTTGATCAAGATGATTCCATTGTAAATCATATATATGTCCTCTGTCTCTATCACGAATGATTCTACTCATAATAGTGATGCCTCGTGCAATATCTCTTTCTGTAGTAGTTTGATCATTATCAACTGGAGGATTTGTATCCGAGCATGTGTATCTTGTGGGTTTTCTTCATTACTAGCCATCGACTGTAATAAAGGAAAATCCATAATCAATAATCCATAATATAAAAATAAAAATAGATACAAATATGAAATGACATATAAAAATGGATATAAATATATATATAAAATTTTATATTTATAGGCTATAAATACATATATTTAAATTTTATTGAATGATATAGGCTATAATTATACTATTACCTTTCTCACTAACGCTCTTTCTTTTCTTGGTAGGAATATGTTCTACTCGTCTCTTAACAACGCGACGGTTGGATTGATCCAAATACCCTCATTATGATCATTTCTAATACATGATTCATTCTCATTTTGATCTTTTCTAGTACAAGATTCAATGTCAACACCAATATCACATTGATCTCCAAAGTTTTCATCAATTACTTTGTTAGGTAAAAGCACTATAGACCATTTCACTTGTCGGATCATTGACATAGAACACTTGTCTAGCTTGAGAGGCTAGAATGAAAGGCTCATCTTTGTACCCCACCCTATTAAGATCCACTTGCAAAATCCCGACTTATCCATTCGTATGCCATTATTATTTTCAACCCACTTGCAACCAAATACAGAATCAAACTTCGTAATCAAACACCCAAATGCTCGATAACCCCAAAATATGACAGATTTGCAAATTTCGGGTTTAAGTCATTCACACTTGATATGTGCATTGCCTCAGCTACCAAGGTGACACCACTATTTTGCATAGTACTTTTATCATCCTGTTCTTTGGTATAAAATGTGTATCCATTAATTGCATATGCGCTATGAGAAAACACAATTATACTTGGACCATACGCTAAACATCTCAACCTTTCTGTTACTGAAGCGGGATCTAAACGATACTTTGAATAAATACGTTCCTTAAACCACGGTATGAAACTTCGATTGTGCTCTCGTACTATCCAACTCTCATTTCTATTCGGATTTAAACCTCGGAGAACACCCTTGTGCATTTCAACATACGGCTCAACCTCAATCTCATTGTGAAGAACATACAAATGCACTTGATCCCGTTCTTCTCTCGACATCACAACTTTATTTCCAATTAGCTTTTTCCTCTTTTTTCGACAATATGAGATTTGGGAGTCCAATTGATTGAACATTTGATGATATTCAAGACAAAACTCAACCGCTTCCTCAACAACGTATCGTTCGGCAATACAACCCTCCGGTCGACTACGGTTTTCACATACCCTTTCAATATTTTCATATAACGTTCAGCAGGTACATCCATCTCATATAAGTTGGTCCGCACAATTGAGTCTCTTTCACAAGATGAGCGACAAGATGAACCATTATGTCAAAAATGAGGGAGGAAAATACATTTCAAGATCACACAAAGTAACAACTATCTCTTTTGTAATGTTGGTAAGACCGCAGGATCTATCACCTTCGCAAATTGACTTGAAGAAAAACACGTTTAGTTATTGCGCTCCTCACTTTTTCGCAAAATAGAACGTATACCTATTGGCGAAAATGTTCCATTATAACATGACAATCATGCGTCTTTAAACTCTTTAACTTGAGGTCTTTCATGGACACAAGTCTTATAATATTGATGAGTAGCCTTACGTACTTTAACTTCACTTAGGAACTTACACAATATTTTCTTCTCCTTTCTAGATAGAGTGTACAGAGGTGGTAAATATGTCCGCTTCCTTTCTTCACGGGTCCCAATTCTTCTCATTCCCATTTTACCATGTCCTCCCTTACTTTAACGCCATCCTTAGTCTTTCCTGTATATTGAGCAACGTACCAATAACACTATCAAATACATTTTTTCAATATGCATAACGTCGAGGAAATGTCTTACGTACAACGACTTCCAATATGGGAGTTCAAAAAAAATCGACCTCTTCTTCCACCCACCTGTGACAACTTTATGTGCAAAAGGCTTGCCAAACTGAATACTCACATCTTTCATCTTTTCAAAAATTTGATCACCGTCACCCTGTGGAGCTTTACGTTGTTCGGTCTTTCCGTTGAACGCTTTTCTCCATCCTCGATATTGATGTTTAGAAGTTAAGAATCTACGATGACCGAGAAAGACATTCTTTTGACAAAATTCCAATCGTGTCGTATCGGTTTCATCTTCACATACAGACACGCTTTTCACCTTTAATACTATACCGGATAGATTTCGTATCTTTGGAAAATCGTTAATTGTGCCAAACAACATCGCCTCAAATTGAAACTTTCTTTCCTATATCCATCATAAACCTCCACACCGTTCTCCCACGAAACTTTAAATCTTGATTAAGGGTGCAAGTATCGCTATGTCATTCCACGTTGTTTAGGCCCGTAAATTAACATAGATAACATCATGTACTTACGCTCATACACGGTAGGTTATAAATCATAAGAATCACGCCATGTGCTATGAGATATCAATATCGTATGGGTTCATTCCATCGAGACAATGACAAGCGAAGGTTTCTTGCTTCTTTTCCAAATTCAGAAAATCATTATCAACTTTCATCCACTGTGGTGAATCACGGATGTCGCAACTTTCCATCGATAATTCTTTCATCTCGCATGCCAAGTAAGGTGTCTTGAATCGGTTTCACTACGATACATGCGTCTAAATCTCGGAATTATAGGAAAATACCATAAGACTTTTGAGACAACTTTTCTTATATCGAGGGCACCGCATTTAGGACACTCATTTAACTCTGCATACTGTTTGAAACAAAGCGCAATCTTTCGGACAAGCATGTATCTTCTCATAGCTCATGCCAATAGAGCACAACATCTTTTGGCCTCGTCGTTCGATCGGGAAGAACATTATCCTCTGGTAGCATGTCCTTCATAAGGGCTAATAACTCGTGAAACTTTTATCCGACCATCCATTGCCCGCCTTTAAGTTGTACAACTTTAACACCGCAGACCTTGTGAATTTTGTACAACCATCATACAACGGTTTCTTTGCATCGCTACCAACCTCTCGAACATTTTGGGACAATCCTTAAGATCTTCTTCAAGCGCTCGCAATCTCTTGACTCGATCATAGTCACACGTCTCGCAATCGCCATTTGAAGCATAGGTCCTATTATTCCCGATTCAACATTCCGTTACTTTTCTCACCATGCAAATTCCAACATGTATAACTTCTATCAATTCCATACCGTATTAATGCGACGTCAATGAACCGCGTTAACCCGCTTCCCATAACAAAGAACCCAAGCAAGGACACGTAATTCGACTCGGGTCTTTGGCGTGCGAACCGCAAACTTAACGAATTCGATACCCTTCTCGTAATCATCCGACAAT
The DNA here is from genome assembly GCA_021764765.1 of Vicia sativa. Classification (NCBI taxonomy): domain Eukaryota; kingdom Viridiplantae; phylum Streptophyta; class Magnoliopsida; order Fabales; family Fabaceae; genus Vicia; species Vicia sativa. The sequence goes on along the minus strand of CM038795.1, from coordinate 157,233,563 downwards.
CGACTCGACGCATCCAAGTCTTATCCATGTCTTAACTAAGCTAAACAAAACAAATAATTAAGACACAAACGGTATAATGCGTTTCAAAACGCAAGTATACACGAATGAATCGAGCAATAAACGCAACGTATTCATGCAATTTCGACAAATTCGGCGAGAGATGATAACTAATTACGAAAGAGATGATAACTAATTACCTATAGAAATAAGCAACTTCTAGAACCACACGGTCGGTTTCTTGTAAGCGATCGACTTTCACACTTCACAAGTAACCTATTCATATAAAACAAGACCAAAATGAAACTCATAGTTCATGAAAATCAACATCAAAATCACATCATAAAACAGTTCAACATCAAGTAAATACTACGATATATGAAACGAGTCTCGAATCCAAATATGAAACAAGCTAGAAGCAAGAAATGACATAAATTCAAATAAATCATCATAAATCGACAATATTGGATGAATGTGTCTTTTGATAAAGAGATTTGTTGTATAATTGATGCATCTAGATTTCAAAATACGACATACGTTTAGTTTCACATTTACATCTTAGGTTGTTTCATGAACTTCTAAAAGTGTCTTCGCATTTACTTAGGTAGATACATCTAAGCACCATCCATATCAAAGACCACATATCTAGGATGAATGTGACTCATGGGAAAAAGAAGAGATCTTGTTCAATTTTGTGGCTCGGGATCCATTGAGAAAAACCGGATACAACATTATTTAGAGTCAAAGTCTAGTTTACCGACTTTATAGGCCCTTCCACTTTATGTGTAGATATCTCCCATGGAGAATCTAGGCCCTTAGGAAGACACTGTCGTTGTGTTTGCAACACACGTAGGTGATGGAGAAAAGTGGATCAAAGTGTACAATGTTGGACATTCAACTTTCACTGTGCATGTCCTTTTAAGTTGTAATAACAAGAAATCAATATCAAAATACTTGTACATTCATGATGCTTGTTCAAAACGCACACATACATGATACAAATGTGATGCAAATGTCATGGTCAGAATTTTGTTTGGTATTAACCTTCTGATTTTTAGAGAAAGAGACTTTGGTATTTTGAAGTAACTAGAGTTTGTTGAGAGAAAAAATCATTCAAGATTCAAATTCAGATTTTTCCCAATCGTTACAAAAAAACTTAGTTAGGATATGTTAGAACTATAATCCTGATATCAAAATAAAACACTAATGTGATTTGTCAATTGTCATCATAAGCCCCGTGAGTTCTAGACTGATTCACATGAATCAGTTTGTTGTCCAACCTTTTGCCTAGACCAATGACAGAACTGAACCAACACATGCAGGAATCAGAAGAAGGAGACGTACCTTGAGCTTGTGACAGAGAGCAACGAAATCGATGAAGGAATCAGAAGAAGGAGGATCTTCGGGAATGGAGACGGCGCTGAATCGATGAAGGCGATGGCGCTGATGGATACAGAGCGGGTCGGACGGAGACGAAGGGAGGTTGAAGATGAAGAGGTTGAAGGGTTTGCAGAAAACGCGAAAAGAGTGTGAAGAAGTAAAACCACGCGTGTTTTGTTTATGAAAATATAATATTAAATAACCTACCAGAGCGCTTTTATCCCAAAAGCGCTTCCCACCTATAAGGCGCCCAAAAGCGCTTTCATTACCCATCCTAAACCCTAAACCCTACACCCTAAACCCATCCTACCAGAGCGCTTTTGCGCCTCTCTACCGAGCGCTTTTAAGCGCTCATAACCCCTTTTAACGCTTTTTCCTTTTTAGTTTGGCATATAGCGAAACCTATTAGGGCGCTTTTCCTAAAAGTGCCCTCGTAGGTGTGCTGGTAAAAACAGTTTTTGGCGTAGTGGTCACAGCCTTGAGACGATCGTCACAGCCTTGAGACGATCGTCTGCTTGCAACCACCCACGTTAGACGTGCGTCTCACTCTTCCTCACTAAGCAGGAGGCGCTCGCCTCCCAAGCTGGGGCCCACGTCTCCAAATCCTCCCATTCAAGGACCCACGTTTTAATATATTTTCATGAAGTGAGACCCACGTCTCACACTACTTCTTCAGATGAGACGTCCGTCTCCCACGTTCTGGCAGTTTTGCACACGTTCACCACTCGCCTTCGTACAAGATTAGAAACGGGAAATTACGAGAAGTTACAAGTGAAGCCTATAAATACAGAGTTCAAGCATCAGTGCAAGGGTCGGCAAAATTTTACCGAACAACCGTTACTTCGTTTTTCTTTCGCATTTGTATTTTATTTTAGTTTGTACTTTTATTTTATTTTTCCATTTCAGTTTCTTATTTTTGATTTTCTTTTTAGTTTTAAGTTTCTATAATTTTTCTCACGATAATTTCTATACCATAAATTATTGTGTACTTTTCACTGATCTAACCTTACGTTAGATCTAGTGCTTATTTTCCTTGTCGCAATTTCTTTTCGATTCAAGAAGTTTCCGAGCAGATCCAACCGACTTGTGGTGGAATGTTCGTTTATTTTGAAGAACAAGATTATTCCAGTATTCATATTTTCAGGTTTTTAATATAATTATTTTATTTTATTTAAAGTATTGTTGCTTGGTATTTATTTATATGATTATGGAAATGTTTAAATATATTGAACCTTATTATTTATGCATGTCCGAATTAATAAATATGTCCGGCTAGACCGTTTAGGTATTGGTAAGTAATAGTAGTAAGAGTAGGAATTAAATTGTTCTTAAGCTAAAATCTTAATTAACTTAAATTCTGGTTATGGATTTTTGTAATTAAAATCAATCTTTTCGTTACGAAAGTAAGAAAAGTAGAATAGGTTAGGATTGAGACCACGAAAGTGTGAGGTTTTAACCGGATAGCTAAAGTTAGGCATTCGATTTAAATATAGCGAGAGCGCTTTAAAACGAATTAGATTTTGTTAAGTTTTCAAAGAATATTTTTTAAACACTTATGGGCTAGCGAGAGCAGACATAGGGCTTTAGGAGTATAATCTGAGATAAGACTACGAAAGTGTGAGTTGAGGGTTTTTAAACTGATAATTTCTACGGAACAATTAAGTTAACCATCTTTATACGCTTAGGTTCGATTTACTCCGCTTAGGTTCACTACATTACGTACCGATATCCGTTTTATTTATATTTTTCCTTAAACCTTTATCAAAAAGAATTATTCGCCTTAGCTGTATACCGTAACTTAGGATAACGATAGATCGATTTATAGTCTCTGTGGGTTCGATATCTTTTTAAAACTACGCGATAGGACTGTGCACTTGCAGTCTCCCGATTTATAGACGATAAAGTCGCGATCAAGTTTTTGGCGCCGTTGTCGGGGACTATTTAAGTCGATATTGTAACTCTGGTGTTACACCGTATAGACTAAGGCACCTTTACTTTATTTACTATGTATAGCCCAAACTTTTCCTACGCCCATTATCAGTATTTTGAGGAACCACAAGAATCCCATAGATCCGACCTTAAAATACCGATGGAAGATTTCAATGCTTCACAAACCTACTCTTACCCAAATTATCTCCAAAACTACCAATCCCCATATTTTGAGGAACCACAAGAAACTTATTATTTCAACCACAGTTATCCTCAACCCAATTCTCTCTATAATTGCCAAACCCAATATTTTGAAGAATCACCAGAACCCTATAAATCTGATATCGAAACTATTGACGCTAATCGAAAAATTCGATTACGAACAAATAAAACAATGAAGTCGCCACCTAACTTTATTTATTCCTAATTAGGAAAGGGAAAATATAGATAAAACCCGAGAAATGAAATGAAGGAAATGGTCTTTAAGACCAAGAGATGCGGGTTCGGGAGTTGGTTATGCAAGGGGAAGGTATTAGCACCCCTCACATCCATCGTACTCGATGGGACCCATTTAGTTCTAAGTATGTTTGTGTTTTAAAAATTAAATTTGCAATATTCTTATTATTATGCGGGAAAAAAAGAGATGAAAATAGAAACATGTTTTAATTTTTTGAAAGTGTGCTCGCCAAGATGTTAGAATCTCGTGCCTACGTATTCTCCAAGTGCGATGGGAAAGTCAGAGCTTACGTAGTTCTCGGTTGCGAGAACATTTGTTGGTTGGTTGATTTTATTTATGAAAATAGGAGCTTAATCGTACGTGAACGATAAGACATCACTAATGCAATTCGCGTGTGAGCGAAAGAAGATCGCGTGTGAGCGATGTGAGATTGAAAAAAGGACTTGCACGTGGGCAAGGTTTGATGAGTTTGAAATGATTTTATTGTGGGTGAAAAGTACCGAACAATAGGACTAGCATCCTACGATTCAAATACTAGAAACCAGATGAGCTCAATGCTCAACGAGTCGTCTATCATCCCAAAAAGTTTTCTTGTGAAAGAGTGAAGTGAAACGAGGTTCACGTTATTAAGAGTCTTTAAACAATTGGACTAGCATCCAACGATTTAAAGACTAGGAGTTCATTTTGCACAAGTATTTAAACAATTGGTCTAGCAACCAACGATTTAAATACTTGGGTTTTATTGTGAAAGAGTTTTGAAAAGTTACTCGACGTTGGATCGAGGTTTGTATATTTATTATGAAAGGTATTAAAGATGAGAAGAGAATTGATTTGGGCTATGATTAACCAAGAAAGCTTGACTAATCTCGAGAGAATAGACAAGTGCCTACAATATGTACAAGCATGAAATAAAACGAGTAAATGAATTAAAAGCCCATACAAGGTGGCTTGCACAAATGATAAGATAATTGAATATTGTGTAGGTGCATGCACGAAATAAATTTAATCGACTAATTAAACGAAATTTAATCAAGTAATTAGTTTAATAAAATTAATTAGATGGGCTAATCAATTTTAAATAACCTAATTAGATAATTAAATAATGTTTAACAAATCAATCAATGTTTCATTGTAAGCCCAAGAGCAAGTGTGGTGTGTGTACAAATGTGTGGCCGTTGCGACGCTTCTAAGCTTTGTCGACTCAAGGTAGTGAAAATGGCTCGCAATCGAGTATTAGTTTGAAAACATTTGATTTGTGAGAGTGATGAATAATTAAATAACGATAAAGCGATAAGATATTCACTAATTATTACATCTTATAGGGGATGGGGATACATAATTACAAATGAGGATAAATAATTACAATTCTAATATAGATGTACAAATGAGAATAGAAACAATTCAATAATTAACAAAAATAAATATAAGAGATGAATAGCTAAAAGAAAATATTTTTGAGAATTTTAAAATATTGAAATAAAAATAAAAATAAAAATAAAAAAATGAATTATTTATAAGAAAATAAATTTAATAACATAAATTCTAAATCTAAGATCTTATGTTCTTTTTTTTTATTTTAAGACAAAGTTTTGAGTAAATAAAATAAAAATAAATCTATACTTTTTTTTTATCTTTGAAAATTATTTTGGAGATCTAAAATATATTATTTCTAGTATCAATCAATAAAATCAATACTATTTATAAAAAAACTTAACAACTAAAAAAAATAAAATCTTTTTGTTCTTTTAAAATAATTTTGAGTAAATAAAATAAACTAAATCTATATATCTTTTTCTTTATCTTTTGAAAATTATTTTGAAGATCTAAAATATATTATTTCTAGTATCAATAAAAGCAATACTATTTCTAAAAAAAAACTTAACAACTAAAAAAAAAATATTTTTTTTATTATTAAACAAAATCTCTAGATAGAAAAGAAAGTATTATTACTATTATTATTATTAGTGTTCTTTAGAAAAAAAATATATTTTACTAAAAACACAGATCTGAAAATTTATAAAATTTGTAAAAGTATTTATAACAAATAAACTAAGATAGATCAGGAGGGGGTGTAAATAGAAGCTGGGGCGCTGGGATTAAAATTGTTGGGATGAACAAATTAGTAGCAAAAAACAAAAAAGAAGAAGTTGTGTACTAACTAATGAAACCAGCTTGGGTTTGATCTGATTAAGGCCCAAATGACCTCCTCAAAGTTAACACAAAAAACCCTAAAAGCCAAACTTAGTAAAACGGCTGTATTGCAACCTTATTACTATTATTATTAAAAAGAAAAAAAATTAGATTAACAGAAAAAAGAAATAAGAGTGAATCGCTCTCTCTCTGTTAATCTCACGCTATCTCTGTTTCGCTTGGCCGCGCCTGATTCTCCGTCCTCTCATCTGCACTCGTCTCTCACCGAAACGCAATTCCTCTCTCTGTTCATCGACTCTCTATCCTCTATCTCTCTTACATGAACAAACGTAAAATACCCTTATACCCAAACAAAACCCTAAACCCCAAATTAGTAGCAATTTGATTCAGAAAATGTTCAGAACTTATAGATACAAGCTAAAAAACAAACGCAAACAGAAAAAAAGGAAAGAGATATCAGGTATACTGCTTTACTACTCTGTGTTTTCGTCTCTTTCTGTTTCAGCTCGACTGTTCTTCTTCGATATAGGTTCTGCTTCTTCTTCTTCTGATTTCTGTTTCAGAAATTTGTGAATCGGCTGCTGCTCTGTGTTGGTCTGAGATGAGTGAAGTTTCGGTTGTTGTTGGTGTGAGGGTGGTGGATGTGAGGGTGGATGAACTATATGTTTCAAAGGTGGGAGTTGATGGTGTGGCTGCTTGTAGTGGAGGTTTTAGCTATATGAAGTGAAAGGTTGGGGTTTGGATAGTTTCTGTGAAGATTAGTGTTTAGGAATGTAACAGTTTTTTGTATGAAGGTCAATGTGGATGAACAGGGCGACGCTGGCTGTGCATTTGAGGCAGCAAGATTAAGGTTTTTATGGAAAGAAGTGTTAAAGGTTTTACACAGGTAGTAATAAAGGTTGTGATTTATATGAAGAAGTCCCTTGTATTGAAGTCTGGATTCGGTTTATATAGGGTAAAGGTGGAGAGATTTTGGATAAGGATCAATGAAAACTTGTAGGTGAAGTTTATAGGATAAGTAGTGGAATTGTAAATTGTACAAGAGGGGGAATTGTGAGTGGAAGAGTATTGCAACTTGCAAGCTGTATGTGTACTAATTTATTTTGAATTTGTTTCTTTGTGTTTTGCAGGTTGTGGTAGAAAGATGGTGGGAAGAGTGGAACTTTGTGTACTAGTATTTTGTGTCCTGTGAATTTTGCAGGTTTTGAGATAGTGGTGGTGACAAGAATCACAACACAGTTTGAAAGAGAATCAAACAGTAATATAACATTTGTTAAACTAATATATTTTTTTTGTATTTTTTGTCTTATTATAGGAATAAAAAAAGTAAATAAATTCTTACTATCCAAATCTATTATATAACAAAAATAAAACGAAAATATATTAATTTAATTAATAGTAATGAATCAAATCAATAAAAAGTGTAATTCCAATATTTTAACAATAACCTAAATTCTTTATTAACAAATATGACTTCAAAGAAAATTTCAAATTTATTTCAATCGTTTTAAATATTAATAAATAAAAAATACCCAAATAAAATAAAAATGATGCAAATATAATTAAAATGATTTTGATGCAAAGAAAAATTGATTTAATTGCAAAGGTAATTGTGTACTAATGTAACATGCAACATGGAAAGTATAAAAGTATTTTGGATGTAAATGAATTAGATGATATATTAAAAAAGAAAAAAATTGGGTGAAATTTAGGGTGTGACAGAAATATTGATGGAAAATTTTAATGAAACATCTAGGATGATAGAACGCTTCGGGGAAACACAAAAGGAGACTTTAACTTACTTCCAAGACTCTGAAGAATCGCAAGATTTTAACTTCGAAACACTAATAAAGGATTCTGATGAGATGATAACTAACTCTAGATTAGAGTCTATGATTGATCATTTTGTAGAGACACAAACTATCCAAAATGAAGAAGTAAGAAAACAAAGCCTTCAAAATAATGAAACCCTTAGCCAACTAACCATTGTGGTTAAATCTCTCACGACCCACAACATGACCTTAGAGACTCAAATCTCTCAACTCGAACAAAACCTTCTAGGACTTCTACCCGAGGAAGATATGGATGTTGAAACAACCATTATAGAAAACTATTTGAAAATCTAGAGAGTGATGATGAGTTTGAGGAGGGTGATATTGCGACCGAGGAAAGTTTTGACGAGAAAATAGTGGAGATTGAGAAAAATGCACCAACACTGTTCGAAGAGGAGCTTGTAAAAGAGGTAGAAGCGCACATTGTAATCCCAAATCACTACACCCCACTAATTTCTTTCCCAACATTTTTTATGGAAACTCCGGTAGACTCCCAATTTAAAACGTATGTTGCGGTATTGAAAAATATCCACACTAATTCACCACTATTTGAAGTCTTGCCTAAAAAACGAAAATTAGAGGACCATAAAATTAAGGATATAATTACCGTTAAGAGGGTAAGGTTAACTTATGAGGCGATGAATGAAATCACTAAGCTCAAATTTGAAAAACTTATACTTAGGATAGATCCAGAACCACTACCAAAATTTCGAAAGAATAAACCACCCTACAAACGTAAGAAAAGGAAAGCTGAGGGATATGTGAGATGGCTTGATAAGTGGCCATGGAAAATCAACGAGTAGTCATTCTAGTTTCTAATTTTAAATTTCTTTTTCGTATTTCCATTTTTTCTATTTTATGTTAAATTTTAAATTTTTACTCGATTATCGGTTGCACCCTTTCTTCTGATGCGTCTGAACTATTTCCCCGTAATACCGATAATTATACTCAATTAAATAATTCACGTCAATATTTATAATTATAATTGAGTATTATTTTAATTATCGTATTTTTCCTATTAATAAACCGAATCAATATTTCCCAATATTTATTATATTAATTATAAGGCATTATATATACTAGTATTATATATATATATATATATATATATATATATATATATATATATATATATATATATATATATATATATATATATATATATATATATATATATATATATATATATATATATATATATATATATTATAACCTATTGCTTGAAATTATCTATAATATATATGTATACATGTAAGTAGTGAGTTTGTATGTGGAACTGAAAAAGCTTAAATCTACCCTGTGTTAGTATTATTGCATTGATAAATCATAGCACCTGTATAATTACTAGATACGCATGCAATTAATTTTCACATGCCAAGATTTTCGTCCTTGAATTGATGAGACGGTCACCTCATGCCTTAAACATTCCCTGCATGTTCAATTTTCGTGCCCAATTGTTTTTCCATTGAGACAGACGCCTTTTATCTTTTTCTGTCTGGAATATATTGAGACTCCCGCCTCCATGCCCAATGCAAGTCTGAGACGGTCGCCTCCTTCCCAAAGCATGCATGCAGATTTTTTGAGACGCCCGCCTCGTGCTTCTGTGGCCCCCGCCTCGTGTTTCTCCCATTCCTCATGCGTGATGTTCTCTTCTGCTTCCTTGATTGATTATTTCGTCCGTTTCCTTCTTTTCATCTCCCAATATAACTCATATTCAACCATTTCTTTATTATACCATTAATCAAAATATTATTTTCATTTCCCACCATAAAATACATTCAAATTTTTCTCTTAATTTCCCAACATCATATTATTATAATTTATTCATCTTAAATCTTATAACACTATAAATACCCATCCTCACTTCTTCTCATTCCACATCCCTTCTATCTACTACTCTTATATTTTCTCTAATCCATTTCATTTTCTCCCATCTTAACCTTCATTTCCTTCTCCTATCATGGCTCCACGAAACACTCAACGTCAAGTGAAACCCGACCGACCACCACCCGATGTATCCACGATTATCTTCCGAGATCACGATGATGGCCAACAAAGAGAAAAATACATGAAATTTTATTCCCGTTCGGTTGTCCCCACCAAATATGTGGACACCGATTGTTTAGATACCTTGGGTATGGCGGAAAGCATCACGTTTATGCTCACAAATACGGGTCTGCTTAGTCTTTACTCCAACCCCTTTCCAACCTTCGAACCGCTCGTTCTTGAGTTCCTCAGTTCATTCTCATACAATACACCTCCTGACGATCCATTCACAACCGGCACCGCTAATTTCCGCATGTTTAATCAAGAATATTCTATTGAACAAGAAAGGATCGCCGAACTTTTACAGTTCACTAGAGGTCCGAACGTTCACCGCAAACCTTTCGATCCCGAAGGCGACATTTCCTGGGATCAAGTCGGCTTCTCTCTTTGGAATGATCTAACCGGTCAACCCACGGAAAGTTGGCGAGATCTCTACGCTTCGCATATTCATAATCTCGCTCTGAGGTACTTTCATCGAATTCTCACGAACACCATTTTTGGTAGGACCAATAACCACAAGGTCAACCAAAATGAGATGTTTCTTATCTTCTGTGCCCTCAACGGTCAAGCTGTCAAGGCCGCTCCTTTCATGCTGACCCACTTTCACACATGCATAAATGCGGCCGGTACCAACCCATTTGTTTTCGGTGGGATCATCACATCTCTAGCTCTTGCTTTAGGCCTTTCCGACGAGCTTTTGTCCTTGGGACAATTTATGATGCCGGCAAATCTGCTTGATGTAATTTATTGTCGTGATTCCCATATCATCTCTCCGAGACAAGATGGCCGGTACACTTTAATGATCAACCGTCGTCTGGTGCCCGGTGTAGTGCTACCTTGTCCTAATCAGATCGACGTCCGAAGCCACAATAACTGGCGTTTTGCTCTTGATGCACCTGCAGCACAACAACAGGAAAATCCGGCTGCTAATTTCGAGGCCATGCAAGCCCACATGAATCGGCAAGATCAACTGTTCCACGCAATGGAACAAAACCAAGCTGAGACTTTACGTCTTGTTCGAGAGTTACAGCATGATCCACAGGAAATGCAGCGCGACCAACAAGAGTTACGACGTGAACATCGCGAGTATGCTTTCCAGAACGATCGTAACTTCGAAGCATTAAATGCTCGCATAGGGGATGCTCTTCATCTTAACGATTCTGATTCCGACAGGCGTCGACGACCTCGTACTAGAGGTAGAGGAGCAAGAGGACAAAATTTTCCAAGCGACGAGTGATCACCCTTCTCCTTTCTGATTTCTCCTGGTTCTATCGCATTGAGGACAATGCTTATTTTATGTTTAGGGGAGTCAGAACATTTCTTAGCTCGTTTTCTATTTTCTTTGCTCTAGTTAGTATTTCCTTTTTGTTTCTTTTTCCATGTATTGCAAAATTTCCATTCAATAAAATACATGTTTATAAAATTTTAGTCTTTTATGTTTAATTCTCGTGCTTATTCGAATTCCTCCATTTTCTTGAGCCATAACGAAAAACTTAAAACGCATATATTAACATACTCAACTAGTATTAAGGTTGCTTATTTTTATAAATAAGAACTCGAGCGCGACTAAAACAAAATTATTATCGTCATAACACTTCAAAACCCCAACGCGTTAGATTGATTTAAGTACTTATTATACCAACACCTTAAGATTTAGTTTTAAAATAATCCCGAGTAGTTTATAAAAGCAGTCGGCACCGCCTTAAACGACAAACTACGTGGAGAATCGATGAATATAAGTGATTGACCAAGATTTTTAAGGAAATTTTTTATTAGAAGATGCACTTATTAAGTTAGATGGTCCTTACCAGATCATTTAATTCAACAATTGCGGAAACTATAAAATATTTATGCAAACATCCTTTATGAATTGGTTCGGTTTTTGAACTTGGTATGACGACGGTCCGATCCCATAATTTGTAATTGGATAAAGGAGTACCAAATATAAGCACCAGAACTCCTAGCTGGATTATAAAGATCAAAGTCACTAACCGGTTACTCCACTATGTGCGCGTAAGGTAAAGGGCTTAATGTGATTGCACCAGAATGAAAACGGGTGAAACGAAACGAAAGTATTAGGTCGAGTTATAATTCATGACTAAATTTGGTCTGCATAAATGAGGTTATCTAGTGTTATTACGGTAATTTTGGTGTCGATGTCTAAACTTGAGTTATCCAACAAAGAAGTGAATAGCAACCAAATACGAATTGAATTGTGTTTTATATCTGCGTTTGACTTATGCTTAAATGATTTGTCATTTTTACTTCTTGCTTGAGGACAAGCAAAGGTTTAAGTATAGGGGAGTTTGATAACACGAATTTATATAACATATTTGACTTAATTTTCATAGATAATGTTACTATTTTTATTTAATTATATTATTTTATTTCTGTATTACGTTGGTATTTTCTATGTTTCAGGTATTTGTATTAGACAAAGATAAAATTGAGCAAAGAAATAAATTTGAGAAAAAATCGGATTAAAAAGCAAAAGAAATGAAGCAAGGGGTAATAATAGCAAAAGGAGGAGTAAAAGAAGAAGAAAATAATTATACAAACCAAAAGACTAAGCCCAACACGCGAAGGCCCAGGAAGCAAAAGTCCTCAAGGTGTGACGACCGTCACAGCCTTGAGACGATCGTCTCCTTGCAGCCACCCACGTGAGACGTGCGTCTCACTCTTCCTCACTAAGTAGGAGGCGCCCGCCTCCCAAGCTGGGGCCCACGTCTCCAAATCCTCCCATTCAGGGACCCACGTTTTAATATATTTTCATGAAGTGAGACCCACGTCTCACACTACTTCTTCAGATGAGACGTCCGTCTCCCACGTTCTGGCAGTTTTGCACACGTTCACCACTCGCCTTCGTACAAGATTAGAAACGGGAAATTACGAGAAGTTACAAGTGAAGCCTATAAATACAGAGTTCAAGCATCAGTGCAAGGGTCGGCAAAATTTTACCGAACAACCGTTACTTCGTTTTTCTTTCGCATTTGTATTTTATTTTAGTTTGTACTTTTATTTTATTTTTCCATTTCAGTTTCTTATTTTTGATTTTCTTTTTAGTTTTAAGTTTCTATAATTTTTCTCACGATAATTTCTATACCATAAATTATTGTGTACTTTTCACTGATCTAACCTTACGTTAGATCTAGTGCTTATTTTCCTTGTCGCAATTTCTTTTCGATTCAAGAAATTTCCGAGCAGATCCAATCGACTTGTGGTGGAATGTTCGTTTATTTTAAAGAACAAGATTATTCCAATATTCATATTTTCAGGTTTTTAATATAATTATTTTATTTTATTTAAAGTATTGTTGCTTGGTATTTATTTATATGATTATGGAAATGTTTAAATATATTGAACCTTATTATTTATGCATGTCCGAATTAATAAATATGTCCGGCTAAACCGTTTAGGTATCGGTAAGTAATAGTAGTAAGAGTAGGAATTAAATTGTTCAAGCTAAAATCTTAATTAACTTAAATTCTGGTTATGGCTTTTTGTAATTAAAATCAATCTTTTCGTTACGAAAGTAAGAAAAGTATAATAGGTTAGGATTGAGACCACGAAAGTGTGAGGTTTTAACCGGATAGCTAAAGTTAGGCATTCGATTTAAATATAGCGAGAGCGCTTTAAAACGAATTAGATTTTGTTAAGTTTTCAAAGAATATTTTTTAAACACTTATGGGCTAGCGAGAGCAGACATAGGGCTTTAGGAGTATAATCTGAGATAAGACTACGAAAGTGTGAGTTGAGGGTTTTTAAACTGATAATTTCTACGGAACAATTAAGTTAACCATCTTTATACGCTTAGGTTCGATTTACTCCGCTTAGGTTCACTACATTACGTACCGATATCCGTTTTATTTATATTTTTCCTTAAACCTTTATCAAAAAGAATTATTCGCCTTAGTGGTATACAGTAACTTAGGATAACGATAGATCGATTTATAGTCTTTGTGGGTTCGATATCTTTTTAAAACTACGTGATAGGACTGTGCACTTGCAGTCTCCCGATTTATAAACGATAAATTCGCGATCAATATTCACTTCAAATTTCATCAGATTTTTTTAGGATTTACATTTACTTCAAATCTCATCAGATTTTCTTAAGATTTATATTCACTTTTAATTTCATCAGATTATATTAAGATTTATGTTCATTTCAATTTTCACCAGATTTTCTGAAGACTTATATTCACTTATGATTTCATCATATATTCTGAAGACTTATATCCATTTTAAATTCCATCAGATTTTTTTAGGATTTATATTTACTTCAAATTACATCACATTTTTTTAAGATTTATATTCATTTCAAATTTTATCATATTATCTTTAAATTTATGTCCATTTCAATTGTCACCAGATTTTCTATAGATTTACTTTTACTTCAATTTTCATCTTATTTTCTGAAGACTTATATTCACTTCAAATTTCATTAGATTTGCTTAAGATTTATATTCACTTCAAATTTCATCAGATTATATTAAGATTTATGTTCACTTCAATTTTCACCAGATTTTCTGAAGACTTATATTCACATCTCATTTCATCATATTTTCTGAAGACTTATGTTCACTTCAAATTTCATCAAAGTTTTTTAGGATTTATATTTACTTTAAGTTTCATCATATTTTTTTAATATTTATATTCAATTCAAATTTCATCATATTATCTTTAAAATATGTTCATTTCAATTTTTACTAAATTTTTTGAATACTTATATTCACTTCGAATTTCACATGATTTTCTGAAGACTTATATTCACTTCAAATTTCATCAGATTTTTTAAGGATTTATAGTTACATCAAATTTCATCAGATTTTCTTAAGATTTAAATTGACTTTTAATTTTATTAGATTATATTAAGATTTATGTTCACTTCAATTTTCATCAGATTTTCTGAAGACTTATATTCACTTATGATTTCATCATATTTTCTGAAGACTTATATTCATTTTAAATTCCATCCGATTTTTTTAGGATTTATATTTACTTCAAATTACATCACATTTTTTTAAGATTTATATTCACTTCAAATTTCATCATATTTTCTTTAAATTTATGTCCATTTCAATTTTCACCAAATTTTCTATAGATTTTCTTTTACTTCAATTTTCATCATTTTTTTTGAAGACTTATATTCACTTCAAATTTTCTTAAGATTTATATTCACTTCAAATTTCATCAGATTATATTAAGATTTATGTTCACTTCAATTTTCACCAGATTTTCTGAAGACTTATATTCACATCTCATTTCATCATATTTTCTGAAGACTTATGTTCACTTCAAATTTCATCAAATTTTTTTAGGATTTATATTTACTTTAAATTTCATCATATTTTCTTAATATTTATATTCACTTCAAATTTCATCATATTATCTTTAAATTTAGTATTATTTCAATTTTTACTAAATTTTTTGAAGACTTATATTCACTTCGAATTTCACACGATTTTTTGAAGATTTATATTCACTTCAAATTTTATCATATTTTCTTTAAATTTATGTCCATTTCAATTTTCATCAGATTTTCTATAGATTTTCTTTTACTTCAATTTTCATCATATTTTCTGAAGACTTATATTAACTTTAAATTTCATCAGATTTTCTTAAGAATTATATTCACTTCAAATTTCATCAAATTATATTAAGATTTATGTTCACTTCAATTTTCCCCAGATTTTCTGAAGATTTATATTCACATATTATTTCATCATATTTTCTTAAGACTTATGTTCACTTCAAATTTCATTAGATTTTTTTAACAATTATATTTACTTTAAATTTCATCATAGTTTCTTACTATTTATATTCACTTCAAATTAAATCAGATTATCTTTAACTTTATTTTCATTTAAATTTTAACCAAATTTTCTAAAGACTTATATTCACTTCAAATTTCATTAGATTTTCTTAAGATTTATGTTCACTTCAAATTTCATCAGATTATATTAAGATTTATGTTCACTTCAATTTTCACCAGATTTTCTGAAGACGTATATTCACATCTCATTTCATCATATTTTCTGAAGACTTATGTTCACTTCAAATTTCATCAAATTTTTTTAGGATTTATATTTACTTTAAATTTCATCATATTTTCTGAATATTTATATTCACTTCAAATTTCATCATATTATCTGTAAATTTATGTTCATTTCAATTTTTACTAAATTTTTTGAAGACTTATATTCACTTCGAATTTGACAAGATTTTCTGAAGATTTACATTCACTAAAAATTTCATCAGATTTTTTTAGGATTTATATTTACTTTAAATTTCATCATATTTCTTACTATTTATATTCACTTCAAATTAAATCAGATTATCTTTAACTTTATGTTCATTTCAATTTTAACTAAATTTTCTAAAGACTTATATTCACTTCAAATTTCATTAGATTTTCATAAGATTATATTAAGATTTATGTCCACTTCAATTTTCACCAGATTTTCTGAAGACTTATATTCACATCTCATTTCATCATATTTTCTGAAGACTTTTGTTCACTTCAAATTTCATCAAATTTTTTATGGATTTATATTCACTTTAAATTTCATCATATTTTCTTAATATTAATATTCACTTCAAATTTCATCATATTATCTTTAAATTTATGTTCATTTCAATTTTTACTAAATTTTTTGAATACTTATATTCACTTCGAATTTCACCAGATTCTCTGGAGACTTATATTCACTTCAAATTTCATCAGATTTTTGAAGAATTTATATTTACTTCAAATTTCATTAGATTTTCTTAAGATTTATATTCATTTTTAATTTCATCAGATTATATTAAGATTTATGTTAACTTCAATTTTCACCAGATTTTCTAAAGACTTATATTCACTTATGATTTCATCATATTTTCTGAAGACTTATATTCATTTTAAATTCCATCAGATTTTTTTAGGATTTATATTTACTTCAAATTACATCACATTTTTTTAACATTTATATTCACTTCAAATTTCATCATATTATCTTTAAATTTATATTCATTTCAATTTTCACCAGATTTTCTATAGATTTACTTTTAGTTCAATTTTCATTATAATTTCTGAAGACTTATATTCACTTCAAATTTCATCAGATTTTCTTAAGATTTATATTCACTTCAAATTTCATCAGATTATATTAAGATTTATGTTCAATTCAATTTTCACCATATTTTCTGAAGACTTCTATTCACATCTCATTTCATGATATTTTCTGAAGACTTATGTTCACTTCAAATTTCATTAAATTTTTTTAGGATTTATATTTACTTTAAATTTCATCATATTTTCTTAATATTTATATTCACTTCAAATTTCATCATATTATCGTTAAATTTATGTTCATTTCAATTTTTACTAAATTTTTTGAAAACTTATATTCACTTCGAATTTCACCAGATTTTCTAAAGAGTTATATTCACTTCAAATTTCATCAGATTTTTTGAGGATTTATATTTACTTCAAATTTCATCAGATTTTCTTAAGATTTATATTCACTTTTAATTTCATCAGATTATATTCAGATTTATGTTCACTTCAATTTTCACCAGATTTTCTGAAGACTTATATTCACTTATGATTTCGTCATATTTTCTGAAGATTTATATTCAATTTAAATTCCATAAGATTTTTTTAGGATTTATATTTACTTCAAATTACATCACTTTTTCTTAAGATTTATATTCACTTAAAATTTCATCATATTATCTTTAAATTTATGTCCATTTCAATTTTCACCAGATTTTCTATAGATTTACTTTTACTTCAATTTTCATTATATTTTCTGAAGACTTATATTCACTTCAAATTTCATCAGATTATATTAAGATTTATTTTCACTTCAATTTTCACCAGATTTTCTGAATACTTATATTTACATCTCATTTCATTATATTTTCTGAAGACTTATGTTTACTTCAAATTTCATCAAAGTTTTTTAGGATTTATATTTACTTTAAATTTCATCATATTTTCTTAATATTTATATTCACTTCAAATTTCATCATATTATCTTTAAATTATGTTCATTTCAATTTTTACTATTTTTTTTAATACTTATATTCACTTCGAATTTCACCAGATTTTCTGAAGACTTATAGTCACATCTCATTTCATCATATTTTCTAAAAAGATATGTTCACTTCAAATTTCATCAAATTTTTTTAGGATCTATATTTACTTTAAATTTCATCATATTTTCTTTATATTTATATTCACTTTAAATTTCATCATATTATCTTTAAATTTATGTTCATTTCAATTTTTACAAATTTTTTTGAAGACTTATATTCACTTCGAATTTCACCAGATTTTCCGAAGATTTATATTCACTTCAAATTTCATCAGATTTTTTTAGGATTTATATTTACTTTAAATTTCATCATATTTTCTTACTATTTATATTCACTTCAAATGAAATCATATTATCTTTAACTTTATGTTCATTTCAATTTTAACCAAATTTTCTAAAGACTTATATTCACTTCAAATTTCATTAGATT
Source organism: Vicia sativa (assembly GCA_021764765.1). Classification (NCBI taxonomy): domain Eukaryota; kingdom Viridiplantae; phylum Streptophyta; class Magnoliopsida; order Fabales; family Fabaceae; genus Vicia; species Vicia sativa. Next base: position 157,215,260 of record CM038795.1, on the reverse strand, counting down.
TTCTATTGACTTGTATTCACTTCAAATTTCATCAGATTATATTAAGCTTTATGTTCACTTCAATTTCACCAGATTTTTTGAAGACTTATATTCACATCTCATTTCATCATATTTTTTGAAGACTTATGTTCCCTTCAAATTTCGTCCAATTTTATTAGAATTTATATTTACTTTAAATTTCATCATAATTTTTTAATATTTATATTCACTTCAAATTTCATCATATTATCTTTAAATTAATGTTCATTTCAATTTTTACTAAATTTTTTGAATACTTATATTCACTTCGAATTTCACCAGATTTTCTAAAGACTTATATTCACTTCAAATTTCATTAGATTTTTTTAGGATTTATATTTACTTCAAATTTCATCAGATTTTCTAAAGATTTATATTCACTTTTAACTTCCTCAGATTATATTAAGATTTATGTTCACTTCAATTTTCACCAGATTTACTGAAGACTTATATTCACTTATGATTTCATCATATTTTCTGAAGACTTATATTCAATTTAAATTCCATCAGATATTTTTAGGATTTATATTTACTTCAAATTACATCACATTTTCTTAAGATTTATACTCACTTCAAATTTCATCATATTATCTTTAAATTTATGTCCATTTCAATTTTCACTAGATTTTCTATAGATTTACTTTTACTTCAATTTTCATCATATTTTCTAAAGACTTATATTCACTTCAAATTTCATCAGATTTTCTTAAGATTTATATTCACCTCAAATTTCATCAGATTATATTAAGATTTATGTTCACTTCAATTTTCACCAGATTTTCTGAAGACTTATAGTCACATCTCATTTCATCATATTTTCTGAAGACTTATGTTCACTTCAAATTTCATCAAATTTTTTTAGGATTTATATTTACTTTAAATTTCATCATATTTTCTTAATATTTATATTCACTTCAAATTTCATCATATTATCTTTAAATTTATGTTCATTTCAATTTTTTCAAAATTTTTTCAAGACTTATATTCACTTCGAATTTCACCAGATTTTCTGAAGACTTATAGTCACTTCAAATTTCATCAGATTTTTTTAGGATTTATATTTACTTTAAATTTCATCATATTTTCTTACTATTTATATTCACTTCAAATTAAATCATATTATCTTTAACTTTATGTTCATTTCAATTTCAACCAAATTTTCTAAAGACTTATATTCACTTCAAATTTCATTAGATTTTTTTCAGATTTGTATTCACTTCAAATTTCATCAGATTATATTAAGATTTATGTTCACTTCAATTTTCACCAGATTTACTGAAGACTTATATTCATATCTCATTTCATCATATTTTCTGAAGACTTATGTTCACTTCAAATTTCATCAAATTTTTTTAGGATTTATATTTACTTTAAATTTCATCATATTTTTTTAATATTTATATTCACTTCAAATTTCATCATATTATCTTTAAATTAATGTTCATTTCAATTTTTACTAAATTTTATGAATACTTATATTCACTTCGAATTTCACCAGATTTTCTGAAGACTTATATTCACTTCAAATTTCATCAGATTTTTTTAAGATTTATATTTACTTCAAATTTCATCAGATTTTCTTAAGATTTATATTCACTTTTAATTTCATCAGATTATATTAAGATTTATGTTCACTTCAATTTTCACCAGATTTTCTGAAGACTTATATTCACTTCAAATTTCATTAGATTTTCTTAAGATTATATTCACTTCAAATTTCATCACATTATATTAAGATTTATGTTCACTTCAATTTTCATCAGATTAACTGAAGACTTATATTCACATGTCCTTTCATCATATTTTCTGAAGACTTATGTTCACTTCAAATTTCATTAAATTCTTTTAGGATTTATATTTACTTTAAATTTCATCATATTTTCTTAATATTTATATTCACTTCAAATTTCATCATATTATCTTTAAGTTTATGTTCATTTCAATTTTTTCCAAATTTTTTGAATACTTATATTCACTTCGAATTTCACCAGATTTTCTGAAGACTTATATTCACTTCATATTTCATCAGATTTTTTTAGGATTTATATTTACTTCAAATTTCATCAGATTTTCTTAAGATTTATATTCACTTTTAATTTCATCAGATTATATTAATATTTATGTTCACTTCAATTTTCACCAGATTTTTTGAAGACTTATACTTATGATTTCATCATATTTTCTGAGGACTTATATTCACATTAAATTCTATCAGATGTTTTTAGGATTTATATTTACTTCAAATAACATCACATTTTCTTAAGATTTATATTCACTTCAAATTTCATCATATTATCTTTAAATTTTTGTTCATTTGAATTTTCACCAGATTTTCTAAAGATTTACGTTTACTTCAATTTTCATCATATTTTCTGAAGACTTATATTCACTTCAAATTTCATTAGATTTTCTTAAGATTTATATTCACTTCAAATTTCATCAGATTATATTAAGATTTATGTTCACTTCAATTTTCACCAGATTTTCTGAAGACTTATATTCACATCTCATTTCATCATATTTTCTGAAGACTTATGTTCACTTCAAATTTCATCAATTTTTTTGAGGATTTATATTTACTTTAAATTTCATCATATTTTCTTAATATTTATATTCACTTAAAATTTCATCATATTATCTTTAAATTTATGTTCATTTCAATTTTTACCAAATTTTCTGAAGACTTAAATTCATTTCGAATTTCACCAGATTTTCTGAAGACTTATATTCACTTCAAATTTCATCAGATTTTTTTAGGATTTATATTTACTTCAAATTTCATCAGATTTTCTTAAAATTTATATTCACTTTTAATTTCATCATATTATATTAAGATTTATGTTCACTTATATTTTCACAAGATTTTCTGATGAGTTATATTCACTTGTGATGTCATCATATTTTATGAAGTCTTATGTTCACTTCAAATTTCATCAGATTTTTTTAGGATTTATATTTACTTCAAATTTCATCACATTTTTTTAAGATTTATATTCACTTTAAATTTTATCATATTATCTTTAAATTTTATTTCAATTTTTACCAGATTTTTCTGAAGACTTATATTCACTTCAAATTTCACCAGATTTTCTGAAGACTTTATTCACTTCAAATTTCTTCAAATTTTTTTAGGATTTATATTTTCTTCAAATTTCATCATATTTTGGGTGTCGATAACAAGATTAAGAACCTGTAAAGTCAAATGAAAAATTGCATTAGATCGACATTTTTCTTGAATAATAAATTAAATTTATTCAAATCATGTTAATATAACCTCTTGGTCAACAAGACATGTAGGCATAAGAGGCTTCAATGTCTTTCTATCCCAACTATATTTGATTTAGTTTTAATCAGAACCTCAGCACTATAAAGAATAGAATATATGTATGAAATGTCATTACTCAGTTGTTATCAAAACAGATGTGAAAAATAAAAATTACAAATAGGTTTTAGCATGTAAATAGACATACCCATTTGTGTTCTAATCATTGGCCATAAAGATGTATGCGGTAAGGTAGGAACAAATGGAATCCAGTTTCATATTTGCGGTGGGTCTGAAAGTCATTGGCATCCAGTGTCGTGCACTAAATATGTCATTTTGTAAATAATGAATGGATAAAATGTTATATTAGGTTTGGTTTAAAAACATTAGACAATGCTTACCAAAGGAATTTTGAAATTACTTTGACTATGATCATATCCAATCAGGCATCCTGGTTGATTATTCAGGTAAAAATTGTGGTCATCATAGTCTTCAGGCTGGCAGAACAAGTTCCTCTTAAGCCTCTTGTATAGTTTTTCATTCAGCATTCCAGTCATCTCTGTTGTGATCTTGAGTTTGGCAGGGGCTGATGTTGGGCCCAAATACATTGTAAATTTTTAAGTGGTGGGTTTCCTCTGTATTTCTAACCTTTTTTTAACCAACTTTTTACAATCGACTATATGGGTTGAAGTTGTGGAGTCATACTCTTTTGAGTCTTCACTATCATGAAACAATGAGCCAGTAGATTGGTGCCTATCAAAACCATTAAAGAAATCAAAAGAGTAATGTTAATAAAAGGATTACTAAGTAACTGGTTCATTTACTTATTAACAAGTTATTTGAAAGAAACTTTACCTTGAAGATATCATAACAATCTCATATTTGTAGTTGTTTTTGCGAGCCTCCGAGAACTGCTCCGTGATTAGAATAGAATGAGTAGAAGTGTTTGTATTCCTTCTACTCCTCCTATCAGGGGTTGCAATCCTTTTACTTATGTGTGTTGAGTGTTTGTTTCCATGGTTGACGGAGAAGTTTGTTTTATTTTGTCTGTTTGTGTTTGAATGATCGGTGAAGTATAACAATTCAAGTGAAACAATAATTGTGAAGTATATTTGTATCGTAAGCGTGCATGCTTATATGGATTTCGAAGTAGCTATAGGTGTAGGTAATCCTTCATGATTAAAGCGTGCATCCTTAGGCATACCAAAGGTTATTTCACAGATTTATCTTCTCAATGTAACTTGAATAAAGCAACTTTTTATTGTACAGTAAAAGTTGTAACAATCTTTTAGTTCACTTCTATTTGCAGATTTAGTGTGATACTACAAATTAGTTTGTTTCTTATTTTTAAAACAAAAACTAAAAAAATGAAAGAAAAAAAGAGCAAAGGGGGTTCACATTGGATCGAACCCATGCCCTTTTGTATGAATGCATGTAGATTGTCTTTAACCAGTGCTCTCTCCACTAGGGCGCAATGCCAATTCATTTATTATTTACAATCAAATGCATAAGTAATAAACTTACTTGATAAAATTGGTTGAATGCAAAACAAGTAAAAACGGAAAAAAAGAAAAAGGGGGTTCACATTGGATCGAACCCGTGCCCTTGTGTATGCATGCATGTAGAGTATATTTAACCAGTGCTCTCTCCACTGGGGTGAAATGCCAATTTAGTTATTATTTATAATCAAATAAATAAGTAATAAGCTCACTTGGTAAAATTGGTTGAATGCAAAACAAGTAAAAAACAGAAAAAAGCAAAAGGGGGGTTCACATTTGATCGAACTCGCGCCCTTGTGTATGCATGCATGTAGAGTATATTTAACCAGTGCTCTCTCCACTGGGGCTCAATGCCAATTCAGTTATTATTTACAATTGAATAAATAAGTAATAAACTTACTTGGTAAATTTGGTTGAATGCAAAACAAGTAAAAAGCGGAAAAAAGCAAAAAGGGGGTTCACATTGGATCGAACCCGCGCCCTTTTGTATGAATGCATGCAGAGTGTGTTTAACCAGTGCTCTCTCCACTGGGGCGCAATGTCAATTTGTTTATTATTTACAATCAAATGCTTAAGTGATAAACTTACTTAGTAAAATTTATTGAATGCAAAACAAGTAAAAAATGGAAAAAAGCAAAAGGGGGGTTCCCATTGGATCGAACTTGCCCCCTTGTGTGTGTATGCATATAGCGTATATTTAACCCGTGCTTTCTCCACTGGGGCGCAATGTCAATTCAGTTATCATTTACAATCAAATAAATAAGTAATAAACTTAGTAAAATTGGTTGAATGCAAAACAAGTAAAAAATGGAAAAAAAGCAAAAGGGGGTTCACATTGGATCGAACTCGCGCCCTTTTGTATCAATGCATGTAGAGTGTCTTTAACCAGTGATCTCTCCACTGGGGAAATATTCCAATTCGATTATTATTTACAATCAAATAAATAAGTAATAAACTTACATGGTAAAATTGGTTGAATACAAAAGACGTAAAAAATGGGGAAAAAAAGCAAAAAGGGGGTTCACATTGGATCGAACCCACGCTCTTGTGTGTGCATGCATGTAGAGTATATTTAACCAGTGCTCTCTCCACTAGGGCGCAATACCAATTCTTTTTATATTTACAATCAAATGCATAAGTAATAAACTTACTAGGTAAAATTGGTTGAATACAAAACAAGTAAAAAAAGAAAAAAAGAAAAAGGGGGGGGGTCTGCATTTTAATTATCAAATACATAAACACATAAATTTAATTATCTACATTTTGGTATTTCTCTATTTAAATTTGAACTTTGAACACAATAAAGGAATTACAGTTGCAAAATATGTTTTCATTGGAAAAACCTCTACAAGGTGCATGGATTAAAAGTATCACAATGTAATAGTTGTCTTAATAAATTCAACAAATAACTACAAAAAATCTACAATGAACATTGGTTGGTGGTCTCCACCTATCATCAATCCATCTTCCTCACCCAAGCGGAATGATTGTCATACGGGTTATACATGTTGAATTTTATATCATCTCTGACTCCAACTTGGATTTGGGTTGCAAACGCCCTCCATCCACTACATATTCTCATTTCAAAAGAATAAGTCTCCGCTTCCAACACACAAAGATGGGATTCTTAATTCGTACCAATCAAAGTTATATGATCCAGGCCCGTATTTGCCAAGTATTCTCCCATGGAACGAGGTAAAGTCTATAATACAATTGAAACAAACTTCAAAATTATAGTAGTTGAATCACAAAAAAAAAAACAGACTTAACAATAGCAAAACTAATTAGTGGATAGAGAAGCCAACCAAATATTTAGTGGTATTGGGATCCTTTGTCACTGTTAAATTGAATGTTACTGCTTTTCGAAGGGACCGAGTTTTGGTATGCCAAGTGGGGAATGAGGCGGGAGTAATCGGTTCCATAATTGTAATGATGTGGAAATCATTTTCTCCCAAGTACCGAAATAAAATATGGTGATGACCTTGGAAGTTGGAATGCTCTCTTAAGGTCATCCAGTCATTGGTGATCCTAGGGATTTCATCGTCATCGTTGAATTCAAACCTTAATGGGAGACCGTTGGCATCATATAAACTCCAAACACTGGCCAACATAGCTCCAAACTCTTCGGAGAATTCCCGTTCAATCTCATTGTGCACCTAACGATGCACATGATATAAAAACAGTTTTTTATAATATAGCATATTCTTTAAAAATGCACACACCATTCAACATATATATAAAACCTTATCAACCAACAAACCAACTTAAGCTTACTCACAACCGTAAGCATCTGTATAAAACCTTATTAACCAACAAACCAACCTAGGCTTACTCACAACCATAAGCAAGTATGTGTTATCGCCGATTAAAAAACAAACACTCACAATAAACGTAAACAACAAACAGATTATCCAAAACAAACAAATTTTGCTTCATGAAAACCCTAATCGACACGAACAAACAAACCTAACCTTCGAACTCACAAACCTAAGCAACAATATTTTCATTTCATGCATACAAAAGCATTGATCGTTATGTTATCAATAAAAAACAATGATCGAAAATGATGGAACTTACCTCTCCTTTGACATGCGCAGTAATGAAATGGCTCTTCCCTGGTTTTTGAAGAAGTTATTGCACCGTCACCATTTTTTTATTGTGAAGTTTTTCTTTTTTTGTTGTTGTTGTAGATGGTGTGAACCATTTAGAATGGGAAATGAGGATGAATGGTATCGTTTGGTGGGAGTTACAGTTAGGTTGGAAGTAGAAGGTGTAGGGACACGCGTGTTATGAATGGAGATTGAAATTTTGTCACTGGAAAACCGTAAATAGCATACTCCATCGTGTTTTGTGGGAGAAATAAATAGCATACTTTGCATTTTCTCATTGGTTAAGATATTTTTTAAACTACACAGCAATTGAGTATTTTTAATATGTTTATTTAAATAAATTTAAAAAAGATTTTAAAGATAGTACTAAACAATCATACACATTCAACAAATAAAAACTCTTACATTTATCATGTCATTACAGTATTTTAAAAATAAAAATGGGATTTATTGTGTGCACTACCTTTACCCTCTTAAAAAATATTCAATCTACTAAATTAATATTATTCGTGATTCCTATTTATTTACTTTATACGATGAGAATATCGATTATTTAAATATTTTTTAAAAGTTTTAAATATACCAAATTTTGTTAACCGGTTAAAGGTATGTGAATTGTCGGTGTTAATTTATTGGTTGATAGTGTAAAAAATTTGTTACACTTTTTCTCTTTTGTTAATACTAGTTACTATTTATAATAATTTGTTTAAAAGATGTAATGCTATTGAGTTTGAAGTGTCATGAGAGAATACAATCATCAAAGGGTGGTACTCCAAAAGAGAGTATTTATTACTGAAAACCAAAAGGTGCAAACATTTTTCTTTTCACTTTATATTTACTCCATAAAACTGCAATTGCATGCGACTCTTGGAAATTGACTCTCGGTGATGATTAGTCCACCACACAATAATATTAGTACATAATATTCAATGCATGTGATATTGCTTACCATATGGAGCAAAATCGTAGTACATACTTCAAAATGCAGCAAAAGTAGTAACCAACTACTTGCCATAGCTTCATAAATAGTACTAATAAAACATGTTCAAAACATATCTAAACATATTCAAAACCAATTGATGTTTTGTAAATTAACAAAAGAAACATAACATAAACAAGTACCAAATTCACAACTCACCTAAGTCAAACCAAAATAAAACTAGCATATCATCATCCACAACTTATCACCATTACAAAAATTCCACAAAACAACACATATCAGATATTGACCTACACTTCCCTATGCTTAATCAAAGACACCTTCTAACAACCTAAAAATAACATTCACCGGTTCGCAACGGTCACTATCACACGTGCAACCTCAGGAAGCTTAATGTTGAATACAAGAGTGTCTCCTTTTATAAGACCTTTTTTCTGTACAAACTCAAACCAACGTCCCCCGAGATATTTTTCTACATACTTCTTCTTGTATGCGGTGTGAACCGCACAATCTTACCTATCACCATCCTTCAACTCTATCATTATTTTGGAAATCCAAGAGCAAGTTTTGATGACATGTTGAGGAAATTGATGCAGATAAATATAAGTTTCCATTAGCAACAATACATTATTTTTATAAACATCCTACATTACAGCTAAATGATATCACATTTAACTTACAAGAACATTTCTCTCAACGACCTTCAGATCATAAACTTCTTTTCTCCATGAACAGTATGTTGAAGCCTTTGATTGGACCTCATCCATTGCTGGATCTTCAGAACTATCTTCATCAAACTGAAAAATAGAATACCACAACATAAACGTCATTTACATTTGGATCAGGCATAATAGTAGACTGTTTCAATTAAAATAATGACATATGAGATATGAATATGAATGAGTTTTTTTATCAACTAAATCAAAAGTTTACAATACATGGAAATTTACAGTTTTGTATATGGAAATCAACAAAATCTCTTGTGTTGTATATTTAAATTTGTCAGATATCAAATCATACAAAAAATCTTAACATAAAAGACAACATCATTTATATAAATAATGTTATACAACTGCATAAGTTTAAATTACTAATACATCATTTTTGGTTATGGCCTATTGTAGATGAATAATAAGTTGTTGTTTCAAGTATAACATCCAAAAGTAAGGCTGGTTACCAATGCAATAGTAATTATTATTAAATGAATTAATACATGTAGCAAATACCATTGAACTTAACAAAGGGTTTTTAGAATATGATCCACCAAAAAAAAACACAATTCCTTCACCAAAATCCACAACCTTCTTAGGGAACACCTCCACTTGACCAAAAATATTAAAAAAAACAACCATGGCCGATATTCATTTCTATAGTGTACATTATTTCATAAATATGGAGTTCACAGTCATACCTTTCTCCATTATCAGAGTCAATTAAGAGAATGCATCTAAGACCGGATTCGAAACACTTCCTTATAACTTTCCTGGGGATTTGCTACACATGAACAAGAAGGAAATGTAAATTAGTACCAAATGTCTAACATTGACTTGGCTTACACCATTAAATGCATCATTTGAACTTACAAACACATTTTTGCTATTTGTCTTCCCGAATTTTATCTTCCTCTTCCAAACAAAGAACCTTGGGAGCCTACCCACATCTTCAACCTTTGGTTCTTCATCTTTATTGCATTAACAACTTTACTATTATATTTTTGTTTTAACCAAATCCATGGCCTAATAAAACCTTAACGTGCCAAATAATGTACTTCACAGATGAAATTATACTAAGTTTATAAAAATATAATATCAATACCCCCACTATCTGAGGAGATGGTGTTGTGAGACGACTTAGAAGCTTGCAACAATTTGCGTTTCTTTACATCCTTTGGTTTCTTCAGCGAGCCATCACGTTTTTCATCAGTTTTTCCATCATCAGCAAAACACGACCCATCAACTGCTGCCGTAATCAAAAGTTTACAACTTAATACACGCTCTACAATATAGATTTCCTTGCACAAAAGACAACACAGTATGAGGACCATCATGAAGAAGCGACGAGATCATTCACATGCGAACACGAGATACGAATAGAAAGGAAAAAACGTTGTAATTGTTGTATCAGGACCATCGTTTGACAAATTAGGGTTGTTAAATAAAGACGAAGGTTCTAAAAGTACTGCGCCACATTATATTTTTGCTTTTGAATGACTTTGGTGTCAGTTTCCTTTTCCACATCTTGGTTTTCCAACTACAAATATAATAGGACATTTTAATTTGTTGTTATTTTATTTAAGTATTAAATATCTTAACCAAAAAAATTCTAATGTAAATAAAATGATTTGTTACATTAGATTTCTTTTTTTTTTTTGGTAATTTAGAAGTTAACATGATAAGTAATTCAACAATGGTCTCTACAGTGCAAGTTAATTTAAAATTACACAATTGACTAACTCCATCGACTCTGTAACACGGTGGGAGAACTGACTTGTTTGTTTTGCACTTTATCGCAAATGTTGCCGATAGCAAAAGTCCCCATCGACTTTTCTTTTATCCGATAAATTAAAGGTGAAAAGAACATGAAATACCTTTGATAGATTCTGAGTATGGGAGGTAATTATGAAAAGGAAAGGTGTTAGCACCCTTTCCATCCCTAGTTATCTATGAGATCTTAATTTCTTAGCTCACTTTTTGAAAACTTGCTTTCTGTGTGTGTGATTTGAAAAAGTATTTTGAAAAATATTTTTCTTTGACTTCGTAATGATTCTTGAGTCAGTCCTCAAGAATGTATACGAAGTGTTTAAAAATATTCGTTTTGAAAATGTAACTTTGTAATGATTCTCGTATGAATGTATACAAAGTGTTTGTTTGAAAGTATTTTGAAAAGAGTGTGAGGTGTGAAAAGTATTTTGATTGATTGGAGCAAGCAATTTAGAGTCTTATTACCTACTCAGAAGGGGCCGTTCTTGTTATTTTCCTCCTCATTTAGAATAAGGCTATTCATACCATTAGTTGGTAGGTAACGTTATCCGTTGGATGTGAAGGGACGGGCGTAGGGTCATCGTATGGTCATTGAAGGAAACTTTGTAAGGATACCTTAGCAATTCGTAGGGACGATCATCACTTATTCGTAGGCAACAACTGAGGGACGAGATCATATATTCGTAGGCAACATCGAGGGTCATCGAGGGACTATGATCTTTGTGATGATTTTTGAATCGAGGGTCTTTTGTTAATGGTACCCCTATGTTCGACGAACATGGCCATTGTGTTCGTAAGGCAACAAGAGAGGATACCCTAGAGTGTGAGTGTGCAAAGTGTGTTAAATTAGGGTTTTCTAAGTTGTTTTTAGATCTTGCCATACAATCCTATTAGCATACATCTAAGCAGTTAATATGTACGAAAAAGTAAAAGTGCGGAAAGATAAAGTCATATGCTAGTATATGGCTTTGGGGCAGTTACATAATAGGAGGTGCGGAAAGTAAAAGCGGAAAATAAATCCTAGTTTAAGATATTACATCCTGTGAGAAGATACATAACATTGGAAAAATGCGAGAAATTAAACCTAACTATTACAACTTGTGAGCAGTTACAATAATTGGAAAAATATCGCAAGAACGATTAAATCGAAATAAGAGAAAATGATGTTAGTAAAAGATTTTTGATGTTAGTAGAAAAAGTTTTAAAATTAGTAAAAAGTTTAAGATTAATAAAAAAACCTAATTACTAGAAAGAAAAACATTTTTTGTATTTTTTTGGATTGATTTTATTTGAGATAAATAATTAAAAGTCTAATTTTATGGTTAATTAAACAATTAATAAAAAATAAAAGGCAAAAAATATTTTTTTGGTGTCAAAAATTAAATTAGGATTTTAGAAACCTAAATCTAGAAATAAAAATATTTTTGTGATTTTTTATTATATTTAAAAAATATTTGAAAGAAAATTAAATTAAGAAAAGAAATTAGAAAAAAAAATAAGAAAAACAAAAAATGGGTTCAGGCGCTGGGAATCGAACTCAAGTCCCCCTGGGTGGCTAACCAACATGCTTGCCATCTGAGCTTCCTGCACATGGTGTTAGTGGAATGAAAAGAAATATATATATATATATATATATATATATATATATATATATATATATATATATATATATAATTAAATTTAAAATATATTGAAAATGAAAACGCACACACAAGGGGCTTCGTCCCCGATTCAATTTTATGGAACTTTTACCGACGACTAATCTGTGGGTAAGTCTTTTACCTACGGTCGCATATTTGTAAAATCAAATACAAGCAATATAAATTACTTGTGAGACCATGGTTCAATTGCAATTGACATCCTGTGCACGATGGTACTCATCGTTTGATCCAATTTTTCCTAAATAAGAAAACCCCAAATCGGAGCTTCAAACCCTAACCATGGTGGAATACGATTCCTGCACTCAAACTTCAATCAGGCTATACAAAAAGCATCGAAACATCCTTACAAACACAATACATGATCAAATTATGTTAAATATGGATGAATATGTGAAATTGAAATTGAAAAATAACGTGTCCAACCGTGATCGTGATTTCGCGTTTCAGTATGCTTTGATTGACTGTGAATGGCTGGGATTGATCAGAGAGCACCGATGGAGCTAATGGACACCTTAGAATTGCTTGAATCGATGGAATTATTGGTCTGCAAGTAACTTGGAAGTCACATACTTTTGAGATTTTGTTAGGGTTTTCTTGGATGCAAATTTGTCTCCTGATCAACTGGATTCAATGTGTTTATATAGAGGAAGGATTAGGTCAAGTGATTGCAATCAAATATATGCTAATTGTGATTATTAAAATTTTATTTGAAAATCAAATGTAATCTTTCTATTTTTGGCTCAATTATGTTTCAACCACTTCCAATCACTTGCTTGATGCCCAAGGCTGAATATTTGATTAATTTCTGATTGAAAACAATATCCATGCGCCTCTTGCCATTTAATTGATATTTTATTTGATTTATTTTGAATTTAAATGAATAAAATAAAAAATAAATGAAATAAAAATTATGTCCATGCACCAATGGGCTTAGAGGTCCTCTGACATGTTATATCCACGTTCATACTTCAAAAATTAAGCTCATTAACTCAAAAAGTAAAAAATGTTCAATTGACATTTCATGCAGTTCTTCAAACTTACCAGTTTTGCTCAAGTCATAACTTGCTCAATTTTTATCATTTGAGAGTGTTCTTGGACTTTTTAGAAATCTTAAGATATCCTTTAAATTCTCCATTTGGTTTCATCTCCATTGAAGCTTTCATGCTCATGTACACTTCTTTGGAAAAAGATGACTTTTTGTTGACTTTTAGAAGGACATATAATGTCTTGACCCATAACTCTCAAATGAAGCATTTTGGACGAATCTTGTGAGACACAAAGTTGTATAGGATTGAATTCCCTTTAAAATGAGCTTTTGTGGAAAAATTTCTTATGAAGTATGTGAAAGTTATGCCTGGTCAAAGTTCTGTTGACTTTCCCTTAAGAAACCCTAATTTAGAAAATTTTGACTTTTGATCACTCCTTGGATTTTCTTGATGATTCATGATCAAACCTTGATCAAATGATTAATGTGACTTCAAAATATTGATGTTGACCAAAAATTTGCATGTTGATCCAATACACCTGATTTTCACCCATCTAAGCAATTGACAGAGCAAACTTAGGTTATGAAGCTTGAAACTTGACATGATGACACCTTGAGACATATGAGGAGGCATGATGCTCACTTGAGCCATTATAACTCATATTTGTCATGAGAGAAGCAAAACCCTAGATATGGCTTAATTCCTTAGGAGAGGATTTGTTTGGTCAACCCTTGAGTAGTTCTTGAGTATGGATATGCCTCTTGATCTTGAAAATAGGAGGAGAAATTTTGGGATATAAAAGACTATGATAATTGGATCTGATTCGCAGTTGACCCACTCCATTAACTCTGATCATTGGATTTAATTCAGAGATGACCAACTCCTTCAACTCTGATCATTGGACCTGATTTAGAGTTGCCAACTCCATCGACTCTGATCATTGCATTTGATTCGCAGTTGACCAATTCCACTGACTCTGATCATTGGATCTAATTCAATAGTTGACCCACCCCACTAACTCTGATCATTAGATCTGATTCAGAGTTGACCAACTCCATCGACTCTGATCATTAGATATGATTTAGAGTTGACTAACTCCATCGACTCCGATCATTGGATCTAATTCAAAATTGACCAAATCTATCAACTTTGATCATTTGAACTGATTCAGAGTTGACCCAATCCATCGACTCTGATCATTGGATCTGATTCAGAGTTGACCAACTCCACTGACTCTGATCATTATATTTGATTCGTAGTTGACCCACTCCATCGACTCTGATCATTGATTCTGATTCGCAGTTGACCCACTTAATTGACTCTAATCATTGGATCTGATTCAAAGTTGACCCACTTCATTGACTCTGATCATTGGATCTGATTCATAATTGACCAACTCCATTAACTCTAATAATTGGATTTGATTTATAGTTGATCCACTTCATCGACTCTGATCATTAGATCTGATTCAGAGTTGACTCGCTTCATCGACTCTGATCATTGGATCTAATTCGCAATTGACCCACTCAATCGACTCTGATCAATGGATCTTATTCGTAGTTGACCAACTCCATCGACTCTGATCATTGGATTTTATTCACAATTGACCCACTCCATTGACTCAGATCATTGTATCTGATTCAGCAGTTGACCTACTCCACTGACTCTGATCATTGGATCCGATTCAAAGTTGACCAACTCCATCAATGCTGATCATTAGATCTGATTCATAGTTGACCAACTCCATCTACTCTGATCATTGGATTTGATTCACAGTTGACCAACTCCATTGACTCTGGTCATTAGATTTAATTTGCAGTTGACCAACTCCACTGACTTTGACCATTGGATCTAATTCAAAGTTGACCAAATCTATCAACTTTGATCATTGAAACTGATTCAGAGTTGACCAAATCCATCGATTCTGATCATTGGATCTGATTCAGAGTTGACGAACTCCACTGGCTCTGATCATTAGATCTGATTTGCAGTTGACCCACTCCATCGACTCTGATCATTGGATCTGATTTGCAGTTGACCCACTTAATTGACTTTGATCATTGGATCTGATTCAAAGTTGACCCACTTCATTGACTCTAATCATTGGATCTGATTCATAATTGACCAACTCCATTGACTCTAATAATTGGATTTGATTTAGAGTTGATCCACTTCATCGACTCTGATCATTGGATCTGATTCAGAGTTGACTCGCTTCATCGACTCTGATCATTGGATCTAATTCGCAATTGACCCACTCAATCGACTCTGATCAATGGATCTTATTCGTAGTTGACCAACTCCATCGACTCTGATCATTGGATTTGATTCACAATTGACCCACTCCATTGACTCTGATCATTGGATCTGATTCAGCAGTTGACCTACTCCACTGACTCTGATCATTGGATCCGATTCAAAGTTGACCAACTCCATCAATGCTGATCATTAGATCTGATTCATAGTTGACCAACTCCATCTACTCTGATCATTGGATTTGATTCACAGTTGACCAACTCCATTGACTCTGGTCATTAGATTTAATTTGCAGTTGACCAACTCCACTGACTTTGACCATTGGATCTAATTCAAAGTTGACCAAATCTATCAACTTTGATCATTGAAACTGATTCAGAGTTGACCAAATCCATCGATTCTGATCATTGGATCTGATTCAGAGTTGACGAACTCCACTGGCTCTGATCATTAGATCTGATTTGCAGTTGACCCACTCCATCGACTCTGATCATTGGATCTGATTTACAGTTGACCCACTTAATTGACTCTGATCATTGGATCTGATTCAAAGTTGACCCACTTCATTGACTCTAATCATTGGATCTGATTCATAATTGACCAACTCCATTGACTCTAATAATTGGATTTGATTTAGCGTTGATCCACTTCATCGACTATGATCATTGGGTCTGATTTAGTGTTGACTCGCTTCATCGACTCTGATAATTGGATCTGATTCACAGTTGACCCACTCAATCGACTCTAATCACTGGATCTTATTCGTAGTTGACCAACTCCACTGACTCTGATCATTGGATCTGATTCGCAATTGACCCACTCCATTGAATCTGATCGTAGGATCTAATTCAGTAGTTGACCCACTCCACTAACTTTGATCATTGGATCTGATTCAGAGTTGACCAACTCCATCAATTCTGATCATTGGATCTGATTCATAGTTGACCAACTTCATCGACTCTGATAATTGGATTTGATTCGCAGTTGACCAACTCCATTGACTCTGGTCATTAGATTTAATTTGCAGTTGACCAACTCCGACTTTGACCATTGGATCTAATTCAAAGTTGACCAAATCTATCAACTTTGATCATTGAAACTGATTCAGAGTTGACCAAATCCATCGATTCTGATCATTGGATCTGATTCAGAGTTGACCAACTCCACTGGCTCTGATCATTAGATCTGATTTGCAGTTGACCCACTCCATCGACTCTGATCATTGGATCTGATTTACAGTTGACCCACTTAATTGACTCTGATCATTGGATCTGATTCAAAGTTGACCCACTTCATTGACTCTAATCATTGGATCTGATTCATAATTGACCAACTCCATTGACTCTAATAATTGGATTTGATTTAGGGTTGATCCACTTCATCGACTATGATCATTGGGTCTGATTTAGTGTTGACTCGCTTCATCGACTCTGATAATTGGATCTGATTCACAGTTGACCCACTCAATCGACTCTAATCACTGGATCTTATTCGTAGTTGACCAACTCCACTGACTCTGATCATTGGATCTGATTCGCAATTGACCCACTCCATTGAATCTGATCGTAGGATCTAATTCAGTAGTTGACCCACTCCACTAACTTTGATCATTGGATCTGATTCAGAGTTGACCAACTCCATCAATTCTGATCATTTGATCTGATTCATAGTTGACCAACTCCATCGACTTTGATCATTGGATCTGATTCGCAGTTGACCAACTCCATTGACTCCGGTCATTAGATTTAATTTGCAGTTGACCAACTCCACTGACTCTGATCATTGGATCTAATTCAGAGTTGACCAACTCCCCTTAAATTTGATCAATGGATCTGGTTTAGAGTTGACCAACTCCATCGACTATGATCATTGGATTTGATTCGTAGTAGATCAACTTCATTGACTATGATCAGTGGATCTAATTCGCATTTGACTAACTCCACTGATTCTGATCATTGGATCTGATTCAGAGTTGACCAACTCCATCAATTCTGATCATTGGATCTGATTCATAGTTGACCAACTTCATCGACTCTGATAATTGGATTTGATTCGCAGTTGACCAACTCCATTGACTCTGGTCATTAGATTTAATTTGCAGTTGACCAACTCCACTGACTTTGACCATTGGATCTAATTCAAAGTTGACCAAATCTATCAACTTTGATCATTGAAGCGATTCGAGTTGACCAAATCCATCGATTCGATCATTGGATCGATTGAGTTGACCAACTCCTGCTCGATCATTAGATCGATTTGCGATTGACCCACTCGACTCGATCATTGGATCGATTTGCGATTGACCCACTTAATTGACTTTGATCATTGGATCGATTCAAAGTTGACCCACTTCATTGACTCTCATTGGATCGATTCATAATTGACCAACTCCATTGACTCTAATAATTGGATTTGATTTAGAGTTGATCCACTTCATCGACTCTGATCATTGGATCTGATTCAGAGTTGACTCGCTTCATCGACTCTGATCATTGGATCTTATTCGCAATTGACCCACTCAATCGACTCTGATCAATGGATCTTATTCGTAGTTGACCAACTCCATCGACTCTGATCATTGGATTTGATTCACAATTGACCCACTCCATTGACTCTGATCATTGGATCTGATTCAGCAGTTGACCTACTCCACTGACTCTGATCATTGGATCTGATTCAGAGTTGACCAACTCCATCAATTCTGATCATTGGATCTGATTCATAGTTGACCAACTTCATCGACTCTGATAATTGGATTTGATTCGCAGTTGACCAACTCCATTGACTCTGGTCATTAGATTTAATTTGCAGTTGACCAACTCCACTGACTTTGACCATTGGATCTAATTCAAAGTTGACCAAATCTATCAACTTTGATCATTGAAACTGATTCAGAGTTGACCAAATCCATCGATTCTGATCATTGGATCTGATTCAGAGTTGACCAACTCCAGCTCGATCATTAGATCGATTGCGATTGACCCTCCATCGACTCTGATCATTGGATCTGATTTGCAGTTGACCCACTTAATTGACTTTGATCATTGGATCTGATTCAAAGTTGACCCACTTCATTGACTCTAATCATTGGATCTGATTCATAATTGACCAACTCCATTGACTCTAATAATTGGATTTGATTTAGAGTTGATCCACTTCATCGACTCTGATCATTGGATCTGATTCAGAGTTGACTCGCTTCATCGACTCTGATCATTGGATCTAATTCGCAATTGACCCACTCAATCGACTCTGATCAATGGATCTTATTCGTAGTTGACCAACTCCATCGATTCTGATCATTGGATTTTATTCACAATTGACCCACTCCATTGACTCAGATCATTGGATTTGATTCAACAGTTGACCTACTCCACTGACTCTGATCATTGGATCCGATTCAGAGTTGACCAACTCCATCAATTCTGATCATTGGATCTGATTCATAGTTGACCAACTCCATCTACTCTGATCATTGGATTTGATTCACAGTTGACCAACTCCATTGACTCTGGTCATTAGATTTAATTTGCAGTTGACCAACTCCACTGACTTTGATCATTGGATCTAATTCAAAGTTGACCAAGTCTATCGACTTTGATCATTGGAACTGATTTAGAGTTGACCAAATCCATCGATTCTGATCATTGGATCTGATTCAGAGTTGACGAACTCCACTGGCTCTGATCATTAGATCTGATTTGCAGTTGACCCACTCCATCGACTCTGATCATTGGATCTGATATGCAGTTGACCCACTTAATTGACTCTGATCATTAGATCTGATTCAAAGTTGACCCACTTCATTGACTCTAATCATTGGATCTGATTCATAATTGACCAACTCCATTGACTCTAATAATTGGATTTGATTTAGGGTTGATCCACTTCATCGACTATGATCATTGGGTCTGATTTAGTGTTGACTCGCTTCATCGACTCTGATAATTGGATCTGATTCACAGTTGACCCACTCAATCGACTCAATCATGGATCTTATTCGTAGTTGACCAACCCACCGACTCGATCATTGGATCGATTCGCATTGACCCTCCATTGAATCGATCGTAGGATCTAATTCAGTAGTTGACCCACTCCACTAACTTTGATCATTGGATCTGATTCAGAGTTGACCAACTCCATCAATTCTGATCATTGGATCTGATTCATAGTTGACCAACTCCATCGACTCTGATCATTGGATCTGATTCGCAGTTGACCAACTCCATTGACTCCGGTCATTAGATTTAATTTGCAGTTGACCAACTCCACTTACTCTGATCATTGGATCTAATTCAGAGTTGACCAACTCCCCTTAAATTTGATCAATGGATCTGGTTTAGAGTTGACCAACTCCATCGACTATGATCATTGGATTTGATTCGTAGTAGATCAACTTCATTGACTATGATCAGTGGATCTAATTCGCATTTGACTAACTCCACTGATTCTGATCATTGGATCTGATTCAGAGTTGACCAACTCCACTTAAATTTGATCATTGGATCTGATTCAGAGTCGACCAACTCAATCGACTATAATCATTGGATATGATTCTCAATTGACCAACTTCATCAACTTTGATCAATGCATCTGATTAAGAGTTGACCAACTTCATCGACTATGATCATTAGATCTAATTCGCAGTTGACCAACTCCACTGATTCTGATAATTGGATCTGATTCAGTGTTGACCAACTCCACTTAAATTTGATCAATGGATCTGATTCAAAGTTAGCCAACTCCATCGACTCTGATCATTGGATATGATTCGTAGTTGGTCAACTCCACCGACTCTAATTATTGGATCTGATTAAGAGTTGACCAATTCCATCGACTCTGATCATTGAATTTGATTCGTAGTTGACCCACTTCATTGAATCTGATAATTGGATCTGATTCAGAGTTGGCCAACTCCATCGATTCAGATCATTGGATCTGATTTCGAGTTGACCAACTTCATCGACCTTGATCATTGGATCTGATTCGCAGTTGACCCATTCCATTATCTCTGATCATTGGATATGATTCAATGGTTGGCCCAGTCAACTGACTATAATCATTGGATCTAATTCAGAGTTGATTAACTCCATCGACTTTAATTATTGGATCTGATTCAGAATAGACCAACTCGATCAACTTCATTTGATATGATTCAAAGTTGACGAACTCCATCGACTCTGATTATTGGATCTGATTCAGAGTTGACCAACTCCATTGAATCTAATCATTAGATCTGATTCGCGGTTGACCCAATCCAACGACTCTGATTATTGGATTTGATTCGCAGTTGGCCCACTTCATTGACTCTGATTATTGGATCTAATCAAAGTTAACCAACTTCATTGACTCTAATCATTGGATATGATCAGAATTGACCAACTCCATCGACTCTGATCATTTAATCTGATTCAGAGTTGACCCACTTCATCGACTCTGATCATTGGATCTGATTGAGAGTTGAATTACTTCATCGACTCTGTTCATTGGATCTGATTCGCAGTTGACCCACTCAATTGACTCTGATAATTAGTTATGATTCATAGTTGATCAACTCCACTGACTCTGATCATTGGATTTGATTCATAGTTGACCCACTCCGTTGACTCTGATCATTGGAGCTAATTCAACGGTTGACCTAGTCCACTAACTTTGATCATTGGATCTGATTCAGACTTGACCAACTCCATCAACTCTGATCATTGCATATGATTCATAGTTTACCAACTCCATCGACTCTAATCATTGGATCTGATTCGCAATTGACCAACTCCATTGACTCTGATCATTAGAATTGATTCGTAGTTGACTAACTCCACTGACTCTGGTCATTGAATCTGATTCAAAGTTGACCAACTCCACTTAAATTTGATCATTGGATCTGATTCAGAGTTAATCAAATCCACTAACTCTGATCATTCTATCTAATTCGTGGTTGACCCAATCCATAGACTCTGATCATTGGATATGATTCACAGTTGACCCATTTAATTGACTCTGATTCAAAGTTGACCCATTCCATTGACTCTGATCATTGGATCTGATTCAGTAGTTGACCCACTCCACTGACTCTGGTCATTGGATTTAATTCATAGTTGACCAACTCCATCAACTTTGATCATTGGATCTGATTCATAGTTGACCAACTCCATCGACTCTGATCATTGGATTTGATTCGTAGTTGACCAACTCCATTGACTCTGATCATTAGACTTGATTCACAATTGACCAACTCCACTGACTCTGATCATTGGATCTGATTTAAAGTTGACCAACTCCACTTAAATTTGATCATTGGATCTGATTCAAAGATGACCTACTTCATCGACTCTAATCATTGGATCTGATTCGTAGTTGACCAACTCCATTGACTCTAATCATTGGATCTAATTCGCCGTTGACCAACTCCACTGACTCTGATCATTGGATCCAATTCAGAGTTGACAACTCCACTAACTCTGATCATTAGATCAGATTAATAGTTGAGCAACTCCGTTGACTCTGGTCAATGGATATGATTCGCAGTTGACCAACTCTACTAACTTAGATAATTAGATATGATTCAGAGTTAACAAACTCCACTGACTATGATCATTAGATCTGTTTTAGAGTTGACCAACTCCATCGATTATGATCATCAGATCTGATTCACAGTTGATCAACTCCATCGACTCTGATAATTGGATTTGATTCAGAGTTGACCAACTCCATCGACTCTAATCATTGTATCTAATTCAGAGTTGACCAACTCCATCTTCTCTGATCATTGGATATGATTCGGAGTTGACCACTTCATTGACTTTGATTATTGAATCTGATTTAGAGTTGACCAACTCCATCGACTCTGATCATTAGATCTGATTCGTAGTTGACCCATTCTATTGACTTGGATCATTAGATCTGATTCAACATTTGACCCACTGCACTAACTCTGATTATTGGATCTGATTCAGAGTTGACCAACTCCATTGACTCTGATCATTGGATCTGATTCAGAGTAGACCAACTCGATCGACTCTGATCATTAGATGTGATTCATAGTTGATCAACTCCATCGACTCTGATCATTAGATATGATTAAGAGTTTACCCACTCCATCGACTCTGATCATTGGATCTCATTAAGAGTTGACCAACTCCACTAACGTTGATCATTAGATTTGATTTGCGGTTGACCCAATCCAATGAATTTGATCATTGGATGTGATTCGCAGTTGACCCACTTCATCGACTCTAATCATTGGATCTGATTCAGAATTTGATTTCTAAATCGTGATTTTCATTGCTTTTATCAATATCTTTTGAAATTTAAAAAATTCATATTTAATTCTTCTTATTTTAAAAAATTCTAAAATTTAGTAAATAAATATTGTATAGTATTCTGAACACATATGAAAAAAAATTACTGAAAAACTTAAAAACTTAAGGGTAATTAAACCGTTTAAATTGTTTTAGAAAATAACAAGGACTAAAACTGCATGAAAAAAAGTTTGCGAGAACCATTATTCAAAGGAAAATTTTAGAGGGACCAAAATTGTAGGATCGCATATTTATAGGGATTAAAAACATATTTAACCTTTATAAATATTATCTTCTACATATTGTCGAATAAAACCACATATTTGTTGATGTTCAAACTCTCACCAGACACAGAATCCGACTTTGCGAAACTAAAAAATGGTAAATGCAATTTCTTCACAAATAGTAAGCCTTTCGTATCACCCTTCTATAAATGATAATTGGAACCATTCAACAATACCATCTTTATCTTTGTATTTGACTCCCTCATTCAAACAAGTAACATAGCCCTTAACCAGACTCTGATGTGACTCTGGTGGGAAGTCAAGACAAAATAACAGAATAATACGCAGCAAATATAAAATTCTCCACCCTTGTAGGAATATTAAGGATCAACAACAAATATAAGACGACAAATTAAACAAACAAAAGCATAAAAGAACATCGATATTTTTAACGTGAAAAATCCTTCAATACGTGAGTAAAAACTGCAGGTCGTCCAGACTAAAGAAATAGATACACTATAATCAATTGAAGGTACAAGATAATCTTAAAGTGATTCACAAAATAGTGATAACAACCGCGAATCACAAATCAAACTAACTTACAAATAAGAATAAAAAAGATGAAAAAATTACCCGAATCTATAGCTTCAGTGCGAAGTGGATATCTCTCAACGCATAACTTGTTCTGAAATTTTGAGCAATCAAAAAGTAGATACATGTGTTGCGAACAGTCCAGCAAATTTCATCTTGATCCGACGGTTAACGAATCGAGGATCATCGATTTAGTGAGACTAGTGCAGAAAAAATAGAAACGAGTTTCTCTCATTTTTTTTCTTTTTTGAATCCTTATTTTCTCTCTATTTCTCTCTATCCTAAATTGACACTCTCCGATTAAATAAGTGAGACAAATGGACTATTCATATTTGAGTTTGAATCCACGTAAAAAAGAAGGGAGCTCAAGTCCAATAAAAATAAAGTGGACGATTTTCATGTCACACTTCGTTACCTCGCCCGTATTACCGAGGTTATATCTCCTTCGTGTCAGAGGTAATTATAAAATTATTTGTAGGAGTTTGAGGTTTAGGGTTAAGATGTATTTCTGTCTCATAAGTGTGGTTGCTCTTGTCCTATTGTTTTTATTCCGTGAACCCCTCATGATCGAATAGAAAGCTTTCCATGGGTTTTGAATTTGCAATATAAGTTTGTTGTTTAAATTGGAAATAAAGTTATCATTCAAAAGGAATATCTAACCACATTTAAAAATCCTACAATCAGTACGTTAACCTAAAACATCACAAACGTAATAAATTCACATAAATTATCACAAGAAAATAATGGTACGTGGCACGTCCGAGTTAGAAATTCATATTGTTTGAAAATTTATTGTTTATTGATGATTAAAGATGAGTGCAAATAAAATATAGTGTTCAAATTCAAAAAACAAGTTAATATACCACTTTATCTTTTAATGAAAGTGGTATATTAATTTTTCTAAACAATCATAAAAAATGAAAATAAGTTATGTAGTAAGACACAAAAGATCAACTCAAGATGAAAGAGCAGTTTCCAATATGATCGAGTTGAATTAATTCCACCATATAACTAATTATAGAAGAACTAATCAACAAAATTAAAAATCTCCCAAACATATTTTTCGGGGAAAATGTTGGGATCAATAAAGTGCACATGGCATGACTAAATAACAATCTCCTTATCTCAAATCATCAACAAAAAAAATACTATTATTCTTATTTTGTTTGCAAATTTAATCAAAATAAGATATGTGATCGCTTGATATTGAGCTATAATTTGAAGGATGCTCCTGTTGTGTGTAAATAGAAGAAGGAAGCATAGGAAGTGTTGATGAAGTTGGCATACTAGCAATTGATACATCTTGTGAAGAAGGAAGCATGTTAGCTTCCATGAGTTTGTATTTATGTATTTCTTCCCTTATAGCATTAAGTTCACCTAGTAATAATTGAACTTGTTGTTGCAAAGATGAAATTGCACCCATGCATCCATAAACTGGATCTCTTAGTCTTACATTTGCTTCATAAACTAAACTATTTGCTGCATCTGCTCTTTGATTCTCTGGTACCTCCTAAAACACATCACCATATATCACAAATGTTACATCATTTTTTCATATGTAAAAATATTTTGTAATAGTGAGTTAGGGTTTTATTTGTATTTACCAATAAAAGCTTTGAGACATTGCTGGCACCAAAGACTTTATGAACACAAGCAAACTTTTGAGGCTCATGAGGAGAAAAATATGGAGAAAAAGGACATTCTTGTGCACACCTTCTTCTCAAAAGCTTACATGCTGCACAAGGAGTAGTTGTATTTAGGGTTCCAGAAGAACCTAACATTCTTCCCTTTTGAAAAGTATCATCTCCTTCTTTTTTCTTTCCTATCTCATCAAAAAATCTTCCCCTATTGTGAAACATTAAGCATGAAATTTAGTACTAAATTGAGTAACATTATATCTTAAGATACAAAAAGTATATATATTTGAGAACTTTGGTCGCCATATTAATTAAAAAATTTGTGACAGAAAATACTTTGAAATAGTTTTCTTACCTTTCTCTGGACATTCAGGCATGCTCTATGGAGTATGTAAAATTAGGAATTTATTTATGGAGAGAATATAGATAGAGATTGAAATGATGGAGAGTTCAAAAGGGTATAGAAGAAATGAAGAAAATGTGGGAATTATTCTGGTTTGGTGTGCTTAAAAGGCAAGGTTATAAAGGAAAATCAACACTCCAGCTATATGTAATGTCGAAGAAATATATAGAAACTATTTAGTGTAACTTTGTATAAAATATATAGGAAGAAGTAAATGTTCGATTCAATGGTAGTGGTTGAATTGAACCTCTCGTGGTTTCGAGGATTTTTAAGAATTATATATGGTTAGTTAATTTTGTTTTACAAATCTAGGTCTACTTGTTCACGTGTGAGTTCTTAAATGTGTTTGACTTTGAAAATCAATTTTGTGATTCCATTGGCGCATGCATGTGGTTCTTGCTTCTTAGTGAAGACATGTATAGTCTCCTCATAGTTTTAAATTAAATTTGGCAATCATAATAAACATTGCAGTATAAAGAATTTTGAGGCCATTCCGATGTCAATATTATCACAATCTCGGCGAATTCATTTACAGTTTTCCACATTTTGCTTTAATAGATATTTATATGGTAACAGAGGCGAAGTCAGACATTATATATCGATGAGGTTAAACTTAAAAATGAAAATATAAATAAATTACGTTGAAAACAAAAAATAATATTATTTAAAATAATACATTACAATGCAAATCGTTTATCATCCATTTATTAAAAATAAACTAAAATAACATCATTGATAATTGTTTTAAGAAAATATTTTTCTATAAAAATTACAAGTGGTCATTTAACCAGTGATCACTCATTTTGTTACATAACGGACTCTTTACAAACTTCATAGGTGAAAAAACACGTTCCACACTTGCAGTTGCTACCGACAAAACTAAAGTCAACTTCAGAAGCTTATAAAACATATAAAATGTGTTGCACTTATTTCAACAAGTTTTACATAAAAATCTGAAAGTCCTTTTAACTTTGCAAATTTTTAGTCACATCTAACACAATTTTGAAGTTGATGTTGAACTACCACTTCCGACACATCTACAAAATCATTTGGATAAAATTCAACCATCCTTAGTAATTTTTTCACATCAAAATTGTAAATGATGATGAAGGACTCAAAGATGAATATATTGTAAAAGTTCAGTATTCTCTTCATGAAACCTTACATTGAGCTCATGCAACTACAAATCTAAAAAATTAAACAAACAATCATGCTTATAATGATGCAAATTAGAAACACTAGAAATTGTAGCATATCACCTAGGTTTCTTCCCTTGTACATATAGTGCATCCATATCAGATACTTCAATATCATGCTTACTGAAAATTTTCATAATCTTAGATATAAGTTCTTCTCATCCATCATTCCTCATTTCTTGTAATTCTTGTTTGATAGCAGTAGCAAGTGATAAAGCATTCAAAATATCTTGATCATGCTTTTGTAACGTACACTCAAATCATTTGTAAATCCTAAAATCTCAACCATCGTATAACATGAAGATAAAATCAAAAGATTGAAGCACATCTAACAAAAGCATAGTTTTTCCATATTTTTCAAATGATGTATCATTCCCAACTTCTTCAAGTATCCAAATAATAACACCATACGAACTCATCCAACTAATGAGAGTTCTTAAGTGGAAACCCCAACGAGTGTCACCCGATCTAGCAATAGATGATTCTTGATTTAATCCACTACCAGTCTCTATCTGGCCCTCTTCAATTGATTTAGAAAATTGAGTTACTTGTTTGTCTCAAAGAAATTCATGTCTCCTGTTAGAAGATCGTATAAAATTAACAAGCATAAACTCATCACTTGGATAGTGGACTAGTTGCACTCCATATTAAGTGGGATAATTAGTTTCAATTATTCGTACGATCTATTTAAGGCTAGAGGATGTATGATCGAGCATATAGGCATGTAAATCAATTGTGTTAGCAAAAATTGAACTAAGAAGCCAAATGTATAAATATACGAGTCATATGAATACGGTTGGGGAGGACATCCATTTTTTCACATATGAGAACTCAAAAACCCTCTTCCACGTCTCATAAAAAATAAGACAATCTCTATTATAATTACTGTTAATTCTCTAGTTTATGGTTGACATTAATTTTAATAAAACAAATTAGACAGCAACATGTTAAATAGGATGTTCTAACTTGGAGAAAAATAATGTTGAACATAATGTCCTATTCTGATTATTCAACATATTAGCTGGAGTTTGTAGTTTCTGTTGAAGTGTTACATATCCTGAATATTCTTTTAATATTAGGATGTTATATGTGTAGTCTAAGATGAAGAGCTCAAAAGGGTTAAACTAAGATGTTTCATCATCAGAAGAGATATGTCGAATAATGATCCTATGAAGAGCCATTCAACATTGCGCTTGTGACTAGCTGGACAGTTAGATTTAGTTGATGTATTTCTGATGTCGAATATTCTGGGAATATTGTGTTATTCTATATGACGCACAATTTGAAGATTGAAGAGATTAAAGCTGAATTTAAGGAGAATGTTTAGTTTCTAATTATGAAGATAAATTAGGAAACTAATGATTGAAGTCCTATAATTTAGGAGATATATCTACAACCTTATTTGCAACAGCCAATTGCGGTTTTGAAGTGCAATCTAGATAGAAGATTGGAATAAATAGAAGGGTTCAAACCTAATGCATGAATGGAACAAATAATATTGTTTATCTAGTCTTTAGGGTTTGTGTTCCATCAGTCTTGTGATCCACTCTATAGTAGAGATGGACTGTGTTAATTGTAAGTCACTCTTGTATTGTTGAATACTTGAGTTGGACTGTTAGTTAAGTTGTAACTATGAATCACGCATAAAGCTTTTAAGCGTGGTGGTGATTCTTGTTCTTAGAGGAAACTTTTAAGTAACTCTAACTATTGTTCTTAGTCAAAAGTCTTGTCTAAGTATTAGCTTTGAAGTGTAACTACTAAAATTGTTCTAACTTTGTTTAGAATTGTTATTGTCATTGTTGTGACTGAAAGGGAAATGCGAGGTGTCTCATATCTAAGAGTTTTTAGGTAGAAGTATAGCACGGAGTAGTGATTAAGTGATAAGTTGTAAACGGTAGAGTTTAGCTTTGAATTGATATTTTCTAGTGAATTTCTTTCTTGACTTGGTAGCCTTCAAATGTAGTTGATGTTGCACCGAACTGTGTTAACAATTTTATGTGTTCCTTTATTTTTCTGCGATGTTTATTTTATGCATTGTGTGTTTGTTCAGAGATTAGTGTCTTGAGATCTCTTAGGATATATCTCATCTATATATGAGAATTTACTTACCGGCTTTTTAACCATAGTTAGTATAATAGAGGTTCCAACTATAATTATTTACAGATCTGTTAGATAGTTACGTAATTGGTTAAATAAGCTTTCAATAAACAGTATTTTATTTTCAACATTTAATTAAATATATTCCCCTGATAATGTATTCCCTCAAACAATCTAGCACTGTTCTTTATTATTATAAACTACATCTCATATTTAGTATATCATAGTGTGCATCTAGTCCCAATAACATCTATATGTGCATGAATGAGTCACACTAAACACTTATAAAGACCTTAATTCACACTAGTGACATTATTTTTCTTTACACCTGCACATACTTCAACATAGTATGAAAGCTCTCCCTTCAATTGCATACCAGTTTATTGATAATATAAAATCCAGAATCATTCTAGCTCGAAATCATCTGTGACCGATCACGTAGTAAATTTCTTCATCAAAGGAATTGAATTGAAGGGAAAGAATATTGTGGTTTACCAATGACTTTATTTCTTTATTTTTGGGTTAGGATTTTGAGGAGTGTTTTGTCAAAGTGGGTGATGAAAGAGATGGAAAAGTGATCAAGAGGAAGAGTGTATTTGCAGGGGTGATTGGTATTGAAAACAGTGAAAGGTATGAATGCTTAAACTCCAAGGAAATGATACCATCTGTTATTGTTTGACTTGACCCGTATCTTCAGGCCTATGAATCTATACATTGAATTTCAACCTAATGTTAATTAGGGTTCGGGTATAATTAGTTTAATACAAGTTACAATTTAGAAAAATCTAACTCTCCCAACGTGTGTTTGTTTTTTTTAATCAAGAAATATATTAAAAAAGAATTAAGGTTCTCTAAACCTATTAGACAAGAGACCAGAGAATCGGCACAAAAAGAACATAATAACAAACTAAAAAAGTCTCTAAAGAAATTGTAAAGGATCTTTACTAAACACATAGAGACTATATTTGGAGAATGTAATTTCGCAGTAAAAAGACCACCTCCAAACCAAGGCTTTAATGTTTCAAATCATGTTGTTTAGAAAAATGTATTCTAAGAGAATATTTTGACCAAAAGAAAATATTGAATTTGGTTCTTAAAATTGTAGATTCACTACAAAAAATACTTTCAGTTGGGACGTGAATTTCACGTCACATCATAAAATTAGCGACGTGTTCAATCATATGTTGGGGAGTAGGTGACAAATTTGTTGCGGCGTGTTTATCATGTCACAAAGTTGTGACGTGTATTTCACGGCGCAACATATTTGCACAGAAAACAAGACTCTTTATTTGCCACGTGATTTTCACGTCACTAAGTTGTGAAGTGAAAATCACGTCGCAACCAATTTTATTTTATTATTTCTATTCTCAAATTTATTTAATATCACGTGATCAGTGAATTTGTTTTAATATATATAAATTCAGTGTTGCGACGTGAAACACATGTCACAACATTGTGACATGTTTTCCACATCGCTAGTATTTTTTTAAATTTATTATCAGAACGTTTGCTTTTCTTTTATATTTAATAAATTTTATATTATAAATTTAATATAATAAAATTAATAAACTAAAATTAATAAACTAAAACTATATAATAAAATTTAATATAATAAAACTAAAATTTAAAACTTAAAATTTTATAATTTAATATATTAAAAATTAAAAAGTATTAATTAATTAATATCTTACACAAATTCAAATTTAAATATAAAATAAATAAAAGTTTTTTTACGGGTCATCTTGGCCGGATAATTATCAATGTCAAAATCATCTTCGTTTCTGTCATCCTCCGACTCTTGACAACGAACATTTTGATTTCCACCAAACCCTTGCATAAATCGTCTCATTTGCTCCTCCATATCAGATTGCCTCTTCGCCATGATCTCTATTTGTCGCTCTTGCTCTTGCTTATTGCCGCCACTTGGGTCTCCATTGCGGCCTCACATTGCGCTGACTTGCGTCTCGCCTCATTTGACGTCAATTTTCTTAGTGTTTCAAATTATTCTGGTGTAGGATTTGGTTCACTTGACCCTCTTTCTCCATCTCTAACTCTTTGAAATAGATTTCTATCACCAATTCTCAAGTCACACGCCAAATTTCCACCACCAAAAAAACAACCATTAGGCCCTTTTCCGCCAATGACTTGATCCCAAATATAAAAATCAAAATCCCGATGAAGCGGCTCCCCCTCTGCTGGAGTATATTGAGGATTATTTTTTAGAAAAATTGCGAGCAATGTCTGATAATCCTCCTACACATACATACAATAAAAATTTTAAATTATATATATATATATATATATATATATATATATATATATTGTCACATGATTTTCACGCAACAACTTTATCAATTGCCACATGATAATCACGCCACAAAATTATCATTAAATTTAAAAAATTAGTTGTCACGTGATTTTCACGCATCAAAATTTTATCAGTTGCCACGTGAAAATCACACCACAAAGTTTTCATTAAATTATAATCGATAAACAACATAAATGAAATAACTTACATAAGCTTTCAGCGTGCGTTCGTCAACAAAATCCCCTGATTTCTTTGTCCGAGTCTTTTTAATCAACTCAACAATCAGTGGTGGTCTCCCCAAATTCTTAGTCTAGATAATTAAACTAAATTTAATTTAATAAAATGTATTATGATTAAAAATATAACTTAAAAAGTGGTAATATTTATCATGCATCGAACATGCTCCGAAGTACTTACACTTCCGACAGTATTCACGCAATCCCCTTTTCAGATGCCCTCGTCTTCTTAAAATTTCCAGATTTTGCCTTAAATTCTGGTGACTTGCAATATTTAAGAAGTTGGTCAAAAATCTCTACACCTATCCAGTTCGGACGAATACCATGAAGCTCAAAATTCTCTCTAACACGCCGCATTATGTCAGAAAGTCGCCTTGAGATAAAACATAACTATTATATACATCTTAATTTTTTTTAATAATATTATTTTATTTTTCATTAAGATAAAACATATATTATTATTAATAATATATTAATTTTTAAAAACAACAATATATAATAGTTTTAATAATATAATAGTTTTGATAATCCTCCTACAAATACATACATAAAAATTTAAATAATATATATATATATATATATATATATATATATATATATATATATATATATATATATATATATATATATATATATATATATAAATTATATTATAGTAAAAAGTTGTCACATAATTTTCACGCAACAATATTTTATCAGTTGCCACGTGAAAATTGTATTACCCTTCTAAAAATCCTTGTGGAATATAAAAATTATTTCAGAGTAACATGTCATCAAGGATGCTACAACTCATTATAATAAAATTTACGCATGTCATGCTTATCTGAGGAACACAAACCAATTAAATAATTGAAATAAACATGTTTAACATAACGGAAAGTATTCATAGTTCTTGGATAATTCAAAACATCAACAATAAGGTCACAACCTTAGTTCCACAAAATTATTATCCAATTAAAGCATTAATTCAAAATAAGAGTTTAATATTAACTCTAAACAAATAAACGTTCCCCAGTGTTACAAATCAGAGCATGACACCAGACTCGACAAAACATAATAGTCTAGCTCTACGAGCTATCTTCACCAAAACGCCTAAGCTGCTAACTTCAATCTGAAAATGATCAACAGTAAGGGTGAGACTAAATCACAATTATTATAAGTTATAAGCTCATAAATAAATAGAATTTCATAAGCAAATCATTTCACCCTATTCAACATATTTCAGATTTATCATTTTATTTCCGAACAATACATAAGTCAATAATCCATAAAAACATACAACAATCACGTTATAACACTGGAATACTTCCAATCATGTGATAACACATACAATTAATGCAATGAGACACCGGCTCTATGCATTGTACCAATTATGAATTAAATTTACTACACCGTTCCATTCTAACCCGGACACGGTTATCACCCTCCATTCCATTCCAACCCAGACACGGATACGCATCACTGCCAATTCCAACCCGAACATGGTTATGGCAATTTCACTAATTCCACACAATGAGTATTAACTACTACAACAATGATATGTATGCATGCACATCTTTAAAGTATGCACTATCAACACCGAATATGATAACAACTTCTATCATAAACAATTTTCAATCATATACAACATATACAAGCAATTACATTCACAACTTGTAATGTTATCACAACATACACAATTTAGCAACATCATGTATTCATAATCACACCACAAACACCACATTGTCACATATGTTCACCGGTATGCACACAATGTATAAAACAACATAGTTAAATAAAAATAGGGACTTTTAAAAATAAATCGAGTTACTGCCAATTTTTCCATTTCATAAAATAAAATATTTTATTTAAGTCACAACGTCCAAAACGACAATTAAAACGGATTTACGGTTTAGAAGTTATGAATTTTCAAAATAAAGTATTTTTCAAAAAGCTTTAGTGGTAACCGGTTACTGTTAAGGACCAAATTGTAGTTATTTTGTACATGATTTTGTGGTCCTTAACAATACCTTTTCATATAATTAGTATTATTTATTCTAGTATTTTGGTTTAATTAGGTTTTTATTTAGTTTTGTTTAATATATATTATTTAACTTATTTAACTTTCAATTGTAGAATTTTATTGACTAATTCTCCCAAGCTTGGATTCAAGAATTTTGAAGAGATTTAGGGATGATGCTTTTTGAAGATATTTTTGGATGAAGGAAGCATGCTACAGGTCGCGCTCAGTGCGGTGCCAGCATGATCGCGCTCAGCGCGCTTTACCGGGCTTAGCGCGGTCTGCGAAATTCAGAAAAAAGGACAGACCCATGCTTTCACCTTTTGGCCACCAACCCATCACTTCCAGCTGATTTTTGGCTTGTAAAAAGGAGAAACAACACTTCACCATGATTATGTTTCATCTTTGTAAATTTAGGGCAAGAAATTGTAAAGGAAAACCATAGTTTTTCTTCTTGATTTCTTGATTTTCATCAATCCTACCAACAATCTTGAGAGCAAGCAACCATGGAAATGAGTGGCTAAGCTCTTTTTGTGTCAAGATTAGAGGTAGTTGATCTATATAGTATGTATTTCTTTTAATCCATTTGTGTATGAACATGGTTGATGATTAATATAGTTGAATATCTTTGTTCTTCATCTTTATGCTTTGAGTTTTGCTTGGAAAAGAATACTTCAAAGTAGACTTAGGATATTCATCCTCTAATGAACAAATGCTAGAGATAGATTTGTGTGTTAGTGTTTACAAAATATTGAACTTAATGATTATCATGTCAATAGTTGTAGTGAGGAATCATGCAAAGATTAACATGATAACATTCACAATCTTGGTGGGAAATCTACAAGATTGAGAGGATATGTATTTGTAGAAATCATCTACTATGTTCATCACTTGATTAATTGAATATGTATGAAAATAGATCAATGAAACTAATCTTGACATGCCTCCATATTTGAAAACAAACTCCAACTCTCTTGAATCCAAACCATAACTCTCTTTTAAAAACATTGATTTAGTTATTTGTTTGGAAACTCATGGTTCTAGTAGAGTAGATAACAAACCCTTTGGTTACAATATCTTAAAATACACTTTCCTATTGAAAGACTATAACATACACCAATCCCTGTGGAATCGATAATTAAAAATACTTTGTTCGCGGAGAAAACCTACAACAAAATGGCGCTGTTGGGTTGGCGTTTGTTGTTAGTATAGCAATAGTTGTGTGTTTTAAGACTTTTCTACTAATCTCTCTTGTTTCTTTTGTGTGGCTAGAATTTTTCAGGAATTAGTTTATGCGGGGAAGTATTCCGGCCGACCAACTCCTTTTCGATCCCGAAATTGAAAGGACGGCTAGAAGACTTAATAGTAGTGCTAAAAGAAGAAAAAGACAAGCTAGGCAAAGGCAAGA
This sequence comes from Vicia sativa, assembly GCA_021764765.1. Lineage (NCBI taxonomy): Eukaryota > Viridiplantae > Streptophyta > Magnoliopsida > Fabales > Fabaceae > Vicia > Vicia sativa. The sequence continues at coordinate 157,180,152 of CM038795.1, read as the reverse complement.
AAGAGGAGAAAGAGGAGAAGCATCTACTTCTTCAACACCACCCGTGTTTGGAGGAGTCACCACTATGGCGGAGAATCAACCACAACCACCACCACCACCACCACGGGGGCCGTGTGTCAATAGCCCACGTCACAATGCTCAATTTGCCCGACAAGCAAATGCAAGGGTCGCGGAAATGAAAACGGGCTTGCTTCAACTTCTCTATGCAAGTCCTTTTCATGGCCATGACCATGAAGATCCTTACACCCACCTTACTAAGTTCTATGAGATCGCGGGAGCGGCCGGGGCTCCGGAAGACCAAGAAGAACAATACTTTCAAAGGCTTTTCCCTCATTCTCTAGTGGGGAAGGCAAAAGATTGGTATCTAGACCAATTGCAAGAAACCATGACAAATTGGAACGTTTTGGAGGAAAAGTTCCTTGAAAGATTTTTCCCTCAATCGCGTTTCATGGAGGCAAAGACCGTTATCTCGGTATTTTCACAAGGAGTAAACGAGCCTTTGAATCGGGCATGGGAAAGGTACAAGTCTATGCTTAGGAAGTGTCCGAGCCATGGTTTTGACGAGCTCACCCAAATTCATATCTTCCGAAATGGTCTCCAACCGCAACACAAATTGTTGTTGGATGCCACGGCGGGGGGTTCTTTGATGGCAAAAACACCATATGAAGCAATCCAAATAATTGAGAAGATGGGTAGGAATGATCATCAAACTCAACATGATCAAGGAGGTGTACAAGTGAAAACGGGGGTTCTAGAAATTGGTTCGAGTCACGAAGCACTTGTGGCGCAAAACAAATTGTTTGCGAAACAAGTTGAAGAATTGACAAAACAAATGGCTAGACTCCCTCAACAAATCATGGAGTTACAAGGAACATCAAGTAAGCAAGCTCACCAAATAGCTTGTTGTGAATTGTGCAAAGGAGATCATAAAACCGGATTTTGTCCTCCAGAAAATGAGGAAGCTAACTATATGGCCAACCAAGGGCAAGGGTACCAACAACGAGTTCCTTACCCTTATCAAAATCAAAACCAAGGTTACCAACAAAGGGGTAACCAAGGTTATCAAGGAGGGTGGAGGCAAGATAATAACAATCAAGGTAGGCAAAATCCATATCAAACTCAAAATCAAAATCAAAATCAAAATCAAAATCAAGCTCAACCGCAAAATCAACCTCAAAATCAAGTGAGATCTTCCAACATTCAAGACACTCTAGCTTAATTTATGCAAGCTTCTATGGCTAATCAAAAGAGTACGGAGGCATCTATCAAGAACTTGAAAACTCAAGTGGGGCAACTAGCTAAGCAACTTTCCGAACAAAGTGCTTCAACATCATTTTCCCCAACTACGCAAACAAATCCTAAGGAGCATTGCAAAGCCATAACAACAAGAAGTGGTAGAGTTTGTGATGAGAAAAGGAAAGTGGTTGAAAGAAAAAAGAAATTAGTGGAGAAGGATGAAGAAGTAATAGTGGAGGAAGAGGTAGTTGAAAAAAATGATGATGTTGATGTGGAGGATGACTTAGTTGAAAATGAGGTGTTAGTTGAAAATGAAAAAGAGAATGGTGTAGTTGAAAAGGAGAAAGTAGAGGAGAAAAAGAAGAAAATGAAAAAGGGAAAAGAGAACGAAGTAACTTATCCATTGAGAAGCTTACCATATCCTCACCTTCCTTCTAAAAAGGATGATGCAAAGCACTATGCTCGGTTTATGGATATTTTTAAGCAATTGCAAATAAATATTCCATTTACCGAGGCATTAGAGCAAATGCCCAAATATGCAAAATTCATGAAGGATATCTTGACGAAAAAGAAGCGGTACACGGATCAAGAAACCATCATGGTGGATGCAAGTTGTAGTGCAATAATTCAACGCACACTATTCCGAAAAAAGAAGAGAGTGATCCAGGGCGTGTAACTTTGCCCGTTACTATTGGGGATGTATATGTCAGAAAAGGATAAATTGATTTGGGATCAAGTATCAATTTGATTCCATTATCCATTGTGAAGAGATTGGGGGAGATTGAATTAAAGTCTACAAAAATGACATTGCAATTGGCGGACAAGTCTATTACTCGCCCGCATGGTGTAGCTTTAGACTTGTTGGTAAAAGTGGACAAATTCTTTTTTCCGGTTGACTTTGTTGTTATAGACATGGAGGAAGATGTGGACGCACCTTTAATTCTTGGAAGATCATTCATGAAGACGGCTAGGATGATGATCGATATAGATGATGGCTTAATGAAGGTGAGAGTTCAAGATGGAGAGATTTGCTTTAATCTTTTTGAAGCAATGAAGCACCCAATTGATAAGAGAGATTGTTTCAAGATTGATGTTATTGAGGAAGCAACACAAGAAGTGAATGATGATGATGATAGTCGAGAAATTGAGGAGTGTTTGGAAGGAATGGAGATTTCCAAGGAAATGCATCCATGGGAGGAAGAAGTGGAAGTTTTGAAAAATGATCCAAAAGATGAAGAGCCAAAGCTTGAGTTGAAAGATCTACCATCTCATTTGAAGTATGTGTTCCTTGAGGAGGGAGGTAAAAAGCCCGTAATCATTAGTAATACATTGTCGGAGAAGGAGGAGGAAAGCTTAATTCAAGTCTTGAAATCTAACAAAAATGCGATTGGTTGGGTTTTAGCCGACTTGAAAGGCATAAGCCCGGCTTATTGTATGCACAACATTATGATGGAGGAAGAGTACAAGCCGGTAGCCCAACCTCAAAGGCATTTGAATCCGGTGATGAAAGAAGTAGTTCGAAAGGAGGTAGTAAAGATGCTCGAAGCGGGAATGATTTATCCGATTTCGGATAGTACTTGGGTGAGCCTGGTGCATGTGGTTCCGAAGAAAGGAGGTTTGACGGTTGTGTCTAATGATAAGGATGAACTAGTGCAAACAAGAAAAGTGACGGGGTGGAGAATGTGCATCGATTATCGTAGGCTTAACAAAGCAACGAGGAAGAATCATTTTCCTCTTCCGTTCATGGACCAAATGTTAGAACGGCTTGCGGGACAACAATTCTATTGTTTCTTGGATGGTTATTCGGGGTACAATCAAATATCGGTGAATCCGGAAGATCATGAGAAAACAGCTTTCACATGTCCTTTTAGAATATTCGCGTATAGGCGTATGCCTTTCGGCTTATGCAATGCGCCGGCAACATTTCAAAGGTGCATGCAAGCTATATTCGCCGATTTGATTGAGAAAACAATTGAAGTTTTTATGGATGACTTTTCCGTTTTTGGAGCGTCATTCGAATTATGCTTGGAAAATTTGGACACCTTCTTGAAGAGGTGTGTGGATACCAATTTGGTCTTGAATTGGGAAAAATGCAACTTTATGGTGACCGAGGGAATTGTCCTTGGCCACAAGATATCCTCAAGAGGAATTGAGGTTGACAAAGCAAAAATTGATGTTATCAAGACGCTTCCCTCACCTACCAATGTCAAAGGCATTCGGAGCTTTTTGGGACACGCGGGACTTCTCCAAGATAGCCAAACCTTTGAGCAACTTGCTCATCAAAGATAAGTCTTTCTTGTTTGATAATGATTGTTTGTTAGCTTTTGAAAAATTGAAGGAGAATTTGATAAACGCACCCATAATCACTGCGCCAAATTGGAAACTGGATTTCGAACTAATGTGTGACGCTAGTGATTATGCGGTGGGAGCCGTGTTAGGCCAAAGGAAGAACAAAATTTTTCATGCTATACATTATGCGAGCAAAGTTTTGAACGATGCTCAAATCAATTATGCAACAACCGAAAAGAGTTGCTCGCAATTGTATATGCATTGGAAAAGTTTCGTCCTTACCTTATAGGTTCCAAGGTTGTGGTTTTCACGGATCATTCGGCGATAAAATATCTGCTTACCAAACCGGACTCTAAACAAAGGCTAATCCGATGGATTCTCCTTTTACAAGAATTTGATTTAGAGGTCCGAGATAAAAAGGGTTCGGAAAATTTGGTAGCGGATCATTTGTCTCGCTTAGTGAACGTGAAAATTACGGATAACGAAAAAGAAGTGAAGGAGGAATTCCCAGATGAGAAATTATTTGCAATCCAAGAGCGATCGTGGTTTGTCGACATGGCAAATTACAAGGCCGCGGGATTAATGCCGGAGGATTTGACTTGGAATGAGAAGCGGAAATTCTTAGCCGATACTAAGTATTATGTGTGGGACGAACCTTACATTTTTAGGTTGAGTAGCGATGGGTTGCTAAGAAGGTGTGTGAGTGATGAAGAGGCCAAAAACATTCTTTGGCATTATCACAATTCCCCTTGTGGGGGACACTATAATGGAATGCGGACGGCCACCAAAGTCCTACAATCGGGATTTTATTGGCCTTCGCTATTCAAAGATGCATATGCTCATGCTAAGTCTTGTGACAAATGCCAAAGAAGTGGAGGTATAGGAAAAAGAGATGAAATGTCGTTGAACAACATGTTGGAAGTAGAGGTGTTCGATTGTTGGGGGATTGATTTTGTCGGTCCTTTTCCATCTTCGTTTTCGAATGAATATATTCTTGTAGCTGTTGATTATGTGTCAAAGTGGGTGGAGGCCATTGCTTCGCCTAAGGCCGACGCCAAAACTGTTTCAAATTTTTGAAAAGAAACATTTTTTCTCGGTTTGGTGTGCCTAGGGTGCTCATTAGTGATGGTGGGTCGCACTTTTGCAATACATTGTTACAAAAACTTTTTGAAACAATATGGTGTAAAGCATAAGGTGACGACTCCCTATCACCCGCAAGCGAATGGTCAAGCCGAAGTGTCAAATAGAGAAATCAAAAAGATTTTGGAAAAAACTGTTTCGGGTTCTAGAAAAGATTGGTCACAAAAATTGGATGAAGCTTTATGGGCGTATCGAACCGCCTATAAAGCTCCTATTGGACTAACCCCGTTTCAGGTTGTTTATGGAAAAACTTGTCACCTCCCGGTAGAGATGGAACACAAAGCATTATGGGCCCTCCGATTCTTGAATTTCGATCCATCCTTGACGGGGTGAAAAGCGAAAAATACAACTCGTTCAATTGGATGAAATGCGAGAGGGAGCATACCATTCAAACCGGAGGTACAAAGCAAAAGTTAAGGTTTCTCATGATAAGAAGATAAAGATCAAGGAATTTAGGCCGGGGCAAAAGGTTCTCTTGTTCAATTCCCGGATGAGGCTTTTTCCGGGAAAACTCAAAACAAAGTGGTCCGGCCCATTTTTAATCAAAGAAGTAAAGGAGTATGGTGCAATTGTGCTGCAAGATCTTGAAAGAACAAAAGAATGGACTGTGAATGGGCAGCGGTTGAAACGGTACGTTGGCGGAGAGGTGAGCCGCAACATAGCCGAATCCTTCTTCGATGATTAATGATCATCATGAACCGTCGAGCTCTACCGACGTTAAACAAAGCGCTTGTTGGGAGGCATCCCAACATTGTAAGTATTCTTCCTTGAACTCATTTACACTTGCCCGAACTGTCATTTTGCTGTTTTCTTGAAAATTTCAAAATTATGCATCGCTTAAGCAAGCACTTTGACCCATCCGGAAACTTTCGCTTAGCGGTAGGGTCGCGCTTAGCTGTCTGGTTTTTAAAAAATAATAATTTTCAAAAACCGGATTTTTGAGGCCCATTTCGTGGCCTGGTTGTTTTAAAGGGGTTAGGGTTTATTTTAAACCCTTTTTCCTTGGTTCTTCTTCATAATCTCACTCTCTCAAAACCCCAAAAATCCCCAACCAAAATTCTTCGAATTCTCGCTAATTTCTTTGTCAAATCTTCCTCCAAGGCATCTAAGTAAGTGTATTTATCCTTTTCTTCTCTCAATTTCGTGTAAATTTCATGTTTACGTTAGATTTTGAAAACCTAGGTTTAGGAAATTTCGAATTTTCTCTTAGGATTAGGTTTTTAGATGATAGAGAAGCCTTAGGATGGTATTTTCGCTGCTATTGGATGTGTTCTTGTGGAAAAAATTGTTTTGAAGAATTTTTTCGAAAATCGAGCCTCATGTCTGCAATTTCAAAATTCTTTTCCGTGTTTTGTGTTTTCCGATTAGTCGTAATGCTTTGGTTGGTTGATTTGCTCTGCTGATGCTTGAATATTTGCTAATGGACACCTCGGTGTCACTTTTCCGTTGATTTTTGTGTTGAATTTCAGATGGCACCGAAAAGGCAACGAGTTTCCTCTGTTGGGGCCGGGTCCTCTAGGCCCGCTGCTTTCGACGCTGTTCGCTTTATGGGACATGCTCAGGAGGCTCGATAAAAAGAGCTTGAAGAGCGCAATATTTGGACTGAGCGCATTATCCGCCTCCGTGAGCATGGTCACTATACAGGGATCGATGTTATTCTTTCCAACTACGGGTTGGACGTTCTCTGTGAGCCTCAGTCAAAGGTGAATGTTGAGCTTGTGCGGGAATTCTACGCCAATGCTATTCCGGCTGAGGGATGTGAATTTAGGTTTGCTTCTGTTGTTCGAGGCAAATCAGTATCTTTCTCTCGCTCCGCCATCAACAGTTTTCTGGGCATCAACTGGACAGCCCCAGAGGACCAACTGGATGTTTACCATGAGCACCTGGCTCGTGGTAACTGGGGCTTCAACATGTTAAGGAGCAAACTCTGTTTGTCTGGGCACTCCTATGAATTAAACCGGGCTGGACAACCATTAAAATTCAACAGGTCCAGTCTGAAGACTAGTGCCAGAGTTATGATGTGTGTGGTTCTATATAATCTGAAACCTCGGAGCCACACATCTTCGATCCCCATGGAGACGGCCGGTTTGATTGTGTATATGCTCGATGAGGAGCAAATTGACTTTGGTCGTCTGATTGCGAATGAGCTGAAAAGGGTTGCACTGAGTTATACCTCCAGGGGGGAGCGTATAAAGTGTGCCCTCACCTATCTTGGGCTAATTATGGGCTTGCTGAAAAAGGCGAAGGTTGCCTTTCCTGCTGTGGGGCACCTAACTATTGATGGAGTTATTGATGATCACTACTGTGATCGATTCTGTAGGGCCCTTGGTGATAATACTGCTGCCCAGGTTGTACCAGTTGCAGCGGCACTTCCTCAGGCTAGTCCATCTGAATAATGGAACAGGCAGATGCATCTCGCTCATCAGAGAGCATTCATGTTCATGCACGAGAGCATGGAGCACCTTGCTCTACAGATTAGAGAGCCCGGAGTGAACCATTTCACTCGTATGGGAGAGCAGCTCAGTGCATATGCTGGTTGGTCCGGGGTCGGGCCAAATGTTGAGGAGGAGGTGGGAGATGAGGATGATGGAGAAGATAGTTCTGGTTCCGGTTCTGATTCTGGGTCTATTGGAGATTCGATTCTCGAGACTACTGACTGACCTTTTATTTTCTTGTTTTTACTTTACTTTCAGCATTTTAGTGTTTTTTGTTTTTATTTTTGCATTTTAGTTTAAAACTCTGGATTTTGTTGGTTGCCATCCATTTTTGGGGATAGGCTTGTAATTCCAATTGATATTTTGTAGGCATGGAGCCTAAGTACTTCTTTTTAAGTTTTAAACACCATTTTGGGGTGTCTTTTTATTTTATTTTGTTTTAGTTTGTTTTATTTTATTTTATTCTTATTTTTAGATTATAGTTTATTTAGTTTGAATTTACTTCTTTTGGGTTGTCTGATTTTTCAAACGGTTCTTCAAAGCTAGCAAGTGTGTTTCACCAAAGTGATGGTGATGATAAAATTCTCGAATCAATCCACAAAGAAGGTACATATTTAATCGTTTTGTAGAATAATAACATGTCTATGAAATTTGTGCTTTATGCAAAGTATCTTGGCATGTACAAAAAATTTGTGTTCACATTCGAATCATTAGGACATAAACCACATATGTGAGAAGCTTCCACTTTTTACCAAATATAGAGTGTCTAATAGTTGTGTTAACTCGTGTGATTCATGCTTAATCTTTATTTGTGTGTGATAACTTGGAAACTTAGAGATGATCAAGGCAATTTTTTTGTGCATTATGAGAAAAAACCACCAATTCTAAAAGGGCTTCAACTACCCGTGAGTGAGTGAATCCTTGTGAACCCTTTTGAGCCTAAATAGTATTTGTAGGATGAATGTATCAGATCGACTAATTGTTAAGTAGGCCATTTAATAGTTGTTGATAATCTTTGAAAAATTCAATGATAATTCATTCTATAATTTTTCTTGTTTGTGAATACCAAACCTTTTTATTAATTAACCCTTGAAGAGCATGTCTTGAATAAAAAAGGATTGATAAAAATGAAGTTGGGAAGGTGGATCAAAAAGAACTTAGAATTGATGGCGCAATGATCCTAAAGAAAGAAAAAGAATAGAGAAAAGAAAAATACAAAAGAAGAAAGAAATTTGTTTATGAAAAGAAAACAAAAAGAAAACAAAAAAAGAGGATCATTGTGTGAAAAAGAAAAGAGGTTGTGAATAGTAAGATGAGAATTAGTTGTGAAATGCTCTTCATATCCTTTTACCCGATTCGTTTCAATGGCTTTGTACTTAAATATCCTTTGTTTCTAACCTAAGCCAAGTTACAACCTTGAAAGTCCTTAGTGATCTTTGTTTTCATGTTGTCATTTAACTTGTTTCGAAAAACGCATGAATTATTCTGGATGTGCATAATTATTAGTGAGAGTGTTTAGTCCTTTGTGAATATGCATTTTGTTCTTCATGAATTTTGAAGAAATGATTAGGTGATTCAAGTGTGAACATATCTTTTATTTTGTTACATGTTTTGATATATTGTGTTTAGAACTTAATTCATAGCCATGTTGTGTTTCGAAGAAGCGATCGATGTGTGCTTTTGCCTGGTATGTCGAGTTTGAACCATTATTCTTGTATGAGTTCGCATGCTTACATTTTGTTCTTCTAGCTTTGTGAGATTATTGACTTTTGTTTGGGGACAAACAAAGAAGTAAGTTGGGGAGAGTTGTTAAGGACCAAATTGTAGTTATTTTGTACATGATTTTGTGGTCCTTAACAATACCTTTTCATATAATTAGTATTATTTATTCTAGTATTTTGGTTTAATTAAGTTTTTATTTAGTTTTGTTTAATATATATTATTTAACTTATTTAACTTTCAATTGTAGGATTTTATTGACTAATTCTCCCAAGCTTGGATTCAAGAATTTTGAAGAGATTTAGGGATGATGCTTTTTGAAGATATTTTTGGATGAAGGAAGCATGCTACAGGTCGCGCTCAGCGCGGTGCCAGCATGATCGCGCTCAGCGCGCTTTACCGGGCTTAGCGCGGTCTGCGAAATTCAGAAAAAAGGACAGACCCATGCTTTCACCTTTTGGCCACCAACCCATCACTTCCAGCTGATTTTTGGCTTGTAAAAAGGAGAAACAACACTTCACCATGATTATCTTTCATCTTTGTAAATTTAGGGCAAGAAATTGTAAAGGAAAACCATAGTTTTTCTTCTTGATTTCTTGATTTTCATCAATCCTACCAACAATCTTGAGAGCAAGCAACCATGGAAATGAGTGGCTAAGCTCTTTTGTGTCAAGATTAGAGGTAGTTGATCTATATAGTATGTATTTCTTTTAATCCATTTGTGTATGAACATGGTTGATTATTAATATAGTTGAATATCTTTGTTCTTCATCTTTATGCTTTGAGTTTTGCTTGGAAAAGAATACTTCAAAGTAGACTTAGGATATTCATCTTCTAATGAACAAATGCTAGAGATAGATTTGTGTGTTAGTGTTTACAAAATATTGAACTTAATGATTATCATGTCAATAGTTGTAGTGAGGAATCATGCAAAGATTAACATGATAACATTCACAATCTTGGTGGGAAATCTACAAGATTGAGAGGATATGTATTTGTAGAAATCATCTACTATGTTCATCACTTGATTAATTGAATATGTATGAAAATAGATCAATGAAACTAATCTTGACATGCCTCCATATTTGAAAACAAACTCCAACTCTCTTGAATCCAAACCATAACTCTCTTTTAAAAACATTGATTTAGTTATTTGTTTGGAAACTCATGGTTCTAGTAGAGTAGATAACAAACCCTTTGGTTACAATATCTTAAAATACACTTTCCTATTGAAAGACTATAACATACACCAATCCCTGTGGAATCGATAATTAAAAATACTTTGTTCGCGGAGAAAACCTACAACAGTTACCACTAGGAGGGTAACCAGTTATCACAAATCCAGAAGCGTGATTTTTCCTTTCAGTAGCGAGGTAATCGGTTACCACTTCAGTGTAACCATTTACCCAAGCCAAAAATGCAATTTTTCTAAAATGCAACACAGTGGGAATCGGTTACCACCCTGGGGTAACCGATTACCACGAGTCCTGTTGCAAAAATGCAGTATTTGACAACAACCAGCTATCCCAAATCATCTCAATTCCGACCCCAATCTTATGTAGCACCAAAACAACTCTACAAACATAATTATAATGCATTTGTATCATGGTATAACATCATATAACAACTATATAACATCAATTTGACTCAAATTCACCAAAATTATGCATTAGGGTCTAAAATTCCTAAACCTTAATATCCTAAATTGGGATTCCTAATCTACTCAATCCATTCCTATTATCCCAAAACCTATAAAGCATAATAATCGGAGAAGTCACCCCTTACCTTAGCAGAATTCTTGAGTTATTGAATCCTCTTCTCTTTTGCTCTTCTTCTCCCGTACGTTCTTCTCTTCTCACCCTTTTGTTCCAATTTTCCTTTTCTTTTCTAATTCCTTATATTAAATAATAATAATAAAATATGATTAGTGAGTTTTTTATTTTCCCCTCCCTTTCTCTACTAATCACACTTAAGCCCATTTCCTTTTCTCTAATTTCCAACATTTATTTAATTTCCAATAATTCTCCAAAAATCCAATTTAATTACTTAATAATTTAAAACTCTAAATTATTAGCAATTAAAAATATGGGGTGTTACAACTCTCCCCTACTAAAAGAGTTTTCTTCCTCGAAAATATAACTTAAACGAATAATTCTGGATAGGAGTCCTTCATCTGACTCTCTAACTCGCATAAATAGATGATCTTCTGCACTAAACTTTAGGGTCTTCCTCCTCTTATCATGATAACTCTTTTGACGGCTTTGAGAAGCCTTCATCTTCTCCTAAAACATTTTGATCTTTTATGTAGTCTGTTGAACAATTTCAGGTCCAATCAAATCACTTTCTCCAGATTCATACCAACACAAAGGTGTCATACACCTCCTACCATACAATGCCTCAAACAGAGCCACACCAATACTCGAATGGAAACTATTGTTGTAGGTGAATTCAATCAAAGGTAAATAACTATCCCAAGCTCCACCTTTTTCTAACACACAAGCACGCAACAAATCCTCTAACGACTGAGTCGTCCTCTCCGTCTGACCATCTGTTTGTGGATGATAAGCAGAACTCAATCTCAGCTTAGTACCCAAGGCTTTCTACAAACATTCCCAAGATCTAGACGTAAACCTCAGATCTCTATCTGACACGATACTAGAAGGAATATCGTGCAAACTCACTTCTTCTCAATATACAACTGAGCCAACTTCTCCATCGGGTAATCCATCCTCATTGGTATAAAATGAGCAAATTTCATCAATCTGTCCATAATAACCCAAATAGCCTCACAACTTCTAACTGTTCTTGGTAAATCAGACACGAAGACCATAGAAATACCATCCCACTTCCATTTCAGAATAAATAATGGTTGCAAAAATCCAGACGGTTTTTGATGTTCAATATTTGACTTCTAACAAATCAAACAGGCATAAACAAATTCAGCAATCTCTCTCTTCATTCCCGACCACCAAAATAACTTCTTCAGATCATGGTATATTTTAGTAGCACCAGGATGAATACTCAACCCGCTACGATGTCTTTCTTCAAGAATACTCTTCTTGAGTTCAGCAACATCTGGAACACAAACTCTATCACCAAACCTCATAATGCCCTTCTCATCAATTCAGAAACCACCTCTTTGACCTTGGCTGATCAAAGTAAATCTATCAACTAAACCAACATCAGATTTCTGTCCGATTCTGATTTCATCCAGAATACCACTAGTTAACTTCAGCATACCCAACTTAACACTATTAGGAGTGTTTTCACATACTAGACTCAAGTCTCTGAACTGTTCAATTAAATCCAATTCGCGCACTAACAACATAGACATATGCAAAGATTTCCTACTCAACGCATCTGCAACAAATTTTACCTTACCAGGGTTGTAATTCAAACCAAAATCATAATCTTTCAGAAATTCTAACCATCTCCTTTGCCTCATATTGAGCTCCTTATGATCGAAGAGATATTTCAGACTCTTATGATCGCTAAACACCTCAAATCGAGAACCATACAAGTAGTTTCTCCATAGTTTCAAAACAAATACGACAGCCGCCACTCTAAATCATGAGTTGGGTAATTCCTTTCATGAACTTTCAATTGTCTTGAAGCATAAGCTACTACCTGTTGATTTTGCATCAAAACACCACCTAAACCCATTAGTGAGGCATCATAATATATGATAAACGATTCAGCCGGATTCAGAAAAATCAAGATCGGAGCACTAGTCAATCTTCTTTTCAAATCTTGAAAACCCTTTTCACATTCAAAATCTCATTCAAACGCTTGCCCTTTTCTCGTCAACTTAGTTAACGGCAATGCCAACTTTGAAAATCCCTCAATGAACTTTCTATAGTAACCTGCAAGACCAAGAAAACTATGGATTTCAGAAATAGATTTCGGCGCCTCCCACTGAGATACCGCTACTACCTTCGTAGGTGATAAGTGCCAAAATGTAGTTATTTTGTATATATGTTTTGTGGCACTTATCGGTTCTTTTGTTGATATTCTTTGAATAAATCCCCCACTTTTTGTATAAATGTGTATATTTAGTGTATAATCAAGTTTTTGTGTAAATATCATCTCATTTGATAGTTTATCATCTCTTTTGTGGGTATTCATTCATGATTGGAGCATTGAGAAATAAAGGCCAAAGACAAAGCTTCAAGAATGCTATTTTTAGCAATTCATCAACGAATAAGGCTCAAATTAAGGAGGATAAAAATCATAAACTTTGGTGATATTTAGTCATGGTTAGATAGGAAATTGAATAAGTTTTCCAATGCTTCGAACCGGGCGCAAATCTGAGTCACGGTTCTCAAGTTATGGCGAAAACAAAATTTGGTTTTTTTCTACTACCGTTGAGCGGGATTTTGGCCGTTAAGCGCGGCCCCTGAACTAGAATTACGTTAAAAGGGTAAAAAAAACACATTTTTTAGGTTATGTTTTGGGGTATTTGTTCCCAACTCATCAAACCTTCATTTTTGGGTAGATATAACTTAGAAAACAACATTAGAGCTTGCATTTGGATGATCCGGAGTCGAGTCTACCGTCGATTAGTGTTGACAAACCAAGAAATGTTTGGTTCCTCTTCTTCTTTTCTTTGTGTATTCTCTTTTTGTTGGGTTTTATATGTATATTTACTTTGAACACATGTATATTTTTCGCCCTTGACGTTATGTAAAGCTCGCTTTACGAATTTGTGTTGGTGATTGTCTTAGGTTTTTACCTCATGTTAGGGATTTGAGCTTTGATAGACATATACTGCTTAAATTCTTACCTAGGATGATTATTTGTTAGAAATAGGTTTAGAGCTGACATTCACTTAGAGTATCTGATTTTAATGCCTCTGTGTCACGAATGTCGAGCGAGACATCGTCGATACGAGTGACACGATTGAATTCTGTGTTGTTGAGGTAGGCCAGACATGGCTATCGAGGTGATGCGGTTGAATTCTCAATTTGTGTTAGAAATGACTTAGATTGTGAGAGGTATGTGAGGACACAGATGAATATCGTAGGTTGATTATAACTGGATGATAAGTTTAATTTGTGACGGATAGTGTCGATTCGTTCCAGACAAGTTGTCTATCCTTTTTATACTTTTGTTGAATTTATTTTATTTTTGTCTTTTCCATACAACTATTTATTCCCAAAATCATTAACGATAGAATTTTTGAACGACAAATCAATAACCAATCTCTGTGGACACGATACGATATAACCTAACCGATATATATCACCCGGTAAGATCAACATCAATATCGTTCTTAAAAATCAAATGACCAAGAAAGCTTACTTCACTCAACCAGAATTCAGATTTGGATAACTTCTCATAAAGCTTATTGTCTTTCAATAACTCTAACACAATTCTGAGTTATTCCGCATGTTCTTTGTCATTCTTTGAATAAATTAGAATGTCATCAATAAAGACCACCACAAACTTATCAAGATATGGATAAAATATCATGTTCATATACTCCATAAAAACACCAGGTGCATTAGTTACTCCAAACGGAATAACAAAATACTCATAATGTTCATACCTTGTTCTAAACGCAGTTTTTTGAAAATCTTCCGCTTTTACACGAATCTGATGATATCCAGACCTTAGATCAACCTTACTGAACACACAAGCTCCAACCAACTGATCCATCAAATCATCAATCCTCGGCAATGGATATCAATTCTTGATTGTAACTTTGTTCAATTGTCTGTAATCAACACACAGTCTCATAGAATCCTCTTTCTTCTTAACCAACAACACAGGAGCACCCCACGGCGAAACACTTGGACGAATAAATTTGTTTTCAAGTAGCGCCTCTAATTGACTCTTCAATTCAGCTAACTCAGATACCGACATGTGACACAGTGCCATCGACACAAGACTAGTTCCATGAATTAAATCTATAGCAAATTCCACTACTCTCTCAGATGGCAACTCGCTAACATCTTCTGGAAAAACTTCTGGGAATTCACACACAACTGGTAATTCATTAATCTTAGCCTTCCCATTCATTTCCATCGAAGCCAACAACATAAATACCACCACACCTTCATTAACAACTTCATTCACTTTCCTAGCATACATAGTCAAGTCCTCGACACCAACAACTTCAGGGAAGATAACACTCTTCGCAAAACAATTAATATGAACCCGGTTGAACTCCAACCAGTTCATTCTAAGGATGATGTCAAGTTATTCTAACGGTAGGCATACTAAATCCATACCAAAACTCCTACCAAATATTTCAATAGGATAATTCCTACACATAAACGAAGTAGTCACTGAACCCGACGCAGGAGTGTCAATAACCATACTTCCTTTCATATCACATATATCCAATTTTAATCCTTTAGCATGATTAAAAGAAATGAACGAATGAGTCGCTCCAGTATCAATAATCGCAATTAAAGGTGTGCCATGAATAAAACACGTACCTTTAATCAATCGATCCTCAGGATTAGTCTCTGACCCAAATAAAGAAAACACTTTTCCACCATACTGCTCCTTCTTCGGTTTGGTACGCTGCAGACGTGTATGGCCTTCTTCCCCACAGTTGTAGCAAGTCATTGGCCTTATTCTGCAATCATTAGCTAAATGTCCAGGTTTTCCACATTTATAACACTTCTTCTCATCACTCTTGCATTCCTGAATGTGATGCCCATATTCACCATATTTGTAGCACCTAATAGGAGCACTAGAGTCTCCCCCACTAGGCATTTACCATCCATCGGACTTCTAGTTACGTGTGCTATATGGCTTGCCACGATCCATATGTTGCTTTCCCTTCTTGTCAACTATCCCACGAGAGTGTGATATAGTATTTCTAATATCCTCTTCCAAAATCCTGGTACAATCTACCAAATCAAAAAACCTATAAATCCGCTGATACCTGATACCTTGCTTGATTTCATCACGGAGACCATTTTCAAACATTATACACTTATAAAATTCTCCCGCCTCATAATTGTTATAGTGAGCATAATACTTAGCCAATTCAGTAAACTTGGAAGCATACTCACTGATGTTTGAACAAAGTTTGTTTCTAATAATATATATTAAAGTTTTGATGATAATAAACATAATAAATTTTGTATGAATGAATATGATACTCTGACGTGTACATGTTTCATTTCAGAAGGTGTTCTGACTCTAGCGCAAAAATGGAAAATATCATGCTGAGCAGAAGTTGAAGTTATAAGTTCTAATGAGAGCAGAACTTCTGGAGAAAACATGCTCATAGAAACTGCTGAAAGAAACACATTGTAGAAGTTTGAATAAGACAAAACATGCTCATAGAAACTGCTGACAGAAACACGCCTTAGAAGTTCTGAGCGAGAACTTTTGGAAGATACGCTACAAAGAAAGCTTCTGAAGTAAAGATTAAAATACAACTTCTGATGGAAGCTAGCAAAGTGTAACCTCTAATGAAAAGCACCAACAATATGTTCTGAATAGAAGATGTATAACAAGGCTTACAGAAGATGAAGTATTAGAAGTTTTGATGAGAATAGAACTTCTGATAGAAGCAAGCACAGCGCAACTTCTGATAGAAGCAAGAACAACGCAACTTCTGATAGAAGGAAGAACAACGCAACTTCTGATAGAAGTAAGAACAACGCAACTTCTGATAGAAGCAAGCACATCGCAACTTTTGATAGAATCAAGAACGCAACTTCTGATAGAAGCAAGCACAACACAACTTCTGATAGAAGAAACTTCTGACAGAAGCAGGGAAAAGTAAACTTCTGATGGAAGCACCAATAGAAGTTCTGAGGAGCAAATATTTAGAAGATCTTTATCAACTTGTATGTTATCTTCTAGAGACAAAACCTGTTGCAGTAACGTAAACTCACTAAGCTAAAAAGGCTAAGTACTTGAGTGGCAAAACTTCCAAGGTTCGTTGGTTAAGCAAAATCACGTGGAGACAGGCAAGCTAATTACGTTTCCCATTCTTCAAGACACGCCATCTCCAATGGACAGATTCTGGAAGCATTATTTAAGGATTCAGATTCAAAGATGAAAAAGAATTTTTACCATAACACATACAATACAAGAAAGGTGCATCAACAAAAAGAGAAAATATTGTACGAACAAAAACAACTTTCACAGGAAGAGATACTTTACGAAAGAGAACAATTCAACAACATCTTCTAGCAACTTACAGAAAGTCATTTCCAAAGTAAACTTGCTGCAAGTATAAAGAACTATCTTTTGTAAATTAGTTTACTGTTTATTGAGCTTAATTTTTGTGTAAACTTCACTTAGTGAAGAATAGCTTTTTTAGAAGCACTTTTGTACACAGTCAGTCAGAATTTAACATTCTGATAGTTGTTCCTTGAGAAGACCAGTTTGGGTCAGAATTCTTGAGAGGGCTAGCACTAGTTGAGTCTTAGAGGTGTTAGTCACAACGGTTGGTTGTGCGGTTTGTTCCTTGAGAAGACCAGTTGGGTCAGAATTCTTGAGAGGACTAGGACTAGTGAGTCTTAGAGGAAGTTAGTCACACCGGTTGGGTAGTGCACTCTCTGTAATCCTTAATTATAGTGGATTAAGTCCTCATTGAGACAGGCGAAATCACCTTGGCGGGTGGACTGGAGTAGTTTGAGTGTCAAACGAACCAGGATAAAAATAATTGAGTATTTTATTTGTTGTTTGGTTAAAAGATCTAAAAAGTAAGAAAAACTTATTCAACCCCCCCCTTCTAAGTGTTTTTCCAAGCCTTCAATTGACAGTCATATTATCCTGCTTGAGCTCCAAGAATTCAATCTCTTTCTTTCCCCGAATATCTTTAGGAAAGTACCTCCTCAGAAAATCCCTTCTGAACGCAGCCCAAGTCAGTGCAACACCATCTTGCTCCATCTTAGTCCTAGTAGAATCCCACCAGTCATCAGTCTCTTCTGCCAGCATATGAGTATCATATCTCACCTTCATGTCCTCAGCATAATCAATCACTCGGCAGATCCTTTCAATCTCCTTCAGCCACTTCTGAGCGCCTTCAGGGTCGTGTGTGCCTTTAAACAATGGAGGGTTGTTCCTTTGAAAATTTCCCAGTTGCCTATCTGCACCAATACCAGCTCCATTGGGTTTCCTCCTAGCACATCTGCAAGCATTCCCAAAGCCTCAGCAATTGCAGTGTCATCTCTTCTGTTTCCTCTTCTAGCCATCATTCTGGGAATCCACAAAACAATTCTCATTAGAACACAAGTATCGATAGTGTTACCTTGCACTAATCGCATACAAAAGGAATAATGACATTAAGACACTGGTCACAATGACTGACTTTGCTCTGATACCACTATTGTAACACCCTTCTAAACCCCCCCGCGGAATATAAAAAATGTTTCAGAGTAACATGTCATCAAGGAGGCTACAACTCATTATAGTAAAATTTACGCATGTCATGCTTATCTGAGGAACACAAACCAATTAAATAATTGAAATAAACATGTTTAACACAGCGGAAAGTATTCATAGTTCTTGGATAATTCAAAACATCAACAATAAGGTCACAACCTTAGTTCCACAAAATTATTATCCAATTAAAGCATTAATTCAAAATAAGATTTTAATAATAACTCTACACAAATGAACATTCTCCAGTGTTACAAATCAGAGCATGACACCGGACTCGATAAAACATAATAGTCTAGCTCTACGAGTTATCCTCACCAAAGCGCCTAAGCTGCAAACTTCAATCTGAAAATGATCAACAGTAAGGGTGAGACTAAATCACAATTATTATACGTTATAAGCTCATAAATAAATAGAATTTCATAAGAAAATCATTTCACCCTATTCAGCATATTTCTGATTTATCATTTTATTTCCGAACAATACATAAGCCAATAATCCATAATAACATACAACAATCATGTTATAACACTGGAATTCATCCAATCATGTTATAACACATACATTAATGCAATGAGACACCAAATCTATGCATGTGGTACCAATTGTGAATTAAATTCACTACACTGTTTCATTCCAACCCGAACACGGTTATCACCCTCCGTTCCATTCCAACCCGGACACGGATACGCCTCACCGCCCATTCTAACTCAGACACTATTATGGCAATTTCACTAATTCCACACAATGGGCATTAACTACTACCACAATGATATGTATGCATGCACATCTTTAAAGCATGCATTATCAGCACCGAATATGATAACAACTTCCAATCATATACAACATATACAAGCAATTACATTTACAAATCGTAATGCTATCACAACATACACAATTTAGCAACATCATGTATTCATAACCACACCACAAACACCACATTGTCACATATGTTCACTGGTATGCACACAATGTATAAAACAACATAATTAGTAAAAATCAGGACTTTTAAAAATAAATCGAGTTAAATTACGCCACAAAATTGTCATTAAATTATATATATATATATATATATATATATATATATATATATATATATATATATATATATATATATATATATATATATATATATATATATAAATATAAATTAAATAACTTACATAAGCTTTCAGCGTGTGTTCGTCAACGAAATCCCACAATTTATTTGTCTGAGTCTTTTTAATCAACTCAACAATCAGTGGTGGTCTCCCAAAATTCTTAAGCTAAATAATAAAATTAAATTAAATTAATAAAAGGTATTATGAATAAAAATATAACTTAAAAATGTGGTAATATTTACCATGCTTCGAGCATGCTCCGCAGTACTTATACTTCCGACAGTATTCACGCAACCCCCTTTTTCAGATGCCCTCGTCTTCTTAAAATTTTCCGATTTTGCCTTAAATGCTGATGACTTGCAATATTTAAGAAGTTGGTCAAAAACCTCTACGCCTATCCAATTGGGACGAAGACCATGAAGTTCAAAATTCTCTCTAACATGCCGTATTATATCAGAAAGTTGCCTTGAGATAAAACATAACTATTATATACCTTTTAATTTTTTTTTAATATTTATTATTTTGTTTTTCATTAAGATAAAATATATATTATTTTTATTAATATATCCTATTAATTTTTAAAAACAACAATATATAATATTTTTAATAATATAATAGTTTTAATAATTTTAGTTTATAATAGTTTTAATATTATTGTTTTAATAATATTATTATATAACAATTTTAATAATATTAATATATAACAGTTTTAATAATAGTTTTAATATAACAATATTAATATAATAATTTTAATAATTTAATAAAATATATATTTAATTTTCGTTTTATTTTATTTACTATATTCTATTTTATTTTTTAATTTTTTACAAAATAAATATTAAACATTTAATCCATAATTTTGTTTTATAATAATTAATTTATATAATAACCTAATTAAAAAATTACCTAATTAAAAAATAACCTAATAAATCTATTAAAAACATAACATATTATAAATAAGTACATAATAAAAAATCTAAAAAAACTTACCTCTTCTTCAATCTACTCCACCTTCTATTCCTTCACCTTCTTCTCCTTCAATATTTTCTCTTCAAAATCTGGAAAAAAATTCCAACATTAAAAATAGAATACAGTATAAATATAAAATGAAACTATAAAAAAATGGTTGTAACTTGCCTTTGATATAAGAATAGATGAAATTTGTGAAAAAATTTTGGGATTCAAAGGTATGGGAAAATAATTTGGGATTGAGATATTGACGATTTAGGGATTATGAAAGAGAAATGGGTGTGGAGAGAATGATTCTGGTTTTTGGAGAGAACGAAATTATTTAAACAATAAATGGTACGTGGAGAAAAGAAAAACGCGTAAGTATATAAGCCAATTAACGACATGAACTTCACGTTGCAACATTGTCACGTGAGATTCATGTCTCAACATGACAACGGTAACATTATTTACTGACCCTATCTGCAATCCCTGACAACATGTTACTTCAAATAACTTCAGATTTTCCCTCTAAATGTTGCGACATGTTTATCATGTCACAACTAATTTTTTCAAAATTTGAATCTTCCCCCCACGTGAATGATACAACTTTTTCTGTTTTACTTTTTAACATTAATGTAGCGACGTGTATCACATGTCGCAAGTTTTTTACAAAATCCAATGTTTGACTCCTAATAACTTTATGTTTGTAAAATTATTTAAATTTCAAAAACATGTAGTGACGTGATTGTCACGTCGCAACTACCAATTATTAGCCACGTGACAATCATGTCATAATATTATGTCGCTGGAGAGAGTATTTCTTGTAGTAATTGTATTATTCTAGGAACTTATATTATAATTCTTCTAAATATTTATTAAACTGCAAAATGATGATCAACTTTGTTCTTCTAAAATACACACACGTGTGTATATATATATATATATATATATATATATATATATATATATATATATATATATATATATATATATATATATATATATATATATATATATATATATATATATATATATTTTAACATTTCTAACATTCATTTAATAGATCTGGTAATTTTAAATGGATATGATAATTTCAAATTATTTTTCATCTGTTATTTATTTGAAATTTAATTTTTGTTGCACACACCATCTATTAAAATTAGAGTCGGCATTAAAATTTATATTGTCAATTTTTGTAGAAAAAGATATAGATAATCAAGGAGAAACTTTTTTGGATGGAAAGGGCTAGAGTCTAATGACACAAGCATTGTGATAGAAATACCTTCTATTTCATTAAACTTTTTATAATTAAAAGCTCTAAAAACAAAATTACTAGTTTGAGAAATGGAGACAATATCATTTCGGATCCAGATAAGATGGCTGCTCAGTCAATTATTTTACTAATATTTTTTATTGTGCATGTGAGGTGCAGGACTCTGATCTGACAGACATCATTCTTAATCTAGTCCTTGATGCTATTAATGTCATTCTCACAATTATTCTAGCCAATGAAGAGATTACTAGTGTTGTTTTTGGACTTAGGAAGAGAGTGCTCTTAGGCAGGATGGTCTTGGTTATGGGTGACAAATAGGCATGTCTTCTCCGTTTAGGTCCGTTCTGCAAAAGCCATCAAAAAATTGAATGGGGTGGACATTGTTGAAGATATGGGCCTAATATCTAGCCCTGCCCCGTAAAAAAGTGAGGGCGGGGCGGAAAAAGTCCGCGGACATTGCATCTTTTAAACCTAAAAACATAAAAATTTATGAAAACGCACATGCCTGCAAAAGTCCGTCAAAAATGGACGGGACGAAATGATCACATTAAAGGATGAGGGCCTAAAACTTTGGTGGACTTTTTTTCCAGACATATTGGAGCATTATTCAATCTGATATGAGCAATGCTATTTGGCAATTTTCAGGGATTATGGGATGCTACCGAATTTCAATGCTAATATCATAACGTTAATTCCTAAGTCTAAAGAGGTTGATTGCATGGATAACTTTAGACTTATTGCTCTCGCCAACTTCTAATTTAAAGTTATCTACAAGATCATTATTGACGGACTTTTTAATGTCATGCCTTTTTTGGTGACCAATGAGCAAAAAGGTTTCATCAAAGATAGAAACATAAAAGATTGTTGGTGTCTTGATTCTGATGTTTTCAATACCATGGACAAGAAAACTATATGTGGCAATGTTTCTCTCAAAGTGGACATCACAGGGACCTTCGATACCATCAATTGGAGCTTCTTCATCAAAGTTCTCAAGTAGTGTGGTTTCAATAATACTTTTTTTCATTGGATTTCGACAATATTGGAGTTAGCCCACATGTTTATTTCTTTCAATGGTACTACCCTTGGTTATTTTCCATGCAGGAGAGAAGTTAGGCAATGGGATCCTCTATCTCTCATTCTCTTTTGCTTAGATGAGAATGTTTTGAGCAGACATATTTCTAAGATGGTTATTTCTGGAAGACTCACTTCTAGGAAAGCTGCTAAGAATCTAAACATTCTTACTCACATTCTTTATGCAGACGATATTACTATTTTCTGCAAAGGCAATACCTCCAATATCAATGCTCTTAGGTATATGTTTCATGAATAATCTAAAGCTATGGGGTAAGATTATCGACAATTCTAAATCTACCCTTTATTGTGGATACATGTCTCTAAATAGATCTAATCATTTCATTTATATCACTAGTTTTAAAAGAGGCACTCTTCCTTTTCATTACTTAGGCGTTCTAATTTTTAAAGGGATAGTCGGGCGTGCTCACTTGCAAGCCTTGGCTGATAAAATGATTGTAAAGATGGATGTTTGGAAAGGTTCCACCCTGTCTTATGCACGTAGAATTACTTTAGTTGGATCTGTGATTCATAGTATGGTTTATCACTCTATTTCTATATACTCAGTGCCTATTTATTTACTTAGAGCTATTGAGAAAGCCTCTTAAAATTTTACATGGAGTGAGAATATCAGTACTAGAAAGCTTGTAACAGTGGCTTGGAATAAAGATTATCAACCTAAAATCCATGGTGGTCTTGGATTAAGGTCTCTTATCTCTCTTAAAAATTCCTCTAATCTAAAGTTGGTTTGGGATATGATGACTAGTAGCGAGGCCTTGCAACACAGATGTTGCACCATGAGCTCTATATAACGAATTTGTAAGATGTATGATGAATCTTCCTCCCATGTTTTCTTTCATTATCCTTATTATGTTAAGCTTTGGATGCGGCTCTACAACACACTTAAAGGTTCTCTTAAGATCACTTCAATGGGTAATGTTGGCCCATTATGTTGCAAAAGCTCATCCCCTCAAGGCCCCCTTATTATCATTGTATTTACTATTTCCTATATTTGAGAAGCTCAAAAATTGGTGAGGTTTCAAAACAATATGCCTCATCTTCGTGCAAGCATATCTAGAATTATAACTTAAATCCTTGAATAATTCTTTGTTACTCAAATCATTCAAGGTGAATATTAATCCCCCTCGTGCTTCTCGGGTTAGTGAAGTTCTCTAGCATCCTTCCATTATTTTTTAGCTTAAATGTAATTGTGATGGCTCTTTTGAGAATTCCTTCAGTGGTTATGTTGACATCTTCTATGACTCTTTTGGACTTCTCATTATTGGTTTTATTAAGCCGACCTCATATCCCAATTCCTTACATGCATAATTTTCTGTTGTTTTTAGAGCTATTGAATTAGCTAGAGATAGAGCATGGTTGAAGCTTCGGATTGAGAGTGACTCCTATACTGTAGTTCAAGCTTTTTTAAATGAAGCTTTGGTTCCTTGGAAGCTTAGAAATAGATGGTTAGTTTATAAAAATATCACTGTTAATATGTCATTTGTTATTACCCATATTTACAGGGAAGGTAACTCTTGTACGAGCTTTTTTGCTAGCTTAGGTCGCTTTTCTCATCGACTAACTTTTTTTTACTCATTCACCATAGCAATTAGAAGTGATTTTGTAAAGAACACGGTGGAGATCTTCTTCAGATTTGTCAATTCTTGACTGAGTTTCCGCCTAGTCCTCCTTCTATTTTTTGTGTATCAACTTTTAATTTTAATTCAATACCCTCATTTAAAAAAATGCATATTGATTCAAATGTCAAATCGAATAGGTTTTCAGAGAGTATTAATCGTTTAATTGGGTAACGCTTAAATAGCTAAACGGTTGAGAGCATGGAACTCTTATTGGGCTTAACTGAATAGTCTAAGTCATCACAGTCCATTCAAATGTAGAAGCCCAATCAAACAATTCATCAATAAGTGCTTAACAACAATAGACTATAATTTATATTAACAATAATTTATAATAATTGATTATTGTTAATCCATAATGGATTAATTATTTAATTGATCAAACATTCTCCCACTTGGATGACAATAATCAATTATTAAAAATATATATAAATTTTAATACTAGAATTTTAATTATGGTCAAAACACTTGTTCGCAAAACAAAAGTATACTTCAACATTGCAGAAATGAATATGATAGGGAAAACAGATCGTACAAGCCAAAGAAATACACTTTATATTAAAATGATGAATTTAGAGAAACATATTTCATATGAGAAAAATATGTTATTAAATAATGGCCCAAGCATATAAAATAAATTTTATTGATAAACTCTCACTAACCCAAAATATCATAAGACTTACTCATGTGTATAAGTCGGTGGTCAGTGATTTACTAATTAGTTCTCAAATTAAAGGTCATAAAATATCTGCATAGGTCTAAGAATAGTAATTACATATAAGCATCACCCTATTATGAGAGTAATTATATTTAATCACAAGTACCTTCATAACACAATATCATACTTGATAGGAGTGTTGATATTTACTTGTACTTTCATATTATGTCCTGACAAATGTGGATTATTAAAGATCGAGTAACACAATATTATTGCATGCTAAATAATTATTGTGTCTTTTCAATATTGACCTAAACATCAAATGTTGTTTCTTGAGATTAAGAGAATAATATTTATCTCAGTATCATAGAATGAGACCTCTTAGAGTATATTTTGAAGTCTTCTTAGAATATGTGATATTTTATAGTGCACACAAGAATATTTGACAAGATGATAATAATAAACTAAATTATTTCAGATTATATAATTTTGTACACATGCACTCTCACTGATCCAACATGTATACAGATTTTTCAGAGCCCACTAGTATTATATACTCTAATTATACAACAAGATACTAATTGTTTTTTATTGCAAAACAATATAGAGAAATGGTTGTATAATATATCATCAATAGAGATTTACAAACTCAACCACATATTTTGCACATAAATAAAATATATCATTATTGATATAATTTCACATGAAAGAGTATGATAGTCATATAAAAGAGGTTTACCATCACTTGAGTGAGATAAAATCCTACAATTTAAAATATAATATAGGTATATACTACATTTTAATAGCTCACTCAAAACTCAAATGCTACAATGATACTCACACACATTTGCGCAACATATTATACGTAGCAGAAAAATACAAGACTCGATTTTAACTATTATTGAGAATACATCACAAATTGTCATAAATTTTTATTTGTAACATGAGACTATAATATCCTCAATATAAATCTTCATAAAATAATATATGTTTCTCATTTCTCTAATTGACATGTTAAATTCTCCTACTTTATAGACGATAATAGATGATAATAGTTGAATAGTTAATCTATGGGAAGGCACAAAGTATCTATTGAAGGAACTACACAACTTCTTGTCAAATTCGACATGAAAAGCTTACCAATAAGAGGACAATTCCACTTCCCGATGAGCACTATCAAATTTACGGGTGTTGCCAAACACTAAATTGGTCCTGACAACTTATATATCCAGTATCCACCTAGTAATATTGAGAAACTGGGAGTAATTTGAAGCCTTGTTGATCCTTTCGAAATTCTCATCCCAATTGTCAACAAAAATAAAATGTCCATCATAAGTTCTTAAATGCTCCTAAAAGTTAAGATGCTTCTTAACTTCTCTGCCATTGGAATTTCAACCATTCAAAGAATTAAAAACTTTGATATAGATATAGGTCACCTAATCACCCCTATACACCTTAGCAAACTCCACACCATGGGCGATTCAAAACACGAGGAACCATGGTCCATTCCCTTTGTGTCGAGACAAACCAATTCCACCCCTCAATCTTCTTTTACATGTTCTATGCACTTATATCAGAATAGGGATTTGTAGGCTCACTACCACTTTCGACTTAACCCCATAGAATCAAAATTATCACTAAGTTTTACAAGATTTGTAAATGGATAGATAAATTCCAAAGGAGAAACATCCAACACTTTGAGTCACTAGTTTTGTGTGAGACGAAATGTCACTTATATTGTTTCCACAAGATATATTTATAAAGTTTGTGAATATGTTTCCTAGGTTAGTCATTCCTAAGAAGAAAGAGAACAAAAAGTTAAATAGAATGCTCCATTCTGCCCATTCTGCCCTAGTTCCATCTAACTTTATCATTAACTATATCTAGTTTCTCAACAAAACAAAAAGTTAAATAGAATGCACCTCTTCTCTAAATTTATGGCTCCTCCACTATGCGAATAAGATATCAAAAATTGTGTTTTAATGACATTTCTAAAAAAAATGCAATAATAAGTTGTTGTGTTGGACATTCCATTTGAGGCTTTGAGGCACTTATGAATAACTATAATACAAATTTTATTTATCAAAGTGAAAAGGCCACTGCCCTTCAAATTGTTTTGCAGAGGGATAGCATATTAAATAACAAAAGAATTGAGAATTTTTTATTCCACCCCATAACCTTCTTATGTACCACGCGAATTTCCACAAATGCCCCTCAAAACGGGAAGTATACTTCTAGTTTGCACCCTATATCATGTAAATCATGTTAAAAGGGTTGGGTGTAAACTGGAAGTATATTTCCGGTTCCAAACCGTAAGTATACTTTTGGTTATTAGACGCACTTAAGGGTGCCAGAAACTCTTCCCCTCCCATTACAGCAAGCTTTTCAAAACAAACTAACAAACTCCCTCAAACTCTCATTTTTACCCTTCTCACCAAAATCAATTTTTTCCGCAAACAATCCACACAAATCATCAAGCATTGGATACATATAACATCTAACGAAATCAAGCAAGCAACACCACTACCAATCAATCAAGTAAGCGATTTAAGATATTTTTATAGTTTATGTAATTTCGACTCAAATTAGTGAAATAAGGTTTTAAATGTGTTTTTTCTGTAGTTTATATCATTAGGAGTCATTAGAACACAATTTGTAAACTTTATTTGAAGATCGATGCTTTTTTTGTGACACGTTTAGGGTTTTGGGATGCCCACTTGCGTTGTTCTATTTTCACAGAGGAAACCGGAAGCTTACTTCTGATTTTGGGGAAGAGAAAAATTGGAAGTATAGTTCTGGTTTCTGTCTGCATTTTTTTGTCTTTTTTTCACTTTATGCCACATGCTAACATTTGTTTCTTACTTCTACCGGAGATATGGATGAGAGACCGTCGCGATTGAGGCACGAGAGGGTTGCACACATGCTTCTGTATGGAGAGAGAGAGAGAGAGGAGTCAAACAACACAGCCTCCTTCGACATCTGTACCTTCGACATCCGGACAGGTCATGTCGGATGCATATTCTTCTGCCTCTAATTCTACTCCTTCTACATCTTCCTTCCATAGTAGACGAGATTCTCCAATCCATCCTTCGTCGTGCCCTTCCTTCCGTAGATGCACATCCTCACCACCTAATATTTTTGAGATGCGATCCTACTCTGGTACACGGGCGCAACCATCTGAGGCGAGAGTGATAAGTGTCAAAATTTAGTTATTTTGTATATATATTGTGACACTTATCGGTTCTTTTGTTGATATTCTTCGAATAAATCCCCCGTTTTTTGTATAAATGAGTATATTTAGTGTATAATCAAGTTTTAGTGTACTTGTGTATCAATTGATAGTTTTTTTATCTCTTTTGTATGTATTCATTCATAATTGGAGCATTGAGTAATAAAGTATCAAAGACACGGCTTTAAACGCGCGATTTGAGCAACTTATCAACGAATAAGGCTCAAAATCAAAGAATAAAAAATCATCAATTTGGTCGATATTGTGTTAAGGTTAGATATGTTATTGAATAAGCTTTCCAACGCTTCAAACCGGGCGCAAATTCGAGTTATGGAGACAAATTTGAGCAGCTCGACGGTGGAGAGGCGCTCTGGGAGCGTGAAAATGCACTAAAAACGCTGTTTTAAGTGCCCGACAGAGGTTTTTGAGCGTCGGGCGGTGTGGGTTGGGCAAAAACTCATATTTAGGCGAAAAACATGTTTTTTAGGTTATGGTTGGGTATTTTTGGTCCCAATTCATCAAAAATTCAAATTTTGGTCTAGATAGCTTAGAAAACAACTATGGATCTTGCATACGAATGATCTGGGGTGGATTGCTCTTTGATTGGAGTTGGCAAACCAAAATATTTGCGGTTCTTTTATCTTCCCCTTTGTGTAATCTCTATTTGTTAGGTTTGTATGTATATTTTCTCTTAACTCATGTATATTTGTCGCCCATGGCGTTATATAAAGTTTGCCTTACAAATCTATGTTGGTTGTTATCTTAGGTTTTTACCTTGTGTTAGGGATTTGAGTTGTGATAGACATATACTGCTTAAATTCTTACCTAGGATGATTATCTGTTAGTTTTTGAACGCTAGACATAGATTTAGAGCTGACATTCACTGTGGGTATTTGGGATTAATGTCTCTGTGTTGGTTGTGTCAGGAGAGGGATCATCGATACGAGTGGCACAATTGACTTTTGTGTTGTTAAGGTGGGTGAGGGATCACTATCAAGGTGATGCAGTAGGATTCTCAACTTGGGTTAGGAATGACTTAGGTTGTGAGAGATACGTGATGACATAGACGAGTATTGTAGGTTGAGTATAACTGGACGATAGGTTTAAGTCTGCGATGGATAATGTGCATTCGTTTCAGACAAGTTGTCTATCATTTTTATAATTTTGTTTGTAGTTAATTTTTGTTTATAACTTTTCTTCACAACTCATTTAACCCCAAACTCATTAACGAATGAATTATCGAACGGCAAATCAATAACCAATTTTTGTGGACACGATATGATATAATATATATCACCCGATAAAAATAAATACTTTACTTTTTTTTCTTGCCGCTATACCGCCGCAACAGAGACTTGATGCTACACCCGCAGCACCCGAGGTACTGGTGCCACCCGAGGCACCAGGATACCGGAGGCAACGGAGGCACCGACGACAGCCTAGGCCCCTTAGGTCTTTGGAGGGGGATCTTATGACTTATCACTGCTCCCTCTTTATCCTATCCATGTGGCTAGATATAAATGAGATGAAGAGGTATGAAGTTTATATTTATATTACAATTATGAATTTTCTTATGAAAATTATTATGAATTCTAACATGCTAATTTTTTTTACAGTATCGTGATACACTGAAGGTCATAAAACATGAGAGGAAAATCAATAGACTTATTAACCCTCCCTAGCCATGGTTTGATGATCTTTTACACTTACAGGGTTGAGAGATTTGACCCTCTGTGGATATAGCATGGTCAACTGGGGGATGATCAACGCTTTCGTTGAGATGTGGCACCATGAGACGTCTTCGTTTCATCTACCACATAGCGAGATGACGATCACACTCGATGACGTCTGCTTCACTTGTCGATCAGAGGGACCTTTCAGGGTCACTAGAAGTTGGACAAAGACGAGGCCATTACTTTGTTGGTTGAGAGGCTGGGAGTTACCGTAGATAGCGCCCGAAGGAGGTTGATATGAAACGTGGTTGCCACGTGAGATATAGTTGATTGAAGCGGGTTTTTACAAATGAGCTTGTGCGTGCTACAACTGCTGGAGGTGATGCCGAGCAGGTTACCCTTCATAAGGAGTATGCCATGAGAGTACACTTGTATCTTGTTGGCACACAGATATTTGTGGACACCAGTGCCACTTACACAGACATCATGTACCTTAGGTACTTTGGTGATTCTGAGGTGATCAAAGGGTGGAACTAGAGGGCTGTCTGCTTGGTTTATTTTTATAGCAAGTTAGATTAGGGGATTAAGTGGAATACGAGGCAGATGATCGACATCATGTCACTCATGACGGTATAAATTATTTCTCTTAGCGGCCTTTGTTAATTATTTTGATTTTGAAACTAACTAGTTTAATTTGTTATTTCGGGGATGGATCCTACAACACTTCTCCCACATTTTAGGATGGTTACTTGCTAAGGGTTATACAAAGGATATGTCGCATGCCTGTGCATACGAGCCGCTCAGAGGGAACCAGGCAACATGGTCGTTCCGGATTTACCTGGATCAAATAGTGCTTGAGGACATTCACTTCAGTGCCTACGCCGACCACCATGAGACGATACCGTTTGATGAGGTTTCGTTATTTACAGGTTGGTTTTCCCGCAGGACTCACAATATTGCTCCTTATATGCACGAGCGGGGTGATGCGTCAGTTCGGGTTTACCTAGTCCATTCCTCGGGATCCTGCTGTATGTGCTCCTCCGTCAGTGAAGAAGAGAGACATGAATGCTCTTTTTGGAGGCCATCATGCCGGAGGCTCAGGGTACCCTGTCATACAGGAGGTAGCGGAGGGATGCCTCGAGGGTGATAGGATGACTCATCATCCGTCATACCCACTAGTTTAGGTTGATCAACCACTTGTATTTTGATTTTGATTTTTTGATTTTGTGTTGTATCAAATTTGTATTTTGGATAGCATTATATTGAAATGCATTTTGGATAACATTTTTTTATCTTTTGTTCGATTTATAATTTGTATAATTTGTTTCTAATTATTGCTTTTGTTCAATTTTCTGTTAACTGTCATGCCCAGAACCGAAAGTATACATCCGATTTAGAATCGAAAAATAACTTTCGATTTTATCACAAATATTTCAAAAAATAGTGCGCACCAAAAATATATTTCTGATTTTAGATGAATATTTTCGAAAATGTATAGGATTTAATTTCATCCATGAGGTAGAATAAAAAATTCTCAAGAATTTAGAAACTAATACTATTGCTGAAGAACGCTATGTGATTTATTGCTCGTGTAGAACCGCATAGGGTTAATTTTGTTTGCTGAAGAACGCTATGTGATTTATTGCTCGTGTAGAACCGCATAGGATTAATTTTGTTGAGATAATAGTAAAAAAGTATGTTCAATACATTTAAATAAACAAAATCACAAACCAAACAACCACATTTAAAAACTACTAGTACACCATGTAGAAAACTAATTTCTAATAAAGGAATTAATTACCTTCATAAATTACCCTCCATGACTTACAATAGCATTCTTTATTTTCCTAATAGGATAACATCCTCTAACTTTGTTTGAACCTCTATCTTTCAAAAATGAACTAACAATTGTTGATGAACACGAGGAAGAGAAGCTTCCATGATTGTTGTCTCTCATGGAATAAGGATACGGCGATGAAGACGATGAAGTTGATGATGCATGAGTAGTCTTCCTTGAACCTACTAACCTTGGCAAAATGCATGAAAAAATATTGATTTTTGATTTTCTTTTATGGTTAGTATTGGATTTCTTGGAATAATATGAAGGTGGGGGTGTTAGGGGAAGTATAGAGATTTGAGACAAAGGATGTTTAGGAGTACCAGGTTGTGCCTCCCAAACAAAGGGAATTGTAATTGATGTTTCTCCATAATACAAGATTCTTGATGAAGTGTTGCAACTAGAAGCTTCTTTTGATTTTAGCCTTGAGAAGAATCTATCATCTTGCTTTATTCTAAAAGAGTTTTCAATTGAGAGATGATTGATACTATCATTGATCATTTTTTGGGTTTTCTTGTATGAAGCAATTGATTTGAGTATACACTCTTGTGTTGTTTATGGTTCTAACTCTTGACAATTGTTTTATGGCTTTTTGTGTTTGGGACAAAAAATGATAAAAGATGTATAGATATAATAAATGGAGCACTTCTTTAATTAATTACTTAGTACTAGTATGTAGGATCCTCTTGTGAAACTTTATTATTGTACATTCTGTAAACAATAAACATTATAATGAAAAAAAGAAGAAGATAATTTAAGTGATTTTTTTTAAGAGTTTAATGAAGAGAGGAAATTGACTCACAGTAAATATTAAGAAATCAGATGTCGTTGAGATATCTCAGTATATTGATAGGAAATAATTATTTTAAATTTATTAAATTTTTTTGTCTAAAATTTAATCCTTGATTAAGGTATTTATTTAAATATATTATATTAAGATTAATAAATTGTTAATATAAATTTCTAATTTAAAATAATTTGTTGCTATCAAATATTTTTTTCGTTATCATTTAAACTGTATTTTAGAATATTAATATTATTATTTTTAAAATATTACTTATATAATTTAAATTTATTTTAATTAAAAATATATTATTTTTAAAAATTACTTTTCTTATATGTTGAAGTAATTTTGTTCTCTTATAATTTTTCTGTCACAAAATGTATAATCTATTTCTAAATAAATATTTAAAAATAAAATGAATATTTTAATTTTCAATTTAGTATTATTTATTATTTTTCATTTATATAATCTAATTAAAAGTACTTGGTTAATATGTTTCACTTTATTTTTGTTGTTATATTTATTGTAATAGTGAATATACTATTTGATACAAATAATTTAGTAAAATTATTAGTATTATTACCTTTTCGTTTTTACATTTTTGTTTTATTTTACTCGGCTTCTTGATATTAGAATTAATTATATCATACTAGACTAAACCAAGAAATAGGTTGTTTGGTGAATTTAAGACATTGATAGGGATTGTTTTCTTGTCACCAATTTCATTGTGCTCAAATTTAATGCTTGGTTTATATGGTTGGTGAATAGTGATCAAGCTATAAAATTGATGGCACTCATGGATAGCTGTCTACTAATTTTTGGTACAATCTTGACCGTTGATTAAGAGACTTAGGTGGGGCACTAGCTTTAGAGTTTGGTTCTATATTTGTTTTGGTAAGCTAAGGACAAAATAATCAAATGGTTAAAGTTGGTTCTACTTTTTTGTTACAAAGGAAAAAAGAACTCCACTAGTTTGGTTCTTGTGCCTTGATATAGTGCCAATGATATTAAAGCATTGGTGACAAAAAACAGTTGAGGGAAAAAGGAATTTGGTTATGGGACAACAATGTGTAATAAATGAAGAGAAATACTGAGTTTCTCATAAATGAAACAGGGTTGTGGTCCATTGTTTCATTAATGAGAAGGAGAAATTTGTAGACATCGTTAATTGATTTCATATGAAAAAAGTCTGTAGTTTGAAATGTGTTCATATTTGGTTTCATTTAGGATGATTTTTTGTTTTATGTTTTTAAGGTTTTAAAACTAGTAGTTTCATATTTTGAAGAAAAAAAGTTAAATAAAACAATTACAGTTTTGAGTTTTAAGTTTTTTTTTAATAAATTAATTTCAATATAAAGATAAATATTCCTAATGTGAAGTTCATTATTATGCACCGTTAGTGTAAAAAGTTTTAAACAATTCATCCATCACAACCATTCATAAGCATTATTTTAGGTATGTTTAAAATAAAAATCAAACGTAAGTTAAAATCTGACAATTATTATTTTCTGACGATGTAATATTTCTTTATATTGTCGGTGTATTCTAATTAAATTTTACTAATATATAGTAGTAACTTTAATAATGGTTGTGATGGTCGTCAGTGGCCATGATTGGAGTGTCAATCATAGACAAATTGGCAAGTGAAGTCGGATAAAGTGATGACCAATAATGATCAAAATGATTGTCGACGTTGGTCAAGGTGGTAGTTATCGGTAGTCAAGGAATGTTAGATTGATGATCATGAGGGAATAGAATGGTTATAAAAAATGGTTGACTGTATAAGGAGTGATGATTGACATTAGTCAATGGTGGTTGGACTTGTGATCGAAGGTGGATGAAGTGGTGATCGACAATTATTACATTAGTGGTTGACGACATCAGATTAGTGATTAGTGGTAATCAGTGTGATTGTCATAGTGATAGTTAGTAATGATCAAATTGACAATAAAAAATAAACGAAATAGTTATTGACGATGTTTGCAATAATGATATGTAGTTTTTAAACAGTTGTGATTGATGATGGTCAGAGTGGTAGTCACATACTACTAGTGATTAAAGTGGTGGTTGAAGTGATGGCCGATAACTAATGGCAGTAACATGTTAGCAATAAAACAAAAAACATGAATACAAACCTTATTTTAATTGTTGAGATTTAAGTGAAAATATTTTCAAAATAAAAAAGAAAAATAATTTAACCTTGTTGATTTTTAAGAATTAGACACCCTTTGTGCATAGCAAATCACAATGGACACGAAATCTTTTTTTCAAATAATTTAACCATATTGTATTCTTAAGACTGGATTCGAACATAACATGTTTAGTTAAGTTCATCCAAGTGTTTTTGGATAAATCAGCCTTTTTTTTACAATTCTTTTTACTTGAGTTAAGTTTTAAGGCTCAAGAGAATTAAGGCTGATTTCAAAACTCAAATAAAACTTACAAAAATACTTAGTGATCATTCGTTAAAAAAGTCATAACATCAGCCATCAAAAGTTGAATCCACGAATATTTTAGATGTGGATTAACTTCTGACCAAATAAATCGATTTTTTTTTGGAATAACCCATTTTTAAAAAAAAATACAAAAATAACCAACTTTTGAAAAAATTTACGCAAATAACCAACTTTCAGGACAAAAATACAAGCAGGAGCCATCTCGAATGGCTCCTGCACTGAAAATCAGGAGTAGGAGCCAAGGGAGATGGCGCCTCCCTTCATTTTTTGCCCTAAAAGCCATCTCAGATGGCTCCTATGTGTAAAACACAAGGGAAAAGCCATCTGAGATGGCGCCTTAGTGTATTTAAAAAAAAAAAAATTTCAATTTAAATTAAAGTGCACGACAATGTTGTGAAATAAATCTTGTATTATAAATTTTGATTACAACAAAAAGCGATTACATAAGTTCATTCATGGCGACCCGGGACTCGTAGATGACCACCGGCCCACATGCGCCCTCTCCTAACTCGTCTGATGCGAGGTTCTGGATCCGGTTGTTGTTGGGTCGATGGGACCTGATCATGGGTTGATGGCTTCCCGTAGTGAATGAGATCAGGATCCATGAATGCCTCAAGATTTACATTGCTTGTTGCACCGCCAGATAAACGTGTCCCCATGTTCTCAAGCTTGGTCATGGTTAGGGTTAGGTTCCATTTGAGGACTATAGCGTCCTCATCCGTATATGTGGATTGTGAATGTGGGGTAAAAAGGAAATTGGGTGTTAGGAGTCTCGCATCCATATGAATGACGGGGGTTGGTAGGACGATGGTTGGTGGAATGTTGGGTTGGTTGGGAATATTCTTCGTGGAAGCCGTGGTCCGGTGAGGTGAGATGTAGATGGACCCATATAGGGGTTGGACATATGCCCTTTGTTCGTGTATTGAACTTGGGTGTGTGCATATGTGAGTATTGGGTGGTGGGTGATGAGGTTGTTGTTGGGGTTTGGATTGAGTGGTGGTGGTTCTATGTCGCCGGGTTGATTGGCGGAAGTTGATGGTTGTTGGTAGTGTTGTTGGGATGGTTGTTGGTAGTTGTTGGGGTGGTTGTTGGTAGTGTCAGTGGTTCTTGTTGTTGTTGGTAGTGTGTTGTTGTTGGTATTGTTGTTAGGATGGTTGTTGGTGGTAACGCTGTCTTCGCTGTTGTTGTGACTCTGAGGTTGCCCCCACCGGGTGCGAGGGTCACCAAATAGCGAGGTTGGGAAACATGCATATCCGAACTGTGATCGTGGTACCAAGCAATGTAATCGACGAGAGTGTTGCATAATCTCGCCATCTTCATAAACGGAAATTGTAAGATATGGTCCGGGTTTTCCCACATCCTACAATACTCCCCGCAAAATTCCTCCAATTATTGAGTCCCTTTGGGCATCGACCCTTTTAGATGCCAAGGATCCAAGCATATCGGATCGCTGGGTATGTCTTGGAACATACCAAATCATCTTCACACGGTCGTGGTGCATCTCCACAATGTTGAACCGTATAATTGCGCTCATGGTCCAAACCTCTCATCTTCATCATTTGGTACATGGTCCAAACCCAAGTACGGTCTCCATGTAAACCGTTGAAAAATAATGGAGATTAATAATAATGATAAAAATAATATACGTTAAATTTAAAATAATTTGGAGTTAATAGAAATGACGTACATCGGTTGGTCCAAGGTGGTCTATTAGATTACGGTATAGAGAACATTGTGTCTCGGATTTTTCCGTAATCCATGCCCACTACGCTAAACCTAAATGAATTAACATTTAATATATTAGGATTTTATATATGTGAAAGATATAAATAAAATTTAATAAATAAACAATGTACTTACTTTGTTGCGTAGGGAAAAGTGAACGGTAGATCGTTGACGGATCGAGTGATTGCATTCTCCACCAACCCCATGTTTGAAGTAAGAAAGCACATCCATTGAAAGTTGATGTGTCTTTCATACAATTTTACACAACGAGGAGTATAGTGGGCAAGAACAATGAACCCCAACTATATCTTCCTATCTTATTGACATCTCTAAGTAAATTCAAATACATAAAATTGACACTATTCCCAGATTTCGGGAATAAAAACTACCAAACATTAACATAATGTAGTTTCTAGTTTTTATTATTTTTGTTCTTCGTGGAATTTTCATCCAAAACAAGAGAATAATAATACTCTCTAAGAGTTGAAAGAAATATACATTGGCCTCTTGCGGTAGGACCTTCGACCATATCTCTACCCAACAACTCCTCGCAAATATTGTTAGGTTGTTGTACCAGACCATTCACCGCCTTGCCATCAATAGGAAGACCCATCAACATGTACACGTCCTCTAGTGTGACGGTACACTCACCTATAGGTAGATGAAATGTATGTGTCTCGGGTCTCCACCTTTCACACAATGCAAGAATGAACTTTGAATCGATCGTGTAGTTGGAGATTTTAATAACCTCTCCAAAACCGGCATGTTCAAGGTATGAAACGATGAACGGATCGGGAACAACATAGTGATGTGAGCGATATCTAAATTTTTTCGTGTCTTATAGACAATGTGAAAATAAATTGTGTAAGAAAGTGTAAATAATATTTAAAATATAATAAAAAAAGAATATAACAAAAAAAAAATTCAAGAAAAAGAATGAAAACAAAAAAATGAAAGAATACTTACATAGGTTGCAATGTTTGCCCTTGTTCCTCGGTGAGATTCTCCCAACGTCAAGAGACTCATGATTGAAATTTCTACTGATGATTTGAGAAAGAGAGAATTGTATTAGAGATAGAGGAGGAGTGAAGAGTGGTGATGGAAAAAACACAAATGAGAAGCCATATTTATAGGTGATTCAAGAAGAGAGGAATAAATGAGGTGGTTGGGGCCTTGCATGCATGGATGACACTTCTCAAGGAGGAGCCAAGTGGAATGGCTCCTCCCCTTTAAAATTGCACTAAGGCGCCATCCTAGATGGCTTGTGCCAGGCTAGGTGGCAGCTAGGTGGCAGGTTGCATGCATGCAAGCTAGTGTGTCAGCTACGTGGCAGACCTATTTATAACTAGACCTGCAAAAAGCCAAAGGAGATGGCGCCTCCCTTGTGTTTTTACACATAGAGCCATTCAACTTGGCTTTTACGCATCTAGTGATAAATAGGTCTGTCCCCTAGCCATCCTAGACTGCATGTGATTTTTTTTTCCAATTATAAAACCCTAATCGAAAAACCCAAATTTCCAACACTAAAATCAAAAACCCTAATCAAATCAAAAACCCTAATTTCAAACACTCAAACCCTAATCGAAATGTCATCTGTACCACAATATGTTATCATCAGAAATTTCAATGGCTAGACATACAACAATGAGGTATCGTGTTTTTATTCAAACACAAAATATCCAATTTTGTCTAAATAGCAATGCGAATTTTTCAGATTTCAAAAAGACTCAAACAAACTTCGTCGAGGTCCGACGTCAAACATTTTCTACCAACATCCTGTTTTTACTGGTGAGAACCAAGTAACATTTTACCAGGTAGCTGTTGAAGACGACGAAGATCTGCAAAACATGTTTTGTAATCATGAATATTCTGGGTACGACTCGATTCAGTTGTACGTCGTGTTCCAGGACACAGAGAGGGTTGATCCTACGGAGGAGGAACAAGCTGAGGTGGATGTTGTAGACGAAGAAGAGGAAGCAGAGGAGACGCAGTTCAACATCATGGTAAATGAAGAATCAGAGGCCGAGGAAGAAAGCCAACTGCCTCCACATCAGATCTTCACACCACCTCCGTACATGACCACCCTCAACATGTCCATAGATGACCCTTCATCTGATATATTCTACAACCTCAAGTGCGTCGATGCAAATTTAAAAGTCAAAGACAAATTTCGCTCAAAAGAAGATTGCTCGAGCAATAAAAAGTTCCACATGATAAACAACTATGACTTTCATGTGGATCGAACAAGAGATACGTAATCATCTATACTCACCCCGAGTGTAACTTCCATCTAACCGCATCGTATAGATTGCGAGTGATTCCCCGGGTGATAGGTTCTATGACGGAACACACTTGTGTTAATTCCACACAATCACAGGATCACCGAAATTGAGTCATGATCTCATTTGTCAAGAAATCTTACCTCTTGTTAGTCGCGATCCTTCATTGAAGGTGAAAAATAATATCCCACATCACTACAACATACAACTATACCCCCTCGTATAGAAAGGCCTGGTTGGCAAAAAACAAGGCTATCGAGCAAATCTACGGAAATTGGGAGGGTTCGTACAAAGAGTTACCTCGCTACATGAATGCACTGCGAACGATGCTCCCGAACAGCTTTATGCTCCGAGACGACGCCGCTTTCCCAAGACGGTACCTGTGTCAGCGGACATGGTATATTCAGTAGACTTTTTGGGCTTTTCGACCATCACTGGGTTTGCACACTGCAAACCTATCATACAAATAGATGGAACATGGTTGTACGGGAAATACAGGGGCACCCTACTGATGGCCGTGGCACAGGATGGCAACAATAATGTGTTCCCAATCGCCTATGCTCTTGTAGAGGCAGAGACTGGAGCAGCTTGGAGTTTCTTCCTAAAGCATCTTCGAACACACGTAACACCACAACGTGATCTTTGTCTAATTTCTGACAGACATGCCTCAATTGAGAGTGCGTATAACAATCCCGCCAACGGTTGGCACGACCCACCGCTCACACATGTTTATCGCAAGACACATCGCTCAAAACTTCATGCGCGAGATCAAAGATAAGCGCCTTCGAAAACATTATGAATGCAGACGCGCTAACACAACCGTGTTTTACATATTATCGCAATGATCGATTGGAAAACCCATGTGTGGGTTGATAATCTGCAGTGGAAAAGTGGACATGGTCATACGACAATGGAGTGCGTTGGGGCCACATGACAACAAATCTTGTCGAATCAATGAACGACGCCTTCAAAGGCATAAGAGCACTCCTAATAATCTGCTGGTTAGTACAACATATTTTAGAATGGCCTCCTTGTTTGCGAGAGAGGTGAAAAGTGGAACGCGGTGGTACAATCCGACAAGTGTGGAGTGAAAGTCAGAAATTTATTAAGGCCGAGAGTAAAGCTAGCACTCATCTTGTTACAAGATTCGACCGACATAACCATAACTTCATTGTCAAAGAGATAATCGACCACAATGAGGGTTTGCCTAGGCAAGAGTAGTGGTTAAACTACCATCTCGGTGGTGCGATCGTGGAAAATTTCGGCATTTCAATGCCCCGCCTCATGTCATTGCGTGTGCACATGTTCATCGATGCACTAGTACTTCTTCTCCAATATACAAGTCTCGGACCTTGCTCAACATATACAACAATGCCTTCAACCAAGAGCAAAAGCGATTATTAGCCCACAAACAAAGTAGTTTGGCATAACACCAAATGCGGAGAAATAAAAAGGGTCGTCCCAAGAGCAAACGTATAACAACGGAAATGGATGACGTTGATAAACTAGAAAGAAAGTGTGGTCTATGTCGTCAATCCGGACACAATCGAAAAAATTGTCCCCAGCGTGCTACAACCTCAACATCCTAAAATTTGTATTTCATTTATCTGCACTTTTAATATTGTAACAAATCTTGTTCTTTCCATTAATTCGCATTTATTACAAACACTTATACGGAGACAACAAAATTAAAAACTACACGATTAAAAGAAACAACAACATGAACTATGACGCATCAACAACACAAAAGTTTATTTAAGACACTACAACCGTCAACACAATCTCATCGGAACCATACATCATCGCAATAATGTCGACGTCTGTTTTGACTTCCTCCAACCAAATTCGAGGTTGACCAGTTGCAAAGTTCATGGTTGTTCGCTTCCTCTGAATCCTTCTAATTTCATCACCATCTTCAATTTCTCCCTCTAACCAATGCATCAACTCTTTTTTCAGTTTGGCCATGGTAAATATGTGCCAAAATTTCATTTTCATTGGAGGTTTTGAGGCCGAGAAAACAACGTATCCATCTCTGGTATGGATGTATGGAGATGTCATGGTAGAAAAAAAAAGAGAGTAACAGAGAATAAGAGAGAATATAAGAGAGAATATGAGATGAGAAGTTGAAAAAGTGTGAAAAATGAAGGAGGGATGAGTGTGTATTTATAAAAAAAAATTGAAAAAAAAAAATTAAAAAAAAAAAATCAAGGGAGGCGCCACCTCAGATGGCTTTTCCCATGTGTTTTACACATAGGAGCCATCTGAGATGGCTT
Organism: Vicia sativa; assembly: GCA_021764765.1. NCBI lineage: Eukaryota > Viridiplantae > Streptophyta > Magnoliopsida > Fabales > Fabaceae > Vicia > Vicia sativa. Next base: position 157,139,030 of record CM038795.1, on the reverse strand, counting down.
TTAGGGCAAAAAATGAAGGGAGGCGCCATCTCCCTTGGCTCCTGCTCCTGATTTTCAGTCAGGAGCCATCCGAGATGGCTCCTGCTTGTATTTTTGTCCTGAAACTTGGTTATTTGCGTAAATTTTTTCAAAAGTTAGTTATTTTTGTATTTTTTAAAAAAAATTGGTTATTCCAAAAAAAAATTCAAATAAATCAAGATTCTTTAGCTAATTTTACCCAAAATATATTTTACTTTATAACTAAATTTTAAAATCAAAAGAGTGCAATTAGTTGAAATTCAGAATGACCCTATAGATTAGTAGTTTGTTTACATAAAATTTAAAACAGATATATTTTCAAGAAACTTTTACTGCGATAATGTGTTCAACTTGCATATATATTTTAATTTTTCACAAACTACTAATAATTTGTTTTATTAAATACATACATGCTTACAAGATATTGTACCAAACAATTTTAATTTAATGCATCACAAAACAACACATTGAGGATGCTTCTCTGATTTTTGCTATGAAATGTCATCGAGGAAACTTTTTTCTCCATCTCAGTCCATGCAAAGGAAAAATCTCTACTTTAAAGTCCCAAATATATAATTTCCACATAGATTTTTATTAATAGATGCAAATTGATATCCCTACATGTAGATAAAAGAAACATAATATATCATAAAAAGGGAATGAGTGGGGCTTCACATACCTTTTCATCGGCGTAAAAAACTCATCCATCACCCGCATAAATAATCGAGCAAGAATAATTTATGTAAATCGTGTAATTTTTCCTAGTATGACTAATGTTTGCCTATAAATATTTTCAACACATACACCCAATAAACATAAACCAAATTTACGCATTTAATCCTTTAATGATTTTGTCTTTTTATTTTCTTTTTGTGCTTTTCTTAGTTAAGTATATCAACCTTAAAACACTGTACTTAAAATCCATAAATTCTATGGAGTAGTTAAGAAATCTAAAGTTAAGTGACATAATTTATTTATCACCATAATCGTTTGAAGAAAATAGAGTGATTGTTTATAAGTATTAGGCGATACCTCATATAACTTTCTAGCTTAACAATAAATTTGACACGTCCAACGAGACACTATAGTTGAAACCACTAAAATATTTTAGTTTGTTCGGTCAAGCTACATATTTTGTATTCATCGATATTATGGGAAAACTTCATCAACATTAACCAATCAACTTCATCAGTATTAAATAAGTCAGGCTCGCAAATTCCTAACAAATCTCCACAAATGTTAAGATGAAAACATCGTCACCTCCTCCCAATGCTTTTGGAGATCCACTAAGTTATCTACCTGAAGCACCAATAGTGATGACAACTTGTTTTATTAGATAATAGATAGACATGAAGGTACATAACATCATGTATCAAGTATCTCATGTGGAATCATGTTTTTCAAGTTAGTGATCAAAGAAAATCTCTTGAAGATAAACATGATTTTGATGATGAGAACTAGTCTTTAATGATAACAAATAAAATCAATTATAAAATGGTTAAATCTACAAGATGACTAAATAAGGTTTGATGATTTTGATTATATGATGATGGTATTTAAATGGAATAGAACTCAAGCATCATCACTAAGTAACGCTAAAATAATTTTTTATAAGATTGAAATATCTGACAAGTCTTGAAGTATGTGAAAGATGTCCCAAATATGTTGTAAAATCATAAGCTCTTTCTTGTGAAGTTTTACAACTAATCACACACACACAAACACAAGAAAGGCTTTGTTATCAAGTCTCTCAGGTTAGATACATGTCGCGTCTCTTAAGTTTGACCCTTGAGTTTTGTCCTGCTCAAGGAAACATTAAGTGCTTCAGGTGAGAGTATAATTTATCTTGGGGAATCTTAAGTCCCTCATACAGAATTGTACATAGCCCAACTAATGCGAATAACAGTCCCTCAGGTGAAGCATTTAACCTACTTGGGTGGGAATTACATCGAACCCTCGGGTAAAGCTCATTATCAAGCCTCTTAGGTAGGATATATGTTGTGCCTCTTAGGCGTGACCTTTCACTAACTCCTTCATGTGAAAAGCCATGTAGCTTATATGTATTATCCTAAGGGGCAACAAGGATCATCACTATGAAGTCTAACAATGAGATGTTGACCTAAGGGGAGGAAATGATCTTCGCTATAAAGTCCATTGAGAGGTGGCAAGGATCTTCATGTGGAAGTCTAGCATATTTTTATTTCCTTGAAAGGAAGCAAGGATCTTCCTACGGAATTCCAACATATTTGTTTTTCCTTGAGAGATGAAAATGATCTTCCTGTGGAAATATAACATATTGTCATTACATTGAGAGGTGGAAATGATCTTGAGTATAAAGTCCAACAATGAGATGTTTGCCCTTAAGCAATTCATGCATACACCCTTTGCAATCGAGCATTAGATATAACACACTCTTTAATTAGATAAACAAGGGTGGATCCCATGGAGTACCATGGACGTGAGGGGTTCTAATACCTTCCTATTTCGTAATCAATTTTCGTACCCTTTCTCTTGGTCCCAAGACCATCTTATCCTTCTTTTTGGGGTTTTCTCGATATTTTTCCTTTCTTCAGAATAAATAAAATTCGGTGGCGACTCTGTGATTTTTTTGCGACGCGACACCCACATATCTCATATGAGAGAGGTTGGGAGTTAAATAATTTCATTTTCTATGTGGGGTTTAAATATATTTAGTGTTGTCTGATGTTATAGACATCGTCTTCCAACATTTGATTACGACGACGTAATTCAACCATGGAAACACACATCTACACCAGAGCTTCGGCATCACCGCCACTACTAGTAGCTTCTATCATATGGGATTATGCTCTCTTATTAACCATAGCTAAAGAAGGACAAATGTAGGAGTAAAGGGTAATAAAGGGAAGGGTGATGATGATAAAAGAAGGTGTGGAACAAGTTAGTTTTATCGAGTCTCCACGATTGGGCACCATTATACTAGTTAAAAATTATAGGTGTGTGCTAAGGACCAAATTGTAGGTATTTTGTACATGATTTTGTGGTCCTTAACAATGTCTTTTTATATAATTAGTAGTATTTATCCTAGTATTTTGGTTTAATTAGGTTTTTATTTAGTTTTTGTTCATAATATATTATTTAACTTATTTTACTTTTAATTGTAGGATTTTATTGACTAATTCTCCCAAGCTTGGATTCAAGGACCCTTGAAGAGCTTTAGGGATGATTCTTTTTGAATATATTTTTGGATGAAGGAGCATGCTACAGGTCGCGCTCAGCGCGGTTCCAGCATGAGTGCGCTCAGCGCGCTTAACCGGGCTTAGCGCGGTCTGCGAAAATCAGAAAAAGGACAGACCCATGCTTTCACCTTTTGGCCACCAACCCATCACTTCCAGCTGACTTTTTGGCTTGTAAAAGGGTGAAACTACACTTCATCATAATTATCTTTCATCTTTGTAAAATTAGGGCAAGGAATTGTAAAGAAAAACCATAGCTTTTCTTCTTGATTTCTTGATGTTCATCATTTCTACCAACAATCTTGAGAGCAAAGTAACCATGGAAATGAGTGGCTAAGTTCTTTTTGTGTCAAGATTAGAGGTAGTTGATCTATATAGTATGTATTTCTTTTAATTCATTTGTGTATGAACATGGTTGATGATTAATATAGTTGAATATCTTTGTTCTTCATCTTTATGCTTTGGGTCTTACTTGGAAAAGAATACTTAAAAGTAGACCTAGGATATTCATCCACTAATGAACAAATGCTAGGGATAGATTTGTGTGTTGGTGTTTACAAAATATTGAACTTAATGCTTATCATGTCAATAGTTGTAGTGAGGGATCATCCAAAGATTAACATGATAACATTCACAATCTTGGTGGGAAATCTACAAGATTGAGAGGATATGTATTTATAGAAATCATCTACTATGTTCATCACTTGATTAATTGAATATGTATGAAACTAGATCAATGAAACTAATCTTGACATGCTTCCATAATTTAAAAACAATCTCAAACTCTCTTGAATCCAAACCATAACTCTCTTTTGAAAAGATTAATTTAGTTATTTGTTTGGAAACTCATGGTACTAGTAGAGTAGATAACAAACCCTTTGTTTACATAATCTTAAAATACACTTTTCTGTTGAAAGACTGCAATATACACCAATCCCTGTGGAATCGATAATTAAAAATACTTGTTTACGGATAAAACCTACAACAGTGTGTATGTCCCCTATGAGGGAAAGGAGACTCGTAGGCCTTATAAGGTTTAGAAAAATTGTGTTGCCCGGGTTAGGGATTTCCCGCGGTGGCGAGAAGCTCTGCATGATGATATTTTGAGGTAGTTTAGGAAACCTACTCATGTGAGGTGATTGGCTCTATTGATGACCCACTTTACAATGTAATCCACTGTCATAAGATATATTCATTTGAGAATGATGCGGGAAATAAACCAATAAAATCTATGCCACAACAGTAAAAAAAACTTCAAATTCAAGCATGTTTTGTAAAGGCAACTCATTTCTTTTACAATCCCTCTGTCCTTTTGCAGTTGTCACATTTTTGGGCATGTATATGGGTATCTTTGAACATAGAATGCCAATAGAATCTAGATTGTAGATCTTTTGTCGTAGTCGTCTCTCCATTGAAGTGTAACACCCCAAATTCTATCTAGAAAATATATCGAAAATCAAAGTAATTAAAATTTTCAACAAAACATGGGATGCCACACTTTCAACTTTAAAACAATACATAAAACTTAATATAACAGATACATAACACTTCCAGTAATTAGAGTAGTGTCATATAATAACTTACATCATCTTTGAACACAAAACAATCTTTTATTTATTGCGCAGCGAAAATTCATGAGTCATACAACTTAAAACAACTGGTCATCTTTATTCACTCAAAATTACTAGAAACATCCTGTTCAACTTCTAAAATACTGAACAACTTTTATTTCACAACATCAATTAAGATTCAACAATTACTAACAACAACAAGATTCAACAATATAAACAACATAGACTAAATGTCCTCCCCGAGTGCTACGTATCAGAGCAAGACACCAACTTGAACTAACAACGATTATTCCTTCATTCTTGGATACCTGCACGTTACCAGTATAAAGGCAACGACGAACAAATAGAAAGGATGAGATTTTGAAAAATATAAGCAAAAGTATGATAACTAATATATTAGATCTAGAATCATACAATATTCACCGCTTCAACCAACTACAACATAACAATCAACAAAACAACATAGTACATAACAACCATTATAATAACTTTTACCACCAATTTAATTTATATATATCAACATTTTATCATCACCACATAAATCATCACAATTCATCACAATCGTTATAAATCATCATAAAACAACACATAACCAATGAACTCAAACAAACATAACCGACACAGTGTGACTCGACTATGTAAGCATGTGGTACCAACACATTTTGTTCGTAATTAGGAACATTGGCTACAACCCTCGTCATTTTGGCAAAAGCCCTCGTCATTTATGCAATGTATGCGACTCGATAAAACACAACACATACACCCAACAACACATCAACATCGTCATAATCATCAAAATGGCATAAGCCCTCGTCATTTTATTTACCAAACATCGGAGGTAAAACATCGTCATTAACATCATTACATTTTTCATTATGCAAATCATCATCAATAAAAATCATGCATTCACAAATTATAAGCATTAATCAACAATATTAACAATTCAATTAATTCCGGTTACGGATTAATATTCACTAAAATATACTCGTCATTTTGGCTAAAGCCCCCCTTTGCTCTTGTTCTTCTCTTTCTTTCTTCTCTCCAAAACCCCTCTTTTCTCTCTTTCACTCTATGTTTCTATATCTCTCTTTTTTTATAACTCTATTTTTCTTCCTCTCCTCTTATGATACAAAACAACTAACACACAATAATAATACACTTAACTAAATTAATTATGGCAATTTATATTCAACTCATACAAGTAATTTCTTGCATTATTAAAATTATTTGATATACTGAATCATTTTGGAAGCAATATCAGAAGTTTCTGCTTCTGACCATCAGAACTTCTGCACCATCATAAGTTCTGGACCATCAGAACTTCTGCACCATCAGAAGTTCTGGACCATTAGAAGTTCTACACCATCAGAACTTCTGCCCCATCAAAACTTCTGCACCATCAAAAGTTCTGGATCATCAGAAGTTCTGCACCATTAGAACTTCTGCCCCATCAGAACTTCTGCACCATCAGATGTTCTAGACTGTCAGAAGTTCTGCACTATCAGAAATTCTGCCCCATCAGAACTTCTGCACCATCAGAATTTCTGGACCATCAAAAGTTCTGCACCATCAGAACTTCTGCCCCATCAGAACTTCTGCATCATCAGAAGTTCAGGACCATCAGAAGTTCTGCACCATCAGAACTTCTGCCCCATCAAAACTTCTGCACCATCAGAAGTTCTGGACCATCATAAGTTCTGTACCATCAAAACTTCAGCACCATCAGAAGTTCTGGACCATCGAAAGTTCTGAATGATCCTTAGAAGTTCTGAATAGGAATTATCCTCAACAACACTAGTATGCTACTAACATCAATTTACTTATCTACTATATGCTAAACTTACTGAGCCATCACCTATATTCTTGTAGCATTACACTTAATACTAACCATAATAAAGTATCTCTTAGTGCTACAGAAGAGAAAACAAAATTAATTGGGTGCATACATAAGTGGCACCCAACCTTGGCAAGATTGACACAAGCCTCCCAGCATGTATATGGGAGGGAAGCGTCTGCCCCTAAGGGTATGTGGCCCCCGCCACACCTTTATCTTCCTCACTAATCCTTTCTTGCATTTAGTCTCTTCTGGTTCTATTTATTCACGCACAATATACTTGTTCTTATTCTACTTTCTTATTTCTGTTACCAACATCAACCTAACCTAACATTAACCCAAGGTACATGCATACAGTATACAGAATAATTTTCCAGAAACCAATTCTTTGATTTCCTATTCAACTAACAACAACAACATGAATAGAGCTTCAATATTTATTTAATTTCAACAACAACCCAACCAATTTTCAACCCAACACAGTAGTGAAATTGATACCCTAAATCCCACATAAAAGTCATCATACAATTGATTATATAAGTCGAACCCCACCCCTTACCTTTGGATTGAAGAGAGCTCGAAAAACTTAATCGGAATCGGCAACTATCAGACTGAAATTTGAGCTTTTCTCCTCACTGCTAGAAAATCCTTATTCCCAATTTTTGCTCTTCTACTGCTACTGCTACGTGGTGTTCTTCTTTTCTTTTTTTTCTTCTAAGTACTAGTACTACTTCTTTATACTACTACCAAGGTCACTTAAGAAATAATAATGGGCCACTAAACTCTTATTGGGTCTACTAACTATTACTCCTCAAAATGTTATTTCACCCCTATAACTAACTCATCCATATTTAATTAATAATTCTAAAAATACTAATACATTCTAATATTATTTCTTCAACGTAATCAACTTAATTAATTCTTCAACTAACCGTATAAAATCCAACTTTAATTTAATAATCCAATAATCAAATCCTTATATAATTTAATTAAATAATTAATAAAATTCGGGGCGTTACAACTCTTCCCCACTTAGGATATTTTCGTCCTCGAAAATCTATCCGACACAACCATCCTTAACACCACATTCGCATCTAATATTTGGATTCAACAATAACCCAACCATGGTTTAAATCTAATACTTATATCTCAATCCTCCAACACTCTTGCAATATAATCCTTACTAACTTGCCAACCATTTTGGCAATATCTTGAAACAACATCTTACAACATAGCAACAACCTTCACTTGCCCATACTTGATTTATACAACATCGCATCATTATCCCCGCGATATATTCGACACCAAAACACATATACAAATCTTACTCTCATACTCCGAGGTTATTCATCCGCGAGACACCAACAACCTTATTCATCTCGTTGTATCACTCTCATAGTGACATCAACATAGCCAACTTCATCAGCCTCATCATACTATGGAGTATTATTCCTTACTTACTGTAACCAACAACAACATCCTGACAACGAAAATATAATTACCATCGCGCCAACTTAACAGCTTTACTCAACAAATATGCTCACAAAGAACCATCAACCAACAATCATAATAACATCTTTATGGAATACGCGAAACTTACGAGAACCACAACACTCTGGCACATCACGCTTCTGTTGCACAACTCTGATTATTTATCTTAAGTCGTAGTGATCGTTCAAACCTCAATAAACTACCAATTTATAATTCTCAATTTAGTCTCAAACTTCCTTCAACATTCATCACTGTACTGTCTTGACAATCGCATCGACGCAATATTCATCGCTCTACTCAACATTAACATAGCAAGATAATTCCATACGATCCAATACGATTTCGTCTATTATTATCAAGATATTAAGGGTGATCAAGTCCTCAATTTGTCAATAGGTATCCGTTCAATCATAATGGAGAATAAATCGTCGTCACTAACATTAACAGTATTCTTTTTCCAACTTGCACCCATGATTCAAAGATCCCAACAACTCCAACATCTTCTATAACTTTTAAAATCAAACCCAATAGTTCTACACCATGGTCTACTTAAACATCAACTTACTAAATTCTATCTCATAGCAAACATTCTTTTCCAAGGCATTCCAACTTGTTAAACAACCAAAATCTTAAATCTGTACAACAGCGATCCTCCAACTCTAAGTTCTAGTACGTCTGCCTTGCGTGAACCTGAAAACTACCGTCATCTGCCTCGCGTGAACCAAAAAACTATCATCGCCTACCTCGCGCACGTCTTCCACTTCTTCATCTCCATTTTTCCGTCTTCGATCTCTCCATCTTTGACATCTCCAGGTTCCAGGTTCGTCCTTTTCTAAGGATTTACATTTACTTGATGCAAATTATTCTTCCTCTTATGCATTATGTAATTTCAAGAGCTGGTCTTGTAAAACTTTTTGTGCTTCGTCTTCTGTGATGAACTTTTATCATGAGTTGTGTTCTGCTTCGTCTTCTGTGCTTTTCCTCCACCCTACTTCATTGTTTGGTTTCTATTTTTATGTTGGAATTATTGATTTAGTTAAGGTTTGTGAATTTTAAGATAAGAAAGAGACCAATTTATTTAACTGTAAAAAGAGCATGTTGTTATGGGTGAATGTAGAATAAGAATTTGACAGTTTCTTGAACAAATGTTGGTTTTGTATATGCTGTAAAAAATGGCTTGATTATTTTCGATGGAACTAATCAATCTAATTGACAGATAGTCAGACACAATGTAAAGGATAAATCATAGAATGTATTCAATTTTGGAAATTAAGTTCCCACTTTTTGTTTGATTTTGTGATACAACATAAGCGATTGGTTTTTCGACTTCAATGTTTTGCTGCTTAGGGGGAATGGGGTAAATTTTTTTGAATAAGTAAATCAATTCATTGTGGGGCTAAACTAAACACAAGATGTATCAAAGTTTAGTAATACAAATTCTGAAGCATCTAAAATACACATTGAGACTTGTCCTTATTAGGGGGTCTATTGCCCTTGTAGTTGTAGCAGTGCTTTTGCATTTCTTATGGTGTACTCTATTTTTTCGTTTGAGGTGTTGTTTCCCCGTATCTTTGTAATATGTTGGTGTACTCATCATACACTTTTTTCTATTATAAATATTTGTGGATAAAAGAAACAATACACATTGAGACATAATCCTTGGATCACACATATAAAATACACATTGAGACATGAGCCTTAGTTCACACATTGAGAATATGTTCAAATTATATGTTAAAACTGAGTGACACTGTATATTTGGAATTGTTTCAGGTTTATGAATATATTGATCATGGAAATTGTTCCACCTGTACCCATATTTGCTCAGTCTAACATAATTGATCTTGATAACAATGAGATTAACGAAGAAGAATCTTCTGAACCATCTACCAAAAAACAAAAGGCCCTTACGTCTGAAGTGTGGAAACATTTTGTAAAGATTGGGGTTATAGATGGTAAAGATAAATGTAAATGTAAGTGATCTGGACTATTGATCAAAATTGGAGATGGCCGGAGAGAATGGAGGTCCTTCGAGCAATATTTGTTGAGGAGAAGGTGGTGTACCTGCAAGGCACTCTGATGCTAAAGTAAGCAAATGATCAAGATGAGAATAATGAATATTAGGGTTGTGAGAGTAAGAAATGTGATACCTTTCCCTCAAAGATATGAGGATTTATATAATGATCTTACGAGGGTTCTCATTGGTTGCTATATTTGGGCATGGATACACGGACCCGTGGATATAGCTATCAGGGATGACTTGGTCAGACCGAGCAGTGACGCTCGGAACTAGTCGTTATTTCGACCAAGGGTGTTGTAATGGTCATAGCCTTTGAGGCAGGGAATTATTCTGGTATGCTTGACATGCTTCGGGAAGATGAAGCCCCTTGAACGCTACTTGCCCTTAGTGGTTCCTTACGGCCCTGAATAGGAGACCTGCACGACAGGCGTTCGGGAAGTCCAAAACAGTATCCCCCCAAGTCTTTGCATCTGGTCGTAGAGGAGATGACTTGATCTTGAGGTGTTCGACCGAGGCCGTTTTATCCGGGGAGATGAAGCGTTATTGATGAGCTGAAGGGTTGAGGAATTCTGAGATTTTTTGCATGCGTGGCCTCGAGCTGTGTGCAATGAGTGTTGTCAGGCCTATGGACTAAGGTATAATGATGAATCCCTTAGGCTCCCTAGGCACATGCAGCCCTATATGCGCAGCGAAGGTCTATATAAGGGGGATAAAACCCTTCATTCATAACTTTCTTTTGTTCCGTCTCTTGCTTGGCATCATCTTCATGTGCTCGAATTCATCATCCATCAATCTGGGGAGATAATCAAGGTGGTTCAGGGATGTTTCCTCCGTTCGCTGTCATGACCAGTAGCTTCGATCATCTTCCTTTGGACTTCTTATGCCTTTTATCGGTAAGTTTCTGATTCTCCTGCCTAAATTTATGCATTTTTCTAGAGATTTTGACTGTTATCTAGGAATGCATATGGTTAGGGTTTTAGGTTTTTTAGCAGTTGCGTTATTGATGTAAAGTGGCTCCTCCTTATGTCGTCTCTCTGTGCTGCATTTTTAGGTTAAGAGAGAGCTTTTGACCGGGGATATGATCCTTGTTTGTCCAAGCTCTTTCACTTGATTAGTGGTAGAAGAGTGTATTTGACGTTTATGTCGAGCTCACATGTTTCCTCTACTTTTGAGGTATCATGGCGAGTGTCGATGAAGACCTCTACGAGGGTGCCAATGGCTCTAGGAAAAGTTCTTCCGAGTTTACTTCTATTGGGAGGAGTGATTTTGTGGAATTGGTTAGTGATGATTTATCAACGCCCGAGGGAGTGGGACCGTCGGTTGTTGAAGTTGACAAGGATGATACCTCAGTCTGGGAAGCCCCAGACGCCAGGACTAGGTCGTTGTTATTCGGGGAGCATCTAGACAAGGTGTTTCGTAAGATGGACTCTTATGTGGTGAGTGAGGATGATGAGGGTGCTCGTATAGACCGAGAGGATTGGGCAGTGTATATCCCTGCCAAGGATGATAGGATCTGTTCGAGGTACGACGCTCGTCATATCCCAGTGTTTGATATTTGGTTTCGGGAATTGGGTTTTTGCATTCCCTTTATTAATTTTCAAGTGGACGTCTTTCGTCACCTTTGTCTGGCTTCCACTCAGCTTCACCCTAACCTCATCGCCTTATTGTGGGCATTTGAAATCGTATGTGAATACTTGGAGGTGGGTGCTACCCTCGAGTTGTTCTTTTATATCTTATGCCTTCGAAGGAGCTCGCAGAAAGTCGACGAAAAGGTCACGTGCGGATGGGTCTCCCTAAAGCAACAAAATGGGAAGCTCTTCAAGGAGTATTAAGAATCTGTCTGTTTCTTCAAGGATAGGTACATGCTCCTCCAACCAGTGTCCGAGCGAGCACTTTGTAACGTGTTCCGGATAGCTCCTGAGTTCTAGGAGGATGGCATTTCTTGCTTAAACAAGGCGGGATAGCAGAAGCATGTGTTTGTCAACAAGTTTCGTTTCTCGTGGAAGAGGAAATATTTTGATAAGAAGCCCGACTTTTATGTTTGGAATAGGGAGGATTTGGGTGAGGAAGTTCTGGCCAGTTTCGAAGAGTTGTCGACATTTTTCGAGGGTTTTCCCCACTTCCAACGGATGGGTAAGGGGGAATCCCTCTTTTGAATAAGAATGGAGACAGGATCTCCAAACCTGGATTGATAAATGTGAAGGATCTTCTTACTTGCGGGGACCCCAAAGCTTATCTGGGTAGATGTTTTGTAATCTTTATTTGTTATACACTCTTGTTTTCATTTTGCACTAACTCGTTTTTATTCCTCTATTGCAACCATGATGAATCTGACCATGGAGTGTGTTGCACGATAGGCGATGAGGAAAAAGGGGAAGGAGGCTGGATCCTCCCCAACATAACCGGGGGTGGCTCTGGTGACCGGTTCAGGGAATTCGTCCACAGGTCCGGAAGTCGGAGCAATGTCCCCTCAGTCAGCGTCTTCGAGGATGAAAAGGATGTGAGCTGACATAGATTTGACCAATGAGAAAAATAAGGGGAAGTTCAACATCCCTCATTGCTGGCATGATAGAAAGTATTTTGAGAGAGCGAGCGTGGTCCTCCCTCATGTCAATAAGCTTATGCTGGATGGACTGGATCGACCGGTAAAAAGGACGGCCCTGGCCGATGATGCTGGGGCATTGATGCACATTTTCGAGATGGTCGCTGCTTTTGCCGAGCAGAACTAACCTCCATATGCTGAGTTGTGCCAGCTCAAGGCTAAGCTAAAAGAGGTTGAAAAGAAAGGGGAAGAAGCTCGGAAAATATTGTCGGAAGATCTAAATTAATGCTTGTCATGATTACACCTTTAATGGAAGACATGGCCCACCACGCTTACGCTATGATCTTGCTACACGTGTCCTCTGGCTTGACACGATTTGGACTTGGGAAATGACAACAATTTTCCCATTATTTCTTTTCGTCCAACACTAGATATAAATAGCCTCAGTTCAACATTTTTTCTCTCTTTTCTTCCTTTTCGCTTCCCTTGATTTCTTCTTCTTCTCGCTTTCTTCATCCTTTTACCAAAAAAACCCAGAAACTAAATTTCATCATCTCAGTTCATATCCTCCAAACTTCTTCACAACTTCATCAATGGCGAATACTGACAACATCACCACCTCTCCAGCTATGGAACTTAAGCTACGTCTTGTCGACGGAAAACCATACGTGCCGGAACCCCCATTTGCTGAAGAGAAAACCAAAATCTGGAAGTTCCAAGTACTAATTCCTTTTACTCTTGAAGGAAAACCCTTAGCTTTTTTGGGTCCTCTTCCTGTAGACACACCCTTTGAAATATACATAGATGATAAAGGGGATTTTTTCCCCACCCGTACTGCAACCAAACCCATAGTCACTTCTCCAAAACCTATTACTTTGCAATACATTGATAGTAATTTCAGAATCGCCCCACCTCTAAATTGGTCTAAATTCAACGCTTGGATAACACGCCTAGAAACTGACAAAAAGGAACACTGGGAGGCACTGGGAATTGATACACTACTGGAACTCTCTCGTTGTGGCCAACCATACTCTAGCAGCATGATATTGGATGCTTTACATTTTTGGGAGGGTTCGACGAACACCTTCCACACTAGGTGTGGTATGATTACTCCCACTTTGCTTGATGTTACTGCTATCATAGGATTGAAACATAATGGCAAAGTTTTCAACCATACTGAGGCCGACCCTCTTCCTATTAGATTCGACGTTGGTAAAAGTAGAAGCCTAACATACAATAATTTCATCGACCACCATAAACAAGAATCTGGCCCCATCAATGATGAAGAGCACATAACATTTTTGACTCTCTAGCTCTCACGGTTCATTTTTTGCTCTAGGTCAATGCAGGTGACCAAGCAGTTTTCTTACCTTGATACTCAATTGCACAATGGTGAGAATATTTCTTTGGGCCAGCTTATTTTGGCCTCCTTATACACCTCCCTAACTGGAGATTCCAACCAAATCAAAAAATTTGACCCTAAGAATCCAAAGAGAAAAAATGTTTTAATCCATGGTCCTTTTTGGCTTCTACAATTGTGGTTGAATGCCACTTTTGCTGAAGATATTAAACCTTTCAAGAGTAGGAAAATATCCTTCCCCCAAAGTCAAATGCATATAGTTTTGCAACGTCTCTTGCCATTGACCCCGATCGATAAAACCCTCCAAACCCTGAGATCTTCAAACTACTGTTCAATATTATGTTGACAAGGGTCGACTTTACACCTTCAATGTCTCCATTTGTTGATGGAAAAAGTGGCCCAGAATGGCTTACCAAATTATTTCCCCCACTGGAAGAAGAGGACAAGCAAAGATCTTTGATTTGCTAGAGACGCTTTTTGACTCCCCAATTCTTAACTTATGTGATTGTCGGCCTAAATCCAGGTCTGGTTGCTTATTAACTTAACTTGGTGGCCCAACAATTTGGGTTTTTCCAAACCGTTCCCAAATCTCTGTCCAATTCTCATGAATTGTTGGCTGACATCGTCTTTGACCAACCTTGCAAGTCTATGAAAGAGAATGTCGACACCCTCTAGGCAGAAAGGCCTATACTTACTTTTACCACTTTCCAGTCATCCTTCTATTGTACCAAGGAATTTGCGACTTGGTGGCAGTCGTATTATATTACTTTTGTTGGTGACTCCGATAAAAAGATAACTGAATTGACTGTTGCTCTTGACAATTTTCAGAGCAAGCCGACAAAATGTAAGGCTACTAATATCAAGTAGATTCAAATTTTCCAAAAATACTTTAGGGTGGTGTACTTAGCAGATAATATTCATCGAACCATCCATGATGCGGCCCAAGAGCTAAAGGAGAAGGTAACCGAAAAGATTCCACAACTAAAAATTCCTGGTTACACGAAAGACAAGTATCTTTACGCACTTCACTTTAGAAAAACCAAGTTTCCTTTTTTGCCGACTAGCCCGCTAGCATTGGATTTTCGTCCACCTATCCCAGATTGGTGGTATAGCTCTTGGTCAAATGTTCAAAATGCTTACAAAAAGAAAGCCGACAGGGTGGTTCTGACGAAGCATTGGTTACACGACTACCCAGGTTTTCGGTTTTCTGCATATTGATCTTAAATATATGAGAGAGCTTGTTGTAGTACCCAACGGTAATAAATTATGGAAAGCTGAATTTCCTTTTTCATTTTGACTCATACATGTATTTGACTCAGATATTTTTTCTTCTAGCTATCCCTCTTCAATAGGTAGTTCCAAAGAAAACTCCTGCTATCAAGAACTAGGAGGGGCTGTCGACCTTACCTATCGACACCACTGACAAAGAAGGTCCTTCAACCTCAAAGGTACGACTTACACCTTTGTCCATATGGTTTCCTGATCTAGTATTTCTTACTTGATTGACATCTTACACTTCACCCGTATCCATACCCCCTTTGATGATGAACCGATTTCCTCTTCTTTTTAAGAAGACTAATTCTTCTGTAAGTATATTTTTATTATATTCAATACGCCATGGCTTGCAAGATACTAATGTTTCTTTTGGGTGCCAGAGTCAGAAAATCTCAACAGATTTGACTTCTTCCTCCAACAAATCCAAAAAATCTAAGAGGGACAAGAAACACCGCTCTGAGAGGACTGAGGTAAGCATTGTCTAAACAGATAACTTCGACCAATGCCATGGCTTCGACTAATACATTTTTTTATACTCAACCATCACTTGATGATCAGTCCCCTCAACACTCCCAAAAATCCAAAAGCCACAAGAGGAAGCAAATTTCCTCTTCTGAAGACAAAGTGGCGAAAAAGAAGAAAAAGAAAGCCCTTCTGGACCAAGACCTTGGAACGAAGGTCGACGACCAAATCGAAGCAACAAATGATGTTGACGATCACCCTCTTGTCACAAAAAAAGAGAGGTGAAGTGCTCTTGGATAAACGTCTTCAAGCTGACCTAAACTTAGGCACTGACAATATAATGATAAATACAATCCTCGTCACTCCGACCCAAGTCCTCGTAACTGACGAAGCTAAAAATCCAGTAGGGGATATTGTTGTTGCTTTTGTCGAAATGGGCGAGTCTGTAAATCCTAGCCCAATGTTGCAGGTATTTACTAAAATTTTCAATTCTTTTTCTTTTTTGTTTGCCAAATTCATCTGGCTAACATTTGTCTTATTTTCCTTAGGTCGAAGCTTCTGACCCTTAACAAAGCGTGGCAGACTACACTCCCATGTCAGAAGTTTCTTCACCTCATCACCCTCAGACTCTCAACGTAGCCGTTGGTGAGTTCGTTGACCTGACTGTTTCGGCTACTCTTAGTGACTCTTATTCGGTCACTAGTCCTGCCAAACATAAGGGTTATAGTTCGACTAGCTCTGACTCTAGCCTTTCAGATTCCCTGCAGGATTCAGAGGCGACCAAAAATGTCACCACTTCTCAACATTCTCCTCTTCCTAAGCTTATGCTTCAAAATTCCATTGAGGAAAATAGAACCGATTCAGCTGGCCCTTCAGGAGAAAAGAAAGTTAACTCATCAAAGCCCTATACAGAAGAGAAGGTTGACTCGCTAGTGTCGACCGAAGCAGATATCAACGCTTCTACATTGGAAGCACTATCAAGGTTGTGCAACTTTGTGAATAATCATACTCTCTCTTCTGATTCCGACCAGTCCCAAACTCATAACGATAAACTAGGGCCTGAGGCTACAAAAGTTAAGAAATTGACGGACAAAATCCGAACTCACGCTTTGAGCTCTGATCTGCCTCACTTGCTCCATGAAGACTCAACTCTTGGCTTGGAACTTTTAGATGCTCTTACTCAACTGAAGGGCCTTAAGACTTCTGATTCATCCAAACTTATGATGGCAACGTTTGAGAAAATTCTTCTTTCTTTACTTGAAAATGTCAATTGTGTAAAGAAGAATGAAGCATTGGTCGAGGAAAAATAAGCTTTGGTGAAGGGTAATGTGAATGTGGTGGTAAAGGCCAAGAAAGTAATTGAAGGCTTAATGGCACAAATTAATCAGAAACGACAAGAACTAACTCCTACAAGGAAAAGAGTTTCCGAAATATGCAGTCGAATGGCCGAATTGTCCAAGGAAATGACCGCTTTAGGCGAAGAACTGGAACTTGTCACTAAGCGAGAAGAGGAACTCAACCAAGTTATCGCTCTAACTCAAACAGAAGTGCACAAGATGACTATGGATGTTGTAGTCATTAGTATTGCTACCTCTAAAATTAAAGCAGAGGTAGTGGCGCTTAAGGCGAGAGCAGAAATCTTTGAAAGTCATGTTGTACGCCTCCACAGTGAACTAAAGTCTATCCAAAATAAATTCCAACATATCTGATTAATGTGACCATTATTTTATGGCATTTTTATGTAAAGTTTGAACAATGGCTTTCTAGGCAATTTTAATGTAATGCTTTTATATTTTGTTTTACATTTTTATCTTTTGCACACATCTCATGCATGCCTAATTTGCTGGTTTCGACATAACTCTCTCCAGATTTTATTCGAAAAACATTTGCTCTGTCGAAATTGTAACTTCTTGAAGAATAGGTTTATACTTTTTTAAGTACTTACCGTTTACCCTTAAAATCCATCGATATGGGGCTAATTCTTCAAGTTCATAAGCGTTGTTTGACAAGGCCTGAATTACCTTAAAAGGTCCTTCCTAATTTGGGGACCATTTTCCTAAGACTCTATCACTTTCTAAACTAGGTCGTCGATAGCAAATACCTTATCTTTCACCTTTTTATTATAGGCTCTGGTAACTCTTTCCTTCTGTCTTCTCAACGAATCGAGAGCTAGCATCCTCTCTTCATCCAAGTCGACTAGTTCATCTGCCATCATTCTCCAATAATCTTCAGATGGTATTTCATGTTGTCTTTGAATTCTTATAGATTGAACATGTATTTCAACAGGCAAGACATCATTGTGTCCATAAGCAAGTCGAAATGGAGTAGCTCCTGTTGCTTCTCTGGGAGAAGTCTTACATGCCCATAAAGTTTGATTAAGTGTTTTATGCCAATTTCTTGGCCTCTTTCCTACATTCTTCTTAATTAAGCTAATTATCACCTTATTTTTAATATTAATATTTTTATTTTTAAAAATATTTTTATCAATATTTTTTAAACTAATTTTTTTATAATATATTTTTATTAATAGTTTTTTATAAAAATAATAAAAAATAGAGTATCTATTAATTAAAAACATTGCTTCATATACTTCAACTAGTTTTAGAAGAAAAAAAAGTGGCTTACTAATATTTTTTAGCAGCAACGTTACTTATTATTAATGATACTAAGGTTAATTATGTCCATTTCAACAAAAGTTGCTTCATATACTTCTTTCTAGGGCTGGACAGAATATTTGAAACCAACCCAAACCGCCTTACCCATCAAGCCCGCACGTTTCCGGTTCGGTTGAGTCGGGTTTTCGGATTACCTGTTTAATAATTTCTGGTTTTGTATGGGTTTATGTGGGTCGGTTCGGATAGATGATTTGGACCCATAGAAAACCATATCCGACCGGTCCAATAAATCACTCCCTTCACGTTAACATCTCCCTCTCTTCTCTTCATCAACAATAATTATTTCATCTTCCTCCAAATCTTATCTCTTTCAAGTTTTTTAATTTTCTCCTATTGATCTTCCGATTTCTTTCATGCTTCTTCTTCTTCATGGATCTTTCCATCTCTTCTTTACACGTCTTATTTCATCATTCAAAGAAATTAGCATCATTCTACACCTAATTTATGGGTTCACATCATCTATGAGATTCTCTCAATCTAAGATCTAGGCCATGCAAGGATATCGATGAACATCAAATTTTTTCATTGATGATCTTATTAATCATCATTCTCAACTGCTATAGCTTAAATCGATTATTTGTAGCTCTTCATTCCTGTTTTTCTCGGAGCTTGTTTGGATTCCGGAATTGCTCCCCGTCCGCCATTTGTTCCCCACCGTCCGCCTCTATCCCATTCCCCCCCATCCACCCTTGAAAATTTTACTTCTTCCATTCTTTCAGCCGTCTTGCATTCTCTTAATCCAATTTTCCTTAGTATATGTTAATTCTTATAATGATTTAATTGATATTAATCTTTTGCCATACATCATGTAAAATTTTTATCTTCTTCAAAAAGTACTGCGCAAAAATCTTTGTTTGACAAACGAAATCACAAGTTTGCAAAAATCTAAAAAAAAAAGAACTCATATCAATTAAACAAAGTGAATAAAAATCTCGTATTACAATTTACATCATTACTTATTTAAATTACTAAATTAAATCATTACTTCTTCATTCTCTCACAACAAATGAACCACAACTCACTACACAATATAATCAACAAAAAAACATCCTCATTATCACTCAACAACTTCATCAGAGACCCATCAACAAAGGGCCAACACAAGTCGACTTCCAAAATCACACAAGGAACTCACAACATCATCAAACATTGATGATGATCATCTTCAGAAATGAAAAACAAATCAAAGTCAACCAAATCAACCAGGAGATGCCCGGTATAAATACATATTAAACGCATATGTATTTTAACAAATTTCTATGTAGTGTTTTATTTTGTTTAAATTTAAATTTCATTCTATTATCCATTATGAAGCATTTTCCTTCCATAGAAGGAGCGTTTCATTAGAGTGCGAGTGTTGGAGATGGAGGCTAAATCAGAGCAAGGATGGAAGCAACCATTGATTGAGAACTATGTACAACAAATAATAACAAAGAAAATACTTGTGAAGTCCCTGTTAAGCCCAGTGGTCCGAATCGATGACTGCGGTTCATGGGGTTCAATTTGAAACGGACCATGACATCTATGGGGACATAAATTGTTAGACCCGGAGGGATCAGTGAGGAGGTTTATGGGGGATCAGCACTAGGATGGTAAGAAAAAATGAGGGTTTTAAACAAGAAAGAAAGTGGGTAGGACTGGATCCGTGTGTCGGCAAAGGGGTTTTAGAGAAGTCACATTTTTTTATGATTAAGTGTATTTGAATGAGGATTTTAAGGGAAATGATTTTCATAGAAAATCACATTTCTTGAAACAAAGATATCATGACTAAGCAAATCATACAAAATGTAACCTTTGTGCCATCTTTAAAACCTAGAAAACAGCTTTTCTAGCTCGGAGCAAATTTTGTCCTATGAGCAGAGTTGTAGTATAGAGACAACCAAAAACTTTAAGTTGTATAATTGAAGGTGGTTCAATATAGCCATAGGGACATTTAAATTGTAACATGGGAGATGGTAACTGCTTATCAAATGTATATCATGTCAATGTAAAATTCTACATAGTTATTGGGATGCTAGATTGAAAATACAAGGATCTGGCCACATTTAAAATATGCTGGTGTTTTCTTTCAACTATCCCATTTTTTTGGGGTGTTTCAATACAAGTTTTTTGGTGTACTATCCCTTTAGACAACAAGAAATTAGACAAGCTTAGGAACTCACTGCCATTATCAGATCTTAGGCATTTTAAAGATGTTTTAAACTGATTTTCAATATAAGCTATAAACTGAATTAAACTGTTTTTAGCTTGATCTTTGCTTTTAAGGAAAATCACCCATGTGAATCTACTATAATCATCAACCAGAGTAAGGAAATATTTGTGGCCAAGCATGGATATGGTAGAATAAGGACCCCAAATATCAACATGTAAAATGGAAAAGGGAGAAACAGATTGAGATTTGCTAATAGGAAAAGGTAATTTCTTTTGTTTACTAAATTGACAAGAATCATAAGGTACATTATTTGGTTTACAGGGTATAAAAAGGAAATTTTTGACATATAGATTTCATGCCTAAAGCAGAAACATGGCCTAGTCTTAAATGCCATAAGGTACAAGAATCAAACAAGGAGTTGCAAGCATGGTCGATCGGTTATATCCATGACATATAAGCCTCTTTGGAGCTTAGTTGTACCAATCATTTCCTGGGAATGGTTCTGCACGATTTTGCATAAATCATCATCAAAGTGGACAGAGCAATTATTTGCACGAGTAATTTTGGCAATGGATATGAGATTAACATGGAAACTAGGAATGTAAAGCACATTGTGTAGGATTAAGGTAGAAGAAATATGAACACTACCACTCATAGAAAGGAGGTTAGAACCATCAGGAAGATTAACATGAACAGGAATGATATGCTTGCAATTGAAAAAGGCATGAATGTCATGGGAGATATGATCTGTTGCTCTAGTATCAAGGATCTAGAGACTAGAAGACTTACCAGCATCATTAGATGAATGTGAGTTCAAGGCCAGGGGTGAGGTTGAAAAAAAGTTGGCTTATGGATTAAGCTTTGATTATTGGAGCAAGTCAAGAATACTTTGATACTGCTCTTGAGTGAAGTTACAGGGAGATGTGGTTGAATCCTGCTGAGAAGCATCAAAAACAGCGTTGTTGGTGACATTAGACTAATTGTGGCTCTGAGATGATTGAGCTTTGCCTTTGTTCTTGAAACCAGGTGGATAACCATGTTTGAGAAAACAGGTTTCCGCAGTATGATTTGTCCTGTCACAGTGAGAGCATATACGATTTTGGCCTCTACCATAGCCTTGATTCTTGCCCTTTGGAAAATTATTTCCAGATCTTCCATTAGAATTACCATAGCATGCTTGAGCTTGGCAAGCATTGGTTAATTATTCAGATTACCGGAGGCTTGCACTGGGAAGAAGTTGAGTTGTTTAACCTCGTTCTTGCTGAATAATGAGAGAAAAAGCTCTATCTAAATCGGGCAGAGGGCTCATCATCATAATCTGAGACTTAGAGTGAGTAAACTTTTCATTCAAACCTTTAAGGAATCGAATGACCTGATCTTGTGCTCTATACTTCTTGGAAGAAGCAACAGCACCACATGAGCATAGAATAGCACAAGAACACGCAATGATGGGTCTGTAGTTATCTAATTCATCCCATAACACTTTCAATTGTGTGAAATAATTGGAAACATCAAGATTACCTTGGCGCAACTTGTACATATCTTCTTGTAAATCATAGATGCGGAAGATGTCACTATGAGAAAATCTGAGTTGAAGATTTTTCCAAACCCCAGCAGCACTTTCAATCCAAAGAAAAAATTTGGCAATTGATTCAGAAATGGATATGTGAATCCACGTAAGAACCATTGTATTGCATCGAATCCATGGAGCATAAAGAGGATCCGAAATAGGGGGTTTGGTGAGAGAGCCATCAATAAACTTCTCCTTGTTCTTGGATATTAGTGCAATGTGCATTGACCTAGCCCAACTGTGATAGT
This sequence comes from Vicia sativa, assembly GCA_021764765.1. Lineage (NCBI taxonomy): Eukaryota > Viridiplantae > Streptophyta > Magnoliopsida > Fabales > Fabaceae > Vicia > Vicia sativa. The sequence continues at coordinate 157,116,597 of CM038795.1, read as the reverse complement.
TCTTATCATCAAGAAGGGGAGAAACAAGAACCAAAGCAGGATTTTCATTTGGATGAAGATAAAACGGGTTTGTAGAATTTGTGGAGAAATCAGCAAATTGCTGGTATGCCATTGTTGACCGAAAAAGAGGAAGAAGAAGCAATGTTCAAGAAGATAAGAACAGAGAGAAAGCACTGCAAGATAAGATGCAGAAGAAGAAAAATGAAACAGGGAACAATGGCTACCAGAGCTGGATGAGCTCTGATACCATATGAAGATTGCAGGAAGCAAGCTTTCCTTCCATTGAAGGAGCCAATAAGAAGGTGAAGAATAGTGCAACAGAGAAACAGTTGCAGGGAGAAAACAGAATGTAACAGTAAATTTGAAAATTATTTTATGGAATGAATGAAATGAGAGGGCTACAGTCAATATATACAGGATAACAAGCTAGCCTATAGAAATTGTACAAGTGTCAATTAACCATTTATTGAAATAATTTGAACTATGTACAAAGGATAATAATCTAATAACACTCTGTAAGAAAACAAGAAACAAAAACACTCGCGCATTGCGCGGGTTACAATCTAGGATATAATAAATAGTTCAATTTTACCAAGCTCTGAATGTCATATTAAAATATAAGTGATTGAAGTACATTGGATTAAACTATTTGTTTAAATAAGACTATAATAATTGAGAGTGTGCTCTTCTCAAAGTCCTGAGTATGAATTCTGCTAATTATTAACAATGTTGGATCAGTCTATCTTAAATTAGTCGGTCGAAAGGTTGGTATTGAGAGATTTATAGCTAATGCCATAGTAAGTTACATGCTGACTTTCATAAACATTCTTAACATACTCCTTGGTTTTCATTACAATTTACACACATGAAAAAAAGAATAGAATTTCCTAAACCGTAAATCACGCTCCAAATCACGTTATCCAGCCAATCCACAGACACTCCAAACAACCTCACCTTCACTTCATCGAAACCCACCGACGTGTCCTACTCCCATTGGCCACATCCCAACAACTTTTTCAACTTTTCCCTCCACCAACCAAACAACAACCCAAAAAAGCAAAACATCCATTTCCCTTCCCAACCGCTTTCCGCTTCCGTCTTTTCCCTTTCTCCTTTTGCATGGACCCGATTCTCTAACTCGCTCTCCTTTCCCCACCGAGTCCATAACTCGGCCCCGAGGAACAATCATCACACACATACACACACTCTGTACTTAAATAAATGGCAGTAGTAATGATCAAATGTTCGTGCAAGTTTAGTAGCTGTAGATATTTGTGTGATTGTATCGCAGAAGATGATGATGGAAGAGAATGGAATAAGAAGAATAAGTTCGAGAGCTGAAGTTGATAGCTCAATGCCGTTTGAGTCTGTTAAAGAAGCGGTTACTCGGTTTGGTGGAGGTGGTCCTTGGTTGCCGCTTTACAGACTTGGTGAGGCTTATGTAAGTCTTCACCTTACTTTTTCATTTTTCGAGTTTCTCTAAAAGTTGTTTGTTACGATTATTAGTGTAGACTATAGAGTGAAAAATTGTTGATATTAAGTATTTTGCGATTGCGGGATCATTGTATGATTGATCATATGTATGTGTTAGAAGTTTTTATGCAGACTTGAGCTGTTTGGGTATGTAGAGAGAAGACCTGTAGAATATGTGGTAAGGAGAGTAGATCAGATACAGAGAAGTCAAACAATAAGATCTAGAAATTTATAAAAGAAGTTATTAAGAGAGATCCTGAGTTTCATGATTTGGATAAAAACATAGTTCTGGATAGAACATTATGGCATTTGTTGATCCTTTTAACCGGTTCCACTTAGTGGAATAAGGCTTGATTGTTGTTGTTGTTATAAGTTTTTACACGGTTAGTGTGCATAGCAGATAATTTGATGATGTTGTTTATTACATACCCATAATTCATTGACAGTTAGATTTTGAGAACTGAACTTGAACATCAAAGCTAAAAGAGAAGGAGATGCATATTGAAGTATTTGATATGATCAAAGGCCCAAGTTGGGTAATAGTTTCTGCCAAATGGTACATCCACTGGCTTCCGTGGAAGAGCACAGAATGAAGAAGAAACTAGTGATGCTAGAATCAAACTGAGAGTCCAAAATGAAGTACCCATGTTGTGTGTTGTTTTCATGCAAGTTGTGAAAATTTTGTGGCAAAGACATGGGTATATATAATCCGAAATCCCCTGGCATAGAAAGAAAGCTACAGACCCATGCATGTTACTCTCTCTTTCATTATGTAATGTGTCTTGTTGTTATTTATTATTAACTTGGAGGGTGGGAGGCAAAGGATCATGTATTAGGCTTTGTTAGGATTTTAGCCTTGTAACCAACTGATAATGGGACCCTATTACGCGTTTAATTATTATGTATTCTTCACTTCCATATAGCTAAGCATTTTTTTGTGTAAAATATGGTATAATCATCAATAATTTAATCCATCCGAAAGAATAATTTAGTCATCTATACTTGAAAAATACCAATTATTATAGAGATTTTATCACTTTGTAATAGATATAACAAATAAGTGATTTTTATTATAAATAACTAACATGATAAAATTTCTAAGTTGAAACTACAAATCATTGCCCTATATGTTACAACACATATTTTTCTCTTTGACGGGTCTTGAGGTAGAACACAAGTAGCTTTTGCTTGGAAGTTTGGAAGGAAAAAGGGGGAAGACTTTTGGAAAATAGAAAGAATTGGAAGAAAAAAAAAAGAAAATTTTGGTTGTGGGAGGGTTTTCAAGGTTTTATATTTCTTCATAACACCAAAAACTTTATAATTTAGAGAACTCAAAATTTATATTGGTGGAGGATTTTAGAAAGCTTAAACAAATTTTATAAATATCTTTTATGTTATTGTAGTATTCTGAAATTAAAAATAAAATAATAATAAACACTATTTTATGATTCTATACAATTTTTTTAAAATATTTAATAATTTTTTCTATTTATTAAAATTCATTTTCAGAAAGTTTCACTTTTCCTCTCCAAACTCGCAAAATTATGCTCTTTATATTATTTTCCTATAGTTTTATCATTGTGTGGAAGTCTTTTATATTCATCTTCTTCCTACAAATTAAATCATTCTCATTTTTCAAAGTTTTGATTAATATCAAAATTTTCATTATACCAATTATAAAATAAATTAGGAAATTTTATACACATATGTCATATGATCAATCTAGTCGATCCTGCAATCAACCAAACTATCATTTGAAGAACTAGCGATTGTTTGGAAATTTCACAGTAAACAAAGTAGCATGTCCGGTGGAACCCTGTTGTTGGACTTGATCAGACTTCACTCATAAGAGATGGGTGAATTGTGTGGTTTGAAAAAAACTTGATTTTGAAAACTTTTTTGAAGATTAAAATCATAATTTCAATTTTTTTTTTAAAACATAAGATCTATCAGAGTTTCAAAAAACTTTCTTATAACTTAGTAGTGAAAAAAATAATTTTGAAATAAAACGCGGAAAGTAAAAAAGTTAAGGGATAAAAAGAACACCATGAAATATAGAGGTTCTATCAAAATTAAAAGACCTATTCCTCTCTCCAAGAACTGGTCTTGAGAGTTTCCATTGAGTACTTGAGAGTTTTTAGTATGTGAAGCTCATGAATCTTGATATACAAAGAAACGTTGGTTGTCCTACAACCATGATAATACAAGACGAAATATATATAGGTGTCAGCGTCTTCTCCATTATTGAGATTGTATTGGCCAAGCTCCCCTTCCAACTATAATTGAAGTACCATCACTTCTCTCTACCAAAAAAATATATGAGCTTAATATGGTATAATAGGATAATCATTAACCTCTCATGATTTTAACAGGTTGATCAACTAACCTATGGTTTTATAACGGGCTAAGCATGAACCTATCAGTAAGTTTATTAATATTGGTGATCTTTAACCTTCAAATAAAAAGGCTTTATAATAGGCTTAGAAGAAGTTCATTAACATTAACAATCTTTAACCGCAAGAGCATGAGACTTATCACTCAAATCCCCAACTAAAGCTTTTAAGTGGTTTAGCTTCGAACTACCTAATTTTTCCCTAAACATGAATGATGTTCATCGAGGTGATATAATTACAACCTTGAAAAACTTTATACATTTCTACCCAACCAAAAATACATAAACCTCTCCTCACAAAAGAACTTTTCTCATAAAAACATTTAACTATAAAGAAGTAACAACATTTAATACTTTTTTATCGTTACTAATTGATTGGACCGATTAATGAGATCAATTAAATTTAAATGTAACAGATAACTTATCAGAAATTGGATAAGTTATGGAGTGTTTTCACCTCGATTTATGATTTGAACCGAGGAATATTTTAAGCGTTTTTTTGAGGATTTTCATTGACCTTAAACAAATCTTTATTGTCCATTTAATGATTATTAATGCTCAAAACTCTGCCATTAGCGATATGCATGAAACTTAAGAGACATCCATTATAAAAGTGTGTTTAATATTAACATTGCTAACCTAAATGAAATATTAAGTGCTTGAAACCAAAATACGTTTGGAAAAGTTCTCTATGATGGATTGCAAGTGCGAAAAATTAATTAGGTTTAAGGTTTGTTTTCTTAAATATTTATTTGAATCGAAAATCATATGTTTGAATATTGATTTTATTTATCTTACCTTTTTTTCTGCAGAAACAAATACATGCAAGGTCCTTAGAGAATAATCTTGCACCCAACATTTGATATTCTCCAAGATTCAGTATTTCGAGGATCTAAAATCTAAATCTTTAGGGAATTCGATTTTTATCTAGTTCTCTAAGGAATTTGATTTTTATTTTAATATTATGTGTAAAATGTAATATTTTAGATAAATAATGTAAAAATATTTATTAAAAAACAATAATCTCACTCATTGGTTTTCTAGATAAACTGAGAGATAAGATGCGCTAATTCTAAAAATAATTAAAGTGTTGTTGTTGGGGTTTGGCCAATGCACTTATAACTTTAACCCTCAGTTTTTAAATCACCATGTGTTACGTGGAAACTTTTCATTTTTCCCTTCGTTATCTCTCTTCTTTAGCCGAGGTAAAATGCATTTTGCGTCCGAGGTGAAATATTTTTTATAGCTGTAACATCACTCCTTCTATTGCTTCCTTAACCTTGAAAATTCACTTACAGTCATTCAGTCTTATTTCAGTCATTCAGTCTTCAGTCTTCAGTCATGGTCTTCAGTCATTCAGTCTTATTTCAACTCCTCACATCTTTCTTGTTGTATTTAGGTTCTTCATCAAGAACCTCACTTGCAGAGATTAAGGCAAAAGGTATGAGATACGCATAATCAAGTTATTGAGGTGGCTTAATGACTCTTCTTGACTCGTCTTTAACCAACAGGTATTAATTATTAGTTTCCTCATGTTTAGCAGAAACTGCTGCTTCCTCTTTGACTTAATTTGGGTTATGCAATTCCTCATCACTATGCTTCAACTCAACAAGATTCCTTTCCTATTACAGTTCCTCTTCATATGTTTCTGCATTTCGAACAACATAATTAGTTTTCTTGAACATCATTTATGCTTCAATAAAACTACATCTCGACTTGTGATACACCTCATGGGACATGGCTGTAGCCACCACAGCCTTTAAGCTTTTCCTCCTTTAGGGTACCCCCATGAACATGCACTTTAGAGCTCTAGATTTGACCATGTCTTGCATAATGTGAGAATATGATGCACAACCAAATACTCTAAGTATGTCGAGATTAGGTGGATGTCTTAACCAAATTTCTTCAAGTGTCTTCATCCTTAAGGCATTCGAGGGACATATATTTATCAGATATGATGTTGTCAAAATAGCTCATCCCAAAACACCTTCTTTAATCCAGCACTAACCAACATGATATAACTATTTATAAAATGGTTCGATTAAACCTTTCATCTAAACCATTTTGTTGGGGACTACTTGCAGTAGTATGTGCCTTGAAATACCAGACACAACACAGTAGTTGTCAAAAACCTAATTTCAAAATTTAAGACCATCGCCAGTCCTCAAACTCTTGATAATCCTTCCAATTTGGTTTTCGACGAGAGTCTTCCAACTTTTGAAATTTTTAAATGTTTCATCCTTATCTTTCTAAATGAATGTCCATAACTTTGTAAGTTATCATAAACTATGGATACAAAATATTTTGCACCTGAGTGTGATGGATTCATTGTAGGTCCCCAAAGAGCAGCATGAATATAATCAAGGGATCCATGTGTTATTTGTCTACCTAGGTTAAACTTTAACCTACAGGACAAGGTTCACAAAACTCCATCTTTTCGCCCTTGTCACCACTTATCAGATTTTGTTTCAACAATTCGACCAGGCCTTTTTCATTGACATGGTCAAGTCTATTGTGCTACAACTCAATCTTTGACACAAGTTTTGTGGATATCACATATGTTGAACCACTTATAACCTCAGCCTAAAGGATATACATACCTTGCCTTTTGATTCATCCCGAGACATCATTCGACCCCTTCATTATCCTTAGGATACTTTTCTCTCCTCTAAAAGCATATCCTTTCTAGTCGAATTTACTAAGAGAGATGAAATTTCTCTTCATATCAGGTACATACCTAACACCAGTAAATAACCATATTGACACATTGTGGAGCTTGAATCTCACAGATCCAATTCTTGCAATTTTGCAGGCTTTGTTGTTTCCCAATAGAACTGATCTTGCATCTTGATCACATAATTCCTCAAAGAAATATCTATTAGGATTCATGTGCCAAGTGCAACCTAAACCCATAATCCATCTTTGCATGAATTTCTGCTCAAAACCACATCAACATTAGATGATTCAAAATCATCTTTCACAATGGTTGTGTTACCATTATCCTTTACACCATGATTGTTCTATCGATCAGGGCACGCCTTCCATGTGTGGTCCTCTTTCCTACAGTGATAACACTTAATTGTTAAAGTATCACCATCATCAGATGTTAATTGACTTCTTCTTCCCCGATCTAGATGCCACCCCAACATGCTTCGCCGCCCACAGCCCTTGGGAATCTTTCCCAACGGCCATGGTCATCTCCGGTGGAGGGTTCTCCAAGAACTCAATCAGATAAATCAAAAGAAGATTCGACAACCGCGTCAGGACGAGTTTGGATCTGGGCGCCACCCTTGACAAGATCCAAGGCAAGTCTCATCCACTAGCCTTCTACAAGGAGGAGCTACCTAGGGGCACCCCCAATGCAAATGTCCCTCTGTTCGTGCGTGCTCGAATGGCTAACTTCGACATCAGGCGCATATTAGTCGACCACAGAAGTTCGATTGATATCATGTACACTCAACTCTTCAGGACGTTATAACTCAACGAGACGCACTTCACTCCCTACCTCGGCTCAGATATGTAGGGATTCAACGACTCCACATCGAAGCCGTGGGGGTATGTCGAGCTGATTGTAACTTTTGGTGCCGGATAGACCGGTAGGTCAATCAAAACACAGTTTTTTGTCGTCGACTGCCAATCTCTGTACCAATGTATCTTCGGTCGGCCCACACTCACCAAGTTGATTATTGTACCATCCACGCTACACTTGAAGATGAAATATTATACAACAAGAAGGAAGGTGGAAACATTGCACGGAGACATCCAAGCAGCCCGAAGATGTTTTGAGGCATCAGCAAAGGGCCTAGACTCCATCAACCTCTAACCCCATACCAAAGGCAGAGTCGACCTTCCAGAAAGCTCTCACAAGCCTGAACCCCTCTCTCGAGTGGATGCCATCGACCTCGATAGTCGTATGGAGCCGGAGTACTTCTAGTAGCTCGGGAGGATCCTCAGAGTAACAGATACGTACAATCCCAGATGGGGATTTCGAGCTCATTCCACTCGATGACGACCCCAGTAAAGGAGTCAAGATCGGAACAGATCTCCCGGAGTTGGCTCGAGACCAGCTCAAAGCATGCTTGAAGGATATCGCCGACCTCTTCGCTTGGAATGCAGCCGAAACGCCCCATCTCGACCCCGAGGACGCATGTCACCACCTTACCATTGACCCTGCCGTTAAGGCCGTAGCACAGCGTAGGAGAAAGTAGTCCCTAGAAAAAATGAGGTTGCCGAACAAGCTGTTAGGGACCTTCTAGAAGCCAATTTTGTATCGGAAGCCCAATATACTACGTGGCTATCCAACCTTGTACTTGTGAAAAAGAATAATGGAAAATGGTGCATGTGCATTGATTACTCTGATCTTAACAAGGTATGTCCAAAAGACGCCTACCCCCTGCCCAACATCGATAAACTCGATGATACGACATATTCCTTGGACCCTTTTTGACGATCCCAAGGAAGCAAGCGTCATCAGGCAAAGATCTTGTTCATACGTCATCCTCGAAGACAAACTCTATAGAAGAGGATTATCCATCCCCCTCCTCAAATGCGACGAAGAAACCAGAGTGCCACACATATTGAAGGAAATACACGAAGGCATCAACGCCCAACACCTAGGGGACAAATCACTCGCCCGAAAAGCCCTTTGAGCTGGTTACTATTGGTCGACCATGGAGATCGACGCCAAGGAACACGTAAAGAAATGTGACAAATGCCAACGGCACAGACACATGCATCTGGCTCCCCCGAGCGAACTCAAATCCCTCTCTTCTCCATGGCCTTTCTCGTGGTGGGGGCTCGACATCCTCAGACCGTTCGTCTTGGGAGCATATCAAAACAAATATTTAATAGTAGGTGTCGACTACTTTACCAAATGGATAGAGGTCGAAGCACTGGCCAAAATCACCGCCCAAAACATCCTGCATTTCTACAAGAAGAACATATTAGCCCGGTTCGGCATTCCACAAGCTATAGTCACCGACAACGGAACACAGTTCATCGACAAAAATTTTCAAGACTTCGTCGCCCACCTAGGAACCGTACAACACTTCACTTCGGTCGAACACCCGCAGACTAACGGACAGGCTTAATCTGCCAACACAGTCATACTGCACGGGCTCAGACGAAGGTTAGACGAATCGAAAAGAAATGGGTCAAATAACTGCACAACGTACTCTAGGCCTACCGAACCACTCCTCATTCATCCACCAGGGAAACCCCGTTTCGACTCGCCTATGGAACCGAGTGGTATGTTAGTGTACCAATTTTAGTGTACCAATATTAGGTAACTAACCAAAATATCGTCAATGTACCTTTCACAAGTCAACAAACACGTCAAAAATAACAAGGAGGAGGAAATATAGTTACATACTCACATCGCAAGTCAAAATATAATCCAAATGCGAAGAAATGGATTATGAACATGTATAGCAACATAAGAATGGAAATTCGGGAAACCACGCACACAAAATGCAAAATACCCTATGAGCAATATTGAAACTGAGCTAAATCCGTCACAATAGTCCTTAAGTGAAATGCTAGACATAACTAGCGGTCAAGAGAAGTTGGAACCCAAAAATCTACACTAAAATGGCCTAAAACGCCCTATTCACAAAGAAATCGGGGAACGAAGTGTATCTTCCTAAAAGGGGAAGAAACTACACATTCTAATGCTTACTTAAACATGTCTAAAGATAGAAGAAAAGATTGCAAATTAATCATGCAAGAGGAACCTAGAAGAACTATACAAGCATTAAACTAGTTCCTAAGAATTATACCTCTAAGAGTTAGTTTTAAAGCTCTGCTTACAGCACTAAGGTAAGGTTTACATTTAACTACAATTGAGTTAGGAAAAATGTCCTAAATTTTCTAAGAAACATGTGGTATTACACTCTAACAATTAGTCAATTCAAATGACAATAGAGAAACATGCTTTTAAACAACACAACATAATCGAAACTTAGAAATTGAGTAAGTATTGAATTAAACTAGGTATAGAACTTTACAAGTTAGTATCTAACCTATATTCAATTATTTCAAAAAAAATGTACAAGAAAAATCATGATTGAAACAAAACTATGCGCAAAACTAAGTCAAAACGATCAATCGTCGCTCTAACGGTTAGTCGTCATGGTACCCTAATCATATGACTCAATTATGAATTTCAAATCAAGGTGTCAACTACCTAAACATGTCAACATGTTAGTCAAGAAGTTAGTTGAGGGTCAAAACAAGTATTAAGTATCATATGTACAAAAAATCGATTCCTAACTAGGTGAACTAGTAAACACTTATACATCTTTGTGTCACACAAAGGAAAAAATCGGATAAAGACCTAAAGAGATCTCAAAAACTATGAGAAAAAATATCTAAAGGTTCCTCAAACATCATAGAACCAGAATATTATTTTTTGAAATTTTTATTGTAAAGAAACGATCAAAAACTGCATCGAAATGCGAGGTGCTAAGGGAAAAATCGCTTCTAAACATGTCATAAAAAAACAATTAAAAAAGAATTGAAATCTACTTCAAAAATTCCCCAAAATATATGGAAAAATTCCTTAGAGTCTAAAAAGTCAGGAATATATTTATCTGGAATTTTATTGTCAAGAAACGATCAAAAATCACATTGAAATGTGCAAGGTATCATAGAAAAATTGTCTCTAAACATATTATCGAAAATCGATTAAGAACTAATGAAAACCAATTTTTAAAAATTCATAAAAGATGTAAAAAAATATCCTAAGGGTCCATAGGATCCGTAATGTATTTATTCGTATTTTTTACAAGTCGAAAAAATCAAAATTACGAGCGAAATTGAACATGCATTAAACTTGTGAAACGTAGAATCAGGGGGGTGTAGTGTTGAATTTCAGATTGAACTAATCCTAGTGAAATTGGCGCTAAGGCCCACAAACATGGGGTGTTAATTGGAATCTCCTTAAGCCCAGTCCGTGGTCAAAATGCCTTAAGTCTATTTATTTTTTGAAGGAAAACTCTTTCATTTTTGTCACATTTTTATTCATGTACCCCAAACATTAATCAATTGGTCAAAATTATTACTAACTGATATCAGAAAAAACAAAAGAGGAATAAGATGATAAGACACATGGCGGATTCCTGTTGGTTGATGAGAAAATGCATGAATTAATGGGATTGATACACGCCTAGGGTTCTAGAAGAGGGTCGTCAGAGCTGGTCATCTTCGTCGGTGAAGAGGTGGCCGGAAAACATGAATTTCGTCAGAAAAAGGAACATGGGGTACTGTTCTGTGCAGATTCTTACGTTGGCATCGAATCCGGACACCATTCTTTCTAAAAACCACTTAAGCTTGGTGAAAATTGAACGTGGAATTCAGATCTTGGAATTGAAAATGTATGCACTCGACGCTCACAAGCATGTTAAGGCTGAAAGTCAGAAAGCATATCAGATGGACAAACCCACCATCGTGTTCTTGAAATCACGCAGGGAGGAGAGGAAAACTTCTATAAACTTTCTTGTAATCTTCCTTGCTCGATGCAGGCAAAGATGATGGAAGAAACCCCGAGAACTTTTCGAACAATGGAGAGATATGCTTCGTAACTCTTTTGATGATGGTCAATGAGAATGAAAGGGAGTGACAACTCGGTTTTGTTATTGCTTGTTATGGATTCTATTACACTTTTCTGGAGAGGAAGATAGAGAGAACGCGGCGAGAGGGAGAGAGTTAGAGTTATGGAAGGTTGAAGGAGATAGAGAGGAAGAAGGCGCGGTGGTGAAAGGTTGTTGAAAAGAAGATGGAGTTTGTTACGGTTGAGAGAAAGTATGTTATGGAGGGGAGAGAAAAATGTTACGGAGGAGAGAGAAGGTTGAAGGTGAGTTTGTTATTCTGTTATGGCTCTTAGAGATAAGAGTCCGAGAGAGTGAGAATAGTGATTGAAAGAGAGAAAAGAAGAGAATGAGGATGTGTCGCGTGAGATCTTGTTTTGATTCCTTTTTTTAGCTTATGAGAGCAGAGCGTTTTCCAATTGTAGTATCATCTTCCCATAATGCATGTATAATATCCTTTTGTATGGCCAAAAAATAAATAACCATGAGCTAGTGCAAACGTACATGTACTGCACAACAATTTTGCTTACCGAAACCCGTTGAATTCATGTGGCCTTGTAGCTTATTTCGCGACTTTATAACTCATATTTCATGCATGATCTCGATTCGGATCCTTTTGTAAAGTTATAGAGCATACTTGTGTGAACAACTTTCATGTTAAAAATTTCTCGAATCGATGTCCGTAATACACTCAAAAATGGCTCTGAATTTAAGAGATTGTAATTGGCAAAATACCAGCAATGTCGGCAAACATTCACCGAATGTTTTCCCTTGACTTTATGGCCTTATAACTCTCGATCTGGGGTCCAAATGAATTCGACTCCTTCTGCAAAGTTCAAGATTTCCATGTGGTGAACAACTTTTTATTTGAACATTTTTTGATATGGAGTCGATAGCTATGAGAAAATCGAACTCGAAGTCGTCAGGTTGATCATTATGACAAACACTCCAAAAAATTTATGTGTGGAACATTGTGAACATGACAAACTTTCGGCTTCCGAGCTTCATAACTTTCGATTCGTGGCTCGGATGAATTCGGTTTCTTCGTCAACGTTGTAGAATTCTGCAAGGCAAACAACTTTATAGTTGAATGTTTTCTGAAATGAAGCCAAAAACTATGCGAAAATCGGACCCAAAGTCGTCGTTCTAGCCATGTGAAAAATTCAACAGAATTTCACTAAGTGTCAAACAACATAAGCATGATGATTCTCATATTCCGAGCTTCATAACTTTTGATCCGAGTCTCGAATGGATTTGATTTCTTCAGGAAAGTTGTAGATTTCCACGAAATGAATAACTTTGTCTTTGGACTCGAATCGAAATGATGCTTGTAAACACATGTCAAATGCTCCCGAAGTCGTACACTTGGTCACATTGAAAGTTCCATAAAATTCCATTGTGTAAATGTTCAAAGTTGTGAACTTTAAACTTTGGAGCTTCATAACTCGAAATCCGAGCGTTTTTGGAGAAATCTTCACAAGGACAATTTTAAAGTACAAAATGCACTCTTTCTAACGACTACAAATTCCCGAACTCTCGACTTTAGACGAGTGAGATAGAGAGTCGACAACATGGCTCCGTGAACACAAACCACTTAAAACTAAGAAAAAATTTATAAGACGAAGATTACTTAAAATGAAAAAAATCATATATTTAATCGATTCTTCGTACTTTTCTCAACAAATGATAACATTTTCTCAAATCTCGCCTTCTGACAATTTTGACCAAAAGTCCACCTGGTCAGACTTTGAGTTTTTAGTTGACTTTTCAATACACACTCGAATATCCCTTTATCTAACCGTTCTTGATTTTATGATAAATCGCATAGATCTATAAGCCGTATATAGATACTTTGAAACTCATCAAAGGCCTTAGGATCGTACCGGGCTCAAATATTCAATCACAACCCACTCTAGATTGAAAAACCTAATCAATATCCACATGATAAGAGATCAAAACTTCAAAACCCCGATCCTCAAGAGATAATCAGAAGGCTTTGGACACACGCATCTTGTATATTGAGATGACACCTAGAATAATAGAACCTCAGATATTCAGCCTTTGGGAACCAAACCTCTTCTTCAAAATTGTGCACTCTCGCTCAATTAGAAAAAATAGATCCCATGGTTAATGCATGAATGATATGTATGAAATGCTCCTTTTGACTAAGTATAATCCAATTATTTATTGAAAAATGAAGAGGGCGAATTTTGGGGTGCAACAACCATCACTTTAAACTTTTTGAATACTTTGAATGCTTCAGATTTTTCTTTCAAGAAATAGACCCAAGTCTTTCTTGAGAAATCATCAATGAACGAAATGAAATAATTCTTACAACTGAAGGATTCTGGAGTAATTGGTCCACATATGTCAGTGTGAATCAATTCAAGAATGTGTTTAGCTTGATACTCTGCCTTCTTTTGAAATGAAGTTCTTATTTGTTTGCTAAGAACACAATCTTCACAGAATTTTCCTTCATACACCATGTTTGGAAGTTCATGCACCATGTTCTTCTTTGCTAATCTCATTAGCCCAGTATGATTTAAGTGACCAAAACGTATATACCATAGAGATACTTTGTCTTCGACATTACCCTGTCGACATTTCTCTCGAACTCTCCTCAAATTCAACTTGTACATTCGATTCTTCTCCATTTTGACTTCAGCAACCAGATGTCTAGACTTATCTTTGAGGTATAACGTTTGATCATTCATGAGAATCGAATATCCCTTCTCAGTCAATTGTCCCAGACTCAGTATGTTTGCTTTGAGATCTGGCACATAATACACATCTTGGATAGACCCAATTAAGTCATCCTTCTGACATAGCAGATTGTGCCCTTTCCTTCAACCTTTATCTTTGATGCATCTCCAAAAGATACATGACCATCTTCAATCTTTGCAATCTCTCTAAGCAAGTGTTTGTGACCACACATATGATTACTTGCTCCTGAGTCAAGATACCACATAGTGTCATTTTCTACATATACTTCCTTTTGAGTTATCAGTAGAAAACCTTCATTTGAACTTGCATGTAGGGCCAAGTTTGTTGTCTCTTCCACCTTTCTTTTAAGACGAAAATATTTGGCAAGATGTCCCACTTTTCCATAATTATATCAACTGTAGGAATTACAGTCCTTCGCATAGTGCCCTTGTTTGTTGCATTTGTGGCATTCAATGTTTGTGTATTTTATTCGACCACCTCTTTGACCACGTCCTCTGCCACGCCAATTTTGTTGGCTTGATTGTCCTCTTTCAAAGTTGTTGTTGAAATTCTGGTTACAACTGACTCAGGATGTCGTGACATCTGATCTGACATGATAAAAATAGACAAGGTTGTACATATACAATTAACAATACAGAAAACAAAAGAGCACAAGGAATTGTTCACCCAGTTCGGTTATAACCAACCTATATTTGGGGTCATATCAAGCTAGGAATGAAGTCCATTATCAGTAGTCTTAATTCAGAGTTATACCTCCATGTTTACACTCCTCACTTAAACCCTACCCAGTTTCCCTTCTACCTAAGTTACCTCCCTTAGATATGAGAACCTCTACTCACTTCCAATCACCTCAGTGATGTCTAGCAGTCACATCTCATCAACTACATCAACGGCTTGGCTCCTACAATACATAACAGTTTGAAGATACCTCACTCCAAACACACAAACTGTCAAACTTGTGACACAAACAAACTTGGAATTACTTCACTGTTTCTTCCAAGGACACAACTACACTCATTACTTCACAACTTTTGAGTGAGTAAAATAAACCTCTTGCCTACAGGCTTCGAGGCAGAAATTAGTGACAATCACACAATCCGGGTGGGTCACTTACATGGCTAACCCTAAAGACCACATCTTTCTAAAATCTGCTAGCTTACTAAAATTAGGTTACAACTTCTTATTTATAACCTATTACCCAACTGGATTTGGACCATCAAATAACATCTTTGAAGTCTTAACAAACTTCTGCATTAACAAACTTTGCATAATTAAATACGCAGATAACTTCTTCTACAATCAAGGTCCTTGCTGATCTTTCTCTTTAGCTCTTGTACCTCCACAAACGCCTTCAAGATCACGCCACATAAGATGCATAATATTCCCAGAATATTCTACTATAATTAAAACAGAACTGTAACAAACATCACAATTTCTGTAGCGTGATGTCCTGATGTGTAATGTCTCGACATCTCATTTGACATGTTGTTCCAGTTGTTGAAAGTTTTCAACACAGCATGTTTAGGCATTCTAGATAGGATTATAAGTTAGAAATCCTAATGTATAAACCACTGTTGCTGTTATTATTTGTTTTATTAAAATTAAGCCAATCCATACAAATCAGGAACTTACAATCTCCCCATTTGGCCAATTTTTGCTAAAACAAATAAATACAATTACAAGCAGTTTAAATTAGTATCAACAATTTACAATTAACAGTTAAAATAGTCTTCAACAGTATTCATGTCTTGAGAGAAGGGAAGCAGACTTCAATTGGAATGTAGATCAGTGTTTTATGCTTTCTGCACTACTGGTTTGTCTGTTGAAGACAATGTCTCAACATCCAGTTTGACATATTCTCGTGTTTTTGATTTCCTCCATTGAACCAACAGGTTAAAGGGAAGGAAGGTCAAGTTTGTACACAAGGAAGAATATGACTCTCATTCCTCCTTAAGGAAAGAGGATGTTCATGTCACAAGAGGTGGACAAAGAGGATCGTGGGAAATAAACTATCTCTTAAGAGATGTCTTGAAATTTTCCAGGTAACTCAGAACACAAGTCAAAATTGTGTTCAAAACTCAGATCACACGTCACAAATAAATTGTTGTTCATTGTTGTGTGATATAACTTGTGACTTAGACATTGCTTCGCTCTATCCTGTATCATATTCTTATGCTGCACTTTCTGTGAGATAATATTTCTCTCCCCCTTTTTAAATATAATTTGAAAATTTGAGCCCTCATCAAACTAGATCCAGGCGCAGTTTGCCCAAACCTTAACAAAACCCATGATGGTGTAAAGATGAATCCTCACTTGTGGTTAGGGGATGGTTGCAATCTCTTATAAATAGGCCACCAGTTTCTTAGGAATTAACGACAGATTTATTCCTAGTCAAGGTTCGTTAATTTAGGCTAAGAATATGTTACATGACTAGTTGACCACCGTCCCAATACATGCAACGTTCACATCATTTAACATGTCCATGCAGAGACATGTTCGACATAATGTCCTAACATTCAGTCAGACATTGTTCATTCACTACATGTGACTCACTTTTTCAGATCAGTGGATTCTCTACTATGAGGCACTCTTCACTCTTGTCCATACGTTGCCAATTCTCTCATTTTCATGACCATAATACATTTACACAGAGTTCATCTGCCTTGTGTTCGCGTTAAAAGGTGACGCGCGAGAGGATTTGAATGTGAATTCAGATTCTCTGGCTCGAAACAATTTACTCTTTTGATTTGTTTATAAAGATGCCGCGAGCATCAAGCTTTATTATTTTCAACACAAGAAAGATGATTTAATGATTATGAAAAAGGGGAAAGCTGTTAATACCCTCAATTGATATTGATATGCGTAACAACTAGCGCAAACTAGACGCAACACATTGGGGAGATTCTGAGTAAGGGGGTTTGTTATATAAAGGGAATAGATGGAGCACCCTAAATATATATAGTTATCTATAGCTTTATATATGAATACGTTTGATATGTTTGTGTGTTTAAATTGCTATTTTTATGATTGGGAAAGTTTCTCCTTTGGGATTTTAAGAAGGATAGATTATGTGGGATCCTAATGTTTATTATTATTGTGCTTGCAAAGATCTGTGGATCTTCTGCATACATATCCCCTAGTGGGAATCAGAACATTTGTAGCTCAGATCTACAGGGATCTATGGTTTGTTTGGTCTGAGGGAGAAAGAAATTTGCTCGGCAAGGATGAGACCTTGTGCCTACGTATTCTCAAAAGGATGTTGAGAAAGTCAGAGCAATCGTAGTTCCCACTTATGCTAGTGGAAAGCAACGGGATGTTAGTAAGAGACAGACAAATGTCATCTTAATGAAAAATGTATCTAATCTATTTCATCACATACATTTTAAAAAAGGTTTGATTGATTAAAATATTTCGTCGTAAGTTATAGGTGTTTTGCTTGAGCGTACAAGCGTTACCACTTACATGTTTAAGAAAGATGTTTGAAAAAGATTGAATCTTTTAACTGTAAGCATTGGGTGTTTTGCTTGAGTGTACAAGCGTTACCACTTACAATTAAGAGATGTTTTTGTTTGAAAAGAGTTTTGAAAAGTTTTTGACTGTATGTGATGTGATAGATGAGATACTTCTTCCATAGAGATGATAAACGTCTAAATCTCGAGGAGAAATTGATTGGATTTAAAGGGATGCTTTTAAGAAGCCCATGGGTCCTTGTATTGTAAGCCCAAGAGGAGGCATTCCGAGGGTCATCGAGGGTCCTTGTATGAAGCTCAAGAGGAAGCTATAGGGTATGGCTGGCTTTGTCTTTAAAAGGGATTTCACCGAGAAATCATCCTTTTGGAATTAAGAGCAATTTCACCAGGAAATTATACTCTCAGGGTTCTATCCTAACGCGGGTGATTCTTTGTATTGGAACCCCAATAGGAGGTTGTTAAGAGATTTCCTGATCTCTTTCATTGTATGATGCCCAAGAGAAGGCTAAACTCAATGAGGAGTTCTTTTGAACGAAGCCCAAGAGGAGGCTGACTCAACAGGGGAGTGTTGTCTTATATGAAGCCTAAGCGGAGGCTAAACTCAGATGAATGAGTTTCTTATATGAAGCCTAAGAGGAGGCTAAACTCAGTTGAAATGAGTTACCTTGTACAAAGCCCAAGAGGAGGCTAACTCTGTGGGGAGAGTTATCTTGTATAAAGCCCAAGAGGAGGCTACAACTGTGGGGAACCTATTAGTTAGACTAGTTGTTATGTTATAACTAGACAGTTATATAAACAAGTGTGTGTGTGTGATATGTATTCACAGGATTTTATGAAGGAAATGTAAACAATGCATGATGTTTATTTACAAGAGTTTATGATTTGAAAATATAAACAAGTGTCTGTGAAACGAACGTTTAAAACGAGCGTAACTTGATTATTTATAAGTTTGAATGTGTACAAGGAAGTAAATATGTACACGAACGAGTATTTATGTACAGACAAAGATGGATGTACAGAGGAGGGTTGGGACTTACACCATAAGGGAGGCCCATTGGTTTGAAAGTAGTTTCACAGGGAATAATGCTCCTTTCAATACCAATGGTATTCAGTGTATATGTACAGACAAAACAAAAACGAATGATCGAAGTTTATCTGTGAAAAGTATCTGTATTATGTACAGACAAAGATTTGTATGAATGTAAAAAGAATTTGATATGTACAAGGAAAATATGTATGTACATAAAAGAATGTTGTTTGTGTACACAGTGAAGTGAAAACAAGCGATCAAGTTTATCATACTTGAGTATAAAAAGTATTTGTATTATGTACAGATAAAAATTTGTATGTATCTGAAGAGAGTTTGATATGTACAAAGAAATAATTATGTACATAAAAGAATGTTTTTGGGACTTACACCGTGAGGGAGGCCCATGATCGATTAAGAAATTCGAGAGAAAACGAATTCGGTTTTATCGTTTAAATCGGATCGATCATGGTAAAAATGTTGTAAGTTTGATGAAAAGTTTTGAAAAATGTTATTTGAAAGTGTTTTTGAAATGTAAAGTTTGCTTATGAGAAGTTTTGAAAAGAATCGGAAGTCGAAAGTTTGAAAAATTCACCTTTTAAAGGTATTTTGAAAAGTGTTCAAAGTGTCGTTTTCGGCTCGATTAAAATATAATCAGATGAAAGTTTTTTCTGAAAATTTTTGCACTATCATAAAATAGATGTATTTATTGACAAGTGTACAAAAAATCACCTCAAAATGAGGAGTTTTGATTGGTTAAAAAAATGTTAAAGTTTGTGAAAAAACATGAAGAAAATATGAAAAGTTTGAAAAAAAATGGTCCATGGGAGGTTTGAACCCGGACACATGGGTGTATACGTGGCAAAGAGAACTACGAGCGAGCTGGCAACCGCTGGGACAAGAGTTCATTCGTGTATTTGAATCAAAACACGTGTTAATATTATATTGGAAAATTTAAATTTGAAAAACACCAAGAACACGCGCGAATTGTTCTTCATCCTCTTCAATCCTTGATCAATGCTAGAATCCTTGTTTCTTGATGAAATTGGACGAAGTAAACATGAAAGTTGCTCGAAATTTAACAAGGAACATGATGCTGGTTGTTAATTTCATTTATTTTTGGTTTAACATGGTTGAATTTCTGGAAAACGTGAAGAACCCTAGAATTGGAAATTCTAATTGAAATGATGTATGGTTGATGATTTTTCAAATTGTTTGAGGGTTAAGGATCGTGAGAGGTGCAGAAAACAAATGGCCAAGAGTTTTTTTGTTTAAATGCAAGGAATCATAGAGTTCGAGTTTCAAGTTCTCACCTGTTCAAGCTGAGATCGAAGATCGTGTTGGAGTGTTTCCAGAACTGATTTTATGATTGCTATAGCATCATCGGCCTATGTGGAAGGTGTAGGAATGGTCTTCTTGCTTCGAGCTTGCCTGGATCACTCTACCCAAGTCCACCTGCACAGGCTAAAAATGAAGCTTTGATTTCTGGGTTAGAGTTGTTACAGATGTTTGTTATTGATCTGCATCATGTCTATGATGTTCATGGATGGTATTTGGATGCTTAGAACTCAAGTTACTCAAGCCAAGCCATGAATTCGAAACTTAAGGCAGTTTTGGCAAGCAAAATGACATGAGATGTGATTCTGAATTCTAGCCTTGCCTATGTTGTTTTTAGTGTTCAAACAAGTTTCATATGGACATTAAGACATATTAGACACCAAATTACTCAAGGTTTTTCATTAGTTTTCAAAATTGCAAGTTTTGGCAAATTGAACTATGATTCTTGAATTTTCAAAGATGAAGAGTGAAAGCATGTACTTGCATGGCTTTGGTGTGTTTAAAATTGAAAATAATGCCTCTATTTATAGGCCAATATCTCTGAAATGTTAGGCACAAAGGAATGGCATTGTGTTATTCAAAGTTGCCTTAAAGGGCAAGAAAGTCCTTTTGCCTTAAAACGAAACTTCCTTTTTTCACCATGTGTTAAAAATCCAACTTGATCCATATCTTTAAATTATTACCTCTAGCTAATATTTATCAGCTCTAATCCTCAATTGGCAAGGTGTCTTTGCTTCTAGAAGAAGAAATCACAAAATGACCTATAATTTGAAGTTTTGAACTTTGAAAACCATGGTTATGGAGCCTTATGTTTCAATTTCAAAAGTATAGCTAGACTCCATGGATTTGAGAGTTCTTGGACATTTTGGAAAGCTTGTTTCAAGGGCTACAACTTTCATGTTTTGAGTTTTTTCCAAATCAAAGTGGAACTATGTGAAACAATGCCATGAAGTTTGGAAAAAATACAAAATTTGAACACTTAGAAATTTTTGTAAGTGTTGAAAATTTTGACTTTTTGTTGACTTTTTCAAATTCTTTGATTTTTTATGATCATGATGTATCATTTGAAGTATTTTGATGTTGGAAAAAGTTTTGTCTTGAAAAAGTTGACCAAAAGTCAAAGTTTGACTTTTCAGTGCAGATGAAATTTCATCAGATGTTTCAGAAATTGACTGATGAAGTCTGTGAACTTCTGTGATGTTTTGAATCCAGAAATTAGGTCAAGATGTTGTATCTAAGATGTAATGACCAATATCTAACCAAAAAAGTCATTCAATGCTCAAAAAGTCAGAGAACACTCATGCTCGACCAAAACCCTAATTGGTCGATCCTCGATTGATCAATGAGAAAAGTTGGATATCTGAGGATCAAAGGTTGATGATTTGATCAAGATAGATCAAATGAGGTGAGTAAAACTCAAACCCTAATTGGTTGCCTCTTGAATCAGATGAAAATCTGATGAAACCCTAATTTTGACCTGTGAATGCTACACCCGATTAATTCTATTCTGAACTGTAAGTGATGCAATGATGCAAACGTGAGGTGGTATATTAGGTCAAAAATTGGGGTATGACACCTTGGCTCTAAGATTATAATAACACTATTTCTCCAAAATTTTATAGCACTTCAGCACATAGTAGTATCAGCTAATGAGCAATCTCCCCCTCAATTGCAGCTTGGTATACATATCACCATTAGAATAGATAAATGTCTAAACATCAGATATGACATTTACATATGCCCACATAATTAGACAATTACTCTCCCCCTTTGTATTAGCACTTCTCCCTCTTAGCTTCCAGAATGAGGCTCATCATAAACTTTTACTCCCCCAGAGTTATACAAGTTAATGACATCTTTGATGTTGGTCCTCATAATATTAGAAGTCTTCCTTATTTGGAATTTTCCACAGTTTCCAAATTTGAAATCCTTAGTTTACTTGCTACACAAGATTCATATTGCCACACTTTGTAACTTGTTATAGAAGAAACAACATAGTTAACCATGCGTATAACCAATGATAGGTTTTCAAATGATAAGTCTGAACCTTATCTTCCTTCTTCAATCTCTGGTGTCTTCAATAGTTGTGATGTTATATCTTCATGTATAACATTCTCCATTTTTCATCATAGTCTTCATCTCTTCTTGATTCAGATTTCCATACAGCAATCACAAATATCCAGCTCCCATCAAGATATTTGACAACATTCTTCAAATAATCACCAGATAACATTGCCATACCTACTAAACTTGTGAAGATAATAGTGAACTTTAATATTGATATTCAGTTCACACAATACCATGAATTCATCATACAAACACTCAGCTCCCGACAGAGTATGTGAACTTTGCATTCACGCTGCACATCTAATAAGTACTTAGTCTCCTGTCAAAGTACCTACCAGTTATTCAGTTAAAATTAACTATTCACACTAGATCATCATGACTGATTACATCTTCACACTTACATTTGCTTCTTGGAAACAATACAACTTTCAATAACTGAAGACTTTAAGATGATGTTTTGACATCTGATAAGACATCACCCATTATGATTCTGGGGATAACATCCATAATATCTCATCCATAATATTTGGGGGGGGGGGACATAGGAAGCACAATATACACCACCGTTACAGCCAAACAATCAACATCACCAAGGTATAATATGAGTTACACCTCAATAAGCTTTTCTGCATACTTTCATTCTGATTTTGAGATGATGGATGTCATAGTATGTACCTACATATGAAATTCCCTCAACTAGGTTTCTGGAACAAACTTACTCATGGCATGACACGAATAATTTGCAGATTCTTCAAAGCAATTTGTCTCCCTTGATTCTTCTAGACTATACCCTTCCAATGTATTATATAGGGTAGTCAAATACTTAGGACCATAATTCGTTGTGGTTGGATCACAATGTTCAGCTTCAAACAAAATTTGTTCTATGGTCATGAATAAAATTCCACATATCTGGTTCCTTTGATTAGAAAAATATTCCAGATATAAGCTCATCTTTGATATCACATAAAGAATTTTTAGGTAATACCTTTATGTGTCCTATTTCTAGCATTGAGCTTAAATTCCATACTCCCATAAGCTTAGGTCAAAAGAAGATTGACATCTGCAGTAGAAAGCTTTCTTGATGGTGTCCTGACCATCTAATACAAAGCAGATGTCTCCTCTTCCAAATCAGGAGTAGGTTCCAAACATATGTGCTCACACTATATTTGTTTAGCACCCAGAATATATGTTCTTAAACTGGTAGCTGCATACCGGTAATAATGTTCTAACATCCTATAGAACATCAGTTACATCTCATTGGAACACATCATCCTTGATAATCTTCAAGGTCTTCAAATAACTTGCAGATGTATATGAGAATCATTGATCAATTGATACTCATCAACTCTATAAATAAATGCCTTTATTAGTGGACTTGAGAAAGACTCAAGTATCTTTGATACTTTTAACATAGTTGAAAAATATGCTAAATATTCAGTTGAATAAAAATAACCCTAGAATTCTTCTTGCACTTTGAGGGTTCCATCAGAGGCTATGCAGCGGAATATAGCCACATTTCAACAGAGTTTACACAATGCTTACTCCATAATTCACTTGTAAGCATGGCACATTAGGATTGAAAATAATCAACCCTACAACACACTTGCTTATTCACCAAGAAATAGACTAGACCCAACCAATATCCTGACCAATATGGAAACACATAGGCACAGAAGTTACCTTATCAATATCTTCACTCCCGCATGAAGGTTTTGACAATCTCTTCTCTATGCTGAATATAGGCTAAACAATTCAATCCAAAATTCTCACTCCTGCATAAAGTCTTTGAATTTAACTCTCTTGTTCAAGCATCATTATCTTCTCTCTTAAAGAAGATACAACACTTCCGGTCAAGTTTGTCTAGCTCCCCAAAAATATGTTCATCCTCCACTTCAAGGGACCATACAATATACACACTCCTTGTTCAAACAATGTTCTACCTTGTACAACCAGAAAGTATCCCCCATGGATCTCATTCAGAAACAGACATGATGCCTGCTCTGATACCAATTGAAATTCTGGTGATAGCAGAATTAGGATGTCGTAACATCTGATCTGACATGATAAAAATAGACAAGGTAGTACATATATAATTAACAATGCAGAAAACAAAAGAACACAAGGAATTGTTCACCCAGTTCGGTTCTAACCAACCTACATCTGGGGGCATACCAAGCTAGAAATAAAGTCTATTATCAATAGTCTTAATTCAGAGTTAGACCTCCTTGTTTACACTCCTCACTTAAACCTTACCCAATTTCCCTTCTACCTAAGTTACCTCCCATAGATATGAGAACCTCTGCTCACTTCCAATCAACTTAGTGATGTCTAGCAGTCACATCCCAACAACTGCATCAATGACTTGGCTCCTACAATACATAATAGTTTGAAGATACCTCACTCCAAACAAACAAACAAACAAACAAACAAACAAACTGTCAAACTTGTGACACAAACAAACTTGAAATTACTTCATAGTTTCTTCCAAGGACACAACTGCACTCATTGCTTCACAGCTTCTGAGTGAGTAAAATAAAACTCTTGCCTATAGGCTTCGAGGCACAAATTAATGACCATCCCATAATCTGGGTGGTTCACTTACATGGCAAACCCTAAAACTAGGTTACAACTGCTTACTTATAACCTATTACCCAACTGGATTTAGGCCTTCAAATAACAGCTTTGAAGTTGTAACAAACTTCTACAGTAACAAACTTTGCAGAATTAAATACACAGATAATTTCTGCTACAATCAAGATCCTTGCTGATCTTTCTCCTTAGCTCTTGTACCTCCACAAATGCCTTCAGGATCACACCACATAAGATGCATAATATTCCCATAATATTTTGCTCTAATTAAAATAGAATTGTAACAAACATAACAGTTTCTGTAGCGTGATGTCCTATTGTCTAATGTCTCGACATCTCATTTGACATGTTGTTCCAGTTGTTGAAAGTCTTCAACACAACATGTTCAGGCATTCTAGATAGGATTTTAAGTTAGAAATCCTACTATACAAATCATTGTTGCTTCTATTATTTGTTATATTAAAATTAAGTCAATCCATACAAATTAGGAACTTACAATTGTTTTGATAACTTCGACCACCATCACATCCTCCATGGCCACGCCCTCTACCACGAAAGTTTTGAGAGAAGAGTGCCTTTATCGTCTCTGCTAGATTCCTTGGTATGTTCTGCATCATCACATGCTTCCTCCTTCATCTTCATTATGCGTTGTTCGTGTGCTTCGAGAGAACTTACAACTTCTTCGACAATAACTCTCGAAAAATTCTTCGATTCTTCTGTTGCACATACTATATTTTCAAACTTGTCTATCAAAGATCTCAAAATATTTTCGACAACACGAGCATCATTCAATGCTTCTCCATTTCGACTTAGTTTGTTTGCCACTATTTGCACACGCGTTATGTAGTCTGACACGGACTCCGTTTCCTTCATCTTCATTATTTCTAGTTCACCTCAAAGAGTTTGCAAGACAACTTGCTTAACTCTATCAGCTCCTCTAAACGCTCTTTCAAGGGTGTCCCACGTTGCCTTCGACGTATTCGAACCAACAGTCTTCTCAAAGGTTGATTCATCGACAACCCTAAACAACATATATATTGCTGACTTGACTTTCGATCGCGTCTCTTTCAACACCTTGTTTTGGGCTGCTGTGTACCCAGTTGTATTAGTTGGTTCTTCAAACTCATCCCTTGTTACTTCCCACACATCTAGAGATACAAGAAGCGCCTTCATCTGGATACTCCAGTTTTCATAATTCGATTTTGATAGTTGTGGCAGTGGCATCTAATTCATCATGTTCGCCATGGGCTTTGATTCCAATTTGAAGACATAAACAAGACAATACAAAGATGAACTTTCTAGAGGTGGTGTTTAGAGGACTACAACTTCTCTTGTATATTGAATTGCTTAACTGCCTTAGAAAATATGATACAAATGAGTTCTATATATAGAGACTCAAAATACAAAGATATAAATGCTACATAAGAAATGCTATATAATAAATGTTAGATATTTTCAAGGAGATATAGATCCAATGAATGGACTTTTCTAATCCTAAGAGAATATAATTTTCAAATTCTCTTTAACTACATTTAAGTTTATTCCAACAGTTTCTATTTCTATGTATGTTCAAAAAAAATTATAGTTTTATGTTTCTAGTTTTACTATTTTGTACTAATGACATTTGTTGTGATTCTCAGTTATCTTCTCAAACTGTTGAACATGATGAAATAGATTTTGAGTTCTTGGGCAATAGAACTAGACAACCTTACATTCTGCAAACAAACGTGTTAACGGATGGACAAGGTAACAAAAAACAAAGGATCTATCTCTGGTTTGATCCCACAAAAGAATTCTACAGATACTCCATTCTATGGAACATGTACCAGATTGTGTAAGTAGTCCATGATGAAACTATTGCAATATTGCCCTAACAATCTAAAACAATATTGCTTAACCTGTGATTGACTTTCATGCAGTTTCTATGTGGCTGATATTCCAATACGAGTGTTCAAGAACAGCACGGACTTGGGAGTGAAATTTCCATTTGACCAACCAATGAAGATATACAATAGTCTATGGAACGCAGATGATTGGGCAACAAGAGGTGGATTAGAGAAAACAGATTGGTCAAAAGCACCATTCATAGCAGGATACAAAAGTTTCCTTATTGATGGTTGTGAAGCATTTGTTAATTCAAAGTTGTGTGCAACACAAGGAAAGAGATGGTGGGATCAAGATGAGTTCCGTGATCTTGATGCTGCCCAATGGCGTAGCTTAAATTGGGTGAGACAGAAATACACCATTTACAATTACTACACTGATAGAAAACGTTTACCTCAAATTCCTCTTGAATGCAAAAGAGATGGTGATATTTAAATATTCATGTATAATTTTACTACTTACTAATTACTATGAAGTTCTTTTGGTATATATTTGTATGATTAATTATTTGTTGCTGTCACCATTATATCATTTGAACTATGTAATAATTCAAGGTTGAATCTAGTGGAGCCCTTATGTATTTGTAATTCTTCTATATTGATTGGTCATTTATCAATAAAAATAACAACTGTTTGTTATATGTATCCTTTGTCTTTCTCGTTTCCTGTTGTTGTTACCTTATTTATTTTGTTTCTAGGATATCTTAATACTGTCTCATGTGTTTTAACGATCCTTGTAGTTACTCTATCCTTTTTTCATTTTTAAAAAAATTTACAATGTTTTCTTTCCATTGCCATTACCTCGTTATTTTTTTAACCTTGCGATTTCTTATGTATCAGCTTTAAATAAAAGAAAATTAGGGTGAAGTTCTTTTCAAAGTATTTGAGAATGTTGCATAAAAATTATGATGAAGCTTAGAATGGTGAAGTTAGCTTTGTAGTCCATTATAGTAAATTATTCAAATACTATTATAAGTTAACAAATTTTTTAACAATTTATATAATTACTCATGAGTCTTTTATTACATTTGTATTTTCTATGATTCACAGACACTAAAAAAAGAAGAAGTTAAAAGTAAAATTAAAAACATTAATAACCATTTTATTTTACACATTGTAAAGAAGAACGTTAGGACGGAAGTGGAAAAACGCGACGCAAAAGGAACAAGGAACGACGGCGGAGGAGAAAGCTAATGATGGAAATAGTCGGAGATCTTTTAAGATTTTATGTTAATTAAGGTGGAACAGAGATTTTGCATGGTAGGGGGTATGTGATAAGAAATTAAGACACAATAATAGATTAATAAAATGCGGATATAATATTTCTCAAATTTATAGAAATTTTGAGGATCAACAACAAATATAAGATGGTAACCGGACATAAAAGGCATAAAAGAACATTGGTATTTTTAAAGTGGAAAATCCTTTAATATGAGAGTAAAAACTTCGAGTCGTCCAGACTAAAGAAAATAGCACTACTATAATCAATTGAGGATACAAGAGAGTTTTAAAGTGGTTCACAAAATAATGATTATAATCGCAAATCGCAAAGCAAACTAACTTACAAATAAGAACTAAATAGCTGAAAATTTTCTCAAATCTGCAACTTTAGTGCAAAGCATATATCTCTCAAGTCAGACTTTGTTTTAATGATCCCAACTGTCAAAAGTTAGATAAAGGAGTTGCGAACCTACCCTCCAAATTTAAGCTAGATCCGATGGATAATGAACCAGGGCTCATCGATTTAGTCTGAATGCTGCAGAAAAAACGAGAATGAGTTTCTCTCCTCTTTTCTCTCTTTTGAATCCTTATTTTTTCTCTATCGTTCTCAATCCTAAATTGACACTCTCCACTTATATAATTGAGATAAATAGGTTATTCATATTTAAGTCTTTCTCCAAATAGGAAGGGATCTTAAGCCCAACAAATCCCCCTCATATCTATGGGGAGGAAATTGTCAAACCGGTGATATCACAACAAGTTTCAAACTTCTCTCTTGGTAATGTTTTAGTCATCATATTAGAACCATTATCATCTGTATGAACTTTAGCTAACTTCAACATCTTAGCATCCAAAATATCATGTATCCAATGATATATCACATCAATGTGTTTGGACCTATTAGGAAAAGTCAGATTCTTACCAAGATGAATAGCGCTTTGACTATGAACAAATAACACATATATCATTGCATACATCAAACTATCCACAGAAGACGCATAAGGTACACATTTCATATCAAATGCTTCATCCTCATTTGGAATCTTTGTAGCACTCTTTCGATATAATGTTATGTGACATCCAAAGTTTCTTCTCTTTTTCTCACACATGATTCTAATTCCAAGAATTTGTTTAGCTTCCCACATGTCTTTCATGGCACATGACTCTCTCAACTTCTTTTTTAACCTATTAATGTTAGAAATATTTTTCTCTATAATAATCATATCATCAACATATAACAATAAGATAATGAAGTCATCATTAGAAAATTTCTAATAAAGACGCAATGATCTGAAGTAGTCTTCTGGTATTCTTGATCATATATGACAGACTCAAACTTTTTGTACCATTTCCTTGGAGCTTTCTTCAACCCATATAGATTGTTTCTCAATTTGAAACATGGTCTTCTTTTCCTTTAACTTGAAAACCATCATGTTGTTTCATGTAAATCTCATCCTCCAAATCACCATGAATGGAAAGTCATTTTCAAGTCCATTTGCTCAACCTTTAAATCAAGAGTATCAGCTAAACTCAACACGGTTTTGATTGCTGATACTTTTATAACATGCGAGCAAATATCATTAAAATAAACATCGTTTCTTTGACGAAAACCTTTCACCACTAATCTAACTTTATATCTTGGAGACTTGGAATTGCTCTCATGTTTAACTCTATAAATCCACATGTTTTCTAAGGCCCTTTTACCTTTAGGCAACTTTACTAAATCATAAGTGTGATTATTATGCACTGATTTCATCTCGTCGTACATTTCATCCAACAAATCTTAATTTTCATCACTTTCCATTGCCTCTTGAAAACACTCAGGTTCACCCTCATCAGTCAATGTCACATACTCATCAGAATTATACTTTGTAGAAGGTTTTCTCTGCCTGATAGACCTCGTAAGTTGAGCTTCAGATGATTCTGGAGCTTCACAAAGATTCTCATCTTGTGACATATCATTCTCCTCTTCATCATCATTACTTGGAATATTCACCTCATCTCCAAGTTATTGACCATCAACATAATCATATGGATCACTATTATGATCATCACAACCCATAGCATCTAGATTATTAGGTAAGTGAACTGGATCCACATTAGACACGCTAATATCTTTCTTGGGTGTAGTTTTCTCCACATTATCAATGTTTTCAACATTTTGGTCTTCTATGAATACTACATTGCAGATTCGGATAAGCGTATTCCCTACAAGATTATACAACATGTAATCTAACTCATCTTGCCCATAGCCGATGAATATACATTGTTTTTGACTTTGCATCCAACTTGGATCTTTCATCCTTTAGAATATGAACAAATGTCTTACAACCAAAGACTCTCAAATTATCATACTTGACATTCCTTACAAAACAAATTTTGTTTGGAACTTCACAGTTCAAAGCAACCGTAGGAGTAGGATTAAGAGCATGTACCTCAGTGTAAAGTGCTTCAGCTCAATAAATATTTGGAAACTTAGCTTCAGAGACATACACCTTACTCTCTCAATTAGTGTTCGATTCATCCTCTTTGTTAAACCATTCAATTGAGGGGGTTTTAGGAGGAGAATTTTCATGTGCAATCGTGTTGCTTGCAATAGGAATCAAATAGACCACAATTATCACCACCATTATCAGAACGAACACATTTCAGCTACTCGTCTGTCTACCTCTCTACTGAAGCATGGAATTCTCTTAAATTCTCAAACACTTGGTCTTTTATCTTCAAGGCATAAACTCATAGTTTCCTGGAACATTAATCAATAAAGGTGATAAAATAAAGTGCACCACTAAAGGATTTTACCTTTAATGGACCACAAACATCATAACGTATCAATTGAAGCAACTTTGACCTCCTTGAGGGAGGATGTCTCTTGAAAGATAATCTAGTCTATTTACTAGTCATGCAATGAGAAAAATTATTCAAATATGAATTCTTTAAACCAAGAAGAACATCCTTTTTTGGCTAAAACATTCAGCCCCTTTTCACTAATATGACTAAGCCTCCGGTGTCGCAAAGATGCTTCCATGTCGATAGCATTCACACTATCCATAGAAACCAAAGCTTTTGTCTAATACAATTTAGAAATATTTCCCCTCTAGCCACAACCAAGTTACGTTTGTTGAGTTTCCACTTTCCATAACCAAAATGATTAAAGCAAACATCTGGAACATATTTGACACTTCTAAGAAACAATTTCATTCCCATATTGGTTTGCAATTTTTCAAGGAAACATCACCAAAACCAATTACCTTAGATACACCATCATTACCCATCTTCAACACTCCAAAATTACCAGAAGTATAAGATGTGAAGAAATCTTTCTTTGGTGTAACATGCAATGTAGCACCACTGTCAACTATCCACGAGATCACGTAAAATTATAAGATCCTTACGAGTAGCAGTAGAAACGCAGTCATCATCATGATCTTTATGATCTCTTTATTTAGACTTACCTTCCTTTCCTTTGTTATCCTTTTTCAACTAATAACAATACTTTGAACGTGTCCTATTTTGTGACAATAATGACACTCCAGATTCTTGAATCGTGACAATAATTACCTTTGAGATCCTTTTTCTGAATTCTCCCCTAATTTCAATGATAAGTACCTCATATTGAGATGAAGTACCTTGTGTATTCCTTCTCATATTTTCATTAAGAATACCACCCTTATCCGTTTCTAAAGAAACAACGCCTTTAGAAGCAGAACTTGTAATAGAAATCAAAAGTGTCTCCCAAGACTCTAGTAAATATAGCAATAGAAATAGTCTCAAAACTTCATCATCAAATTTAATAATAATTCCTAACATCTGATCAAGTAGCAATTGAAATTCACTCAAGTGATCTAAAATAGAAGTCTCCTCCTTATACTTCAAACTTATGAAATTATTCAACAAGAACAATTTATTATTTCCTAATTTAAAGGCATACAATGACTATATATTCTCCCACAAAGTTTTTACATGTATCTAATTAGCAACATGATTATAAACATTCTCTTCTACATAATATCGAATAAAACCACATACATGTTGATGTTCAAACTCTCATTCTTCATCACACACATAATCCGGCTTTGCAGAACTAAAAAATGGTAAATGCAATTTCTTCACAAATAGTAAGTTCTTCATTTCGCCCTTCCATAAATGGTAATTATAAATATTCAACAATATCATCTTCATCTTTGTATTTGACTCCACCATTCAAACAAGTAAAACAACCCTTAACCAAGAGCTTTGATGCCACTCTCATGGGAAATTAAGACACAATATAATATTTCCCAAACTTATAAGAATCTTGAGGATTAGCAACAAATATAAGACGACAATCAAATAATAAAGGCACA
Source organism: Vicia sativa (assembly GCA_021764765.1). Lineage (NCBI taxonomy): Eukaryota > Viridiplantae > Streptophyta > Magnoliopsida > Fabales > Fabaceae > Vicia > Vicia sativa. Next base: position 157,084,481 of record CM038795.1, on the reverse strand, counting down.
AAAGAACACCGATATTTTTTGAGTGGAAAATCCCTCAATATGAGAGTAAATCCCATATTATATTACAACCTAATTTTTTCTTAATTCACACCCAACTCAAACCTAGACCTATTATACCTTAGCCTTATGATTACAAAAAGTTTATCATCCTTACACTTATGGTTTTAGTTTCAGTCTTCTCAAATCTCTCATAGCATATCGCACCTATATTTTTGCCACATACATATCTCCTCTTATTCTCTAATCTCTACTCTCTTATATTCATTCTTTCTCACATTCTCATTTTTATGCAAATGTTCCATATTTCGATTTTGTTTTTATCACACTTCTTCTCTAATCTCCCATCTCTTATGATATTTATTTTTCATCTTCACTAATATCTGATCTCTTTTATTTTTGTTTCGTTATAATATTTTTTATATTCTTTTATGCTATTACTTTATGTTTATTATTCCACTTTTTCTAATATAATTTATACATATCAAATGGGAAGTTGTTGTCAAAATATGATGAGTTTTGTTGGTATTTGGTAGTGTATGAATGAGTAAATACAAAGTTATGTTGTCATTAATATGGTTATATATTGCTCAACAAAATATTTATAAAAAACCAAACCAATCGAACCGAATCAAATTGCATTGGTTTGATTCGGTTTTTTTAAAAACCAACCAAACGAAATCAAACCGCGTGTTTTTTCACTTGTGGTTCGGGTGAATTTTAGCGTCAAAATTGCCCGAATGGCACCACAAACACCCTTAGACAACATGGTGGGAACAAGACAAGGGACAAACACGTTTGGGAAGGAAAATAAGATTTCGTAGAATAAATACCCTAAATATATATATATATATATATATATATATATATATATATATATATATATATATATATGTATGAAGGGTATACCGTTTGGAGAAAAGATGGATGATAAGTCCAAAGGTGTTTTCCTCTTGCTAAGCTTAAGGAGTTTCATCTCAGGACTTTGAAGAAGGTTGCTAGTTGCATTTAACTTTCTATTTTTGGCATAACTTGTGGTGTATTTGATCCTCAAGGGAACTTGAAAGTTTCCAAGGAACCTAATGCGACTCTCAATCCTCATGCAAGTGATGTCAAGACTGAGACCCCCTCATTGTAGTTCTCTTAACAATGTTCCTCTTAATATTGTATGAGGTAATTCATATGAACATTTTATCCCTAATGATACTATTGTTTCTAGTAATGAGCATCAAGTTGTATATGAGAAAAAAGAGGTTTGAAATGATGTGTTTGATGAGTCTAATAACTTGGGTAAAGAAATAAAAACTTTAATAAGTGTAATAATCCAGCTAGTGATAATGAGATTGACAAACTTTTGAATGTTGAGGTTCCTACCACTAAAACCAATCTTAGTTATCCCATGCATGATACCCCCTCTAATATTATTCCCAAAGAAGTTTGTAAAAATGTTATAAAAAATGGTAGTAAATATGTTGTTAAAGATGTTAGTTAAGATAGAGATGTTGATTATAGTGAAGATGTAAATGTTGTTCTAAGCGAAGAAACTCGTGAATATGTGAGTAATTATGTCAATAACAATGAAGAAGTAATCTAATATTTTAGTAAATATGTCACTGATGATATCAATGAATTTGGTGATAACAACAATGTTGGAATGAAAAATTTAGTAACAATGTTAAGAAGATGTCAATGACAATAAAGATGAAATTAATGAATTTAATGACATTGTAAGTGAATATGTGAATGAGAGTGCTAATGAAATTGTCAATGATGACATTCCTAATGAAACTTATACTATGAGAAAATATCCTAGGAAAACTAAAAAGGTTACATAAGAAGAAATTACTTTGGGTTCTTTGGCCGACTCGAAGACACTAAGAAAGAAGGCTTCTGTTAAGAAAAAGGTTGTGATAGCAAAGAATAGAAAGAACGCCGAGAAAAAATAATAAGAAAAACTTTGTGCTTGAGAAGACAAAGAAAAGTAACAGTAAGAAGAAGGAAATTGTTGAGAAGATGAAAAACAAGAGTGCTACAAAGAAGTCTAACAATAATAAATTAGTGAAAAGAAAAAAGCATGCTCCTAGGATTTCAGAGCATAATGTTGAAGATCGTGTCAATGACATCATGGCTAAAAATCGAGTCAAAATATGTATAGGATGGAAGAAACTTCCCAAGAAAATTTATCTGGTTCCTTGTGATAAGATTTATTTTCATTACAATGATATTGTAATCAAGTGGAAGTTTATTTTTCATAGAATGTTGGCTCCTAAAAGTGAACCCTCTCTATTGATGCATAAAAGTTTAGTAACATTATATATCTCCTTAGAAACTCTTAGTTATTGAGGAAAATGGGGAATGTTGGACCATACTATCCTAAGTTTGTTAAGGAATCTATTAATAATATCCCTAGTGGGTTTAATGATGCTTAGAGTTATGCCTCATGTGTTTTGAACATTACAAGAATTTTGTTTGGAGACATATTATTGCCATTACCTTTCTCAATGCTACTCGTGTTGATGAAATGAGTTTTGGACTTGATGAAGAAATAATGGATGTTTCGCCTCTATATAGACCTTTGAGAAGTCATGTTCTCAATGAATTAATTCAAAATATTAGTCAAAATGTTGACCCCCTAAAATGCTGGATTTTCCTCATCTCAGTCTTTCATTCCTAATGTTGAAAAAGGTGTTACTTAAGAGTATTAGTTTGAAGATATGTACAACTCTTGAGAGGAATATAGTGATAATAACATGGACGAATTGCCTATGACAATGAATCTTCCACTGCTTCTCTTTATTTATTTCAGCTATTCTCCTTGTTTTTCTGTTATTCAAGATTGATTTTGTAAATCTAATCGATTGATGTTGTTATGCTTGCTTTGTTTGAATTTTTGTGTGATGATGTCGTGATAACTATGGATTTTCTTTTCCTTTTCATTTTTGACGAAAATATAGAGGAAATGAGAACTCTAAAATCTTCACTCTAATTTATCTTTTTTTCTTAGTTTATGTTTGACGAGTGATGCTTGTTGCTGTTATTTGTTTATCCTTTGTTTGTTGATCTAGAAGAATTGATTCAATATTTGCATCGTTGCTTTTCTTAAAAAATATCCAAATGGGGGAGTTTGATATTATATTTGGTTGGCATATTTGTATAGGTAACTTGTTTAGCAAGTTATCTCAAATAATGTTGAGACATCATGGTGACAGATCACATCCTAGGTTTCTCAATTATTCGTGAAACACTTTTTCAATTGGAAAGATTTATTTTTGTTAGTTTATATCTAGAGTTATTTCAAAATATTTAAATCAGGTTCAGAAATATTTATTCACTCCCGGTTAAGCTAATGTGTTTTAGAAATATTTAATTTAATTTTAATTCAATAAAAGATTTAATTAGTTTTGCATTCAATAAAATATTTAATTGGATTCGCTCTCAACAATGTTGAAGATTTTATTTGGTATGAATTTGCTTTTACTCTATTGGACTTTTTGGATGGATTGAGATATCTATATAAAAAAGTCATCCTCCTTATTTGAAGAGAAGTTTGAAGAGAGAATTCATAGGCAATATAAGTTTTTTATTTGAGTCTCTAGTATTGTGTGATATAAAACTCTTTCCTTGTTAATTGTTCTTATTTACAAGAGAGATATAGTTTTTGGTCTATATTTGTGAAGTGTTTCATATCCTAAAAAATTGGTTCTTACAAACACTTGGAAAAGTGTTTGAGTGAAAGTAGAGGATCTCAAGTTCAAGTGTAGTGTGAGTTAAAATTCACGGGTTGTAATGAGAAAATTACATCGAACAAAAAGAGATCACATGAGGTCGTCGTGTACTATTGCCTATTTATAATTAGTACATTTTGTTTTATGTGGACTACAACCCTGTAGACATAGGTTATAGTTATAACAAACTGAGTTTCTATTTTTTTGTGTACCTTATTTGTTATCCATTTTAGTGTTCTTTAATTATTTTCGAATAATCTTGTCTCACATGTTGTTTCAACATTGTGCGAGACAACTTATTAATGAACAAACAGAATTTCAGACAATATTAAACTAAATTTGCAATATTAATCTAATACTTATTAGAAAAAATCAATTAGATATTTTGTCTCTATTAAAATTTGATTATTTCACATTCATACACAAAATTTCAATATATAAAACCTCTAATATATAAAAACTCTATTTTACGGCATATATATTCATGTGTTTTGTAGATAATCACACTACTACAAAAAAGGTATTTAACAATGGTTGGTAAAGTTATATAACCACACGGGACTAGGCATTATTAAGTAGCGTGTGATTATATTTTAGGTACTTACAATCATGGTCTTGGGACCATCGTGGTATTCTAGATAGTGTGCGCCATATCAATACGGTTTGTTAAATCAACCCTTTTGATAGAACTAAAGGTCCCAGGTTCAATTCTCAGCATCAACATTTTGTAATTTAATTATCTTTGTCACCGTTCAATATGCAATCACGGTTAGATTTTATAATCTCTTTCAAAACTTCCTTTGTTTTGGATATACAATTCTTTACTTCTCAAATTCTTCCCATTTTTTATCTTGTAACTATTATAGCCATATGAATTTACAGCTAACATGCATATATTATGAGTAAAGAATAAAATATCTAACATTGTGCATCAAAAGCCACAATTTATATTAACAGATGTAATATTCACATACATTTACAGAAAAAAAGCATTAGGTACATTTCAATAAATCAATTAAATAGCAGGACCCTTGAGCATATTGTGGATATACGCCCAACGTTTACGAAGAACGACAAAGTCATCGATGGGAAATGGGGTTACGTCGTTAAAGATCTACATAAGAAAGATAAAAAAAAGTGTTTAAAATATATTTCAACTTATATATTATTATGAGATATATACCTTATCCCATGAATCAACAATGCTGGCAAGGATAATGTTTAACATGTGTTTCATAATATAATACACACACTAGTATTTCTCAGGTTGTTTTCTCATCTACAAAATGAATGTAACCACACTATATATATATATATATATATATATATATATATATATATATATATATATATATATATATATATATATATATATATATATATATATATATATATATATATATATATATATATATATATATACCAATACATGAATGTAAATGAGAGAAACATGTAATCGAGTCACTTACTTTAGTAGAGTTCCATGTGACCTTTTTTCTAACATTGTTCATCATATTCACTTGCTCCACAACATTGTACATTGAATATGAATTAAACATATTACATGATAAACTAATTACAATATAAAAGAAAATGAAAAAAACATACACTTGCGCATTAACAATCTCTTTCATTTTCTTGTCGAGTAAAATCATGCAAGAAACACAGTACAGTTAGAGTATTCGTCTTAAATGATATTATTATCAATTGATAATGAGCACTGAATAAACATGAACATATATATTATTAGTATTTGTCAAAACAAAATAAAATATAGAATACATAAACATCAATTACAAAAAGACGTACCAACAGAGAAATTGTGCTAAGTAACACTCTTCCCCCTCATTTAACCGTTTTTTCAAGTAATATTGAATCAAAGTCTATCCAAGATTATAGACAAGGAGAGAATTGACCAAAATAAATAGATCCAATGGAAGAATAATTAAATCCACTTTACAAGTACTCGATTTTGGACCTGTAGTGTGAACATCTTAAGGTGTGAAATCAATAAGATGTAAATGAGTTTTGTTGAAAAATCAAAATTAGAATGGTATAAAGCTTGATTTATTGCTCAATGATTTCCACAAAGAGCTAAGATTTATTTTTATGAAAAATATCCCCCTGATGCAATTTTATTTTTGATATTTAATTATTCTTGTAATAAATGAAAGATTTAATTTAAATATGGTGGATATGATAAAACTTATTAGCATGACTCATTGATAGTGACATTTAAAAACTCCTTAAAGGATTTAGTATATTAGAGATACATAATTTTGGATTTTAATAAAGTTAGCTCATCAAATTGATCACGTATTCCAATGAGTTAAAACAACATGGATATATGTAGTCTTTAGTAAATCTCTTACAAATTGTATAGTAAATAGATCAGCTAAATTATAGCTCGAATATATATATATATATATATATATATATATATATATATATATATATATATATAAGAGAGAGAGAGAGAGAGAGAGAGAGAGAGAGAGAGGAGTGATCAATTTACATCTGAAGAGTTACACTATGAGTTACACTCGCTCAAAAATGTCACTTCAGATTAATATTTTTTAAAATCAACCGTTGGATTAAAACATATCATCATATAGATCATACGTATAAAGTTTGAGATTAATCTATAAAGTTTTACTATACGATCAAGATATCCAAAAATTAACGTCAAAATGAACTTTTATATAACGTTAATTTTGATATAGTTCAAGGACATAGTAAATCATTATAGATTAATCTCAAACTTTATAGATATGATCTATATGATGATATGTTTCAATCCAACGGTTGATTTTATAAAATATTAATCCGAAGTGACGTTTTTGAGTGAGTGTAATTTATGGTGTAACTCTTCAAGTGTAATATATATATATATATATATATATATATATATATATATATATATATATATATATATATATATATATATATATATATATATATATATATATATGAATATGAGTGACATGATTTAATCCTTAATCAATTTTTTCGTGAAGGAATGTTTAAGACCTATGTGCCTAGACCTTCTATTATATATTCCAATGTATTCTCTAGCTAAAGTGAATTTTGTAATGTATCAACATCTTTCAAATGTTATGTTTTTCCAATGGAAATTCCTACAAAAGTTTCGTCAACCACTTAGCTTAGCGGTACATGTTTGGTTCTTGCTCTTCCAATAAATTTCACCCTATCTAGTGTAAATATTCAACCAAATAGATTAATGATCTCTAACTCTCGATATCCAACTAGAGATGGTATATCCTTTTAGTATAGCAGGAAACCTACCATAACGATGGCCAATATTTTTTATTTTTAAAAAGTAAGTAAAAATCATTATGGTGGCCTTTAAATGCTCACCATTTGGATTTCTAGTAAATATACTCCTTTTACAAATTGCATATGTTATTTCGTGTATGGTACATTGAATTAAATACATTATAAAAACCAAATGAACTTTCATATTCTAATTTTTCCACAACTCTTCCATCATTCTTTCAAGGCTAGATACTAGGATTAAATGGAGTATTCATTTCCTTGAAATGTAGGTGTTTGAATTTATAAAGCATTTTCTCAAGATAATGTGTTTGACTGAGTTAATAACCCCCACTTGTTTTCCTTTACCTAGATCCCCTTAAATAGTGCTAACTAGTATAGTATTTTTCATCTTTAATGTGGAAATTAGAAATCTTTTTCTTTCAAATATTTTATTTTGTTGTTAATGATCAACATGTCATCAACAAAAAGTCACTAGGAATATCAAAATGTTTTAAATCATTTTGTGTACAAACATTTATCACAAGAATTAAGAACATATCCATTTTAAAGTATGCCAGACTTAAACTTTTGATGTCATTGCTCTGGTGCTTGTCTTAATCGATACAAGGATTTTCCAAGCTTGCACAACTTTTGCTCATTTCCAGGAAACACACAGCCTTCCAATTTCTCCGTGTATATATGTTTCCTCATCGAGATCTCCATCTAAAAATATTTTTTGACATTCATTTGATAAACTATAATCAACACCTTCCTTTTTTCTCACACCATTTTCTACTAATATAGCCATGTAGGTGTTTAGTGTACCATCTCTATAATACTTATTTCTAAATACCCATTTTCACCCAATGGGTCTTGATCCCTTAGTTAGATGAAAAAAAGCTCTCAAATTATGATTTGACATTATTGATTACATTTCATCTTGGATAGCACCCTTCCAAAAAGAGGAGTCCATTGAAGCTATTACTTAATTATAAGTCTTTAGAATCATCTTTAACTTGAAGAATAATAGGAATTTTTGAACAAAATCATCACCATTTCCTTCTATAAGATAAAAGTAAACAAGTTGATAATTGAATTCATTCAGACCTAGATCATTAGTCTTTCATTCTCTCTTGGTTATCCTAGGCTCTGGTTGTGTTTCAATAATTTATGAAGAACTTTCGGGTTGTGTTTAAATAATATGTTGATATCCTTCCTCACGAGATTATTCATTTATGGAAAACCTTGATTCTTTCACATCTCAGGATTCATTAATTACATTAGACTCCAAATTCAAAAGTTTATATGCTTTAAAGTTAGCTAGGTGCATAACCTACAAAAGCAAATTTGATCCTTTGAGGATCTAACTTAGTCCTTTTATGATCCATGTTCTTATAAAAATATACACACCTCAAGAATCTAAAATAACTAATATTTGACGCCATGACTTTCCATACCTCATATTGAGAAATACCAATTTTCTTCATAGAACTTATATTCAAACTTACTTGATCTTGTGCGTTTAAAATTTACTTGAACTTGTAGAAATAAATACAAACTTACTTGATCTTGTGCATTATTATTTGAGCACATGATCAAATAAGTTTGTATTTTTGTCTACATTATGGAAAATTTTCTTAATCATCTTTGGCTTAACACATATTTCACATTTTTTGAAATTATTAACATCACATGAAATTAAACAAGATTTGATTAATCTTTTCATAGTGTTAATATCAATATGTGCTAGTCTATTATGCCATAAATAAAGGGATCCATATTCAATTAAGGGCATGAAGTACATTGACAAGAGTAACTTTCTTTTTATATGAGAAGTTACCTTCCATGATTTCCATTTCATCGACCTTTGATCTTCCTTCATTTTACATTTCAACCTTTTGTCCATTGGTGACTTTAGAATAGGTTTTGAATATTTTTTTGGCATAGGAAACATGGACACTAGCATAAGTCTCATACCACCATCCTTGTATGTTGCCTTTGATCGTCATAATTTTGCTCACAGTAGCAATTATGTTATCATCTACTTGAGGAAAATTTTCTTGGACTTGTTGTACCTGCCAATTCGAGCATAATGAACGTGTTTTACATTCACATAACAACCACCTTTGGGTCCATCATAGTTCTTCTTACCATCTTGTTTCTTCTTGCCTTTTGCGTTCACTCTATTGACCGTAAAATACCCAACACCTCAAATTTCTCTTTATCTTGTTATTCCTCCTCAATTCGAATATGTTTCTGGATTTTCTCCACTGAGAAGTCATCAGAATTGTGAAGCAACATCTTCATATAGTGTTTCCATGAAGATGAATTTTTTTTAATAATTGGACCAACTTGAAACTCTTTTAATAAATAAAATGAAATAAAATTAAAAATAAAAAATAAAAAAGGAATAAGCATTCCCTATCACGGTGCCTTACCTTCCTCTTCTCGCTCCTTTCAAATTTATGTTGTTGATTGGTTGTCATCATAGACTTAGTACCTTCCTCTTGATCCTCATTTCTTTTCTTGTGCTCTCTCTTGAGTTCCTCCAAATCATTTATTTATGGTTATGAAATTAGTGTCAAATCAGAATCCAAGACATGGTGAATCTTCAAGGCAATATTGAGGAAGATCATCTTGTTTTCATAGGAAGTGAAATATGTTCCATAAAAAACATTCAATTTTATAAGGCGGATGTTCATTCATTTGATGCTTGAGACTGAAGTCTTAGCATCAATTATTTGAGATATAACTAGCTTCTTTGTAATTTAAATGGACCAACACTTGAATCGTGCATGCAATCACCTTTCTAATGATATTTCAAGCATTCTCAAAATGTATTAGAGTTAACGCGCATGAATATTCAAGACTATTCGAGTAAGCCTAAGACAAATCAATATACAAGGGAGATGAAAATCTAAAATGTAGATTGAAGAGGATACGTTAAAGTTATGTAATGTTTTGAATCCAGTGATTCATCAGAGGAATTGGCAATTTCGAATGCTCAAATGTCGTTTGCAACCCGCCAATAGTGCATCTATGCTCACGTCCTATCGTGGCAACACCAACAAGGGAAAGTATAAGCATCCACATCCATCACCCCCACTTGAATTCTTTAAATGAGACTCACTCTACTTTTTATATTATATCACACTTTCTCAATTTTCTAAACAACTCAACTACATTTTTCAAATATCCATACAATTCATTAAAAACTCTAGAATAGATCTCACAATATACCTCACCTTAATATTATAAAAAATATATAATTGAAACAATTTAATTCAAGTTTATTAAAATACATTAAAAAATTATACATTTAAAAGAAATCAAAATGAAATAAAATAAATGGTCATTTTTAGACTAAATATAAATAAAAAATAAATAAAATGAGAATTACCTAATATTGTTGTTTTTGAGGTGGATGAGACAGCTCAGTTGATATTTATTAGTTAGGTTAAAAATTTGATCCAAGGTTCTAATCCTAATGGTACTTGCTAAGTTTGTACGTGTCGTTTTAAATATAATTTAATCGATGTATTTAAAGGTGACAAGTAAATTGTCCATAATATATTTCTCACAGAATTGGTTGTGTATAAATAAGTATTGGTTATGGTTAGGGTAGGTCGTTGTGGATCATGTAGGGAATCCTTCTTAATTATTTTCGTGGACAAAGTTTTTTAATCTAGTAACCCACACGTACAAGCTTAGCATCATCTTTCTAACATGGCACATGAGAAGATCCTATGATGGATGTCACAAACGAGACTATCATTTATGAGATCCATCACTTACATATGCATGTTAGTTGTTGTTTTTCTTTGACATGGACATTTATTTGTGATTGATAAAATTATTATTGTTAAAGGTTTATCCATCAAAGGCTTGTTCCATCTATTACGCAACTACAAGAAAGCAAAGTTTGATGAGCCTCGCTATTGATGCAATGTGACATTGATGCAATCAAGGAGCATTTAAGTTTTTAAAATTATTCATAAAAATAAATAGATTCTAAAGTGTTAGAATATATACTTCATATTTTTATTTAGACCTCGCAACCAGACGAAAAACAAAAAGAATTATAAGAATTAATTTCGAAAAATAAATAGAATTTTATTCTTTAAAACTGCCACCACTTGTATTGTTTTTGTATTTTTATTTATTAATTGAATAAATGATGATCCAACAGTTTTCATTTAGAGAATATTTGAATTTCCATGAAAGGTTTTTGGAGCCCTTACGAAATTTAGTCATGTTAATCATGACCCCTTTATCATTGACCAATCCACTCTACCGTTAGATCAATATTTTCTTTTGTTTCAATTTATAAATAAATTATATCAATATAGTTGTTATTACTTTTTAATTATCAGAAAAACTATACATATTTTGATCTCTAACAAAAATATTCTTTTTAATTTCTTATAAAATTTAATTGAGTGGTGTTAGTCACACATGTTTAATCATACATTATAGTAACATCACATTGAAACCATTTTTATCACATACATTATAGATGTATTATCAAATTCAAAATAGTATAGTACCATCAAATTCCAAAAATATTGTACCAAAACATTATCATCCTCTTTATTATTTCAGAGATTTATGTTTGTTTGGATGCTTGCAAGAAAGATTTTAAAGCTAGTTGCAGGAGGTTTTGATGGACGTTTGAAATTTGATGATACTATACTATTTTGAATTTGATAATACATCTATAACGTATGTGATAAAAATGTAGAATTTTTGTTGTTAATATATGATTGAACATATGTGACTAACATGACTTAATTAAATTTTGTAAGGAATTAAAAAGAGTCTTTTTTTAGAGATCAAAATGTATAAAGTTTTCTTTATCACTAAAAAATAATAAGAAATGTAATTGTTATTTATAAGTTGAAACAAAGAAAATACATTGATTTACTGGTGGAGCTGATTGACCATTGACAAAAAGGTCTTTGGTTCAACTCAATAAAAATAATAAGTCTATGTAACCAAAAAAATTATACACATAGGCAGTCCAATCACGGATCAAAAATAGGAAGAAAAAAAAACAATTTAAAAAATAAGACTTACATGGCTTGGTTAAATTTTATAAGAGATTAAATAATTTTTTTTTTTTTTTAAGGATTAATTTGAACTCTTCAATTATTGTGAGAACTAAAATTGGTCTTCACTCTTAAAATAATTAAGGTATTGTGAATGTGGAGTTGTCAAGTTATTATTACAGCATATACATCCTTAAACTTAAAATATTTTTAACACATTTTTTAACTATTAAAGAATATTAAAAAAATGAATAAATATTTCTTACTTCTTGTTGTTTATGCATAAAAATCTTTTAAATTCACGAGAAACAATATTAGATTAATTCATATAGTGGAATAATGGAATAATGGAATAATGGATAATCAAAACTAAATTGAAAACAAGATGAACGAATATTTCCCAAATCTATTAAGGTTCACAAAATAATGAGATTTATAAACAAAAAAAAAAACACGCATGAAATTTGACGAATTAGCGAAAGCCTAAAGTAGTTTTACAATGTCTATAGAATTATAATTGTTAATTTTTGTACAAGTTTAACTTTTTCTTTATATCGCATATAAATTTTTTTTAGGGATTCTGATGGACGATAAAATATTTTATACTAATAGTGCATCACCTCGAAGCTCTTTTCAAATCTATTAAGGTTCACATAATTATGAGAGATTTATCAACCACTACATGAAATTTGACAACTCAACATTTTTTTTTTACTTTTATTACATATTTAAATCTCAATTATCCGAAACACCTTACTTGTTTCCATGTTTAAAGTGCGCAACTAGTAGAAACACCACTTTTAACATATGCTCTTAAAGCACAACCAATGTTCATGAAGTTGTCTGACACTAGGGGTGTTCGCGGTGAGGTTTGGACGGTTTTTAAGAAAAAAATCATTCGAACCGCAAGAAGAAAAATTATGCGGTTCGATTTGGTTCGGTTGACTAAAGAAAAAAAACCAAACCAAACCAATGCGGTTTGGATTGGTTCGGTTGGTTCGATTTTTTTATTATGTATAATAATTCTTATTATTACTCATGTGGCAACACTACATACAACAAATTTAATTATGTATAATAATTTTTGTATAATAATTTTTATTATTATTTATGTGGCAACACTATTTACAATTCTATTTCATATAACAACTCCATTTTGTAACAAAACTCATATGTAATGTTGTCTTTTTCTTCTTGCACAATTGACAATAATTGAAATAGTAGTATGCAATCAAATGCAAAATTCAAAATAGTTAACATGAAAATGATATCCAATACATAAATTACTCATCAATGTAGTATTCAATCAAATCAATACATAAACTAAAACTTTCTGTTTGTCACAAATGGTCATCAATGTAGTATTCAATCAAATCAATACATAAACTAAAACTTTTTATTTGTCACAAATGCAGAATTAAATCAAGACAAAAGACATTAAAACTATCAAAAGCACTAATAATTTGTTTCTTCTTGCTTCTTGGAGTGAGATGTCATTGACAAAGTATAAATCTGACTATCATGCTTCTTTTGCCACTACAAAACAATACCAAGTTACAAATAATTATAAGATTAAGTAATTTTAACATTAAGACATAGAAAAACCAATAAAAAACAGAAGTTGAGAATGAATAAAGGCAACTTTCCCTTAAATTTGCAACAATTAACAATCGGTATCAAAGTCACATGCTAATTGATTATATTCCAAAATAAAACTAACAAAATGCACTCATACTTTTACATGCTTGTAACCAACTATGTAATCCAACAATACATTGCAACATAATACAAAAAGCAGTATACAAATAAATAAATATTAAAAAGTAAAAACATACCATTTTTTTCAAGCATGTCTCTAATCGAATTCAATATCAGAAAGTCCCTCATTTACTTGTGGGATTGGAGCCATTTCTAAAAATGATCAAATAAATTACCAAACGTTAGACAAAACAAACTTAAATGAATAAAACAGATTTATAAACTAAGTTTACAACATAGATATACCTTGTTCGAGTTTTTCCAAATCTTCCAAGTGCTCTTGAATATCCACTTTCAAAGGAGAGGATCTTAACCAATTTTGTGCACATATTAAAGCTTCAACGGTGTGGAGTGTAAGAGAGCTCCTATAACAACTAAGAACTCTACCCCCGGTGCTAAAAGCTGACTCCGAAGCAACAGTAGATATTGGCATAGCCAATATATCTCTAGCTATTAAACCAAGAGTAGGGTATTTGGTGGAATTTACCTTCCACCAATTCAAGATGTCAAAATCAACTTTTCTTCTCCCTCGTCTCCATTAGATACAACTCCACTTCATTTTTATTTGAATTTGAATCTTGATCCATGTCCTTCTCAAATTGATCATCCATATGATCTGAAGATGTAACAACTTCTGATAGCTCTATTTCTTGTGCAACACTTTCAGCTTGGTCTTTACTTAAGAAAAGACTATAACTTTCAAACATTTTGTTTAATGTTTTCTTCACCTTATCACACAAATAATCAGCAACTTCCTTCTCATAAAACTTATCCAATCCCCACCTAATAAATTGAAACTTACGCCGAGGATCAAAAATTACAGCAATAAAGACTAGCATATTCATCTTTTTGACTTCTCCCCAATAACTACTATATTTATCATCCATAGCATTAGCCATATTTGTAAGTAATGGGTCATCTTTATGAGATTCCTTCCAAGTCTTTAATGCCCCCAATATTGTACAATGTTCCATGAAATAAGTAGAAGATGTTACATAAGTAGAACCTGACACCTTCGTAGTGATTTCAAAAAACAACTTCAAGAATTTCACAAAACACTTGGCATTATCCCAATCCTCATTATTTGGGACACCACCTTCCAACATCGCATACTCAACACATTTCTCACCTAATCTCTTAAAGGCCTTTTGAAACTTCAATGCACTTTCAAGCATAAGGTATGTGGAGTTCCACCTAGTGGGACAATCATACTGCAGAGACTTGTCTTGTATCCTAACTTCTTTAATACATGTCCTAAATCTATCTAAACGACCGGTGGTGAAACATATCGAACCGCACTCCTAATTTTTGAAAGTGAAGAATTCATGTGCTTCATCTTCATCCCATCATCGACAACAAGGTTAAGAATGTGAGCACAACATCTAATATGTAAATACTCCCCTTTTAATGGATGTGAATTCCAATCCTCCATTCTATTTTTTAGGTACGCGATAGCAACATCGTTTGAAGCAGCATTATCAACTGTGATGGTGAAAACCTTATCTATCATCCAATCCTCCAAACACTTTTCAATTTTTTTCCCAATTATCGCTCCTTGTGAGAAGTTATTGGACAAAATTGAGAATCCTTTATGCAACTTCCGTCTTAGTCAATGAAATGCGGTAAGAACCATATAATTAATATTTTGCACGGAAGTCCAAGCATCAGTTGTTAGACAAACACTTTGATTTGTTTTAGTAAACATACTTCTTAACTTAAGTTTCTCACTCTCGTAAAGACTCAAAAAATCCCTAGCAATGGAAATCCTTCCTGGAAGTGGGAACCTAGGTTGTGTAACACTCATAAAATGACGGAATCCTTCATTCTCAACAAAAGAAAAAGGCAATTCATCCACGATTATCATTCTAGCTAAGGCTTATCTACACAATTCAACATCGAAATGGATACCAACAAGTGCATTCCTATTTTCTTTAGATTCTTCTTGAAGGCTAAGAATGGTTTGACTAGGATCAAGAACATGTTTGGGAATTTTTTTACATTGATGCATCAAATGGTTATTTAAGTTTGAGGTTCCATTCTTATGTGAATCAGCCGCATAAGATTTCGTGCACCAATTACATTTAGCCCGAGTACCCGATTCATCTTTTGTAAAATGATCTCAAACCCAAGATTTAGGCCTACAAGGTTTTTTTTACCTGAATCTCCAGCATTAGAATCGCCAACTTTAGAATCATCCGCTTCTCCAACTTTCCTTTTCTTTTTCTGTTGAGCATTGTCGCCTTCTTGTTTGTCTAAATCAATAGTTTGGGGCAGGTTTGTTGTAGGCATCAATGGACTATTTTGAGAATGAAAATACATAATACATACACGATAAATATAACCACTTTATCAAATACACTCATAAATATAACCACTTTATCAAATACACTAATTTATCATTGTTTTACCTGATTTTCGGCCATGGAACAGGAAGCATCATATCCAGTAACAGACTTGACTTCTTTATCAATAGTCATATCTAAGAACATAACAGAAGTTATCATAACAGAACAAATTTAGTATTTTTGAATATTATTATCAGTCACGTTTCATTGCATGTTCAGTTATTTTAATCTTTCCTTTTCAGGTATTATTGATAATCAATAATATGGCATCGGAAAGTTAAATGCTATTGCTACAGATTCCAAGACTTCCTTAAATGTAAAAAAATATGGCTTCATATAAATCATAAGAAAAGTCAATTTTCTTAGAGTTAAAAATAAAAAATAAGCCTTTCACAGTTTATTGTTGTATTCTAGACTAGATGACCAATGTAAAAAAATATGGCTTCATATAAATCATAAGAAAAGTCAATTTTCTTAGGCTTAAAAATAAAAAAATAAGTCTTTCACAGTTTATTATTGTCTTCTATACTAGATGACCAACCGAGCTGAATTCTTTTTTCATGATATGACAATCAGATTATGGCATTGGAAAGTCAAATGTATTGCTACATATAAATCATTGACAATAATTTGAGCTAAAAGGGTAGTGTAAGAACTCCAAAAAAATATCATTATAATATCATCTCTAATCTAAGGTCACTAATTTCTTTCCACTCAAGATACTCATATATTTTGCATGAAAGTTAAGACCAAGAATACCGCTGAATTTTCAATTCCTTTTCGTGAGCAAAGACCTTAGACATGCATGTGCCAGTGGTTTTTAACTCTCCTTCAAGCCTTGCAACTTCTTTTGCAATTCTCTAACTTGCCTTCTCTCAAACAATCATTGCAAAACACCACCCGCCTATAAGTCGGGCTTCTGATAATATGATTTTTTTTGTTGTGAAAATTAGTATCCAACACATTTTAATTATTTCAAACCATTCTACTAAAACATATTGCACTAGTCAATTTGAAGATGGCTACTGACTATCTGAATCCAATGGGGGCTACCATCTCTAGAACTTAAATATAGTATCACTTGTCAATAAAATAAGATTGTTGGCTATCAACTTCTGCATACTTCAATTGAAAATGATTTTTCAGGAGAAATAACTATACACAAATAATATAGAACAGAACAGAACATTAATGTATCAGACATAAGTCATAAGTCAGAAGTTACAGAACAACAGTTATCTATCATGCATAAGTCATAAGTCAGAAGTTACAGAACAACAGTTATCATAAGTCATAACAACAATGTATCAGACCTAACATTTTCGAATTTTCAGAACAAGTATCATAAGTCAGACCAACAATTTCACAACGATAAAAGAGCGTTACCGAAACTTCCGAACAGCGAACAGCGTAGGAGGAGGAAGGTTGTTCTGTTGAAGATGGCGGAGGTTGCAGAGCCTCGTTACGGGAACTAGTTGCTGCTGTTGTGTTGAACGAGAGTCTGAAAGGTGGTGTTTAACAACGATAAAGAAGGTTAAGGTCTGTGTTGTAATGAGGTCACAGACTCACGGTTGCGTGAAGGTTGAGCGCCGGAAGGTGAATGGAGATAAGGGAGGTAGCAAGGCAGAGGGATACGGCGGAGAGGCGAGGGATTGTTAACGGCGGTGGTGAAGATGAGTGAAGGGACGTGAGATGGGTGAAGAGACAGTGGTGAGGTTGGGATGACGCGAGCTGGAAGAGACGGTGGAATGGATGAGCAGAGTCAAGCGAAACGCGAGGGAGAGACAGAGAGTGGACGAGAGGGACGGTGGCCGGTGGGAGTATAATGAAGGAGGTTCCGATTGAGAGAAGGTTCCGATTAAGTGAAGAGGGTTTCGGCGAAGTGAAGAAGGTGGAGAAGTGAAGAGGGTTACGGTCTTACGGATAACATTGGGCTTGCAGCTTGCTTACTATTAAAATTGGACCAAGTCTATTATGTTTTTAAAAAAAATAAAAGTTTGTAAATATCGCGGTTTGGTTCGGATTGGATCGGTTTATGAATATAAAACCGCAAACCGAACCGAACCGCTCGGTTCTTTCAAAAAATGGCCCAAAATCATCCGAACCAATTGCGGTTTTTTGCGATTTTCGGTTTGGTTAGGTTCGGTTTGCGGTTTTTAATTGGGTTGGTTTGGATCTGAACACCCCTATCTGACTTTTGTTCAATCTCTAAGAATTTGTTAGACATTCTACCAATAGAACTATAACGTCATATAAGCTTTCTTCAATATCCTTCTCACATTAATTTTCAATTTTTTCAGTGTCTGATACAAAAGTTATACTCATGCTTTTCTTTTCATATATGTCATTCATAGCCAACTAAAATATTTGTAGAGAGTCAATGAGTTTATCAATTTTAATGTTGCTTAAGTCTTGGGCTTCTCCAATAATTGTAACATTCATATCAAACTTTTTAGGTATTAATTTGAGGATTTTTCTAACAAACATTTCTTCAAATATTTTCTTTCCTAAAAGAAAAAAGTGTTGGCTATGTCACAAAGGAGAGAATGTTGAAATTAGAGGTGGATCCATCTTTCTTCATTTTAAATTTCTCAAATTTGGTAGTGAGGAGTTGCAATCACTAACTCTATTGATCAATTCATAACACAAATTTAATGATTGTTGAATTACAACTCAGCTAACATAAATCACCTATACACCTTTAATATCAAACTTAGAAACTATAAATGTGCACAAATAGAAACAATTACAAAGACTCAAAAAATAAAACATATCACTTAATATCTTCAAATTTTGGTCGTGTCTTTAACGTTAGGAATAAGTCTTTTCAAATAGAAAACCTTATGCTGAGATTTTCTCCAATGGGTTGAAGACTTGAGAACAACCAGATTTGATTTAAATGCATATTCGATTTTCTTTTCAAAAACATCCACTAAGAGAACTGATTTTATTTGATCATCATTTATTTCAAATTTTCATATAATCGGATTGGATCTTTATAAATCTATGGGTTAATATCATTTTACCCCCTACAATATAGACGATTTTTGGTTTACTCCCTTGTAATTTTTTTTGTAAAACCAATTTTGCCACTAGAAGATTCTGTCATTTTAAACCTTGTAAATTTTTTGTTTTTAAAACCAACCTTGCCACTTGAAGATTTTGTCATTTTAAACCCTCTGGAACCTGACTGGACAAGGTTGGTTTTATAAAATTAAATAATTACAAGATTTAAAATAACATAATCTTCAAGTGGCAAGGTTGGTTTTAACAACAAAAATTTTACATGGTTTAAAATGACATAATCTTCTAGTGGCAAGGTTGGTTTTACAAAAAAAATAATTAAAAGGGGGTAAATCAGAAACCACAAATATGCCAGGGGGTAAAATGGTAATAACCCTAAATATATTTAGTGTATCTTATTAAATAACATCTTGTTAAAAGATACTACAACAAATCTCCTTCGAATCAAATAGAAATTTGCCCATGCCGCACACATGCTAGAACATGTTATTCTACATGATACCTCTTAATAATATACCTCTTGTACAACCCTTGTTGTTTTACCTAAAGAAGTCGATCAAAGGAACAACAATCCCCCCTTGGGCAATTTTTGGCTAAAACAAGTCTTATGATTCTTATAAGATGTGCATGAGTAAATCTTCAGAAAAATCACAATAATGGAGCACACAAGTAGCACACCACATCAGAAAATACACAATAGTATAACACATATAATAGATCATTATGCAAGGTGGTTGCTACACAGGGATCATATCAAACAAAAACTCAGACAAGCATATCACGGAACATATGCACATCTATGTGCATACAATCATAATCATCACTTCCCTTTTTCCTTAATTTGGAAAAGGCGTGAAAATGAAATACAAGACCATCCCAACTGAGAACCAAATATGGAAAACTGAAATTAATAGAAAAATGCATAAACATTGTCATTTTTAAAGGGCCATTACAAAACCAGCAATAAGAAAAATATAAAATGCCCACATGCAAGGTCCAAAAAGAACATAATCAAAACAAAAAACAAAAAGTATTGCACTCGCCAACATCCAATAACACTTAATTGTCTAAACCAACCCTTTGACAAAATCAGACTAACCCAATCTACATCAGTATTAGTGTTAGAATCACTTGATTGTACAAGATTTCTATTCAATGACTTCTTCTCATAACCTTTCCTTTTTGCATTTCTTTTCTTTGTCATAGACGGTTCACTAGATGGTTCAATCTTTGTTTCATACTTCTCCAAGACAGCCTTCTTTGACTTTGAAACCCTATATTTTTTTGTTGCCTTCTTGACTCGAAGCACTCTGGCCCCATTAGTATTTGTAACAGATTTAGTAGTTTTAGTTTCTTTAAATGTTTGACTCATATTTGTAAGAAATATAAGAACATGATATAAAAGTGAACGAACTATTTTTTTTTAGAATAATAGAATGAGAGATGTAGTTTGTTCTTGATTGTAAAAATGGACCATTTATAAGGAGAATTGGAAATAGGAATAATCAGCCTTATTTATCGTGCAACATTGGTCATAGGAGAGAGAGAGAGAGAGAGAGAGAGAGAGATAGAGTATCTTTATATTCCTCCATGTTTCCCATGCATTAATCTATAAATTCTCACAATGAAAATACCAAGTGCGCTTCTTAACTTTTCAAACTACATTGCATCTAAAACTTTACTGAATATGTCAGCTAGTTGGTTTTTAGTAGCTACATGCTCAAGGTTAACAACTTCATCTTCCACAAGTTCCCTGATGAAATGTGACAAATGTGAATGTGCTTGATTTAGTTATGTTGGATTGGGTTCTTGTAAATATTAATAGCACTCAAGTTGTCACTATATAATGCCATGAAATCTTGTTCGACATTGTACTCCTTCAACATTTGCTTCATCCAGAGCAATTGAGTGCAACTTCTCCTTGTAGCAATATACTCAGCTTCTGTAATAGATAAGGAGACATAATTCTTTTTCTTGATGAACTAAAATATTAAGTTGTTTCCATGAAAGAAACATCCACCAGATGTACTCTTTCTAGCATTAGAATTTTAAGTCCGATCAACATCACAATTCCCTAACAGTATTGAATTAGTACCATGGGAATATAGATTACCATATTCACAAGTCTCATTTATGTAATTTATGATTATCTTCACTTGAGTGAGATGACTATCATTTTTTTAGCTAGGTATCTAGCACAAACACCTACATATAATGTGATGTCAGGTTTTCTTGTAGTGAGATATAGCAAACTTCCAATCATGCTTCTATATAAACTTTGATCTACATAACACCATTATCATTTTTGGTTAATTTCACATGTGTTGCAGCAGATGATCTCTTGTGACTTTCCTATTCAATCCCAAAATTCTTCACTATACTCTTGGCATACTTACAAAGATGATATCTTCCATTTGGATTACTTGAAGACCAAGAAAACATGTGAGTTATGTTACAAGAATCATCTAAAATACAGAATGCATTTGATGAACAAAATGTTCTACCATCTTGTCTGGAATTTCACCAAACACAATGTCATAAACATAAATATGAGTTATCATGAGTTTTCCTCTATCATTATTCATAAATAGGGTTATATATTCCACCTATATTATACTTATTATTGACCAGGAACTTAGTTAATCTTTCAAACAAAGTTCTCTGGGATTGCTTTAATCCATAAAGTGCTTTCATTAACTTGAGCACATGGTTTGAAAAACTAGGATCAATGAATCCCTTATGTTTCTCTACAAAAACTTTCTCATTAAGATTCCCATTCAATAATACACTTTTAACATCCATTTGATATAGTCTAAATCTAAACATGCTGGAGACTCCCAATAATAATATAATAAACTAAAGACGGGCAACTTGAGAAAATGTCTTATTAAAGTCCATTCCTTCTATTTGTGTGTACCCTTGAGCAACTAAACATGTCTTGTTCCTTGTTATATTACCACTTTCATATATTTTTCTTGTATATCCATATGATACCAATGTCTTTCACATCTACTGGTTTTGGAACTAGTTCTCATACTTTATTTCTTTTAAATTGTCACATTTCTGTTTTCATAGCATTTATCTAGAATTCATTCCATTCAAGGCTTCCTAGATGTTCTTGGGTTCAATATTGGAAATGTAATAAGAGTTGGAAATCATATCTCTAGATCGAGTGATGACTACTTCATTCAGATTTCCTATGATATTTTCAATATGGCGATCTTTCTGAATTTAAATAGATGGTCCCTTATTGATTTGAGGATTTTCAAAGTTTATGTTTCTAGTTCCAATGTCATACTCCTTAGGTGGGATATCTGTTGGTACATCAGTATTTTGAGGGGGGACATCATCTTCATCTTCAACTTAATTCTTCTTTAGGTTATCATCAATGACAACAATTATGGATTCCATCATTCTCTTTTCCTAATTGTTGTATACCCTGTAGGCTCTACCTTTGATGGAATAACCCTTCATCACTCTTTGGATCCATATTTTCTCTTTGCTCACGACCATCCAGAAAGTAGCATTTGCTCCCAAATACATGAAAGTATTTAACATTGAATTTTCTTCCTTTTTAAATCTCATATTGAGTTTCTTTGGTTCTAGATCTTATGGTCACCCCAATTATGAATGTAACAGGTTGTGTTCATGGCTTTGGCCCAAAAATAGTAAGGTAGATTCTTGGCTCGCAATACAACTATAGCTGACTCTTGAAAGGTTCGATTTTTGCGTTCAACCACTCCATTCTACTGAGGTGTGATAGGTGCTGAAAATTCATGCTTGATCGCTTCAGAGTAAAAAAAACTCATAGAACTTGGAGTTCTCAAATTCCTTTCAATTTCCACTCCTTATTTTTACTACCTTACTCCCCTTTTCTCTTATGAGACATTGACATAGTTCTTTGAACACATCAAAAGTGTCAGATTTTTCTTTAATAAAGTTGATCCAAGTGTATCTTGATAAATCATCTACAAACAAAAATACAAATCTTTTTCCACACAGGTTTCCACTTGCATAGGCCACAGAGGTACATATGTAGTATCTTCGGACATTTAGAGGTGGTAATATGTTTCAACTTCTTATGGGACATCTTGGTCTACTTACCTATTTGGAAGTCTCCATATATTTTTCCTTCTTAAATTTTTAGCTTTGATAATCCCTTGATAGTTTCTTCAAATATGATCTTATTCTTGATCTTGAGGTTGAGATGATGAATTTTTTATGCCTTATCTTGGTCTCATATTTCTTTGATATCAAGCATGTTGAGGACTGATTCTTATTTTGCGATATCCAAATATAGCAGTTGTATTTAAACATTTAAGTTTTCATTAACACTTATTTATTTTTTATGGTAATAATGCATCCTGATTTGTTAAAGTTCACATTTAGTCCTTGATCACATAGTTAATTGATACTTATCAAGTTAACAATTAGTGCTTATACCAGAAACACATCATCAAGGTAAGAGAAATTTGGACGTACAAATTTTATTGTACCCTTGAATTTTCATTTAGCTTCATCCCCAAAAGTAACACAAGTATTTGAATAGGTTTTTAACTCTTCAAGATAGTTATTTTCTCCAGTCATGTGCTTATAGAATCCACTACTATAATACCAATATTTTCTTGAGGAAACTCTAAGATATGTATGAGTTATGAGACTTGTGGTCGTTTCTTCGGGTTTCCATATTTTCCTTGATTGAATGTTCTTGCTTGTTTTAATATTGATTCTTGGATGTCTATAGGGCTGAGGATATTCATACAGTCTATAATAGTAGGGTAATTATGTGACCATATATTCCATAATAGTAACATCTCCATGATGAGTTCTTGTAGCATTTGTAATAAAGGTACATATCTCAAGAAGGTTGTTGAGACATATTGTCTTCAATCATAAACTCAATTTCCTTAGTCCCATCATATTCCTAAACATATTCCCAAGTTCCCAGATTTCATTTGACATATTTGAACCATTTTTCAACATACAAACAAATTTTGTCACATTTTGATGTTTTGAGTTTAAGAGAGTAACTTCAACTTCCAGACAAATGATGGTTGAAACAAGTTTCTTTTTTCCCCGAAGGAGAGCACTTATAGTTCTCTTGCACTAGGGAACAATGTTCTTGAAGTTGTGTCATAGTTTGTCTTCAACATTTATCTTCTATCGTTTGTCAAATCTCTTCAAGGCTTGTTAAACTTTATACCAATAAGTGATATAGCATCTGATATGCCTTTGTCAATATCCTTCTCATGTTAATCTTCATTTTCTTCATTGTTAGATACAAAGGCTATAATCTTGTTCTTATTTTCATACCATTAATCTTGTTCTTATTTTCATCAACTTTGAAGCAGCTTAACTCTTGGGCTTCTTCAATAGTTATAACCTTCATATGAAACTTTTTAGGTAGTGATATGAGGATATTTTTGACCTGATTTTCTTCATAAATTTCTCTCTTCTGGAAAAAGAAGTGTTGGCTATGTCACGAATGTGAATGTTGAAGTCATAAATGGATCCATCTTCCTTCATTTTAAGAATATCAAATATTGTAGTGAAGAGTTCCAATATTGAAATACAAAATTTGGAATGGCCTTCATGTGTTGTTTTGAGAATATTGAATCCTCTTTGGCTTCGATACATGTGTTTATCAATCTAAACATGTTCTTGTCCACACCATTGAAAATAGTATTCGAGTCCTTAGAGTTTACAAGAGCTTCCACATATTCAACATTAGACCACCCATCTTTTGGGTTTAAGATTGATGTTCCCTCTTGAGAGGTAGTCACGTGGTGTTTACAACCTTTTATTATAACCCTCCATGTTTTTTGTCCATGTATTTAAGAAAATAAATCATTTTAGATTTCCAATAATCATAGTTGGTGTCATCTAAAATATTTGGTCTATTGACTGATCCTCATTTCTTAGTATTTTCCATTTGAACATAATATTCTTTCATTGGAGCTGACCCAAACAGAAAAGGATTCTTTCTTTGATGCCAATTGAAATTATGTTCTTCGCGTAACAAATTTTAGATACAATATTTGGGACAATGTGTATAACTTACTGATGACGGTTTAAAAGATACGAGATGATAAATCATAAAGAAATAAAGAAAACTATGGATTTGGTAACTTAGTTTAGTGCAAATTCACCTACGTCTAATGGACTTCCAACCCAATAAAGGTAATCCCCTCTCAATAATATTAGTACAAATAGTCTTAGGTAATCAACCCTTTTAAATATCTCTCTTCCTAATACTACATGTGTCTTTCTATTTACGACTCTTGTAACACCCTTCTACCCCAACGGATAAATCACAAATTATTTATTAAATTAATCAAACATAAAATCCCCAACAAGGGTGTTATATGCTTCATAAAAATGTCATATCAAACATCCTTCTCCGTAACACGGGTTTTCAAAACATTTATAACAATTATTTCATTAATGACATCAACAACATTTCAAACTATCGCAGTGGAATCTTAATCTCAAAACATATTTACTATAATACTTGAAATAAACATCATCATGCTCTATCTTTCATAATTCATAATTTCAACAACTTAAACACCATAACAAGGTAACTCAAATTCTCATATTAAATAAAAGAACATAATGTTCCAATCAAAATATCTCAACCCCGATATTACATATAAGAGCAAGACCCTCTTTATTCAATATAAATTAACTAAATAACTATATAAAGCTATCCTCGAGCTTCTATGGGATATTCTTAATTACCTGGAAGTTACCCAATACAGAGGCAACATTTCCAAGTAGAAAGGGTGATTAATATTACAAAATATATACGGAATAAATTTAGTAGTTACAACAACATCATCATGAATTTCACATAACACCATATTTCCCATATTATACTCACACTCTCATATTATCATCTCAATCACCACATCATTATATCATTAAATCAGTCATCATTAATTAAACACCATTTAATTCACAACGCCAACACAAGAATCACTTAAGTCACACCTCATTAACATATCACTTAATCAACAATCATGAAATGTCAAATAGGATGCAATGTATCAACATAGACTTATATACTTATACATGTGGTACCAATTCATTATTGAACATTGGTTCATCAACCTCCAAAGATCTTCACCATAGTAACAATTTTCTCTTTAAACAGAAGCACAACATAAAATGCACTCAATCCACACAATGGGATTGAAGTCGGCACTAGACCAATGTCCTAACAACACTGAACTTACGTCCTATCAACATGGCGGACCAACGTCCTAATTCTATGAATGCATGATTCCCAATCAAAATAATATTTGTGACCACCACTAGTCAAGTGCATCATCATTCATGTAATCATCATACAACAAGTCATCATCACATACGTCATTATACAACATACAATATACTCACAATAATAAATATACCATATAATCATACACCATATTTTATCAACACATACTCATATATATATTCATCATAGCATAATCATGAGAAACACATCATATTGTTCATTTTATTCTACATAAAACAACAAAGAAAACCAAATCTACCAGCTATCTGTCGCATGAGGCTCGCTCGACGAAGCTATCTGATCGCCTGAGATTCGCTTGTCGACATTGGGGCGACATTTCTTCCCCCATAAATTTTTCAGGAACACATCTTTTCCACCTTCCCTTCATCTCTTATCTCATTCTACGAAGCTCACACTTGCCACCTCTTTGCCTAACAAAGTTGGGGCAAAGCGCTGTCTCTCATACCTTTCCAATAGCCTACAAAAGCACAGATTGATCTTGCCCAGGGCTCGCACGATGCTACTCGAGCGAAGTTTCTTCGCTCGGTGCTTCATATAAAATAACCTCTTTTTTAGGAGGTTGTTGTACCCTAATTTTTTCCCCTAAGATTCACCCATACTCCATACCATTGCATTACACAAAGATCAAATGGTCTTTCTCTCTCTCTCTCTCTCTCTCTCTCTCTCTCTCTCTCTCTCTCCTATCTTTGGCTTTGCCCTTAGGAGATCACCAAGTACCTTGTGTATGTGTTCATTTATTGTGTGTTATGATTGATACTTGGATAAAAATTATATATGTAAACTTTTCTTGCCAAGTATTGTAGGTGAATGATGCACAAGTTTCTTATTCAAGGAGTCAATAGGTTCATATTGAGTGTATTGTCAATTCTCAAGATTTTGAAAGTATTGTCTCTCATTTAACACTTATCTTGTCACCAACCATGGTCTCTTATATTGAGTGTATGCTTCATGTTTGAAAGAGATCATCAAATTCAAAGAATTCTCCATTATATGGCCATCTATCCTAAAATTAGGGTTTTGGACTTCTAAGGATCATATCTTGGTGTTTGTATGAATTTTGTGGATATTTTGAAATTCATTTGATTCTTAAGAGGACTTCTAATATGAATATTCTTGGATCCAAGGAGTTTGATTGATGAGAAGATTATTTTAGAAGTCTATGATTGCCCATTCTCTCTATTGATGTTCCATTTATCTTGTATGACTTCAAGGGATCATAACTTGGTCATACCTTGTATCCTTGAGCTCTTTTTTTTTCACAATGAACCTAAGGATGTCTAATACAACTTAGTTCAATTGGTGAGTCTAGAAAATGCTTGGAACTTTGCCTATGAAGTCAAAATATTACAAGTCCTTGATGAATTTCTCAATTGTTGGTCAATCAACGTCAAAAAATCATATCTTGATCATCACTTATCACCTTGAGGTCATTCTTTTTGCACATTCTTGAAGATGTGAAATTTATCTATATATAATTTTTGAAGATTGAAAGTGTTTGTAAGTTTCTTGAAGAATTCAAAAGATTATAGGTCACTTCACAAATTTTCATCAAATCCACAAGATCATAAATTTCTCATTTTTTGGAATTTTTGAGTGATTCTTTTTCCAAATGTTCCTTGAGAGGTCTACTCCATATCATCTTCGATAATCAAGAGTAAATTTTGAGTGGAAGAGCAAGTTTTAAGAAGAAACATTATAGGTCATTTTTAGAAAGTGGCATGCTTGACCAAGGCCTGGCCAGGAAAATCAGTGATTTTTCAAGAATCCTAAAGGCCTAATCTCTCAACTCAAGCATCCATTGATTTGATTATTTTTGAATTGTGTTCTATTTTTTCAATACTTCATTTGGCTCAAAGAAAATCAGAAAATGCATGAGGAAATTGGATTTGGCCTAGCAAAAAGTTTCTACAAAATTTTGGTTCGACCTCACCATCAGTTTGTGCATATGTGCGTGTAACCTGTTTTTAAGCAAAGTTAAGCCTTGTTTTCGTGACTAATTGTGATTAGGAGCTTCCCATGATTAATTAGCACATCAAAACGTAAGTAATGATTGAGTTTTGATGCACATAAGGTCACACTTTCTTCATGAACAAGGGTATGCACGATTTCCACTCAAATGTCATCATTCACCCCTCATTTTGATTCCGTTCGCCTCTCCTATAAATAAGGGACACATTCAACTCATTTCCTCAAGCTTTGATAGCCAGAAAACCCCTGCCAAACTCTCCCTCGAATTCAATTTTCTGCAACTTCATTTTCACTCTCAAAGTCATTTAAGTTGGAAATTAACCATTCATTATTCTTCCTTGAACCTCACTGAAGCTAACAGAACAATAATCGTGCCTTGAAGCTTCCTGAATCGTGCTATCCAAGTCCAGTTTCAGATCTTTGAAAGTGAACTTCGTTTAGGTAGGAATCTCCATCAAACCTTGTAAAATAAAGCATCATTTCACTCTCCTCATCTCCCTGATCCTTGTGATCTTCACCATTTGCATTTTCATCAATAATTGAATGAGAAATCCATCAAAATCCTATTCGTTATTATTTGAGTGTTTTCCAAAATTCACATCACTTAATGTAAATAAATTTTCGCGAGCATATGGTTGAGATCGTCTTGAAGAGACGAATCCAAGGATACCACTCATTGTTATTGATTATATAGTTTGAGGAACTCCAATTTTGGAGTGGCTGGATGTCGAAGATGATGGCATGTCTCGTCTCAACCAATGAGAGCACGCCATGTTAATTTTTTTTTAATTGGATCCTATAATAACACCTTATCATGCATGCGTCTCCGAAGCTCTTGGATCTAATTAATTTTATTAGTTAGTATCAATCCAACGCGTGACATTGCTTCTGATTTATTTTTTAAAACTTAATTTAATTTGTAATCCGGAGTGAAAACCAAGGAGGTCCATATCAAGCACAGCGCGTCATGTCCATTGGATGTGATTACTAACGCGTTTTGACTATGATCAGATGGTCCACATTTTTTGGCTTTTATTTTATTTTCTGATTTTATATTTTATATGTTTTAAACTTCAAAAAATCATATAAAATTCATTTCTTGTTCAAAAATTATGAAAAAATTCACAAAAATATTTTAAAATATTATCTTTCTGAATTTATTTTTTCATAATTTTATTTTTAGATTTGATATTTTTTATGATTTTTCTCTTTTATTTGAAGTTTTGAATTGTTTTAAAATACTTTTTGACATTTTAAAATTGTAGAA
The DNA here is from genome assembly GCA_021764765.1 of Vicia sativa. NCBI lineage: Eukaryota > Viridiplantae > Streptophyta > Magnoliopsida > Fabales > Fabaceae > Vicia > Vicia sativa. The sequence continues at coordinate 157,054,770 of CM038795.1, read as the reverse complement.
AAATTATAGAAGGATCCAATACTCATTTGGCAGATATTGGTGACCTCATTTTATTCTTATTCTTGATTTTACTATTTTTTGCCATTTTTTTGGTTTATTTCACCTTTTATTTAATTTTCTAAAAAATAATTTTTGACTTTAAAAAAATCTTAAAAAATTTGTCAACACTTGTTGACCTCTGTTTGACTTTGGGTAATTTTCTTGGAATTTTATTTTGATAAAAAAATACTATTTATGTATTTCTTCAATAAAGTTCAATTAAATAACCTAATTTCAAAATTATTTTTAATCCTTTTATTTAATTTTTGTTTTCATTTTATTTTGCTGACTTTTGAATTTATTTTAGAGTCACAAATTTTCTCAACATCAATGGAATTTGGGTGTTGATAGGTCTTTTAGCCAAATCCACCAAGAGAGTTGATTGATTTTGACGAAGTTAGACCGAATAAGTTCATCTGATGCAAAATAAATTTGGAAATTATTTCTTCTTCTTCATCTTATTTTCCTTTTGTCCCGATTCGGAGGAAGTGATCATTTGGTGGCATGAACTTTAATGTTCTAACATAAGCCCCAAAAGATTACTTGAGCCTTGATCTTGGTTCAAAACCTGTGGTGTTTGTCGTGTGGTCGCGTTGATTTCTAATCAAGCTTCTGGCAAGTTTCCACTAACATTGTCCATTTGAAATTCTCAATCATCTTTGATCAAGTGATGTGATAATTCCAAAATCGATGATATACTTGACAAAAAACAATTGAAACTTGTCATGTGGTCGCGTTGATTCTATCAAGCTTCTGGAAAGTCTTCATGCGTAAGTTTCAAGATGGTCACCTTGCTGACGACTAACAATTAACAATTCGATGATATACTTGACAAGTTTCAAGATGGTCATCTTTCTAACCTTTATTAATTTCTTTTTATTTTCCGCTCTTTACTTTCCGCATTTACTTTTATGCTCTTTATTCTTACGCACTTTATTTTTTGCATTTACGTTTCATGCCATTTTTTCTTTTGTTCACTTGAGCATTTATTTTCTATGTCATTTTTCCTTTGCTCACTTGAGCATTTTATTTCCTTACCATTTTGAATTTGCTCACTTGATCTTTATTTTTCTTTCCCAAGATACCTAATAATTCGACCAGAGAGTCCCTGAAGCTGAGCAGCCGTAGAACCCTTAACACATCATGTCCTTTTTAGGGGAAGTGCGGGGAATATTACGGAGTTATCCGGAAGTATTTGCTACACGATACTGCACTCATACGAGTTTCACCTGAAGGCATTGCTAATTACCGAGTACATAGGGAAGTTGGTAGTATTGGATGGAGGAATGAAAACTCTGGGGATTCCTTTTGGAACCTTGATCTACAGGTGACAAAGCTTAGAATACCTTGTGGGTACCTTTTGACTCCATGCTCGTGACGTCGAACCTATGGAACCCGTGTTTGTGATCTTTGTGTGTGCTTGTTGCATCATGTATTCATGCACCCATACGCCTTTTTTTAGATAGTTGTTCAAGAAACTTAAAATTGACCTTTGCAAATATCTCAGGTATAGTTTGACCATGGATTATGGACAGAGGAGGACTCGGAAATATAGTTTCAAAGAACCTAAGGTTGAGGGATTGATGAACTTGATTGATAAGATTGAGAGTCTAGAAGGATTTCCAGAAGAAGTATGAGACTATTATACCTTTGATGAGGACGAATATGAGGGATGGTTTGCTTTTCACCTTGGTTAAGTTCTACGATCCGTTGTACCATTGCTTCACTTTTCCTGACAATCAGTTGGTTCCTACCTTGGAGGAGTATCCTTATCTGTTTGGTCGACCTATTACTAGTGATTTTCCTTTTACTAGTTTGGAGGAGGAGCCTAAGTATCATGAGATTGCTGATATTACCCATTTGAAGAGGTCTGAGATTAAAGATAACATCACTACCAATGGGTGTATCAGAGGATTATCGACTTCATTTCCTTTGAAGAAAGCTCGTTATTTTGTTGATATTTAGAGTATGGAGGCTTTTGAGGCCATTTTTGCCTTGCTTTCCTGTGGTTTGTTCTTGTTTCCCAATGTTGATAACTTTGTTGACATTAATGCTATCAGGATCTTCATGATTGGGAATCCAGCTTCCACACTTCTTGCAGAGACTTACTATTCTATTCATCTTTGAAACTTCCGTCGAGAAGGAGAGATTATTTGTTGTACGCCATTGTTATACCGTTAGTTTACTTCTCATTTACCTACAGCTGATGCTTTTTGGGATCATAGGAGGGGATCTCGATGGACACCGAAAATCATGTCTCTCACTCATTCTGATATTGTGTGGTATCGTCGGGTTTATTATGATTTAGAGATTATCGACAATTGTGGTAGATTTCCCAATGTGCCTCTTCTTGGTACAAAAGTATGTATTAGCTAAAATCTTGTTCTTGCGCGTCGTCAGCTTGGTTATCCGATGAGAGATAAACCAAAAAGTATTCATGTGAGTGGCTTCTTTCTTCCAATGTTCACCCAGTTCTTAGTGTTCCTATTCCTTCTCATACTTCTCTCGGGTCTAGTGCTTGGAATGGTTACGTTGACAGGTATGTGATAGAGAACGAGCAACTGAAGGAAGAGATTAGGAATCTCAAGAGGAAGAGGTCGCCTGAAGAAGGGTCTTCTGCAGATTTGGTTCCTTAGGATTTTTAGTTTCTATATTATGCTCTCTATTGTACTTGGGTTTGTTGAAACTTGTATTGAAGAGTTGTAATCCTCAACATAATTTATTAATGATATGAGTTTATTTCAGTATTTCAAATGTGTTATGCTTTGATATTTGTAAATTAAATTGTCTTTTTCATACTTTCCCAGGTGTCTTATCTATTTTTCTACTTTGTTCAGTCTTCGAGTTGTTGCATCGATATAACACTCGAGCCAACTCTAAGAAGAAGATGGAAAATCTAGAGCAAGATAATCGCGAGCTGCACGAAGAGGTTATCTCCCTGAGGACCGGTATGGCCAATTTGACTGCTATGGTGGAACAGTTGGTGGCTGATCAGAATCAGCCAATACCTCCTATGCATTCTCCTCGTATCATTCCACCTCAACAGACAACCATTATCTCTGAAGTTCAAGATGTTAATGTTTCCGTTGTGCCAGTGGTTTCTACCGTCCAACACCGTATGCCTCCTAGTTATCCTTGGGGAATGCTAGAGAATTTCATGCCTGAAGGTTACAATCCTACTGCTCAAGTGACCTCCTTGGCCGAGTGAAAGCTTAGATTTCTATGATCGAATAAATGGTTTACAGGAACAATTTGACAATATGCATAAAGATCTGGAAGCCCTCAAAGGGAAAGAGCTTTTTGGTGATAATGTCAATGATTTGTGCTTAGTTCCTAATGTGAAAGTGCCTGCTAAATTGAAAGTTCCAGAGTTTGAGAAGTACAAGGGAAATTCTTGTCCGTGTGACTACTTGATGATGTATTTGAGAAGGATATCCACTCACATTGAAGACCAGTGTCTGCTTATTCACTTCTTTCAAGATAGTTGGACCGATGCAGCTTTGAGATGGTACATGAATCTAGACAATAGTGACATCCATACCTTCAATGATTTGGGTGAAGTTTTTGTGAAGCATTATAATTATAATATGTACATGGCGCCCGACCGTGATCAGCTGAGGGCAATGGTTCAAAAAGATAAGAAATCCTTCAAAGAGTATGCTCAGCGATGGCGTGAGCTTGTTGCACATGTTATACCTCCACTAAGTGAGCAAGAGATTACCAAATTTTTCTTGAAGACTTTGGGTCTCTTCTATTACAGGAAGATGGTGGCCAGTGCACCTAATGATTTTGCTAAAATGGTGAGCATGGGAGTCCAGCTACAAGAGGCTGTCCAAGAAGGACGATTATCGAAAGAAGAAGGATCGAGTGGAGCTAAGAAGCCATCTTTTGGATTCTCCAAAAAGAAAGAAGAAGTTAGTGTTGTTGTCCAAGAAATGAGAACCAGACCTCCTAACAGGCGTCCTCAGAACCAATAAGTTGTTGTTGTTACCCCTGTTGTTGCTATAACTCCAGCTACTATCCCTTATAACAAAGCATCTTAGCGAGGGTGAGGCCCAAAGAGGGAACTGTTTGATCTGATTCCGATGACTTATGCAGAGTTGTATCCAATATTGATTTAGAGGCACTTGGTGAAACCAAGGGCACCTCCAGTTGTTCCAAATCCTTTTCCATGGTATTAAAAGGCTGATCAGACTTGTGCGTACCACCAAGGAGCTCCATGGCACAATATTGAGAATTGTTATTCATTGAAATCCGAGGTGAAAAAGATGGTCAGATCAGGTATTTTGTCTTTCAAAGACATGGATCCTAATGTGCAAGGGAATATGTTGCCCAAGCATGGAAATTTTGTGAACATGATTGACGGAGAAATCAGGGTTTATGATGTGAATTCGATCATTGGAGATCTTGTGAAGATGCATGTTGCTCTCTGTAAAGTTGGTTATTGCATTCATGATCATGTTGCTTGTAATGTGTGCAACGAGGATAGTCGTGGTTGTGATAAGATAAAGAGTGATCTTCAAGATATGATGGATAGAAACCTTATTCAGGTTATCAGGTTGAAGGATGAGTCTGAAGTTGAAGTGAATGTTGTCTATGGTCCTCCTAGAGAAGTTCAAATTCGTGATGTGAATGAGACTAATGCTAATTTGGTGAATTTGCACACCGAGTTCAATTTCATTGAAGGGAAAGAAGTGCACCAATATAGTGAGTGCTCAGTATGTAGCACATATCATCGTGGTTACGATGTTGTGAAAAGAGATATTCAACGATTGCTAAATGAAGGAATTATTCAGATTGTAGTAAGCAGGGTTGGTTTCAACAATGACGTCAATATGATTGAAGGATCATTTGATGAATCTGATGATGAATACAATTTCTGTTGATGAGTATTTATCCGTTGATGAGTCTGGTGAAGAAGCAGATGTAAATGTCATTGTGCCACATTTTGATATTCCCACTCCTGTGGAAGTGACCTATTACAGAAGCCTCCAGTTACTCCTTTGGTTATTAGCTTACCTAGACATGTCCCGTATAGTTCCAACAAGGTTGTGCCATACAAGTACAATGCCACCATTCTAGAAGGAGGTGTTGAGGTTCCAATTCAACCGTTACCTCAAGTAGGAAATATTGTTGATGCTAGTCGAATGACCAGAAGTGGTCGTGTATTTGCTCTTGTGTTTCACAAGATGACTGATGATGGAAAGAAGATTATGGAAACTATTGCTGAACCCAAGAAGGTTGAAGGGAAAACTAGTGGGGTAACACAAGAGAAAGAAATGGATGATTTGTTGAAGATTATCAAGATGAGCGACTACAAGATCGTTGAGCAATTGCTGCAGACTCCGTCAAAGATTTCAATCTTGGCTCTGTTGATGAATTCTTCTGCTCATAGAGAGTCTCTAATGAAGGTTTTAGATTAGGATTTTTTTATTATGATGTGTCTTTAGAAACTTTTAATAGTGTGGTTAGAAATATCACATCTTGCAATAATCTGAGTTTTAGTGATAAAGAATTATCTGCTGAGGGAAGGAATCAAAACATGACTTTGCAAATTTCCATGAATTGCAAGAATGATGCATTATCCAAAGTGCTGATTGATAATGGCTCCGCGCTGAATGTTAGTCCCAAAAGTACCCTTTCAAAGCTTAAATATCAAGGACCGTCGATGCGTCCTAGTGGTATCATTGTGAAGGCATTTGATGGTTCTCGTAAATCTGTTATTAGGGAAGTGGATTTGCCCATTCACATTGGTCCACATCTATTTCATATTACCTTCCAGGTGATGGATATATTTCCTACTTATAGATGGTTGATTTGACGACCTTGGATTCATAAGCCTAGTGCTGTGACTTCTACTCTCCATCAGAAATTAAAGTTTTTCCGTGAAGGTGTTGTGACTATTGTGGAAGGAGAACAAGCTATGCTAGTTTCTCATTTATCCTCCTTTTACATAGTAGAAGCTGATGAAGCCACTATTGGAACGCAGCTCCAAGCTTTGTCTATTGATAGTGTTCAGAGGACTGAAGATTTTATTGCTTTGTTGAAGGATGCACATATTGTGATTCAGAAAGGTCCTACCAATGTTTGGGGACAGGTTATTGAGCCAAAGGTGAATAAGAATGGTTTTGGTTTAGGATTTTCCACGAAGATTAGAAGAGAAATGCTGAAGTCATGACCTGTTGCTGCCAAATATCCAGATGTTTTCCAAAGTGCTGGTTATCTTAATCTTACTGTTCCAGGAGTCAATGCCATTGTTGAAGATGGACCAGAGCAGGAAATGCCCAACTTTGTGACACATGGAACCAAAGTTTGTAATTGGACTGCTATTGACATCCCCACTTGCATTCACGTGTCTAAGTAATTCACTTTTGCTTGTTTAAAATTTTCAAATAATGATCCTTTCACTTTGCCCAAGGTGAAAGTGATGATGTATGGGCAAAATCTGTTTGTTTTGAAATTTAAGATCATTAATAAAAGGTTGTTTTTCATTCTAAATTGTGTCTTTTATTTTCTATTTTTTCTTGAAAAAATGGTAATAAAAAAAAACTTACCCAATAAAAAAATATAATAATAATTGAATCTGCATAATCACTTGTCACATGTGTCAGTTTCTAAAATCAATCATAATTATATGTGCAGATTAATTCATAAAATCGTTGAAACAATGACCATGCGCCCTCTTCCAACTTTGAACATCCTGTATATGTAGTCAAAGAAGAGGAACTTGATGAGATCCCTGAAGAGGTTTCTCAGTTGCTTGAGTGCGAGGAAAACACCATTCAGTCATATAAAGAGTCGTTGGAAGTCATTAACTTGGGTTCTAAAGAAGATGTGAAAGAAGTCAAGATTGGAGCATTACTACATCCTGAGGTGAAGATTCGTTTGATTGAGATGCTAAAAGAATACGTGGATATCTTTGCTTGGTCGTATCAAGATATGTCAGGGTTAGATACTGATATCGTGGAGCATCATTTATCGTTAAAGCCTAAGTTCCCGCCAATCAAGCAGAAGTTAAGAAGAACTCATCCAGATATGGAAATAAAGATTAAAGAGGAGGTTTTAAAGCAGATTGAAGCAGGTTTCCTTGTGACACCAGTCTACCCTCAGTGGATTGCCAATATCGCGCCAGTACCAAAGAAAGCTGGAAAAGTCTGCATGTGTGTTGATTACCGAGATCTGAACAAGGCTAGTCCGAAAGATGATTTTACTTTGCCACACATTGATATGTTGGTGGACAGTACTGCAAAATCCAAAGTGTTCTCTTTCATGCATGGATTTTCTGGATACAATCAGATTAGGATGTCTCTTGAGGACATGGAAAAAACAATGTTTATCACACCCTGGGGAACATTCTATTACAGAGTGATGCCCTTCAGGTTGAAGAACATTAGTGCAACGTACTAGAGGGCCATGACGACCCTATTCCATGATCTGATGCATAAAGAAATTGAATTATATGTTGATGATATGATTGCTAAATCCCAAACTGAGGAAGATCATTTAGAAGATTTGTTGAAATTGTTTCAGCGTTTGAGGAAGTATCGCTTCCGTTTGAATCTTAATATATGTACATTCGGTGTTCAGTCTGGAAAACTGTTGGGTTCATTGTTAGCCAAAAAGGAATTGAAGTTGATCTTGATAAAGTTAGGGCAATTCAAGAAATGTTGGTACCAAGAACTGAAAAGCAAGTTAGAGGTTTCCTCGGACGTTTGAATTACATTTCCATATTCATTTCCCATATGATCGAGACATGTGAACCAATCTTCAAGATTTTGAAGAAAGAATAAGGTTGCGTATGGACAAATGATTTCCAAAGTGCATTTGAAAGTATCAAAGAGTATTTTCTTGAGCCTCCTATCCTGCTCCCTCCCGTTGAAGGAAGACCATTGGTTCTATATCTAATTGTGTTGGAAAGCTCCATGGGTTGTATTTTGGGACAGAAAGATGAAACAGGAAGGAAAGAATATGCCATTTATTACTTAAGCAAGAAGTTCATCGAATGTGAGTCCCGGTATTCTATGTTGGAAAAGACTTTTCTGCTTTATCCTAGGTTGTGAAGCATCTGCGACAATATATGTTGAACCATAATACTTGGTTGATCTCTCGAATGTATCCGATCAAGTACATATTTGAAAAGCCTTCTCTTACGGGAAGAATTGCTCGTTGGCAGATGTTGTTATCTGAATATGATATTGAATACCACACCCAAAAAGCTATTAAAAATAGTGTATTGGCAGAATACCTAGATCATCAGCCGGTTGAGGATAATCAATCTGTTGAATTTTACTTTCCCGATGAGGATGTAATGTATTTGAAAATGAAATATTGTGATAAACCTTTACCTGAAGAAGGTCCAGATCCAGAATTCCAATGGGGAGTGGTGTTTGATGGAGCTGTGAATGCTTGTGGAAAAGGAATCAGTGTTGTGATCATCACTCCTCAAGGAGCTCACATTCCTTTCACAGCAAGATTGATGTTTGATTGTACAAATAACATGGCGGAATATGAAGCTTGTATCATGGGTCTTGAAGAAGCCATCAACTTCAGAATCAAAATTCTTGATGTGTACCGTGATTCAACTTTATTAGTAAATCATATTAAAGGACATTGGGAGACTCGTCACCCTGGCTTAATCCCTTACAAAGATTATGTAAGGAGGCTGTTGACTTTCTTCAATAAAGTAGAGCTTCACCATATTCCTCGAGATAAAAATCAGATGACAGATGCCTTGCCAACTTTGGCTTCTATGTACAAAGTGAACTAGTGGAATGATGTACCTCAGATCACCATTGAGCTTCTTTAGAGGCCAACTTATATATTCTCCATGGAGGTGGCAAAGGATGATAAACCATGGTATCATGACATTAAGCACTTCCTGATGACTCAAGAGTATCTGGTTGATGCGACAAGCAAAAATATAAAGACCTTGAGGAGATTGACTGGTAGTTTATTTCTCAATGAAGGTGTGTTATACAAAATAAATCATGACATGGTCTTGCTCAGATGTGTGGATAGACACGAAGAAGACATGTTGATGCATGAGATTCATGAGGGTTCTTTTGGTACCCATGCCAATGGATACTCTATGGCTAAGAAGATGCTAGGGGCAAGATATTATTGGTTGACAATGGAATCTGATTGTTACAAATTTGCGAAGAAGTGTCATAAGTGTCACATTTATGCTGATAAAATTCATGTGCCTCCTACACTCTTCAATGTTTTTTCTTCCCCATGGCCTTTATCTATGTGGGGTATTGACATGATTGGGATGATTGAACCCAAGGCTTTTAATGGACATCGTTTCATCTTGGTAGAAATTGATTACTTCACCAAATGGGTTGAAGCGGCCTCTTATGCCAATGTTACCAAGCAAGTGGTGATCTGATTCATCAAGAACAATCTCATTTGTCGGTATGGTGTGCCTAGCAGGATCATCACTGACAACAACTCGAATTTGAATAATAAGATGATGGCGGAACTTTGTGAAGAATTCAAGATTGTTCATTACAACTCTTCTCCTTACAAGCCCAAGATGAACGGGGCAGTTGAAGCTACAAACAAGAATATCAAGAAGATCATCCAAAAGATGGTTGTCACCTATAAAGACTGGCATGAAACGTTGCCATTTGCTTTACATGGATATTGCACTTTGGTAAGCACTTCAATAGGGGCAACCCCTTTTTCTTTGGTTTATGGGATGGAAGCAGTACTCCCCATTGAAGTTGAGATTCCATCTTTGCGTGTGATAATGGAAGCGGAATTATCTGATGCTAAATGGGTTCAGAATCAGTTTGACCAATTGAATTTGATTGAAGAGAAGAGAATGACTGCTTTATATCATGGTCAGTTATACCAGAAAATAATGAAGAAAGCTTTTGATAGAAAGGTCAAACCTTGTGTATGCAAAGAAGCTCACCTCGTGCTCTAAATGATCATTTCTTTAGACTTTGATTCTAGAGGCAAGTGGACTCCCAATTATTAAGGCCCACATGTTGTCAAGAAAGCCTTCTCTGGCGGTGCATTGATTCTTGAAACTATGGATGGCGAGGAGTTCCCACGTCCTCTGAATGTTGATGTAGTCAAGAAGTACTTTGCATAAATAAATAAAAGAACAACTCGTTAAGTTGAAAACCCGAAAGGGCGACTTAGTCAAAAAAGAGTGTCTCGGTAGACTGAAACCCAAAAGGGCGGTCTAGGCAAAAATTAGAGGTATAAACAGAATAAATCTCCCGGTAGGCTGAAAACCCGCAAGGGCAGTCTAGGCAAAAGTTAGGGACTTATATGGCAAGTAACTACATCAGACAAGACTTGATCATAGAAGCAACAATATGCATGGATTATCTTCATACCTCAACTAAAGACTACAATACAGGAGTTCAAAGTTGTTAGGGAGAATAGTGTTCATTGTTCTTCGATGTACCTTTTCCATGTATTTACAATTTTTCAAAACTTTGTAATCATCTATGGAGTCACACTATTGGCAGACTACCATTATATCAATAAAATTTGGGCCTTTATCCAATTCCTCAACAATCTAATTTATATTCAATTTATAAAAATATTCTTTTATTATTGAAAATGCATTTCAAAACAAACAGATTTGTTAGAACATACTAGCAAAAAGTTTGTAATTTTAAGAGTATTTACTTCGGATGTGAAGCAAAGGGATAAGATGGCATTGTCCTAATAACAAACAAGATTAATGATGTTGAAGTTGGTACCATCAATACCTCTATAAGTTTTTTCGCTCGAATATGAGATATAAGTGCAAAGCAGATTATTCTCACAGAATGTCCTATTTTTTCCCCAAAGGAGTTGGTAAGAGTAGCGCTCTGATGAGACATAGCACCCCATGGGATGTTTCCATCAGAAGGAACCTGGGAATGTTTAGGATATGCTTGCAGCTTCTTTTGAAATTCGATGCGATGAAGAGCTACCCTTCGCTTGATGGTTTGAGAAGACTTCATTTTGGCCGAGTGTTGTCCATGCATTAGTCAACCTCCCATGTTGATCCTCAATAAAATGTCGACATGCATCTCACGTACATTCATTCATACATTATGCATAGCTAGACTTCATTTGTATATCTCAATAAATATGGTATGTTTCATCTTTCTAATAGAATGTCAGCTTTAAGCAGGAAAATTTCATCTTTTCGCTTTCCCCACAAAGTTATCCCTCGTGGAAGAATAGGGCCTCAAACCTCTTTGTAAGCCTCTGTGATTGTTCAGATCACCTTGCCCTAGCTTGATTTTGGTTTGAACTCTGGTCTCCAAGCGGCGTTATTACCTTGTTCTTCCTAGACTATCATTTCTAATTGGAAAACATAGTTAGGTCAAGACGATCTCATCTCTCAAGCATAAAAGAAGAATCCAAGATAATTCACTTGCATTCTCCAGCAGTATTGTTACAATATTTTTCTAATAACAGGTGATAGTTTCTTCCCGTAAGCAGATGGTTTTCCCCAGCAAGTCTGTTAATTCTAAATTGGCCCCCTCTCAGTAACCCCTCTCGCTATAGATTCACCGTATCTCTCCAGCAAGGTGAAGACCTGTTATGGAAACCCTTAATAAGTGACCCATAATCTCATTATTGGATGATTCCCATAGTTATGTGCAAAGATTTGTTGTTCCGATGAATGGCAACATTGTCTTTATGGAAGGTAGTTTATCGAAGATTTGTTGTTCCGATGAATGGAAACCTTGTCTTTATAGAAGGTAGTTTATCGAATATTTGTTGTTCCGATGAATGGCAACCTTTTCTTTATGAAAGGTATTTTATCAAAGATTTGTTGTTCCGATAGATGGAAACCTTGTCTTTATGGAAGGTAGTTTGTCGAAGATTTGTTGTTCCAATGAACGACAACCTTGTATTTATGGAAGGTAGTTTATCGAAGTTTTGTTTTCCGATGAATGGAAAACTTGTCTTTATGGAAGGTATTTTAACTAAGATTTATTCCGATGGATGGCAATCTCATCAATATAGGAGATAGTTCATCATTGATTTGTTGAGTACTCCAATGGCCGTAATTTTAGCTCACTGGTTGTATGATTGCTTTGTTACATTTTCTAGATGAAGTATCATGGTTAAGGAAGGAGTTACATCCTATCTTTGGTGAAGCTCCAATGCTCTTTGGAAAGTCAGTCTATCGTTGGTGTTGTCTTCTTACTACCTTTTGGTTAGAAATAATTTTTGGTGTTTATTCGGGGTTGATGGTTTACTATCTTTAGAAAGTTGGTGTCACTCTCTTGTTTTTGCTAACTCCTCTATGAGGAGATAGTTCACCGTCTATCTAAGGATTGTTGTTGTTATTCCAATTCCCTAGTGGAATTGAAAACACCGGCGGAACCTCCGACAAATGATAATTGGGTTATCAAATCGAGTCGCCATCGAACGTCTTTTATCTCACGAGGGAGAAAGGAAAACATCGAGTAAACCTGAGGGGAGAAATCACGGTCCTATAACCGTGAAATCGAGAGAATCTAGGTAAGGGAGTTAGTTACGCGAGGGGAAGGGATTAGCACCCCACATGCCCGTAGTACTCTACGGTATCCACTTTCTATTTCTAGCTAAAGGGTGTGTTATATCTATGCTTAATCGCTAATCATGCATGCAAAAGAAAAGAGAAAATAAGAAACCACGGGGAAAAGAAGGAAGTATTTACAAAGTTTGCTCGGTCAAGCCCCGTGACAAGATGCCTACGTATTCCCGCGTGCAATGGGAAAGTCAGAGCGCCGTAGTTCGGCTCACTTGTTTTGGTGTGTTTTGTGTTTTTTACTTGTGAAAAGGTTTTAAACACAAAAAGAAAGAGAGCGCGCAAAGGCGAAAAGAGTTGGTGTTGGTTGGTTGTTTTTACCTTGAGAAAGGAGTTTAAACCATTATTAAGTGTTTTGAATTTGAAAGGAAAATCAAGTTTTAGTTTTAATCACATGCAACATGCAAAAAGAAACTAGCAAAGCAAAATGTTAGCCCTATGGTTTAGGATACAAGGGAATCTCTACCTATGTTGACATGCAAAGGATGTGGATCCTAATGTCTAGGCTAAAGTACCAAACCTAACCAAGGGAACCTGCAAGAAACAAGCAAATATGCACAGATCACAAGTAGAATTGCCCTAAACGGGTCTTTAAATAAACCAGAGGGGTTCCTGAACATGCTCCAGCTACGGAAGCCCCATCATACATCTCTATTCCTACTTCTCATGGCAAAAGAAAGTTGTAAAGCCCTACTTCTCATGATATCTAGGAAAGCTGTAAGAGAATGCGGTAAACAGTATAGAAACTACCGAACGGATATAGAATCCGAAGAGCAGCGCAAGCTAATGAAATACTCCGGAAAACTTCAAGTACTGCAACCATGCAATAAGAGTAGACCGGTGAGAATAGCTCGAGGCATCAAAGCAAAGAGGATGCGCGCTTGTGCGCATGTGAAGCAACAACGTCTGCAAGAAGGGAGTTAGACCCAAAAAGCAAACAAAAGGATGTACACGTGAGAAGAATTATATGGTTGTGATACCAAACAGAAAAAGATGATGGTGATCGTTAGAAGTTGCTGGAAGTTAGAGCCAAGAAAATAGTTTTCTTGGTTGAAGGTGGAAGATGAAGATAGATAGGTGGTGGTTAATGGAGGTGATGAATGGATGGTGTTGTGTGAACCGGGTGTTGTGTGAATGGTGAATGTCGAATGAAGGTTGTTTAGAGGTGGAAAGAAAAAGAGTGAGAGTAGCGTGAGGGTGTTCTGTTGGTGGAGTGAGATCAGTTTTTGTTGTTACTGTGGGAGAAGATGAGAGAAAGGATGAGTGTTGCTGTTGTTGAAAAAAAATGGTGATAAGAAATTCTGTTGGTTTGTTCTCAAAGTCAAAAAAGAAAAAGAAATGAAATGATATATGGTTGTTACTATAAAAAATGGAAAAATTCTGTTACTGTCAAAAAATATGGATTCTGCTACTGTCAAACTTATTTCCTATGCTACAAAGCCAATGCCGTTACTTTGTATGCTCTTATCTTGGTGTGTAGCAGTCCGACCGACACAACGAGAACGTCGAATCGAAGAGCACACTTGGCATAACAACTTTGATGTTGAGTGTCCGACGAAAAAAAGATCACAAGCTCGCCGTAATTAGCTTCGAAGTTACGACGGCATAAGCTGTTCTGGATGTTTGAAATTTTCTTTCTAAATGTTAAGTTAATACATCAATTCGTGCACACAACTTTGCATCCCCGTAATTCCTTCGGTACTCGACCAGATGACTCGAACCCGGTACCGTTGGAAAGCTCGCGTGACAGACAACAACTTTGTAGTTCGACCAAAATCCAAACGAAGCCTTAATCATCGAATAAAAAGTGTTTGAAGTTTGCACCGTGACTGTTCGATGAAATGCCTGCTGGCTGGGCAAATCTGGTGCATGTCTTGCGGCAATTTCCAACTTCAAGCTACCACTTACGGCGCTTCGTATCTCCCGCTCCAATGTCCGAAACGAAAAAGTTTCTAAACGGAACATGTAGAGTATACGTCAAACTCCAACTTTCATGTTCGAAGTTTCTCCGTGCGGCGATCGAATCAACGAGAAAACAGCTCCGAACATACGCACAAAAACTGTTTGATGAAATACTTCCATAGCCATGGCAAAAGTGTGTATGCTGTCTTGCATTTTAACAACTTCATATTGCAAACTACGGCGCTCCGTTTCTTCCAGCTCCGACGTCCGAAACGAAAAAGTTTCTAAACGGAACTTGTAGATGGAATTACGAACTCAAACTTTCGTGTTCGGAATTTCTTCGTGCAGCGACCGAATCATTGACGAAAGCAGACCTGAACATGTGCACAAAAACTACTCGAACCTTACAAACATAATGAGTTCTTATTTTATGAGCTTCATAACTTCCGATCCGAGTCCCGAATGGATTTGACTTCTTCAGCAAAGTTTTAGATTGCCGTGAAATGAACAACTTCTCACTTGAGCATTTTTCGATTCGGAGCCACGAACTATGATAAAATCAACCCTGAAACTGTCAGCTTGAGCATAGAAACAAACGCTTCAAAATATTTCTTTGAATTTTGAAAAATGATAAACCGTATCTCCCGAGCTCCGTAATTTTTGATACGTTTCCCGAATGGATTCGATTTCTTCAGCAAAGTTATAGATTGCCACTAAATGAACAACTTTGGTTTTGAACTCGACTCGAATCGACGCCTCGAAACACGTGTAAAATGTCTCCGAAGTCGAGCGCTTGAACATGTTAAAAACACTCAATTTTATTAAGTGTAAAACTTCAAAAGTTATGAACTTCAAATTTCGGAGCTTTATAACTCGAAATCCGAGCATTTCTGGAAAAATCTTCACAAGGGCAAAGTCGGAGTATGAAATGCGCTCTTTCCAACGACTATCAATTCACAAACTTCTGACCACAGACGGGTAAGATACGGATGCGGCAACATGGCTCCGTGAATACAAAGTACCTTTAGAAAAATTTTCTAAGTCCAAGATTACTTAAAATGCAAGAAACCTCGTTTTCACCCGATTCTTCCGATTCTTCTCAGCAAATGATCGCATTTTCTCAAATGTCGACTTTTGACCGTAATTTTGACCAAAAACTCCACTCAGTCAAACTTTGACTTTTGTTGACTTTCTGATACACGCGCTCAAATATCATTTTATCTGTTCGTTCTTGATTTTCTGATAAATCGCGTAGATCGATAAGCCAAATACCAATGCTTCACAACTCACGGAAGGCCATAGAATCAGTCCGGGTTCAAATATTCGACCACAACACACTGTAGCGTGAAATTGTAATCAACATCCACCTGATAGACGATCAGAATACCAAAACTTGCGAGATGATAATCAGATGCTTCTGGACACGCTTGCGTATTGAAATGACGCCCGAATTGACAGAACCTCAAATATTCAACTTTTGAGAAACAAACCTCTTCTTTAAAATTGTACAGATTCATACGATTGGAAAATCTCGAACCCATGATCAATGCATGAATGATATGTATGCGATGCACCTATTAATTAAGTGTTAGCCAATTATTTATTAAAAAAATGAAGAGGGCGAATTTTGGGGTACAACAGGAATCATGTTTTTTTTTGCTCCCATAAGATTGAGTTTCTTTCCCTAGTAGTTTGTCATCGTGGAGGAGTTGTCTTACTTGGAATGTCTCCATTATCTTTTTTCCCCTAGCGGCGTTCTGTTTCCCTTGTGAAGATCATCATATTACATTGCATAACCATTAAGCATTGCATAATATCTTAGGGCCAAAAATACGACTCATATTATATTTAAGTATCTTCTATCCCGTCAAGGCGAAGGTTCCCTTCTTATCTCCGGGTATAAGACACTTAAATAAGGGTAGATGTTGTACCCCAATTTCCCCCCCCTAAGATTCACTCATAATTCATACCATTGCATTACACAAAGATCAAATGGTCTTTCTCTCTCTCTTTCTCCCTCTCCTATCTTTGGCTTTTCTCTTAGGAGATCACCAAGCACCTTGTGTATGTGTTCATTTCTTGTGTGTGATGATTGATACTTGGCTAAAAATGATATGTGTACATTTTGCTTGCCAACTGTTGTAGGTGAATGGTGCACAAATTTCTTATTCAACGAGTCAATAGGTTCATGTGTTTATTTCCATGCCTTCTCTCCTAAATTCTTAAGATTTTTAAAATATTGTCTCTCATTGAAGACTTCTCTTGTCACCAACCATGGTCTCTTATCATGAGTGTATGCTTCATGTTTGAAACAGATCATCAAATTCAAAGAATTATCCATTCTATGTCCATCTATCCTAAAATTAGGGTTTTGGACTTCTGAGGATTATATCTTGGTGTTTGTATGGACTTTGAGGATATTTTCAAAGTCATTTGATTCTTAAGAGGACTTATAATAGAAGTCTATGATTCCCCCATTATCTTTATTGATGTTTCATTTATCTTGTATGACTTCAAAGGATCATAACTTGGTCATCCCTTGTATTCTTGAGCTCATTTTTATTTCACAATGAACCTAAGGATGTCTAATACAACTTAGTTCAATTGGTGAGACGAGAAAATTCTTGAAAATTTTCCTATGAAGTCAAAAGATTACAAGTCCTCGATGAATTTATCAATTGTTGGTCAATCAACTTCAAAAGATCATATCTTGATCATCACTTATTACCTTGAGGTCATTAGTTTTGCACAACAATATTGAATATGTGAAATTTATCTCCATATAAGTTTTGAATATTGAAAGTGGTTGGAAGTTGCTTGAAGAAGTCAAAAGAATATAGGTCACTTCACAAATTTTCATCAAATTCACAAGATCATAACTTTCTCATTTTTTGGAATATTTGAGTGATTCTTTTTTACAAATGTTTCTTGAGAGGTCTACTTCATATCATCTTTGAAAATCAAGAGAAAATTTTGAGTGGAAGAGAAAGTTTTAAGAAGAAACATTATAGGTCATGTTTAGAAAGTGGCATGCTTGACCAAGGCCTGGCCAAGAAAATCAATGATTTTTCAAGAATCCTAAAGGCTCAATCTCTCAACTCAAGCATCAATTTGATTTTATTCTTTTTGCATTATTTTCTACTCTTTGAATACTTCATTTGGCTCAAACAAAATCAGAAAACGCACGAGGCAATTGGATTTGGCCTCAGCTCAAAGTTTGTACAAAATTCTGGTTCGAGCTCACCATCAGTTTGTGCATTTACGCGTATAACCTGTTTTTAAGCAAAGTTAAGCCTTGTTTTCGTGACTAATTGTGATTAGGATCTTTCAAGGATTAATTATCACATCAAAATGCAAAGAATGATTGAGTTTTGATGCACATACGGTCACACTTTCTTCATGAACACGGGTGTGCACGATTTCCACTCAAATCTCATCATTCACCCCTCATTTTGATTTCATTCGCCTCTCCCATAAATAAGGGACACATTTCACTCATTTCCCCAAGATTTGATAGTCAGATAATCCTTGCCAAACTCTCTCTCGAATCCAATTTTCTGCAACTTCTTTTTCACTCTCAAAGCCACTCCAGTTTGAAATTAACCATTTATTCTTCTTCCTTGAACCTCACTGAAGCTAACAAAACAAAAATCGTGCCTTGAAGCTTCCTGAATCGTGCTATCCAAGTCTAGTTTCAGAGCTCCGAAAGTGAACTTCGTTCAGGTAGGAATCTCCACCAAACCTTGTAAAATAAAGCATCATTGCACTCTCCTCATCTCCCTGATCCTTGCGATCTTTACCATTTGCATTTTTATGAAGTATTGACTGAGAAATCCATCAAAATCCTATTCGTTATTATTTGAGTTTTTCCAAAATTCTCTTCACTCAGTGTACATAAATTTTTCGCGAGCATGTGGGTGAGATCGTCTTGAAGAGACGAATCCAACGATACCATTCATTGCTATTGATTTTACAATTTGAGGAACTCCAATTTTGTAGTGGCTCGAGGTTGAAGACAATGACATGTCTCGTCTCAACCAATGAGAGCGCGCCATGTTATTTTTTTGAATTGGATCCTATGATAACGCCTTATAATGCACGCGTCTCAGGAGCCCTTGGATTTGATTACTTTTATTAGTCAGTATCAATCCAACGCGTGACATTGCTTCTGATTTTATTTTTTAAAATTTAATGTAATTTGTAATCCGATGTGAAAATCAAGGAGGTTCATATCAAGCATAGCGCGCCATGTCCCTTGGATGTGATTACTTTTTGACATTTTAAAATTCTGGAAAAATTCTGGAAGGATCCAATAGTCATTTGACAGATATTGGTGATCTCATTTTATTTTTATTTTTTATTTTACTATTTTTTTTCCATTTTTTTGGTTTATTTCACCTTTTATTTTATTTTCTAAAAAATATTTTCTGACTTTAAAAAATTCTAAAAAATTTGTCAACACTTGTTAACCTCTGTTTGACTTTGGGTAATTTTCTTAAAATTTTATTTTGATGAAAAAATACTATTTATGCATTTCATCAATAAAGTCCAATTAAATAACCTAATTTCAAAATTGTTTTTAATCCTTTTATTTGATTTTTGTTTTTATTTTATTTTGCTGACTTTTGAATTTATTTTAGAGTCACAAATTTCCTCAACATCAATGGAGGGTGTTGATAGGTCTTTTGACCAAATCCACCAAGAGAGTTGATTGATTTTGACGAAGTTAGACAGAATAAATTCATCTGATGCAAAATAAATTTGGAAATTATTTCTTCTTCTTCTTCATCTTATTTTCCTTTTGTCCTGATTCGGAGGAAGTGATCAATTGGTGGCATGAACTTTAATGTTCTAACATAATTTCCAAAAGATGACTTGAGTTTTGATCTTCATGCGTAAGTTTCAAGATGGTCACCTTGTTGACGACTAACAATTAACAATTCGATGATATACTTGACAAGTTTCAAGATGCTCATCTTGCTAACCTTTATTACTTGATTTTTATTTTCCGCTCTTTATTTTCCGCATTTACTTTTATGCACTTTATTCTTACGCACTTTATTTTTAGCATTTACATTTCATGCCATTTTTCTTTGCTCACTTGAGCATTTATTTTATATGTCATTTTTCCTTTGCTCACTTAAGCATTTTATTTTCTTACCATTTTGAATTTGTTCACTTGAGCTTTATTTTTCTTTCCCAAGATACCTAGTAATTCAACCTAAACATAAAAAAAATTTAATCGAACTTGGTTACTGTCCTTGTGCTTGGAGCTTGATCTTTGGACTTAGGATTAGGACCTTACCTCAGCTTGGAGATTTCTGTGCCCTTGGAGATTTCTGTGCCCTTGGAGTTATTTTGTCTTGTCTGGTTATTATCTTTGTATGCAGGTTATTCTGTTATACTCGATTAAGAGTGGATTTCCTCCAAATGCAACCGTTACTCTGCCTGTTTTTCTTAAGACAAGAGCACCTAAAGGCATTGATTTATCTGGAGCTTGGTTTTTTTTCTGGTTATTTGTTGGTTATGTTGTAATTCAAATGATGGGATATGGTATTGGCTCTTAATGTCAAGTACTAGTCTTCTCACCCAGTTGGATTTTTTTTTACCCTTACCTTTTTACTTTATGCACTTAGGTTAGCCTCTTCATCTCCTACCCATTCTTTAATTTTCAAAATCTTCTCTCTTTTTTCAAAGGATTTTTGTTTTCAAACTCAAGCCGCTTTCGTAAAAAACTTGGACTTAGATCGATGCATTTTCAAACTTATTTTCTTAATAAATCTTCAATCCATTTAACAATACTTTGACTTTTCTTTTCATAAGACTAAAAAACACCTAACCTCATTCAGTTTTTTTGAGCTCTTTGTAGCTTTTCTAAACCAACATTTTCTTAAAATTAACCAACACACAATTTTGGTCTTTTTTAGCCGAACTGCTTGGTTTTGATTTCAACATTGCACATTGTTGGTATGTAGGCCTGGAACTCATTGAAAGTTCTATCAAACCAAAAATTATAAAAAATACTTCTTTCCTCCCCCCACCATCCATTTTGTACACATACTCTTTTTTAGCACACATATTCAAATTTTCAAAAAGGTTCATGCGGAGTACGTAGATGCATTGGGTGCCTAACAACTTCCCTTTGCATAAATAATCCCCGGTCCCAGATCTCTGATCTTTTTTTTTGTTAGGATTTTATTCGATCTTTTTCCTAGTACTTTGGATAAAATAAAAGTGCAGTGGCGACTCTTTTGTTATTTTTTGAGTTAAGTCAATTCAATAGCTTATACTCGCAGTTTTTGCGGCTATAGAGGTTATAAACTCTTTATCCCCCTCCTCTTTCCTAGGGAAAATGGAAAGCAACTTATGGAGCATATAGAGAGCTTAACTTTACGGTATGAAGAAAGAAATCAAAATCCACAAGTAATAATTGTTCCCTTTATATTTGATAGAAATACTTTCATTAGGCATTCCTCCTTACTATCTAATTTTTATTCAACCTTGCAATGACACCAAAATGTGTTTCCATAATATATTTTATTGGGGTTAAAACTATTACAGATAAGTAATTTTATCTTAGTTAGGAAAGGAGTTTTACTTCAGTTTGTTGGTCGAGGTAAAGAACAATGTCATGGAAAGCGCACCTCTTTCCCGTAAGTGGGTATACCAAATGAGAGGAAACTTTTACTAGTTATAGATTCGATCCCCAGCAACTTCATTTTTTATATTTAAAGTGCGTGCAATTTTACTTCTCGACTTCTTTTAATATTACATAATTTTCATTTTGAGATGCTTATACACATTTTGTAATATAACTTGACCTATATATAGTTGTTTTAAACATGCAACAAACTAGCCAGACAACACATATATACATTTTAGACAAAAACCTATATACACATTTTAGACAAAAATCTATGTACAAATGTTTTCAACAGGACACATGCATTGTTTAAAACCAAGCTCAAATGGAACACATATATTTACATCATACTAATTTAGGTTACTAGACATCAACACATGATAAATTAGTTTTGATCATAAGTAATATAGGAAGTAACCATCCCATGTAAGCGGATGACACCTAAGTCTTCTTGTGTTTCTTTTGTGAATAGTATCACATCATTAAACACTTATAATTTGAACAAAATTTTAATTAGGATAACACAATAACTACAATATTTAACTTTCAATCTCCACAAAAACAACAACACAAATTTTTTTATTAGCTAACAATAACAATATCAACTTAACTAACAAATAAATTGTATGTGTATTCAGAGACAATATCCAACATATTTTTCCTAACATAACATCCATGTGCATGAGTTTTGTTGTTTGTGCAACTATGAAGAATTTCCATATAGTGATTATTAATACACACAAAGCACAAGTAATATATTAGAGAATATTTAAAGAATGTCGCAAATAATACAAATTACTTTTAGTAAAATGAATTTTAGCTTTTTATTTCTTTGATTTATATACATAAGATTGTATCCCTCCATATCTCTACATGTTGCAAAAATTTAAACACATAAATAAAATTTATTCAAAAAGACAGGTAACATTTTACCATAAAATATAATATCACTTACTTGCTAGCAATTTCTTTCATCCTTTAATCAAGACTATAGTGAAACAAGCATAGCATAACTACTCTTTTTTTTCTTGGGACAAATTATTTTTAGTTGCCAATGACCACAACATAAACATCTAGAATAAGTAATAATGAGTAAAAAATTTAAGATTAAATAAGATAAAATACAATTCATATATACTTATAAGTTGATAAATGGTCCTAGGTAAGATCTATTTTGTCTTGAATGAATTTATTCTGTATGTACATCTGGATATCATTTGATTAATGTTGGGAAAATTAAATATGTAATGGGTACAAGAAACCATATTTTTTAAAATCTCTTTGTGCACAAAATTGATGCATGTACAAAAGCTATGTTAACACAAAAGTTTACATTAAAAGTATTTGAAAATAATGAATATAAATTGAAACCACCATAAAGTTATACTTACGTCCACCATAATTGAAGTATGGTTATGACATGCCATTTAATATCCACCATATTATCCATAATATAACTATTTCCTATAAAAAGATTGTTATGGGTTCATGTTCTAATTGTATATGGATTAAGTCTCTCATATCCTCTACCATGCATGTCAATCTTAGAAATAGATCTGGTTGATACTCTAGAGTCTCAATCTTGTGATAGAGGGTTGAATTTAAACAACTACCTTTTGTACTTGCACCACCTGAAATGAATTTCTCATATATGCCTAATTGATTTAGAGTTTGGTAGGCGAGTACACTCATCCATTTCAATTGCTACATCATAAAAATGACAACAATACAATACATAATTTTAAGAACACAAACAACAACAAGATATAACACATATTTTAATCAAACAAACAAAAAAAGTTCCTAAACCAAACTTATATTTACCTCAATCACATTTTGAGCCATACTCTATAACACCTTTGTGGTCACCCTCTTTTGCACTTCCTTGGTCACCCTCTCTTACACCTCTTGGATCATCCTCTCTTGCACCTCCTTGATCACATGTTCTTACATATCCCTGATCACCCTCTCATGCACCTCCTAGGTTACAATCTCCTGCACCTCTTGGGTCACCCTCACCTCCACCTCCTAGGTTACACTATCCTACATAGTCACCCGCTCCTTTTTAATATTTACTCTATATTTTCTCCGCCATACTTTGCTCTACTATCTCTTCGATTTTTATTTTTTTTTGCATATTTCACCACTCTTTGACAGTGATCCAAAAAGAAACGTGAGGTCGATGCCTCTTTAAACACCACAAACACATCCACCATGATCATTAGTTCTAATCACTTCTACCAATATGTCATGGAGTCATTCTACAACAAAGGTAGAAACATTTGTTTTTTCAACTAATAAAACCTATAGCTCAAGTCAAAGTTCATTACTAAATTGAGTCAAAAATAATTAATAATATTCTAAAAAATCTACTTACAAAGCCTCTAATGTGAACTTGTCTCCCGGACCTTATAATGATCTCTCACATTTCTTATGACATGATGGTGGAGACGCGCTATGGTCAAGGATTATAGAACCCAACTCTTATTCTCTTTGTTTTATTTTTATTTTATCACTGTCTTCTCCAATTTATCATATCCTCCACAAGACAATCTATGAGCCTATATTTTTTTTGCTCTATTCTTCTTTCTTTTTTGACTCTTAGCTATAAACTAATGAGTACTGTGAAACTCGACAAAGTTCTACCAAATGTCTTTATCGATAAAACTAAAACTGTAAGTGGTGTCTTAAAGCCCCTCCAACACTCACCAACACATGATATTCATTTCTTTGCTAACTTATCATCTTCTAGAAGAATAAAAACACTCTATATTTACAAAATAAATAGGTGGTTGTAAGAGAATAGGTGGTTAAATCGTGTATATTTGTCCAATCAACAATAGCGATGTTGTGAATCGGATGCCTTGGAAACAAAGTATAAACTTGTTCCTTAATGATCAAGAGAAAAACAAGGGTATAAAACATGAGGAACATGATGAACACAAGAAATTGGTTATTAACTTCTATTCTTTCCTTTATCTTCGAGACAAGATTACAAGTATACAAGAATAACAAATAACCCTCTCACCCTAAATTAGGATTTGCAGTATGCAATGATGAGAGAATAGTATGGTATTTATAACAAACCTAACATACTAAACAAAAATGGGATTTTATCACAAATACCCATTACAAGCTAACTTAATCAATTGGACATAACAAACAAGCCCAGTTCGATGCTAACAATCCTAGCATCCTTCGACACTACACGTTAGAACAGACTTCGACTACAACTTGTAATAGTTCAAAAACAGCATGTGAGCAACCTTCGAACCAAGATATTACCTTCAACCCACTAGAGTTCGATGCAATATCTCAAAAATCTCTCTACCTTGGAACAAACTCTATTATCAAAGAACGAACTAGTTTTCTTCATGCAGCTTTATCAATTGCATACAGTGGAAAAATTTGCAACTTGCCAATGTCTTAGTGATTATATCAGTAACATTATGATCTGTCAAAACCTTCAGCACTTGGACTCCATGCTCGATTACCCCTCTGACGAAATGCAGCCTCACATTAATATGCTTGGTTCGCTCATGATAGGATGAATTCTTCGACAGGTGTATTGCACTTTGACAATCACATTTAAAAGTGATAACTTCACCTTGAATTTTCAGCTCCTTAGCAAAACCTTCAAGCCATAATGCTTCTTTCACAGATTCCGTTAAAGCAATATATTCCGCTTCAGTGGTTGATAATGCAACAACCTTCTGAAGTGTTGCTTTTCAACTAATTGTTGTACCAAACATAGTGAAAACATATCCAAAAATAGATTTTCTAGAATCCATACAACCTGCATAATCAGAGTCGACATATCCTTCGATTACTGCTTTACTATCTTCACCCAAGGCTCTACCATAAATCAAGACTCTGTTTAGAGACCCACTTATGTACCTTAGAATCCACTTCAATGCTTTCCAGTGAGCCTTTCCAAGATTCGTCATGTACCTGCTTACAAGACTTATTGCATGTGCTATGTCGGGTCTAATATAGACCATAACATACATCAAAGAACCTACTACATTATTATATGGGATGCTATCTATATAAGATCTGCCAGCCTCAATACTGGGACATTGATCAATACTCATCTTAAATTGAGGGTTGGAGTCACAACAGGCTTTGAATTCGACATACCATACTTTTCGAGAATCGTCCGTAGATATATCTTTTGAGATAAGCATAATTTAGACTGCTTTCTATCTCTTCTAATATCAATCCCAAGAATCCTGGAAGCAGCTCTCATATCCTTCATTTCGAACTCCCTATTGAGTTCGGCCTTCACCCTCATTACCTCTTCGACATTATTGCTTGCTATGAGAATATCATCAACATAAAGCAACAAAATAACAAATGAATTACCAGGTCGAAATCTGAAGTAAACACAGTGGTTGAACTGACTTCTAATGAAACTTTTGTGTGCTACGAACTTGTCGAATCTCCTATTCCACTGTCAAGGAGATTATTTCAGCCCAGATAAAGATCTATTCAACTTGTACACATAATATTCGTTTCACTTTTTGACATGCCCTTCAGGTTGCCTCATTAGGATTATTTCATCTAGATTACCATACAAGAACGCATTCTTCACATCAATTTATTCCAATTCAAGATCAAACTATGCCACCATGGAAAGCAACATTACAATAGAACTATGCTTCATAACAATAGAAAACACATCATTGAAATCTACACCTTTTTTCTGAGTGAAACCCCTTGCAACCAACCTTGCCTTGTATCTTTTCGAATCAACTCCTTCGATTCCTTCCTTAACTTTGAAAATCCATTTACAACTAACTAACCTGTCACCAGCAGGTTTCTTGATCAATTCTCAAGTGTTGTCATCATGAAGATATTTCATCTCATCATCCATGGCCTCCATCCATTCAGTCTTATATCAAATCCTCATAACTTCCTTATGGTCTATTGGTTCTTCATCTAGAACCTCACTTGCAGAGTTTAAGGCATAAGCTATAAGATCTACATACCCAAGTCTTTAAGGTGACTTGATGACTCTTCTTGTCCAATCTCTTGCCAATAGGTAGTCATAGAGAGTTTCCTCAACTTCATCGACTTCATTTGGGATAGGCAATTCAGAATCAACATGCTCCACCTCAACAGGAATCTCTACCTGTTCCAACTCTTCGTCAGATATTTCTGCACTTTGACCAACATCATTGGTTTTCTTGAAAGCCATTTCAGCTTCATTGAAAATTACATCTCGATTGGTGATAATCCTTTTGTGACCTGGCTCTAGGAACCATAGCCTATAAGCTTTCTTCAGGGTATCCCATGAACATGCATTTAAGAGCTCTAGGTTCGACCTTGTCTTGCCTAATGTGAGCATAGGCTACGCATCCAAATACTCTCAGTTTGTCGAGATCTGGTGGATGTCCCAACCAAACTTCTTTAGGTGTCTTCATATCTAACGCAATCGAAGGACATTTGTGTCACAGTGAAAATCGGAGAACAAGGGAGCCAAATCAGGATTCGATCTCCGACTCAAAAATAATTTATTTAAAAGGTCACCACCACCAAACTTTATTGTTTCTGAAAAAGGAAAAGGGAAAAGTTGCACAACCCTAAAAAAGTATGCAATGCGAGAAGTAATGAAACTAAATTCAAAGCACGGGGACAAAGACTTTTTGGGTCCGGGGGTTGAGTTATATAAAGGGAAGGTATTAGCACCCTATGTATCTATAATACTCTATAGGATTTTTTTTGTGCTTATGTTTTATTTTCTATGCTATTGGGAATGTTTCTCCTTTGGGATTAAGAATGTAAGTTAGGTGAGAACCTAAGTGGCTTTGCTATTATTATGCGCGCAAAGATCATTGCAATCTCCTGCATACATATCTCTTAGAGGGAATTAGAGCAATTGTAGCTCGGGGTCTAAGGGTAACTAGGGTTTTTGTGGTTTAAGAGAGAAAGAAGTATGTTTGCCGAGGGTAAGACCTTGTGCCTACGTATTCTCAAAAGGAGGTTGACAAAGTCAGAGCAATCTTTGTTCCCACTTATGTTCTAGTGTAAGCAATGCTTTTAAGAGACAACGACAAGTGTCATTTAATGAAAAATGTATCTAATCTATTTCATCACATATATTTGAAGATTGAATGTTAAATCTTTTATTGTAAGAAATGAGTGTTAATTTAACTTGAGTGTACAAGTATGCCACTTACAGTTAAGAAAGATGTTTGTTTGAAAAAAATATTTGATTTGAATGTGATGCTATAGATGAGATACTTCTTCCATAGAGATGATTCATGTCTCATCTCTGAGGGGAAGTGTTTTGTTTTTGTTTAGGGGGATGCTTTTAAGAAGCCTGTGGGTCCTTGTATGTAGCGTAATAGGAGATTATCCAAGGGACATCGAGGGTCCTTGTATTGTGAACCTAAGAGGAAGCTATCAGAAGGACATCGAGATAATGGATGTTATAAATTAAAATTCAAGTGTCGTATCTAGAAAAAATGTTATAAATTTGTTATAATAACAATTCATATCCTTCCAAATGTAATTTTGTTTCCATTTTTAATAACAGTATCAATTATTTTGACATTAGCTTAGATAATTCTTTTTAAACTTTTAATTAATATTTCAAAAATTAATTATAATTATTAATTATTACTTTATTTTGTAATATTAAAAGTTAATTACAATTTATTATTGATATAAAATAATTTTTTTAAAATTTTAATAATTTATATCTAATAATATTATAAAATCATCTTTTTATTTTTAAATATATGATATGGAAAATTCGTATGACATGGCATCACACATATCACAAATTCAAATGTCAACTATTCAAAACTGGAGGGGACTATAAATAAATGAAAAATGTGATAACGGATGATTAAAAAGTTAGTTTTTTTATAAACGGACACTAAAACACTATCAAAATTAATATAGGAGACCAAAATTGCAGTTAAGTCTTTTTTTAGTATATGATATGCCAAATTTGTATGACATGGCATCATACAGCTTTTGACACATAAGATCCACATCACAAATTCAAAAGCCAACTACACAAATTTGGAGTGGGGCTATAAAAAAAGTGAAATGTGATGACGGAGGACTAAATAGTTGATTTTTTAAATGATGACTAAAAAGTTATCAAAATTAATACAGGAGGATCATAACTGCATTTAAGCATTTATTTTATTTGAATTTCCACATCTCTTTTATATTTTAAATATTTTTTTGCACTTATATCTTATTTAGATATTTTACTTGAATTTGTTAAATATATGTATTTAGTTTTAGTTTTAAATAAAATTAAAAGTTTAGTTACTATATTTCAGGAAAACAAAAAATATTTTATTGTATTTGAATTTCCACATCTCTTTTATATTTGAAATATGAGAGAACCTTCTTTTTTTTTTGAAGAAAGAAAATTTTATTAATTCCAAAAACAGATACAACCAAAGCGATCAATCGATCCATCAATCAAAAGGACAAAAATAAACTAGAAATCAATCAAGGTATCATAAGATTACTAAGTCTATGTCTAAGCTGGGCTTCATCCAACACCTATAGACAATAACATCAACAATAAGGGATCCTATATTTTTTCTTCTATAGGGATTATCAAAATGGTACATTTCTTAACTTCCTTACTTCATATATTGTTTTAGCGAAGCAAAATTTTAGAATTGCTATTGTTGACCCTATCCTTTAGCTTTCTCGATCATCCAGTTCACCTCCTCTCCAACCACCAGGATTATGGGTAATCTATATAGAGATTAATTTTAATTTAAGATTAATGATTGATTTGTTAGATCAATTTGTTTAAATTGATATTTTATTTCGTCTTTGTGGGGGTTCAAATCTGTGACCTCTAATTTGTAGAAGTATATGATAAAAATGAATTTCGGAATATGTCACATAAGACTATAGGATGATGAAGAAAATTTAGAGTTATACTTGATGATGTGTTAGAATTATAATTGATGATGTATTTTTATAATGTTTTATACCTTGAGTTTAATATGTTATATAAAAGAGAAATTAATAGTCCAACTTTTCATTGATCTTAATTAATTAGTATTCAAGGGAAAATATGTGTTACATAGTTCATTTAAGAGAGAGAAAGTTGTGGAAAGAAACTCATAACTTGTCACCAGTTATATGGCATAAATATTAAGACAATTTCTTATAACACTCCATATCCTTCCTGCGCACCACGTGAATTTCCTAAAATGTCCCTAGAAATCGAAAGTATACTTCCGGTTCGCACCCTATATCATGTATTTTTTTTAAATGGGTTTGGTGTAAACCAAAAGTATAACTACAGTTCCAAACCGTAAGTATATTTTCAATTCTTGGACGCACTTAAGGGCGCTAGAAACTCTTCCCCTCTCCATAACATCGAACATTTTCAAACACTCGTTTTAAACACTCTCAAACACTCCTTTCAACCCTTTCTCTCAAAATTAATTTTTTTCTAAATCAAACAACACATATCATCAAGCATTGGATAAATATAACAACTAAAGGAATCAAGTAAGCAACAACCATCTTCAATCAATCAAGTAAGTGGATTAAGTTATTTTTAGAGTTTATGTAATTTCTATTGAAATTAGTGAATAGGGTTTTAAATGTGTTGCTTTATGTAGTTTATATCATTAGGAGTCATTAGAATACTATTTGTAAACTTTATTTTGACGATCAATGCATGTTTTTTTTTACATATTTGGGGTTTTGCGAAGGGCTACTACATAGCTCTATTTTCGCAGAGGAAACTAGAGGTTTATTTCCAATTTTTGGTAGGAACAAAACTGGAGGTTTATTTTCGGTTTCTTTCTGCAATTTTTTTTAAAAAAAATTTCCACTGTAAGCCATAGTCTAACGTTTCGTTCTTACTTCTACAAGAGATATGGTTGAGAGACCGTCGCGTTTGAGGCATGGTCGGATTGTAGAGCATAATTCTATGCAAAGAGAGAGAAGTCAGACAATACATGCTCCTTCGTCATCTAGATAGGCTATGTCGGATGCACATTCTTCTGGTTCTGAGTCTGCCCCTTCTACATCTTCCTCCCGTAGCAAACAGGATTCTCCAGTCTATCCTTTGTTGCATCCGTCCTACCGTAGCCGCACATCCTCACCATCCTCACCATCTAGGATTTTTGAGATGGAATCCTCATCTGTTTCACAGGCGGGGCCATCTAAGATGAGACTTGTTGCTACACCCCCAACACCTGAGGTACCGGTGCCACCCGAGGCACTAGAGATACTGGATGCACTGGCGGCAACGGTGACAGCTGCGGAACCCCAGGTCCCTCGGTCTTGGGAGGGGGCCTTCTAACTTATCTATGCTCGCTCTTTATCCCACCCATGTGGCTCGACATATATGGGATGAAGAGGTATGAAATTTATATTTATATTACAGTTATGAATTTACTTATGAATATTATTATGAATTCTAACAATGAATTTTTTCTTGCAGGATCGCGATACACTGAAGGTCATAAATAATGGGAGGATGATCAGCAAGCTTATTACCACTACCGAGCCATGGTTTGATGATCTTCTACGCCTTAGAGGATTGAGAGATTGGACCCTCTATGGATATAACATGGTCAACTGGGAGATGATCAACGCTTTTGTAGAGAGGTGACACCATGAGACGTCTTCATTTCATCTATTTCATGACGAGATGACTATCACACTCGATGGCATCGCGTGTCTGCTTCACTTTTTGATCAGATGGGCCTTTCTGGATCACTAGAAGTTGGAGAAAGAGGAGGTCATTGATCTGTTGGTTGAGAGGATGAGAGTTACCCTAGATAGTGCTCTGAAGGAGGTTGATAAGACATGTAGTAGCCACGTGAGATATAGGTGGTTGGCAGAGGTTTTTAGGGATGAGCTTGCGCATGCTACAGTTGTTGATGATGATCCCGAGCAGGTTACCCTTCACAAGGGGTATGCCATGAGAGTACACCTCTTGTATATTGTTGGCACACAGATATTTGTGGACACCAGTGCCACCTACACTAACATCATTTACCTTAGGTACTTTGTTGATGAGGTGATCAGTGGGTGAAACTGGAGGGTTGTCTGCTTGGTTTACTTGTATACCAAGTTGGATGAGGGGATTAAGTGGAATACGAGGCAGATCATCAGCAGCATGTAACACATGAAGGTATAAATTATTTATCTTAGCGGACTTTTTTAATTATTCTGATTCTGAAACTAACTGGTTTAATTTTGTTGATTCAGGGATGGATCCTATAGCACTTTCCCCCTATTTTTGGATGGTCACATGTTGAGGGATATACTGAGGATATGTCATGTGCCTGTGAATATGATTCGCTCAGAGGGAACCAGGCGACACTGTCGTTCCGACTTTACCTGGACCGGATAGTTCATGAGGATATTCACTTCAGTGCATACGCCGACCACCGTGAGACGATATCGTTTGATAAGGTTTCTCTATTTATAGGTTGTTTGGCCAGCGGGACTCAGAAGACTGCTCCTTATATGCCCGAGTGGGTGATGCGTCAATTTGGGTTCACCCAGACCATTCCTCGATATCCTACTGTATATGCTCCTTCGACAGTGAAGATGAGGGAGATGAATGAGTTGTTTGATGATTTTGAGAATCATCTTGTACCTAATAAGGCTAAGAGTACCGTGGCTCCAGACGACTGGAGTTACGCGTACGGTTACATGATATGGTTCTTTAGGGTGTCCCATCCATACATAGTAGAGGATGCTCCGGGAAACCCACCCAGGCCAATTCATCAGGAGATCCTGGAGGAGGAGCAGGCGAGGAGGGATCATGCTCATAACGTGTTCTCTAGGTGTCTCCGTATCATGGAGCTTGCTAGGGATGACATTGATAGAGGGTTGTTTCCTGACGGATCTTATGTTAGAGGAGTTTTGGAGGCCATCATGACGGAGGTTCAGGGTGCCCTGTTATATAGGAGACATCGGAGGGACGCCTCGAGGGTGACAGGTCGGCTCATCATCCACCATACCAGTAGTTTAGGTTGATCATCTACTTGTATTTTGATTTTCGTTTTTCATTTTTTATTGTATCTGTTCTAGATAGCCCAAACGCATTCGAGCAAGTGGTCCGTCCCTATGGTATTGCGATCAATTCGACCCGACGACGTTGCCTTAGTGCTCCCCGCGAGCGTTCCCGCAATAACGTGCCCGACATATGTCGAACTGGGCGAAGCCTGCAGCCATCGCACCGAACGCCCGTCTTGAGCGAAGTGTCCGACATAACGGTAAGTGGCGGTCGTGACTGCCCGACTTTGACCTAGTCAGACCGGATGACTATATTTGTGGACCCGTATATTTCGGCCCATATTCAGTAGCCAATGAGAATCCTCCTATGACATTATATAAACCCTCATATCTTTGAAGGCAAAGTATCTTTTCTTACACTCTAACCACTCAAATACTTCCTACCTATCCTTTCGATCATTTGATTACTTTAGCATCGGAGTGCCTTGTAGGTACACCATCATCAACTTGCTCGGAAGATTGTCAACTGCTCGGTGGTCTCTAGTTCTGATCGACAGTTCTGATCAGTATCGAATCTGTGTTTTGGATACCATTACCATTATTATGAAATGCATTTTGGATAATATTTTTGGTCTTATGTTCGATTTATAAATTGTATAATTTGTTAAATTTCTAATTTGTATAACTTTTCCAATTATTTCTTTTGGTGAATTTTTCTGCTAACTGTCATGTTCAGAACTGGAAGTATATATCCAGTATGGAACCGTAAGTATACTTTCAATTTTAACTCAAAATTTTTTAGAAAATAGTATGCACCGAAAATATACTTCTAATTTTAGAGGGGCATTTTTGAAAATGCATAGGATTTAACTTCACCCCATAGAGTGGATTAAGAAATCCACAATATTAACATCAAATGTGACAACAATGAATATAGACTATAATTATTGATGATTAACATTTTAAACAATAAAATCCTTATTTATTTCTAAATATATGTGTTCTAATTGGAATACGATGGATGCTTAGCTATATAGAAGTGAAGAATACATAATAAGCGCGTAATAGGGTCCCATTATCAGTTGGTTACAAGGCTAAAATCCTAACAAAGCCTAATACATGATCCTTTGCCTCCCACCCTCCAAGTTAATAATAAATAACAACAAGACATATTACATAATGAAAGAGAGAGGAACGTGGATGTATAGCTTTCTATGCCAGGGGACTTCGGATTATATATACCCAAGTCATAGCCACTAACTTTTCACAACTTGCATGAAAACAACACACAACATGGGTTCTTCATTTTGGACTCTCAGTTTGGTTCTAGCATCACTAGTTTCTTCTTCATTCTGTGCTCTTCCAAGGAAGCCAGTCGATGTACCATTTGGTAGAAACTATTACCCGACTTGGGCTTTTGATCACATCAAATACTTCAATGGCGGTTCTGAGATTCAGCTTCATCTTGATAAGTCCACTGGTTAGTTAGTACTGAATTTTTGTTCTTCCCTATATTGTTTTAAACCTGTTACTACACTGTTCATGTTTCTAACTAGTTTCTTAAGCAGGTACTGGTTTTCAGTCCAAGGGTTCATATTTGTTCGGTCATTTCAGTATGGACATTAAGATGGTTCCTGGTGATTCAGCTGGAACAGTCACTGCTTTCTATGTATGGTCAAAACATTATAGTTTTATGTTTCTATTTTTACTATTATTTTTTGTTGTAATTACCTTGGTTGTCATTGATTCTACTTCACAGTTATCTTCTCAAAATTCTGAACACGATGAGATAGATTTTGAGTTCTTGGGCAATAGAACTGGACAACCTTACATTCTGCAAACAAATGTGTTCACGGGTGGACAAGGTAACAAAGAACAAAGGATCTATCTCTGGTTTGATCCTACAAAAGAATTCCACAGATACTCCATTCTATGGAACATGTACCAGATTGTGTAAGCACCCCACTTGACTCAACTATTATTGCAATATTAATGCCCTAATTTAAAATAATCTTCATCATCCTATGATTGATTTGCATGCAGTTTCTATGTGGATGATGTTCCAATAAGAGTGTTCAAGAACAGCAAGGATTTAGGAGTGAAATTTCCATTTGACCAACCAATGAAGATATACAACAGTTTATGGAATGCAGATGATTGGGCAACAAGAGGTGGTTTGGAGAAAACAGATTGGTCCAAAGCACCATTCATAGCAGGATACAAAAGTTTCCACATAGATGGGTGTGAAGCATCAGTTAATTCAAAATTTTGTGCAACACAAGGAAAGAGATGGTGGGATCAAGTTGAGTTTCGTGATCTTGATGCAGCTCAATGGAGAAGATTAAAATGGGTGCGACAGAAATTTACCATATACAATTACTGCACTGATAGAAAACGTTTACCTCAAATTCCTCCAGAATGCAAAAGAGATGGTGACATTTAAATATTCATGTATATGCTGTAAAATTTTACTATGAATTTCTTTTTGTATGTATTTGTATCATAAGTTATTTGTTGTTTCCACCTATACTTCTTGAACAATGTATGATTCAAGGTCCAACCTAAGGGAGCCCTTATGTATATGTAATTCTATATTGATTGTTCATTTATCAATAAAAATAAAACTGTTTGTTATATGGATCCTTTTTCTTTCTGGTTATACTATTGTATGTTGATAATAGTTCAAACGCATTATAGAAGTTGTTCGTTTCGTGTAAAATAGATTATTTGAAAAGTACTTTTGAAGAACCGAAGGTTTTTGTGTTTCGAAGAAAAAATTGGTTTCTTATTTTGGAAATTATATATATATATATATATATATATATATATATATATATATATATATATATATATATATATATATATATATATATATATATATATATATATATATATATATATATATATATATTTATATAGTGAACAATATTTTTGTAATAAAATAATATTATTTTCAAAAAATAATGTTTATTTTTTAAATCTATTTTATAACACAAATATAAGATTGTGCCTTAACCAATTTTATAATTGTATTAACCACAAAATTGTACGTCATTAATCAATTATTTTATTTATAATTTATTAACCACTTTTGCTACTTTATTAACCAATAAAATACATATTATTAACCATGTTCTATCACTAAATTATAAATGTATTAATCAATTTTCACATTCTATTAACCAACTTTATTTTACTATTTAATATTTTTTACATTTGAGGATTCATTAACCAAATCATGATTATATTAACTAATTTTTATCCATAATATTTATCGAAGTTTGAGCTGTATATATACTAAATTTCTTATGTCAGAATATATATTAACCAAAGTTTAATATTTCATTAACCAAAGTAATTTTAGAAAAAAAATATATTAAAAATGTCAAAATACTATAAAAAAATATTGTTCGCGTATTTGTGAATAGTTTATACGGTGTAGTGTCAAAATGGGTGTCAAAATAGCATTTTGATCATATAAATGCCTCATGTATTATTTTGTTTGAGTTAATGTCAATTGATAATTTTCTCCTCTCTCTCTCTCTCTCTCTCACACACACACACACTCTCTCTCTAATCTCTAAAATTCTCTTTAAACTTCATCTTCTTTAATTAATTACTTTCACCATTAGTTCACCAATTAAGTTTTTGTATATGTTCCAACATTTGGCATCAAGAGCCAGGTTTTAATCCATTAATTAGCTGCAAACATGTCTACCATTTCCAATAATCGAATTTCGACCAACCTTCCAAATCTTAATTCCAAGAACTATGACAAGTGGTGCAAACAAAGGAAAGTTTTAGTTGAGTATCAAGAAGTTCTCGAAGTAGTGAACGATGGAGATACACCACTAAGGGCAGAAGCTACAACTACTCAACAAGCTACATTCAAGGAAGAGGAGAAGAAAGACTACAAAACACTCTTCTTGATACATTCTTGTGTCGATAATGACAACTTTGATAAAATCTTGGGGGATCTTGATGAAATCTTATGGAGGGGCTGATAAAGCGGAGATTTTAAGGTTACAAACTCACAAGAGACAGTTTGAGCTAGTGCAAATGAAAGATAATGAGTCGATTAATGATTATGTTGCGCGTATAATGCGTTTGGTGAATCAAATAAAGACTTGCGGTAAAACCGTGACAGAGCAGAATGTTGTAGCAAATTTTTTGCATTTTTTAACGTCAAGATTCGACAACATAGTGGATGCAATCGAAGAATCAAAGGATCTTCTTACTATGAGTAAGGACGAGTTTCAAAGATCCATGCAGACTCATGAACAAACGATGGATGAAAGAGGAAATGACAAGGCCAAAATGGAGATTATGTAGCAAGCACAGTTCAATGAGAAGAACGAAAGATTGAAAGGAAAATGGTCTTCAAAGGGGAAGACAAATTTCCAGAATTTTGGTGGAAAAGATTCACAAAATTCAAAGAGTTTGATGGCACAAAGAGGTGAGGGTAGCTCCAAAGGTAGTGGTCAAGGAAACTATACAAAGAGGTTTGACAAGAGTGGTTTAAAGTGCCTTAATTGTCATAAGATTGGTCATTTCGCAAGAGAGTGTAATGTGAAATCGAAGTAAAATTAAAGTGATGAAGCTAAGGTTGCAAGACAAGAGGTGGATAATGATAATATGCTTCTGATCATGATCACAGAGGATAATTATGGCATTGAAAAACTGTTGGACAGCGTTTGGAGCGAAACACAATGGTAACTGTTCGAGATGGAGTCCAAGGCAGTGATGAGTGGTACTTGGATTATGGTTGTACAACACATATGACGGGTAGAAAGGAGTGGTTTGTCAAAATCAATCAAGCCACAAAGAATGGAGTGAAATTCGCGGATGACACCACTTTATCGGCTAACGGTGTGGGTGATGTTTTAATCATGAAGAAGGATATGAGTTATTCCTTGATCAAATATGTGCTATACATTCCTGGATTTATATGTAATCTCTTGGGCATTGCCCAATTGCTTGAGAAGAATTACACAATTCGCGTATTACTATAAAGGCAAGTCGTGATGAGTGGTTGTGGTATTAGCGTCTTGGACATCTTAATTTTTGAGACCTCGACGCGTTGGAATGGAATGGTATGGTGGCCGAACTTCCCAAGATCAATATTCCAGCTGAGATTTGTGAAGAGTGTGTTCAAGGAAAGCTACAAAATATTAGTTTCAACAAGGATGCGGGTTAAAGGACCAGACATCATCTTGAGGTAGTGTACTCCAATGTGTGTGGTCCAATGCAAGTCGAATCGTATGGTGGAAATAGGTACTTTGTCACTTTTATTGACGAATTTAGTATGAGGATACGGGTTTATCTAATCAAAAGTAAAGATGGGGTGTTTGATGTGTTCAAATGGTTTAAATCAGTGGCGGACCAACAAAGCGGTCACAAGTTGAACATTCTTAAAATAGATGGTGGATGTGAGTATACCTCGAATTAGTTTGGGAATTATTGTGATAGTGAGGGTATAGCGCATGAGGATGGGCCACCTTATACACCTTAGTAAATGGTGTTGCTGAGAGAAGAAATTAATCAATAATTAATATGGTTTGTAGCATGTTGAAGGGAAAACCTTGTTGAATGAACTATGGGGTGAAGCCATATCTATAATCGCCTATTTGTTGAATAGGTGCTCTACTAAGAAGTTGGACAAAGTGACTCCACATGAGGCATGGTCTGGACATAAACCTAGATTGATTCATTTTAAAGTTTTTTATTCAGTAGCATTTCGATATATTTCGAGTCAGCTTCAAAAGAAGTTGGATGAAAAATGAGAGATAATGTTTCTAATTGGTTATCATCCTACCGGAGGCTACAAGCTTTTTGATATGAGTAGAAAGAAGATTGTGATAAATCGAGATATGGTCGTCGATGAGTTGAGGTTATTTGACAATAGAAAATGTCCATGACAGTACTGGAAGTCGATTTCTTGTATGAGAGTAACTAGTTTCCTCGACAGGTTTTGCATCTTGAATGTACTGGAACAGAAAATTTCGAAGCAGAAATCAGTTCCCCTATTTTTGACGTGTAGTTTAGCAGCCGGTCAAATTTTACTTCAGTTTTTTTAGAAAAACCACTTTTGATGTATTCGATCTATTTGTATACCCTTACAGGATGATTTTGTGGTTTGATTGGGTTTGGTTTATGTCCCTTGGTTCTTTGTAACTTCTTTTTTAATTTATATATATTTGGCTTATAAGAAAACATCATGTGGTTTGTCTAATAGTTTGATCATATCTAGAGTTTAGTAACTCCGGTTGAGACGTGACCTTTTGCAAATAAAAGTTAACAAAAATATCTACATTTTGAAAAATTAATATACGTGAAAACAAGCATCATGTGCATGATTTGTACCTTTTTATGATGAGTGTTGACTTCTATAAAGGGAAAAATATAGATGAAAAAGGGTAGACATTCTTGGTACAAACATTTTGATAATGAAACAATTTTTGGAGCTTTATAGCGAAGGTTTTCATCACCATAAGCCAAATTTTAAGAATAAGTTCATGTTATGGGCTTGTTATAAACCAGTATGAATATGATGGATCATATGTCCATGTTTCGTATTATTTTCTAATTTGATTAATTCAATATTTTTATTCAGTTTAATTTCATATTATTTCTTTCTATATCTTTATGAATTCATATGATGATATATACTTATAGTAATTACTCACCATAATTCTATAATTCATTACTAAGTTAACATGTTCAATTTTGTAATTAATTGGGGATAAGAAATTATAAATTATGACTTAGGGTTTAGCACATCAGATACTGCGTCTTTTAACTATCCTGATGACCTTATGGATTAGGGAGAGTATCGTATAATAGTGAGTTATACACCAAAGGAATGGGTATGACGGTTAAGTTAAATGGTCAAACTCACTGAAGAATCAATATAGGACAATTAGAGAGTGGCATCAACAAGGACATATAGAGGATTTGAAATAAGGCCTAATCGTCATTAATATGATCAATTTTTTCCAACAATTTTGTTTACACTTTTACTTTTTGATACCAAAACTTGAAAATCCCCCATTTTACTTTCAATGGCATGTGAATCGCTTTGTTAAAATAAAATAATTCATGTGGATATGAATTTATAAATTTTATTACTTTGATGTGTTTAGTACACTTGAAAATCCCCCATTTTACTTTCAATGGCATGTGAATCCCCTATTTTACTTCCACTATGGATAATTCTCGCATCATGCCAACACTAAGAAAGGTACGATAAACTCACTCAATGAAGAATCACACCAAAAAGGTAGGTTAATAATGACACTCTTACCACTTTGAATTTTTTACTGCTCTACCACTATTTTAAACAAAAAAAATGCCAAAATGTCATTCTCATCATAGATATATACCAATATATTATCCTTTCAAATAAAATCTGATATTGAAACAAAGCTGTCGCCCTTGGAATGGGCAGTTATATACAAAAAGAAAGAGCATCGTAAAAGCAATGGGCTGTGTTAAATTAAATAGGGCCCGCCCATTACATGGGCGGTAGTGTGGAAACCCTTTTTTTTTACTTTAAGTTTTATATTTGATTTAATAGTTTATAATTATAATTTAATAATTTATTTATATTATAATTAATAATAAGTATATTTATTTTAGTAATCATGTTATAATTTATTTTAATAAATTATTTATATTATAATTAAATAATAGTTATATTATAATTAATTTATTTTAGTAATTATATTATAATTTATTTTATTAATTTATTGATGTTATAATTAAATAATAATTATATTGTAATTTATTTTAATAATTTATTTAATTTAATAATTATTTTTGTAAAAAAATTTTTAAAAAAAATTAAAAAAAATAATATATTAATTCATTAAATTAAACCATCATTTGGAACAAATAGAATAAAACACTACATGAAAAATAATTTAATTCTAGTGGAGATTTTGACCGGGTCGTGTGAAGCGCTGGTGAGTTCCACAAAAAAGAGCTTGTTTGTTGGCCCCTAGAACCATACCATGAGGTTCCTGTGCAAGTTGCTCTTTTGTTGGTTGTGATTGAGTTGAAGGTCCAGTGTCATTGTCATTCATCAATAATGTTATCATTTCTTCATCGGTAAAGGGTGTTTCACTTGCACTTCCATAACTTAATCTTGTTCCCTCGAAATTCCAATTTCGTAGGTTATCCGTTGGCATTTGGCTATGGAATGGGGGTTGGTAACATTCGGGTGTGGTAAAATGTTGGGGTTGAGAAAAAGGCATTTGTTGTTGGGGTGTTTGGTAGGTGGGATCTTGTGGAATTTGTAGAGTTATTGAAATAGGTGGTAGGTTATGTGATGATGATGGGAAAAAATTTGAAAATTGTTGTTGGGTTCCCCATTAGGATGGATTAGGTGAGTGTGTATGTTGATGAGACCGCTGACTTGGGGTAAAAGGTGAATGTGTTGGGAAGAAAGGTAGTTGGGCGTTATGGAATTATTGTTGGTTGGTCATGAATGGGTGTTGGGCGTAAGTGCTTGATGATGGTCTGGTGTGTTGGACTGGTCTGGTGTGTCGGACGTTTGAAGATATTGGTTGGTTTCGAGGGTCAAATAAAAAGTTACGTGGTGACAAATACAAATATGAAACAAACATATACCAATTCATGTAATCCGTACTCGTTTTACATTCATCTGGCATGATATTTCCTTGGAAGGCTTTATCTATGCGGTTATGCCATTGACGACGCTCTTCCTTCAAATGATTTTTCCATGGAGTATGAGACCATTGGTCACTCACGGCAATTTCGTGATACTCGTCCATGCAAATTGGAGCATCAGGTATGCCTTGAAGAATTCCAAATCAGAGTTTAACCCTATCTGTATGATGCATTTCCACAGTCGTAAAACAGATAAGAAATGTTTTTGAACTCCACACATGAGCATCAATTGGATCCAAATCTTCAAGGTCTAGGTAGGGTCTCCATGTAATCTATTATAAAATAAAAACAAATATATTAATCTAACAAAGTATATAAAGTAAAAGTAATTACTAATAATCTATGGTTGAGAAAATTACAACAGCTTCTTTGAAATCTTCGATGAGGAGTCTTCTCATAATCCATCCCATAGGAGGACCACCTAAATAAATAATGAAATAAGTTTAAGAAGTAAATTAATTAAAGAAGTAAAAAAGATTTAGAAAATATAAAAGTTTCAAATTACTTGGTTGCGTATGAAAAGTGAAATGGATTTGGATTCCTATGCGCAAGATTTGGCATACTAGACCACCCCCAAGCTTGTAATAATGTTGAACAACTGGCAATATTATTAGCATCCTTTAAAGCGTATCTACACAAATTTCAGTATAGATGCGCTAAAACTGCAGATCCCCAACTATACTTATATATGCTATTAAAGGACGCATGCATCATTGTGAACAAGTCTTCAAGAACGAGTTCGTCCGTTTAGGCCGGGTTCCATAACTAGCCTCTCAATCTTTTGGATCTTCTCACCTTCAGCCATTTCTTCCTCCAACCATCCCGCCAAGTACCTGTGCAGCTGCTCTAATTTCTACGTGTTAAGAAGTTTGATCTTCATCGGAGGCTACACAGGAGAAAAAATCAATGTTGCATCTCTTTTCATGTATGGAAACTCTGGGAACTCTCTGTTAGTTGAAGACATTTTATAAGAGAGAACTGAAGAGTTGTGCGTAAGTGTGGTGAAGATCATCCAACATCAATGGTATTTATAGATAAAAGAAAAAATTATTTAATAATAAAATAATGAGAGCCTCCGCCCATTGCAGTGGCGGACCTGTATAAAAATAATAAAATAATAAAATAATTAAAAGCTACGCCTATTGCAGTGGCGGACCTGTACAAAAATAATAAAATAATAAAAACCTTCGCCCATTACAGGGGCGGACCTGTAATTAAATAATAAAATAATAAAAAAACACCGCCCATTACAGCCGCGAACCTGTACATAAATAATAAAATAATGAGAGTCTCCGCTCATTGCAGTGGCGGACCTATAATAAAATAATAAAATAATAAAAAATCTCTACCGATTACAGTGGTAGATTTGCAATTAAATAATTAAGTAATGCAAGACTCTTTAATATTCTTTTATAATTATATTTAATATTTATTTTAATTTTTACATATTTTAAAACATTATTTTTAAATATTTATTTTATATATTTGTTTAATATATATATATATATATATATATATATATATATATATATATATATATATATATATATATATATATATATATATATATATATATATATATATATATATATATATATATATATATATATATATATATATATATATATATATTTAAATATGAAAATAAAAAAAAACGCATTAGTCAAAGCACCGCCATGGCAATGGGCGGTTGATTTAAGAAAAACAAAGGACCCGCCCTTTGAATGGGCAGGCATTCTTACTTTTGATTATTTTTTTTTGTTTGAATGAATGGTATATTGAAAAATAGTTTTGAATTGAATGATATTTTGGAATAAAACTTGCAAAAAGATACTAATACAGTAATAAAATTCTTCTACTTTAGGACTAAAAAAGATGTTCATAGGTTATTTAATAAAATAGGTCAATGTCATT
The DNA here is from genome assembly GCA_021764765.1 of Vicia sativa. NCBI lineage: Eukaryota > Viridiplantae > Streptophyta > Magnoliopsida > Fabales > Fabaceae > Vicia > Vicia sativa. The sequence continues at coordinate 157,012,066 of CM038795.1, read as the reverse complement.
TTGTTTCAATTAAATATCCCACCTTCGAATGAATAGCACTAGAGTTTTTGAGTACTCTAGAGGTAGTGATAAAAAAAATTCTAGGATAGTATATGTGGTCAAGTGTCTTTTTTGTTTATAGAGCATGGAGAAATTTTCCAGTTCCCTACTGAAGGGCATGGAAAGGTACCTAGGAGTTTTAGGCTCACACAATTGTGGTCCTCAATAAAATGAGAAATCTAGGACTCTATTGGGGTAAAACATCAACTAGTATCTAGGAGTTTTAGGCTCACACAATTTTGGTCCTCAATAGAATGAGAAATCTAGGACTCTATTGGGGTAAAATATCAACTATCTAAAACCCCTACTTCAGATATATTCAAAAGGCTTTAACACACACTATGTTTTCTTAGGGAGTAATGTTGGCATCACTACCCGACCAAACTTATTTTTTATTTAAGCTATGATAAATTTTATGAAGAATTAAATGTCGCATCTTCTTAGCTTCTTCTTTTGAAAAAGTGTTTAAAGCTCTTTCTGAACATATAGCGATTAGGGGGTTGATTATCCTCATTGTTGAATTGTTAGTGTATGAGTTTTAATAAGAAAATTATCATATTGTCTCGGGTGTTGAAAATGTGACTCCATACATAAAAGGGACCTAGGTTAATTGTGGGGGTTTCAAAAAGTTATGGTTTAAAACAAAATTATTTTCTGAATCGGAGTTTAAAAACATTTTCTAAAATAATGAATGGGATATACATCAGAAAATAAAGATACAGAAAAAATCGAATATTAAAAAATGGAAGAGAAAATGACACTGGGAATTTATAGAGGTTTGTCCTAAAGAAGTTACCTACTCTTCTCTTCAAGAACTCAGCTTGAGAGTATCCAATAAGGCTCGAGCGCTTTAAGAAGGTTAAGCCCATGAGCCCCATATACAAGGAAAATAAAGTTTCATGTTTACTTTAAGCCAAAGAACGAACAGTGAAATTAAGTGATTATTTTTCACACCAAACAACAAATAGAGCTTTGAGCGGTTAGTCTCTAAGTCAAACAAATATTTTATACAAAATTATCTCGAACCAAGCTAGATTTTTTAAGTGGATATACTCCAAACGGGGCCGGGAAAGCTATACTAGGCCGACCTTGAACCCAAACCATATTTTATGTTTCACTCATCTCGAACCTAATGAGCTTTTATAATGGGCTGAACTCAAGAACTGGTGTGAATATTTTTCACTGGTTATTCTTTACAAACCCAAAAGAAAGCTTTTCCATAAGTGATGGAGCTCACGAATCAAATAAAGACATAACAATAATCCCTCAAATCATAATTTTAACAGGTTTAGGTCAAACATAAACAACCAGTTCATATGTAATAATGATTCTCTCAAGAGGAAAGATGAATTCTTAGTGAATTTACAATAATACACCTTCCAGAACAACGTCCTCGTTAAACACAAGAACTTTTCTCAAAAGCGTTATAGCCAAAGATGTGTCAGAAGATGAAAAAATATATATTTTAGAGAGAGAATGAGAGAGAGGGAGGTGAGAAATATCACGATTTCGAGATTTTTAGAAATGAAAGGGAAGGCCTTTATTTATAAACCAAAGGATGGTTCAAAAAAGAAACAATCCATGGGTAATATCATTTTGCCTAACTGATTAGGTCTTAAGTCTAATCGATTAAGTACCATAAATAATCGATTGTTTGAGTCCAATTGGTTTTGATAGAGAGTCATTGTCATTCATTAGACATTTTATTAATCTATTTTAGAATTAGTTTGCCCTTATCTAATCGATTAGGAATTAGGTCTAATAGATTAGGCAGTTGAAAAACTTTCCCTAATCAATATGATGGTTCCCAGTTCATTTGGCTAGGATCTAAAATCCTTTTCGATAATTATATTTGAAAAATTAGAGGCTTCAAAAATAGTTTTTGTGAGTGTGTGATTTAGCCATGCAACTTTTCAAAAACTCTAATGTTTTTACAAAACAATGAACACTCAGACAAGAAGAAACGAGTTTTCACACTTCTTTCCTTTCACACTTTGAGACTTCAAATTCTTTTTTCCTTTCACACTTTGTTGCTTTATTTAGAGGAAAGGCTTGATTATCTTTCTTGTGCATCTTTAACCTATTTAACCCGCTTTAGCACTTGTTTATTGTTGTCATTAAAGGATGTTACATGTTCAAAAGTTTTCTTCATATAAACCATAATGTAATTAAGGCTAGGTATATCTCGCTAATGAGCTTTGTAATTTCCTAATTAAACCTGCAAGCACATATTTCCACATCGGGAAACACTAAGGTTGATTTATAAGTGTTGATAACAATGTATATGATTATACATGTTGGTGATTGTTATAAAGTAATGGCAAATAAGAAAGAGCTCATTCATCTACTCAGACTAAGAAGAGTAAGAGTTAATAACAAGAACAACCAGCTTTATACGCATTATCCAATTCCCTGAAGACTTGTCAGAGGATAAAGATGACTTTATCTCAGACCCCGTAGATGTCCCTATGAAATAAATCTTCATTATTCTTAATCCACTTACCCAAAGAGAACTCCAGAATATAGATACATATCACACTCGGAGATAGCGGATAGAAGCGAAACTGTTTAAATAATGAAAAGAATAGTCAAGACAAAGAGCAGAGAAAATAAAACAAAATCAGATGGTCTAGGCAAATCTTCATTTCCCAACCATTTTCCTCTTCCATATTGGTCGTGTGAGTTTTCTATTTCTCTTTACATTGGTTCAAAGAAGTTACGAAAGTTAGTTAGAAACTAACTTCGTACATTGTATATATACATACTAAATAATCCACATTCAATATTATGTTATGCATAGTATATGGATAAAACCTAAAATATTGAAATCAATACCAGAAGATCTTATATTCTAGCTTTCTCTCATGTTATGCATAGTTTAATTCAATATTGGTGAAAAAATTTATATATAATATGGTTAATATTTATTTTGCCTGCCATATTTCATTTTTTAAAAATTTCTCCATAATTTTTTTTTGGATTCCCTCCCTACCTTATGAAAATTTCTCTATTTTGACCCCTCAAAAAATCCAGTCATCAGAAATAATTATGTGGCATTATCTTATATTTTTATTTTAATATTTTTAAATGATGTGGACTGTCTAGTTGCTTTTTTATTTTAATTGTTCATTTTATTTTAGATGCCATGTTGACATTTTTTTTAATCATTAATATTTAAAAATTAATGATTAAGAGAGAGATATATATATATATATATATATATATATATCCGGTTAAATACCTTTTACCCACTTCCATATGAGCGTGTTTTGATTTATCTCCCAATTAAAAAAAATAATTACCAACCCTCAACAAATAAAGATTTTAGCGCTAAATATCCTGATGGGATTTTTTATCGCAAATTTTATGAATTTGTCCTACGTGGTCGTCTTCTGTTGGGTGACTATGTAATTAAGTGGCACGGTGGACTGTTGTGTCATTTAAGGTTCCAACTATTTCTTCTTTATCGATCTATTGTACTTATTCCAACATCTTATTTCATCTTTTATTTTTATTTCGTCAGCGAGTAAGATTCTCCATTATCAATTGATTTTTCTGGTGGTTAAAACCCTAACCGATCAAATGGGGCCAAGTAATAGTTGTGGAAACATCAATGGTACACGATTTCAACTGTTGGTGCGACTGCCATCGTCCAATGAAGATGTGGGTCGTGAATACTGTATAGAACATGGATAAGAAGTTTTGGGAATGTCGTAATACAAATGTTTCATTCAATGAGTTTCGCGCGTCTCAAGTTTGGAAGATCTGTTATGCCAATAATTTGTCTGTGTATGTAGATGGAGAATTGTTGTGACTTGTTTATTTGGGATGATGAAGTTGGCCACTCCATGAATAAATGCACAAAGAATGAATTTGGTATCAAAAACTATGAGGTAACAATAGTGAAGTTTGAAATAACATCGAAAAAACTAGAACAGACCAAGTTGAAGATTGTTAGTATGCAGAAGAAAAATTTTCAATTGAAAATGGCTTTATGGTGTTCTTGGTTTATGTTGGCAGTAGTGTACAAGTACATGTAACAGAAAATGTAATGTAATATGATGTTATTTTAGTTATAATTGGAATGATAAACTAGGAGCTTTGATATTATGGTTATGTAATATTATGTTGTTTTGGTTTTTGTTGGAATGATGAACAAGGAGCTTTATCATTATGGTTATGTAATATTATGTTGTAAATGACATTGCTCTTATTGAGTTAATATATGCAAGATTTCCTTTTAAGGTGAATCAACAAAGGTATTAGCCATAATTCAGTACACATAATAGTATTAGCCACAAGAAGTAGAGGAATCAAAAAAGAGTTAAATTACAAAGCTCTTATATGGTCTTTTTTTAGGCGCCTTACTAAAAGGAAATTTTTTGGGCCCATTTTTTTAAGCTCCTCATATTTTGGTGTTTTATGGGGCCCTAAATAAATGGCCTAAATTATAATTTGTTAGAAACTAAATCGTTTGAAAATTAATTTTATTTTAAAAAATTAAAAATATTTTTAAAAAAAATAAAAATTTACTTTATTTTTAAAAAAAATTAAAATAATTGATTATTCCAAAAATATGGAAAGTAGACTTTTTCGTTAAAAAATGATTTTTTTTTGTTGAAAAAAAGAATAATAGTTTTTTTCTGAAAATATAAAAAGGTGAATTATTTGAAAATAAGAAAAGTCGATTTTTTTAAAATAAAATTTTAGATTTTAAAAAAGAAAAAAAAACAGAACATTTGTCGAAAATATAAAAAGTCAATCTTTTCGGAAAAAACTAATTTTTTGTCGAAAACACAAAAAACGAATTTTTGGCAAAAATACAAAAAGTCAATTTTTATCCAAAAAAACCGATTTTTTGTTGGAAATATAAATAATTGATTTTTTGGCGAAAATACAAAAAGTCAATTTTTTTGAAAAAAAAATCAATTTTTTGTCGAAAATATATTAAGTCGGGTGTTTAAGAAAAAAATCAATTTTTTGTCGAAAATACAAAAGGTTGAGTTTTTTTCGGGAAAAAACCGATTTTATGGCGAAAAGAAAAAAATGTCGATTTGTAAAAAAATTGATTTCCAATCTTCGACTAATTCCAACAAATATTTCCTTAAATAATTTAATTAAATAATTAATTAAATTTTCGGGTGTTACACCTAGCACCATCTTCACAACTCTCTCTAATACTCAACTTTCTAGGTCTGCTTGGACCTTTTTGTACATAGGAGGTAAAAGCTCCTCTGATTCTATCTTGTGCCACATTTCCTGACCATTAATTAGACTAACACCAAAACCATAACAGAGACCATACTTTTCTCTAGAATAACATTCATCAACAAAATCCTCAGGGTTATGTGGCCTAAAACTTAATGCTGCAACAACACGCTTACAAGGAATGCCCACCAACTCCCAGAAATTACATGTACATGACCTTTTTGCAATGTCAACTACAAATTCCTAATTGTTGAAAGAATGAGTTACTTGGAGTTTCATTCATTGCCTAAGCAGGAAAGTAATAGACATTCAAAATAACCTCGTTATCTAGTGTCTTTCTAGGAATTGGCATCACTTTGTGTGGCCACTTTTCAAGTTTCATGGAAGATATTGAGCACATATTCATTAAGTATTTCCTAATCCACTCTGCCATGGTCAGAATTGATTTATCCCTAGTAGCTAATATTGTTGCATTAAAAGATTCAGCAATGTTGTTCATTAGAACATCATATTTAGGGTAAAACCTTAAAGCATGCTTACACCAACTTTTGGGAGGAACTCCCATTAAAAATTGACCCCCATATTTTGTTTTTAGATGACAACCATCTACCCCAACAAAGGATTTGCAACCGTTAATGAAACCCTTTTTACATCCATCAAAGAAAAAATAAAATAAACCAAACCTTGGTTGTATGGAAAGATTTGGTATGTCAACAATAATATTCAGAGTGTTACCGGGATTCACTATATGTAACTCATCAGTGTATCTTCTTAAATTTGCATAGTGCTTATCTACATCCCCTTAAATTATTCTCTTCGCAATTGATAACCCGAAAATATATTGTATATTTGAATCAATTTACATGAATTTTACCCGCATTTTATTTAAATTAAATTACTCTTTATTCGTATTATGCCGATATTTCTATGTTTTCAGGTATTTAATATTTACAAAGCATGTACAAAGAAATTCGCAAAAAGTTGAGTGAATCGAGCTTAAAATCCACAAAAATAGCAAAATATGCAAGCATGTGGTGTGATAGCAAAAATGGGGTATGAGAAGCAAGGCCTGAAGAATAGAAAAGAAAAAGAACACAAGGCCTAGCCCAAGACACGCTACTTCTCACTAGTCTAGCTTGTGTGACGGTCATCACACACTCCCTCCAGCAACCCTAACGGTCGCTACAACTTAGGAAGCAAGCTTCCTCATGAAGGAAGGACGCCACAACAACCCTAGCGACCTCCACGGAGATGATTTCCCTTGCAGAAAAATCCAGAAAGAGCGAGGAATTCACGTAACGATTCCTATTTTCTAGCCAAATGCTAACTCTAGAAATATAGAGCGAGAAAACTCATTTGAATCCTCCTTCTTTTTCATTTTACTTTTTCGTTACTCTGTTGAAATTTTCCAGTGAATTTTATTTCAGTTTTATTCTATTTTTCCGATCAGTTTCATTTACTTTTCTCAATTCAATTCTATTTTCTCATAGCAGTTTCCACATCGGAAATTGTTGTGAACTTCTGTTGGTTCTAACCTTATGTTAGAACCGAGCTTTTGTTTTCTTTCTTGAATTTATTTTCGGAGCAATTGAAGGCAGATCTCACCGACCTATGGGAGACACCTGACGTTTAAGAATTTATTTGCAATTTCGTTTTCAGGTTTATTTTTAAAGCTTTAATTTATTATTGTCAAAATTGTCAACAATGCTTGGGTTTATTTTGTCTGATGTTAATTATTATTGTTGCAATGTTATTGAGTTTTATAATATGTTAGGCTAAATTAGCTTATTGGTATGTAAGGTCATATAGCCGATGAGGTTTAGCAATATCAATTGAACAATTCTTTTTAAAAGAACAATTTTCTGGTTTCAATTACCAATTTCAATAACCAACTGTTTATTTATGAGAGTAAAATACAAATAGAAGTTAGAATCAATAAAACGAGAGTTTGAGATAATAACTGGACATTGGTAATTGTGCATTAACTTAAAATACAGCGAGGGCGCTTTTAAGTTAATTAGATCTTATTTATTTTCAAACACAATTTTTAAACTTTAAATGATACATCGAGAGCGCTCACTTAGGTTTAATTATAGGATCTGAATCAATAAACACGAGAGTGTGAGAAGAGGTTTTCAAACAAATATTTTCTACTGAAAGTTGTTTTAATAATCGGATTGTGTCAATGAATTGCTAAATCCCTGAAGTCCGACCATTACATACCAATATCCCCCCTTGAATTTAAACTAGATTACATTCAATTAAGTTCCCTAAAACCCCAAATCAATTATATTATTAGCCTTAGATTTACGTAGTAACCTAAGATAGCGATACTTTGATATTTAGTCCCTTTGGATTCGATAATCTTTAAAGCTACATGCGATAGGACTGTATACTTACGATCTAGATTTCTTAAGACACACAAAGTCGCGATCAAGTTTTTGGCGCCGTTGTCGGGGACTAACAAGTCGATATCGTAACTCCTTAAGTTACGTTGTATAGACTAAGGCATCATTCCCAATTGTATGCCAAGTACTCTCTCTCGAGGTGAAGACTTATTGCTGCCAATTCCCGAACTTGGGCGCTCTATTATTAGAAGACGCCACGTACGAGTACCTCATACCAATCAATTCCTTCCTCAATCCTCTGTTTCCACTGAACCAGTTGAAGAACCAGACATGGGTGATCAGCCACGTCCACTCAAGTTCTACGTTATTCCTTCACAAGAAGAACCATATAACAGCATTGTTGCTCCTGCCATCGCGGCTAACAACTTCGAACTCAAACCTTCTTTGTTGTTCGCTGTACAACAAAACCAGTTTTCTGGTGGTTCAATGGATGACCCTAACCTACATCTATCAATGTTTCTGGAATACGCAGATACAGTTAAAGCTAATGGGGTCAGTCAAGAAGCGATGAGACTTCATATTTCCCTTTTTCACTAAGAGATTGAGCCCGATCTTGGCTCTAGTCTCTACCAGCCAACTTAGTTACCTCTTGGAATGAGTTGAAGAAGGTCTTCCTTGCGCGATATTTCCCACCAAGTAACACAACTATGCTAAGATCCCAAATAAGTGATTTTCGACAAAAGGACAACGAGTCTCTTTTCAACGCATGAGAAAGATACAAGGACATGTTGAGGATCTGTCCATGTCATGGGCTAGAAGAAAGGTTAATTATCCATACCTTCTACAATGGTCTCCTGTGTAACACGATATTAACAATAGACGTCGTCGCAGGTGGCGCAGTTATGGATAAGTCCTATGCTGCAGCCTATGCTCTTATAGAAAGTATGGCTCAAAACAACTATCATTGGGGAAGTGAAAGAAGTCAATTAGATAAAGCTCCTGGAGAGAAAGCATCGATGAAAGGCAGTATGTACGAGATCAGTAGTCTTGACAGCGTCCATGCCAAGGTAGACGCTCTTGCCCAGAAGTTAGAAAGCTTAACCGCAATACCTCTAGCCATCGTGACTGCTATAACTCCAAATTGCAAGATATACGGAGTACTTGGACATGCTGATGCCGAATGTCAACTCTTAGCAGGAACTCCCACTGACCAAGTGCATTATGCTAAACGAAACCCTTACTCGAACACATACAACCCAGGATGGAAGAATAATCCAAATTTATCTTATAAGAACACCAACGCGTTGTATACGACTGGCCAAGAACATGCTATACCACCTGGATATCAAAAAGCACCTGTGGCCGCTTCAAATATCCCTAGGAAGTCCAACCTCGAACTAATGATGGAAAACTTTATAGCTGCCCAAGCTCAGACTAACAAGGATTTCCTAAATCAAAACGTTCATACTAGTGAGCAACTCAAATAGTTAGTAAACAAAGTAGATGCTTTAACCACCCATAATAAAATGCTTGAAACCCAAATTTCACAAGTGGCACAACAACAAGCACCTACAGTTGCACATGTTGGTACATTTCCAAGTCAACCTTAACCAAATTCGAAAGGGCATGCTCATGCTATTATACTGCGAAGTGGGACTGAATATGATGGACGAACTAATCCTAGACTTAAGAATCCAACCAAGTGCCAAAGCTCTAGAAAAAAAAACTGAGAAGGAAAGCGAACCAAAAGAGAAGGAGAAGGTAGGTGATGGAGAGACCGTAGAGAAAGAAAACCCCTATGTATCCTCACCACCTTATAAACCACCTATCCCTTATCCTCAAAGACTTTCTCAATCTAAAAGTGTAGGGCAATTTAAGAAATTTGTTGAACTTCTGAAACAATTAAACATCATGATACCGTTCACAGATGATACCTTATTATCTTTGAAGATGATAATTGGGGTCCCAAATATTGAGATGACAGTTTAAGCGAATGTCTAGCACTGACACCAAATCACATGCCTTGTCCAAAGAAGCCAAATTTGGAACTTAATATTTTACCCAAAACCCTACGGTACGAATTCGTAGATCCTGAACTTAAAAGACCAGTGATAGTCAACGCAGACTTGGGACAAATTGAGACTGAAAAAATATAGCATGTTTTAAGAAAATACCCCTCTTCTTTAGGATATAACATTGCTGATCTAAAAGGAATAAGTCCTTCCATCTACATGCATCGCATTATGCTGGAAGATAACTGCAAATCTTCTAGAGAAAATCAGAGAAGAATTAACCCGATCATGAGCATTGTAGTAAAGGATGAAGTAACTAAACTTTTAAATGCAGGAATCATATATCCAATCTCTGATAGTCAATGGGTTAGTCCAGTCCACTGCGTACCCAAGAAAGGAGGAATCACAGTCACAACGAACAAAGTTGGAGAACACATAGAAGAAAGAGTCATGAGTGGAGCCATGATGTGCATTGACTATAGAAAGCTAAATAAAGCAACTCGGAAAGACCATTTTCCTTTACCTTTTATTGACCAAATGCTTGAGTGATTGGCTAAGCATTCTTATTACTGCTATTTGGACGGTTACTCGCATTTCTTTCAAATCCCTATCCATCCTGATGACCAAGAAAAGATTACATTCACATGTCCTTATGGGATGTTCGCTTATCGACGAATGTCGTTCGGACTATGCAACGCACCTACAATATTCCAAAGATGTATGATGTCCATATTTGCAGATTTCATAGACGATATCATGGAAGTCTTTATGGACAACTTCTCTGTATATGGGTGAAAACACCGGCGGAACCTCCGACAAATGATAATAACTGGGTTATCAAATTGAGTCGCCATCGAACGTCTTTTATCTCGCGAGGGAGAAAGGAAAACATCGAGTAAACCTGAGGGGAGAAATCACGGTCCTATAACCGTGAAATCGAGAGAATCTAGGTAAGGGAGTTAGTTACGCGAGGGGAAGGGATTAGCACCCCACACGCTTGTAGTACTCTACGGTATCCACTTTCTATTTCTAGCTAAAGGGTGTGTTATATCTATGCTTAATCGCTAATCATGCATGCAAAAGAAAAGAGAAAATAAGAAACCACGGGGAAAAGAAGGAAGTATTTACAAAGTTTGCTCGATCGAGCCCCGTGACAAGATGCCTACGTATTCCCGCGTGCAATGGGAAAGTCAGAGCACCGTAGTTCGGCTCACTTGTTTTGGTGTGTTTTGTGTTTTTTACTTGTGAAAAGGTTTTAAACACAAAAAGAAAGAGAGAGCGCAAAGGTGAAAAAGAGTTGGTGTTGGTTGGTTGTTTTTACCTTGAGAAAGGAGTTTAAACCATTATTAAGTGTTTTGAGTTTGAAAGGAAAAGCAAGTTTTAGTTTTATTCACAATGCAACATGCAAAGAAACTAACAAAAAAAAACCAAGGGTAGACCTATGATTGAAAATGAGGGAATCTCTACCTATGTTAACATGCAAAGGATGTGAATCCTAAAGTCTAGGCTAGAGAACCAAACCTAACCAAGGGAACCTGCAGGAAACAAACAAGCAAATATGCACAGATCACAAGTAGAATTGCCCTAAACGGGTCTTTAAATAAACCAGAGGGGTTCCTGAACATGCTCCAGCTACGGAAGCCCCATCATGCATCTCTATTCCTACTTCTCATGGCAAAAGAAAGCTGTAAAGCCCTACTTCTCATGATATCTAGGAAAGCTGTAAGAGAATGCAGTAAACAGTGTAGAAACTACCGAACGGATATAGAATCCGAAGAGCAGCGCAAGCTAATGAAATACTCCGGAAAACTTCAAGTACCGCAACCATGCAATAAGAGTAAACCGGTGAGAATAGCTCGAGGCATCAAAGCAAAGAGGATGTGCGCTTGTGCGCATGTGAAGCAACAACGTCTGCAAGAAGGGAGTTAGACTCAAAAAGCAAACAAAAGGATGTACACGTGGGTGTGCAAACACAAAACACCTGCAATAAGGGAGTTAGACCCAAAAAACAAGTATAGAAATGCACACGTGGGTGTACAACTGCAAAACACCTGCAAGAAGGGAGTTAGACCCAAAAACAAGTATAGAAATGCACACGTGGGTGTACAAATGCAAAACACCTGCAAGAAGGGAGTTAGACCCAAAAAACAGACAAACGGATGTATACGTGGGTATACAAACGCGTAGCAAACTGCGGAAAGGGAGTTGGACCCAAGAGGCAAGTACAAGGACGTATACGTGGGTATACGAACATGAGAAACCTGCAAAAAGGGAGTTAGACCCAAAACGCAAGCAAAGGAAAAGTGTGTGAATATGGACAAAACGAGCCGCATATGTATGCGTCGTGCGTCCCTGCAAGAAATGGAGTGCAAACAGTAGCCAAGCATGACTAAGGTGACTACTGTTCACCATCAGAATCGAAAAAATCAGAATATATTCTAATATTAAAAAATATTAAAAAAAAGTCAAAAATATTCTAATATCCTAAAATGTCAGAATATGTTTTTTTATGGATTTTTTACATGTCAAAATAATCGAAATCAAAATCAAAATTAAGCTATATGTCAATATGTGAAATGTAGAAACTGGGGGTGTAAACCAGAATCTGTAAATGAACTGAACTATGTGGTACTGGCGCTTGGGCCCAGAATAAAGGGGGTATGCAGTAGCAAATACTAAGTCCAGAACCTATCTAAGTCCATTTCTGTCCAAACAAACAACAAAAAAAATCTTATTATTTTTTTATATTCAGATTTAGTTATTTTTTATTGTTCAGATTTTATTATATGTCACACTGTCACGTTATATCTATGTATGCTAGCACAATTATCAGTTGGTCAAGTATACTTAAACTATATCAGATTTTTTATTTAATTATTTTATTTATTATTTTTTTTAATAATAAAAAGGGAAAGAACACGTGGCGCAATTGTATTGGCTAATGGGAGAAGGGCATGTACCAGTGGAAGGGAGACACGCAGGGCTCGCTATTGCCGTCGCCTAACTACGTTTCCGTCATCTTCTACGATCAACAGTGAAATCAAAACGCCGTTCGACTCAGAATCCCGCCATAAATCTGAATCTGATCTTCGTTTTCAATCAGAACCCCTAACAAATTCGAACAAATCACGAGGAAAATCCAAATCTGTTGACGACTCGCACAGAAAAAACGTTCTTCAGAGGACTCCGTTCGTCTCCTTTTATTCTGATGAATACACGAGAGCCAGCTTCGAAGCCATGATGATTGCAACGAGATGAAGATCGAGAGAAATTGCAGAAAAGATTCCAGAACCGCGAAGAGAACTTCAATGATCTTCTGCTTCTTTAACCGATGGAAGGATGAAGATGAATTGAGGTTGGTTTCTCCGTGAGTCTTTCTCCGATTTCTCGATATAAGTTGTGATGCTGCCGTTTCTTGTTACCATCTCAGTTGTGCGATGAAATCGCGGAAGACATTGACGACGTATGCAGCATGTTGATGACTAAAGCAAACCATGGAAGGTGTTGATAGCAGGCGATAAAGGTTTGTTGCCGGTTATCAATGGCAGATGGTGAGAGCAACCATGGAGGAAGAAGGGTCGTGTAGTGGCGGAAGAAGAAGAAAACGGTGGTCTCTTATGAGAGAAGGGTGATGAGGTGGTTCGAGAAGAGAGAGATGATTGTTGTTAGAGGTGATGGCAGCGAGAGAGTGTGAGGTTACGGTTAGGGGTTGTTAGAGGTGAACAAGAATGGAGGATTGAAGGTTAGAGATGAAGAATGAATGAAGAATGGCGTGAGTTTGTTACTGTCTCTGTTTCGGTGGAGAAGGAGAAAAGAGAGTTGGTCTGTGAATGGAGTGGGTGAATGGAGTTGCGTGAGGAAGCAAGAGTGGGGAGAAAGAAGTTGAATCCCGAAAAGAAAAGTGGAGAGAGAGCGTGACAGTTTGTTATCGATGGATGAAAAGCAAGAAAAATGAAGTTTTTTTGTTTTTTCTGTCATGAAAAGATAGAGTCCATTCTGCTGTGTGAGTGAAGTTCTGTTAGAGCCAAGAAGAGAGTTGGTTAGAATGAGTAAAAGAAAGTGTTGCTAGCAAGAGTGAACAAAAACAACCCCTCTCCCCCCAAAACGTTTCTGTTGCAGTCCATATATATAGTATAACAATCGCGTCGCCAACTTTTCTTGCCACTACTTGCTTGGCTGCTCATCAAGAAAAGAACTCACACCTCCTTTTGCACTCGGAAAGTCGGGATATAAAACTCTTCTGAAAAAAATCCAAAAAAACAAAGTTGGAGAACAAACTTCCATGAACAATTTTCATGTTCAAAATTTTCCGAATCGAGACATGTAGCATGCCCGAAAATAGCCTCGAAGTCATGCCGACACTAGCTGACTTGAACATTTGAGGATTTTCCCTAAGTGTCAGCTTCTTAAATTAATCCACTTACACCACTTTGCGGATCTATAACTTTTCTGATACTCGACCGAATAACACAAACTTGGTGCCATCGGAAATCTTGCGTATGATACAACAACTCTTTAGTTCGACAAAAATCCAAACGGAGCCTTAATCATCGAATAAAAAGTGTTTGAAATTTGCTACGTAACCGTTTGATGAAATGCTTGGCCTGGCTGGGCAAGTTTTGTACATGACATGCGGCAATTTTTCAACTTCCACTTATCACTTACGGTGCTTCGTATCTCCCAGCTCTGACGTCCGATACAAAAAAGCTTCTAAATGGAACTTGTAGAGGAAAGGGCAAACTTCATCTTTCGTGTTCGGAGTTTTTCCGCACGGCGATCGGATCGATGCGAAAACAGCTCCGTACATGCGCGCACCAACTGTTCGATGAAATGCGTCCACAACCATGGCAAAAATATGCATGCTGTCTTGCATTTTAACAACTTCATATTGCAAACTACGGCGCTCCGTTTCTTCCAGCTCCGACGTCCGAAACGAAAAAGTTTCTAAATGGAACTTGTAGATGGAATTACGAACTCAAACTTTCGTGTTCGGAATTTCTTCGTGCGGCGACCGAATCATTGACGAAAACAGCCCTGAACAGGTGCACAAAAACTACTCGAACCTTACAAACATAATGAGTTCTTATTTTCCGAGCTTTATAACTTCCGATTCGAGTCCCGAATGAATTCGACTCCTTCAACAAAGTTTTAGATCGCCGTGAGATGAACAACTTTTCAGTTGAACACTTTTTTATTCGGAGCAACGAACTATGATAAAATCGACCCTGAAACTGTCAGCTTGAGCATAGAAACAAACGCTTCAAAATATTTCTAAGTGTTGAATTTTGAGAAATGATAAACCGTAACTTCCGAGCTCTGTAATTTTTGATACGTTTCCCGAATAGAATTGATTTCTTCAGCAAAGTTGTAGATTGCCATTAAATGAACAACTCTGATGTTGAACTTAATTCGAATCGACGCCTCGAAACACGTGTAAATTGCCCCCGAAGTCGAGCGCTTGAACATGTTAAAAACACTCAAAATTTTACTAAGTGTAAAACTTCAAAAGTTATGAACTTCAAATTTCGGAGCTGTATAACTCGAAATCCGAGCATTTCTAGAAAAATCTTCACAAGGGCAAAGTCAGAGTATGAAATGCGCTCTTTCCAACGACTATCAATTCACAAACTTCTGACCACAGACGGGTAAGATACGGATGCGGCAACATGGCTCCGTGAACACAAAGTACCTTAACTTAGAAAAAATTTCTAAGTCCAAGATTACTTAAAATGCAAGAAACCTCGTTTTCACCCGATTCTTCCGATTTTTCTCAAAATGATCGCATTTTCTCAAATGTCGACTTTTGATCGTAATTTTGACCAAAACTCCACTCACAAACTTTGACTTTTGTTGACTTTCGATACACGCTCAAATATCATTTTATTCGTTCTTGATTTTCGATAAATCGCGTGATCGATAAGCCAAATACCAATGCTTCACAACTCACGGAAGGCCATAGAATCGATTCGGGTTCAAATATCCACCACAACACATCAGTAGCTTGAAATTGTAATCAGCATCCACCTGATAGACGATCAGATTACCAAAACTTGCGAGATAATAATCAGAAGCTTCTGGACACGCTTGCGTATTGAAATGACGCCCGAATTGACAGAACCTCAAATATTCAACTTTTGAGAAACAAACCTCTTCTTAATTATGATTCATACGATTGGAAAATCTCGAACCCATGATCAATGCATGAATGATATGTATGCGATGCACCTATTAATTAAGTGTTAGCCAATTATTTATTAAAAAAAATAAAGAGGGCGAATTTTGGGGTACAACAATGGGCAAAGTTTTGAAGGATGCCTGTTAAACCTAGAAAAGGTTTTGGAGAGATGTGTACAAGTAAACTTAGTGGTAAACTGGGAGAAATGCCATTTCATGGTTAAACAAGGAATTGAACTTGGACATATAATGTCTAAAAAGGGGATTGAAGTAGACAAAGCTAATATTGAAGTAATAGAAAACCTACAACCCACAAAAACCGTAAGAGAAATATGAAGTTTCTTAGGCCACGCTGGTTTCTATCGACGTTTCATAAAAGATTTCTGGAAAATTTCTAAACCTCTGACCAAACTCTTGATGAAAGAAGTTGAGTTCATTTTCTATGATGACTTCCTAAAGGCATTTGAACAGTTAAAAACATCCATTATACCTGCACCTATCATACAACCACCTGATTGGAGACTGCCATTCGAGATAATGTGCGACACAAGTGACTATTCAGTAAGTGCAGTCCTAGGACAAAGACGAGACAAAAAGCTTCATGCAATATACTATGCAAGTAGAACTTTGGACTCTGCACAAATAAATTACGCTTCTACAGAAAAGGAACTTTTGGTTGTCGTTTTTGCATTAGATACATTTTTTTCCTACCTAGTAGGCGCAAAGATAATTATCTACACTGATCACGCATCTATTAGATACTTATTAGCCAAACAGGATGCCAAACCAAAACTATTGAGATGGATCTTACTGTTGCAATAGTTTGATTTGGAAATCAAAGATAAACCAGGCTCTGAAAATCTTGTTGTTGACCATCTATCTAGGATGGAAAATCTTAAACCCGAAGCGATACCTATCAATGATGATTTTCCTTATGAACGCCTGATAGCCCAGATGGAATCAGAAAACACCACTGAGGAATTCCCTGAAGTTTATAACAATAACGAGACACTTGAAGTAGTGGAAGCAGTATCTACTCAGATCTCATTGCCATGGTACGCTGACTATGTCAACTACTTAGCAGCGAGAGTTCTTCCACCCGATCTAACCTATCAACAAAAGAAGAAATTCTTTCACGATCTCAAACACTACTATTGGGACGAGCCATTACTTTTCAAGCGAGGCGCCGATGGTATCTTCTGTCGATGCATTCCATAAAGTGAAGTAGAGAACATAATTTCTCACTATCATGAATCCCTTTATGACGGACATGCTAGCACCTCAAAGGCCTGCACAAAAATCCTACAAGCTGACCTCTATTGGCCTAATCTATGGAAATATGTCCATGCTGCGATTATAAAATGCGACCAGTGTCAACACACTGGTAAAATATCAAGGCACGATGAGATGCCTCAAACAGGCATCCTAGAAGTAGAAATATTTCACGTGTGGGGAATCGATTTTATAGGACCTTTCCCATCTTCTTTTGGCAACAATTACAACTTGTTGCAGTCGATTATGTGTCTAAATGGATAGAGGATTTTTAGCCTCTCCAAAAAATGATGCACAAGTAGTGATTAGGCTATTCAAAAACATAATTTTTTCGAGATTTGGTGTGCCGAGACTAGTCATTAGTGATGGTGTCTCTCACTTCATTTCTATAATTTTCGATAAACTCTTAGCGAATTACGGAGTCCGACACCGCGTAGCAACCCCTTACCACCCACAAACAAGCGGGCAAGTGGAAGTCTAACAGAGAGATTAAGAAAATACTTGAGAAAATTGTTGCCACATCTAGGAAAGGCTGGTCCTCTAAGCTACATGAAGCATTGTGGGCATATAGAACAGCATACAAGACACTCATCGGAACTACACCTTTCAAACTACTCTATGGTAAATCATGCCATCTACCAGTAGAACTCGAGCATAAATCCTATTGGGCCTTAAAAATCCTGAATCTAAGTTATAAATTTGCTGGAGAAAAGAGAATTCTATATATCCATGAATTAGAAGAACTTGGGTTAGATGCATACGAAAATGCGAAGATCTACAGAGAATGAACTAAGAAATGGCACGACAGACACATCTCTAGGAAATAATTCAATGAGGGTGATATAGTACTCCTGTTTAACTCCAGACTTAAACTTTTTATGGGAAAACTTCGCTCTAGATGGTCAAGACCTTTTGAAGTTATTAAAGTACTCCTGAGTAGCGTTGTTGAAATTAAAGAAAAAGCCAGTGATCCGTTTATTGTAAGCGGGCAGCATTTGAAGCACTACCATTGTATCAAAAACAGAGACTACTCAGTTAGTGTGAAACTCATACAGCTGTCGACTAAGTCATCGAACTAACTTTTCAATTTTAAAATAGGTCTAGCTTCCGACGTTAAACAAAGCACTTTGTGAAAGGCAACCCACCAGTTTTATTAAAATTTTATTTTCTAAAAGTTTTTAATTTGTTTTTCTTAAATATTTTTCTTAAAATTTTATAAAATTTTTCCTATTCTTTCTTCTTCTTCTTTACTATTTTCAGGCATTAGGCTAATGCTAATTTAAAACTATTTTGATTTACTTTCATGATTTACACCACTTCTTCACTAATTTTAGCTATGGATTATTCTGATAGTATGCCAGTTGCCTTCGTGAGCGATGCTCAGCAAAGGCGTTATGAGATTCTTGTTCAGAGAGAGGTGTATCCTACCATTTATGCATATGATCCCACATTGTCAGCATTGGGTATTCGG
Source organism: Vicia sativa (assembly GCA_021764765.1). NCBI lineage: Eukaryota > Viridiplantae > Streptophyta > Magnoliopsida > Fabales > Fabaceae > Vicia > Vicia sativa. The sequence goes on along the minus strand of CM038795.1, from coordinate 156,993,542 downwards.
GAGAGTGTCCGCTACATATTTAACCAGATTGGTTGGGATTATTTTATTCATCATCAACAGTCTACCTTCCGCAACCTAACACTGGAGTTCCTCAGTTCCTTACACTACATCCCTTATATTGGTTTAGGATTGGCTAGAGGAGTAGTTTCTTTCAGATTGTTTGGTTTTACTCACAGGTTCACCACCCGTGAAATTGCTGCTTTATTGGATTTCGCTATTAGTACATATGTTGTCATTGAGATTCTAGAGGACCATTTTATGGACAGCCAACTTAATTATTTTCAGGGAGTGATATATGATCTACGACAGGAAAGTTCTATTCCTAGACACTCATCCGAGAGTCATAACCCTGCCATTAGGTATTTCCACATGATTCTAGCATTTACACTATTTGGAAAACCTCAGAATGATACCTCATTGTCCAAGGAAGAGTTGTTTATAATGTTTTGTGTATTTCAGTCCAGACCGATAGTTGGTGCCTCATTTATGCTAGCTCTCCTCCGGAGTATTGCCCAGGATACCCATGGCCCGATTTGTGTTGGTGGCTTAGTGACTATGATTTCTAATGCCTTGTTTCTGAGAGAGCCATTGTCCCGTCTGAACCCCTCTGGTGATTTTATTCCTCTTGACCTATCCCTTTGTTTTACTGTTGGCATGATCAGACATTTAGAATCGAATCAGTTTCAGTTATTTATACATCATGAGTCGATCTATCACTTCACTCTACCTGACATTGTGAGATCTAGTGTGCATGATAGGAAGAATTCGATTTATGACTTAGAAGGAGTGGAAGAGAATGATATTGAAGAAGAAGAAGAAGAATCTGATCCCTTGACATCGCCCCACTATTATGACCCTCCACTAGGATTGGAAGAGTCTGACCCTGGATGGTCGAAGCTTGTCCCGTGACACCGCCTTTACATGACTACCGTCCAGCTTGGGACCCACCTACAGCTCCTGTTGTCCCTGGTGTCCATGCTAATCAGATTAATCACGGTGTTGCTATTGATGCTCTCCCGACAAAGGTTGTTGCTATTCGTACTGATGTTACTACCCTCCGCAAGGATTTTTATACTTTCATGGATTTAGTTACGGAGAATTCAGATCATCTTTTCCAGCACTGTAATTCCAGTGGTGGCTAATTTTTATTTTAAAACATTGAGGGAACTGTTTTCTCTAAGTGTAGGGGAAGGGTGTTTAATTTGGATTTCCCGTTTTTCATTAGCATTTTTATTTCTAAGTTAGGAATTAATTCTAGTAATATTTGTTTCTTTTGGTCATTTATTTAATTTCCAGAATATTGTTTTTCTTTCATTCAGTATTTTTTTAATTTTAATATCAGTATTTATTTTTCATTGTTTGTGTTTTCATTATGTTCTTCTATATTATATGTTATGCTGCTATTACACCGCTTATGAAATACTACTATTTTCACTAAAATAAATATGCATACTGCTTGTTAGTTTAGTAGGTTCAGTGTGGTAAATAATTAACTTTATATGATACACGCTCAATTGTCACCTCATTGTCCCCTTGCATGTTCAAAGTTAATATTCCCTTAGACGATGAAGTGACACAAGCATGACATGCCACAATCAACAAGTAAGTATCACATGCACCTTGAATGTAACCTGACCAGCCGATGGTTGCAGGAGCATGTGATTCCCTTGGATTTGAAGCCTGTAACAACCGTTACAAGGCTACGTGTGGCGCCCATCATGGTCCAGGGTGTAACGACCGTTACACCTCTTTCCTTTATCCCACGTTATAAAATCTTTCAAACCTTGTTTCCTCATTCAAATTTTGTCAGAACCTCTCACCGTTTCATTTCCATTCTATACTCATTAACACCATTTTAATACCATTCAACACATCCATTCGTTTTCTCTTCCACCATTAAACCTTGCTTCTATTTAAATGTTCGGAAGATATTCACCATACACCAACCTTCTCAAATATCTCTTATACCAGTAAACTATTTTATTTCCAACACCTTGTCCAAATGGCTAGAAGAGCGCAAAAAGAAAGAGACGATCCAGACCTCACTAGTATGGTGTTAAGAAATACAGCAGTCGGACACCGACAAGAGAAACTTTACTGACAATTTCAACAGAGAGGCATACTCCCCACAAATTTTATTGATACTGATTGTCTATGTGATTTGGAGTTGATAGAGAGTGTGCAATTTATGCTCAACAAATCTGGTTTAAACCATATTGCCACTCTAAATCTACGAACCTACAAATCCCTCATGTTGGAGTTCTTGAGTTCTTTTTCCTACCACACACCTCCCACTCCTGAAGCCGGACAGTATCTTATCAGCGCAGCAACTTTCAGATTATTCAACACATAGTATACCATGAACCAAGAAACTCTAAGTCAGATACTCCACTTCAACCATGGCGAGGGTGTGAATTACATAATTCCCACTGATGAAGATTGGACAGAAAGATCGTTCACAATATGGGAAGGCTTAACCAGTAGTCATGTTAATGATTGGGTTGAACTTCTATCCACCCATATCCACAACACGTGCACCCGTTATTTTCATCGTGTATTAGCCAATACAGTGTTCGGGAGAGCTAACAATAACAAGGTAAATTCTAAGGAAATGTATTTTCTGCACTGCACTTTTACTCCTGGTGTCCGTATAAATGTCGCTCTGTTCCTTCTAAGCCATATTCAGTCTCTCATATTAAGGAACTCCAGCACTTCACCTTTATGTATAGGGGGAATAGTGACCGCTATAGCCCACTATCTGAATTTGTAAGACAGGTTGCAATATCTGCCTTCATGGCCAGCTGAGTTTTTGGATATCGAGTACTGCCAGTATAGCCATATTGCCAAAGCAAGAAGGGATAGAAGGTACAAGCTCATGGTGCGGAACAAGGTGGTTCCCAATATTATTCTGCCAAATCCGGCTATTACAAGGATTGACGTCGCTGAAAATTGGCGTTATGATCTCGGTGCACCAGCTTCTGGAGTACATGTGCAGAATAATCAAGAAGGTGCATGTAATGCAGTACCCGCAGTAAATCAACAGTAAGTGCCCCATCCAGATCTCCACCCTCAGAAAGAACAAGCAGAAAATGACCCTTAGCTAGCCACAATTAAAGCCATTTATGCATCACTTCTTCTATAATATCAACAGAAACAAGAACTAGTGTAAATGATGCAAGAATTGCAACGCGATAATGCTTATTAGAACCACCACGACATTTCGGATCAGACCGATGAAATGCGCCACTTTTTGTTTCGTGTTGAAGGCCTGCATGCATATGTTTACAACACTGGTGCGGAACCTCCTAGACTTAGAGGAGTAATGACCAGAGGAGGTGGAGTAAAGACACGAGGTGGAGCGTCCAGCAGCAAAAATGTCAGAAACAATGAGGAATAATCTTGTTTTCTTGTTTTCTTATTTTCTTAGTTTCCCGTTTGTTTTCTTCTCTCACTTTCGATTGTGACATTGGGGACAATGCTCAGTTCAAGTGTAGGGGACGGAACCTTTGTTTTTAATTCCTATTAAGTTAAATTTGAATTTGTGTTATTTCCCTTTCCGTTTCAATAAAAAAATCTTGTCAGATTGATTTCAATTGAGCAATCATATTTGTAGTTATTTATACTTCCATACTATTCTTGAACCATAACTATTTTTTTAACTTGACGCGTTGCTCGGTACATTCGAAAAGTATATAGGTTGCTCACAATTAGGCTACGTTAGAATTTTGAAAAAGATTCGACAAAAACAATATCTCCTTGACACCTAAATCTTCCAAATTATGCGAGATCAGTTTGAGTACTTATGATGCCGAAACCTTAAGTTTTAGTTTTAGGTCAACCCTGAGTAGTTTATACTAACAGCCGACATCGCCTTATTCACAAACTACGTAGGGAGCCGATGAATATAAGTGATTGATCTTAATAAAAATTTTAAGCATCATGTTATAACAGGGGATGCGCTAATTAAGTTAGGTGACCATCACCAGGTCATTTAGTCCAACAATTGTGGAACCTACAAAAACTAATGTAACAACCTATTGTAAGTCGGTTCAGTGGTGTCTGGTGCTGAACTTGGTAGGGCAGACTACGGTTCGATCCCTCGGGACTTACAATCTGGGAAAGCAAAAGGGTTACCAACCTGTGTACCAGAACCCCGTGAATAAATGACCAAAATCACTAACCGGCTACTCTACTATGTGCATGCGAAAAAGTTAAAGGGCTTAATGTGTTTGCACTAGTTGAAACCGGTTGATTTCGAACAAAAAGAATTAGGTTGAGCTATGATAACATGATTCAGACTGGTTTGCATAGGGTAGAGGATTTTGATCATATTCTATGGTCTCATGTTTTTACTGTATCGTTAGTGTTGAAACCTAATTTCATCTTTCTAATGTAATGCCCCTCAACGACTTATGATTCAAGTTGTGTTGTGTGATTGTGTCAGAAACCGTGTGTTAAACGATTTTTATTCAATTATTTTCTTGAGGACAAGCAAAGGTTCAAGTGTAGGGGAGTTTGATAACCCAAAAATGTACCGTATATTTGAATCAATTTACATGAATTTTACCCGCATTTTATTTAAATAAAATTAGTCTTTATTCGTATTATGCGGGTATTTTCTATGTTTTCATGTATTTAATGTTTACAAGGCATGTACGAAAAATGTCACAAAAAATTGAGTGAATCGAGCTTAAAATCCATAAAAAGAGCAAAATATGCAAGATGTGGTGTGATAGCAAAATGCCAGTATGAGAAGCAAGGCCCGAAGAAAAGAAAAGAAAAAGAACACAAGGCCTAGCCCAAGACACGCTACTTCTCACTAGTCTAGCTTGTGTGACGGTCGTCACACACTCCCTCTAGCAACCATAATGGTCGATACAACTTACGAAGAAAAGCTTCCTCATGAAGGAAGCACGTCACAGACGTCACAACAACCCTAGCGACCACCACGGAGATGATTTAACTTGCAGAAAACTCCGGAAAGAGCGAGGAATTCATGTAATGATTCCTATTTTCCAGCCAAATGCCAACTCTATAAATAGAGAGCGAGAAACCTCATTTGACTCCTCCTTCTTTTTCACTTCGCTTTGTCGTTACTCTGTTGAAATTTTCCAGTGAAATTTTTTCAGTTTTATTTTCTTTTTTCGATCAGTTTCATTTACTTTTCCCAATTCAATTATATTTTCTCATAGCAGTTTTCACATTGGAAATTGCTGTGAACTTTTGCTGGTTCTAACATATGGTTCTAACCTTATGTTAGCACCGAGCTTTTATTTTCTTTCTTGAATTTATTTTTGGAGAAATTAAAGGTAGATCTCACCGAACTGTGGGAGACACCTGACAATTAAGGATTTATTTGCAATTTCGTTTTCAGGTTTATTTTTAAAGCTTTAATTTATTATTGTCAAAATTGTCTGCAATGCTTGGGTTTCTTTTGTCTGATGTTATTTATTACCGTTGAGCTGTTATTGAATTTTATAATATGCTACGCTAAATTAGTTTATCGATATTTAAGGTCATATAGCCGGCAGGGTTTAGCAATATCATTTGAACAATTCTTTTTAAAAGAACAATTTTCCGGTTTCAATTACCAATTTTAATAACCAACTGTTTATTTACGAGAGTAAAATATAGATACAAGTTATGATCAATAAAAAGAGAGTTTGAGATAATAACTGGGCAATGGTAATTGTGCATTAACTTAAAATACAACGAGAGCGCTTTTAGGTTAATTAGATCTTATTTGTTTTCAAAAACTATTTTTAAACTTTAAATAATACAACGAGAGTGCTCACTTAGGTTTAATTATAGGATCTGAATCAATAAACACGAGAGTGTGAGAAGAGGGTTTTCAAACAAATATTTTTTATTGAAAGCTGTTTTAGTAATCCGATTGTGTCAATGAATTACTAAGTCTCTGAAGCCCGACCATTACTTACCGATATCCCCCCTTGAATTTAAACTAGATTATATTCAATTATGTTCCCTAAAACCCCAAATCAATTATATTATTAGTCTTAGATTTACGTAGTAACCTAAGATAGCGATAGTTCGATATTTAGTCCTTTGGGATTTGATAATCTTTAAAGCTACACGCAATGGGACTGTATACTTCCGGTCTAGATTTCTTAAGACACACAAAGTCGCGATCAACAATAAGATTTTCCTTCCATGCCCTGGAAACAGTGATTCCCACAAAAATGTTTTGTCTTATCTCTTGAATTATGTCACATATCCTAACACTCTCAGAAGTTTGCATTTTTCACTGCAGCTTTAGCCACCCAACTTGAGTTTGCGTATCTGTTGCCTAAAACCCTAGCACATGTATGCTTGTAAAATATGGTTTTTATAACATAAGTATGCTTATAGCCTACTTTTGAGAAAAGTATTAAAAATCCACACTTGGTCCTACATTCAACTCTTACCCTGTAGCTATCGTTTTTCACAAAGGTTATTTCCCTACCATTTAATGCGGACCACTCACGTATATCCTCCATAAAGTCATCTAGGGAATTGAATTCCATGCCCCACTAAAATTTAAAATTCTCATCGAAATTTTCTCTCTTAAACTTTTTAAACTTAGGGGCTTTCTCATCATCTAAAATATCTGGATCTGAACTATCAAGGTTATTGTAACGCCCCGAATTTAGTTAATTATTTAATTAAATTATAAGGAATTGTTTATTGGAATTATCGAAGTTGGGATTTATCGGCATTATTATAAGAGGCGTGTTGGACTGATAAGTTGATTGGAACTATTAAAATTAAATTCGGATTATTTAGTCGTTGAGTTGGAGAATTATTATTAGAAATAATGATTGATTATTAGAATATTATTCATTTAGTCGAGTTTAAATTATTGTGCGAGGAATAGCAAAAATTGGAGGTGTGAATAAGAGGTCCAGTAGATTATTATTATTATTATTATTATTATTGTTTTAAGTTGGAATTATATGTAAAGAGAAGAAAAGGTTAGTTATTAGGTTAGATGGAAAAGCAAGGAAAAAAAGAAAGTTATAGGTGAGGAAAAGAGGAAGAGGAACAAGGTTTGGAGGTTAGCCGCCGGAAGAGGAATTGCAGACCGGAAATCCAAATCCGAATTCGACCAGAAAATTATAGAGAGACCGTCAATCCAAGGTAAGAGTGGGGTTTAATCTATATAATCGGGTTTATGATAAATTGTATGTGGGATAGGGTGCATGAAATCTGCCATGGATTATTTGTCGTGATTGTGTTGTGTTGATTCAATGAAATTAGTTGTTGTTGTGGTCATAATTGTTGTTGTTGTTGTGTTGTTATCTTGGATACGAGTAGTGATTAATTAAGTTGGTATTAATGGTCTCTAAATAATTAAGATTTGTGTTCCGGCATAAAAGAAATTGGATTGACGCCATAAGAGAACCTGAAATTGGAGAAAATTTGGATTTAAGGAAAATTGGTGGCTCCCCGTTTGAAGCCCTACAGACCAGCAGGGACGCACTTAGAATAGGTGCCGATCGGCATTAGGAAGGAGGAGTATGCCACTCGGCATACTGTATGTTGTGGCATAGGAATTTTGATGACCGACGTCACACATTAACCATGCCCTCCTTGTTTTAATTATTTCAATTTCTCTAACTTTTGTTCCTTTAACTTAATATTATATACACATTTTATATATAAATATAATATATACATGTTATATAATATATATATATATATATATATATATATATATATATATATATATATACATATTATATAATATATACATGTTAGTGGTATTAATTGAATAATAATAAACTGCAGGTGATATATGAATATAGATGTAGGGAATATATTTAAAGTAGCAGAATATATATACGGTAGTAATAATAATTGTAGTGTTGATAAAATAAGCAATAATACTAATAGTTGGTTTATTAATAGTAGAGATATTTTGTAGTCGGTTTGGAGTTGATAATCAGCAGGTTGATGACATAACATAGGTATAGTAACATAAGTACTTTATAATAGTATCAGTGACTGTTTTAGTAATTTTAATAGTAGGAGTTTGTTAAATAGCAGTAGTAATGATGAAGTAGTGAGTTAACAACAAAAATATAGTTTTGTAGTAATCGAGGATTAATGACAGGAAACGAGATAAAAAGGAACAGTGGAATTAATAGTAAGTAAAGTCGACGAACTTAGTTCCGAATCGTAGTATTAGTAACTTTAAGCGGTAAAATTGATTAACCGGAACTAGTTAGAAATTGTCGGAGAAACTCGTATATGCGTGTAGTTATTATTGGTTGCAGGAAGAATTGGGACAATGTCGCGTATGTCGAATATAGCGGGTATCTTATTAATGGAAAATCAAGTAGTTGATTAATTAACTAATTTAGTGGAAGAAGTTTAATAAATAAGTAGCGTTAGCATTAAATAAGATATTTTAAGCGTAGATTCGTAACAGTTAAGTTGTGTAGTATTTGTCGTAATGTTTTCTTGAATTGTTGTTGTTAGTAACTTGTTGTTGATATGTTGATGAAGTTGTAAGCCTATGGACAATGTTGATTAAGTTGGATCGTCCCGGTTTATGGATATGTTTGGGTTGTAGGTCGAACGACCAATGTTGGATTAACTTGACGCAATTGATTCATGTTTAAGTTGTTGTTGTTGTTATTGATGTTGTTGTATGTCATTCATAGCGTCGCATACATTTCATGATTAAGTTTATCTTGATGGCACCACGTTTAAGGCTTATGCCTTGTTAATGCCTCGATAAAATTACATATGTTTAAGTTGTGTTTAAGTTGGGAGTTCTGCTCCAAATGGTACCACATGCATTTTCATAGTTGAGTCGCATATTGAGTCGCATGTTAAAGTTTTTGTTACTAAACGTTGTTATAGTTGTGAGTTGTTGTTGCTATAAGTCATTATAGTTGTGATTTGTTGTTGTTATAAGTTGTTGTTTCTATAAGTTATTATTGTTGTGAGCTATTGTTGTTATATGTTGTTGTTGCTATAAGTCGTTATAGTTGTGAGTTGTTGTTGTTATAAGTTGTTGTTGTTTTAAGTTGTTGTCGCTATAAGGTGTTATTGTTATAAGTTGTTATTGTTGTAAGTTGTTGTTGCTATAAGTTGTTGTTGTTATTAAGTTGTGTTAGTTAAGTTGTTACGTTGATTGAATAAGTGTCTTGTTGTTGTTACTAAGTGATTTGTTGGTTGTTGTATAGTTGTTGTTATGAAGTGGTGAAATTTGTATGATTCTGATCTAATATATTGTTTATATACAGCTGCTTATATTGGTTGATATCTCACCTCTTCTGTTGTGATGTTGCCTCTACGTGGGTAACGTGCAGGTAATTGAAGAATGGAGATTTAGTCACTGTTAATTCGAGTCGGGTTTGCTCTGATACGTAACATTCGGGGGATAAACGCTAGTTGTTTAGTTATTTTGGTTTTAATGTTGAAATAACTATGTTGATACATGAAAAGTGTTTTGTTTATTTTAAAATGGTTCGGTTCATCCGAGTTTATGTGTTATGTATCTATGATAGCATGATGTTGTGATTAAGTTGAATTGTAATACTCTAATTGTTTATTGAAAAAAAATTTATAACTCTGATTTTCATAATAATTATCGGGGGTAGAATTGGGGTGTTACAGTTATCAGTTACATATTCATAATCATCCAATTTTTTATTTTGGGAACCACTCAAATAACCCTCTACTGAAGGTGCTTCATTAATAGGTGCCATAACATCAATACCTTTAAACCCATCTTGGATAGTAGGGGCACGTTCATCCTCACTATCTCCCAAACCTTCAGGTCCTTCTTCATCAGATATATCCATCTCAACTATCTCAGTCACACACCTAGGACTTCTTACTGACAATTCAACATATCTTACATCGTGCTCCACAAACATTTCCCCATCAACCTCATTGGTACAAGCATATATGCTACAAAATCATAACAATCATCATCCTTCCTAATCTGAAAAAAGTTAGCATCTATTTCAATTATCTTCGCCATGTCCTATAAATCCCTTGCGTGTAACCCCACCCAGCCAACATCCCATGATCACTAACCATGGTCCACTTCTCAATTTGAATCCTAGAAACTAAGTTCGACACACCTCCCCTATATATCATAACCCAATCATTTAACCTCTCAAATTCCCATCCATGGTGGAACACAACATTGAAAATATGGTTATTCTAAAATTAGCATCGAAAACAATTAAAACCTAACATTCATCTAAACATTGTTAGTTCAACGCAAATGGTGAAAAAACGAACCTTTTAACTTTCAAAAACCTCTACTCTTTCTTCATGCATCTCCAGATGACCTGGTTGAGTAGTTTCATTCGCTTCCTTAGATTGACTTGCTTGAAACACGTTTATATGACAGGAGGATAAAATATATATATGTTAAATAGATATGTGAAACACTGATTATTTTTTTTAGGTTTTTCAATTTTATATCAAAATATTCATGTTTCAAATTAAAAGAAAGAGGAGGCACCACATATGTTGACGCATGTATTCAAATTTACACTTCTGTTCTACGGATACTGCGTATGGACCATCAATGGCGTCAATATCTATAATATCTCCTCTTTGCTTCATAATTTTTTATTTGAAATATGAATATTTTGATATATTATTAAGAAAGATAGTTGTTGTGGTAATAAAATGGATAAACTTAGTTATTGTGGGAAAAGAAAATGAAATACTTGTTAATTCAAATTTTAGAATAGATTACTATTGAAATTTATCTTATTTATTTTTCTAGTTATTTGTATTTATCACTAAATTGGTTGTGTGTAAAATCTATAAATATGGTTAGGGTTGGTCGTTGTGGATCATGTAGGGAATCCTTCTTAATTATCTTCATCCACTACATCTGCCATTATCATGGCCAAGCCAAAGTCATATAACCAACCTATAGTAACCCACATTTACAAGCTTAGCATCACCTTTATAACATCACACGTGAGAGGATTCTTTGATGGATGACTCAAACAAGACTATAGGGGACTCGATAATGTATTCATTGGATTTGTGAATGAACTGCATATATAATTAAATTAAACATTTATGAGATCCCATCATATACATATGCATGTTAGTTGTAGTTTTCTTTGAGAGGGATATTTTTGTTGTAATTGTAATTATTTGCGCTTATTAATATTTTTGTTGAAGGTTATCAAAGGCTTGTTCCATCTATTATGCAACTACTCGAAAGGAAAGTTTGATGACCCTCGTTATTGATGCAATGTGTCATTTCATACAACGAAGGAGGATTTGAGTTTCTAAATTGAATACATGTATGTGGAGTTGTCATGTTATTTGATAATTTACCATAATTTTTAAATACTAAAAAATATGCATGCAATAGAAGTTGATCTACTAGAAGTGAAAAGAGACTAAACTCACACAATAGATGATAAATCAACATTATTTGAGATAATTGTCACATTTAAAGTTTCATAATATTTCGAATATGTTTTTTTTTCATTGCATAAACTTGTATTTTTTTTTTAAAGTAGGTTATTTCGTGTAAGATATAGAAAAACTATATACAATAAGGTATATTATATGGTGAAATCCCTTAAAATTAGGATAATTTACTTTTAATAATTTATTATACTAATGAAAGTTTAACACATAAAGTAAATTTGTAAACTTAATTCATCCCGTGATTTTTCCACTACATGTGGATCCTTTATGTTAATTGACGCTTGCATCGTTGATTTTTATGTTGTTTTATTTTGTTACATTAATTTTATTTTAACTTTTAAAATTTATATTATTTTTTTTTGGTCCAAAAATTATGAAAAAAATTTTAAAAATATTTCTTATCGTTTTACACTTCATGTAATTTTCTGAGAATTTTATTTTCTGTTTTACTATTTTTCCTTAATTTTTTCCTTTTCGTGCATTTTAATTAGTTTAAAAATACTTTTATGCACTAAACAATTTTGAAATTTTTTTATTATATGATTCAATTGGTCTATGACCTATGTTAAGTGACATATCCGTATCATTAGTGTCATTTCAACTTTTTTACAAAAAAGTTTGGAAAAAATGTCAACGATATAAGCATTAGTTAACATAGGACCCACATGTAGCGAAAACAACATAAATGACCAATCAGTTACAATTAAATAACTTAAAGGACCCTGAGGTGATTTAGCCAATTTTTAAAATCACATATTCACTAAAACCTTGGGATGTTAGATCTATGTCTTTTTTCATTTAAATTTTTTTTAAATATCCTCTTTTTCATTCAATATAAAATTTATTATTCACATCTAATATACTAACATATTACAATTTAAAAATTAAATTATATATTATTTTCTTGATTTTATTTTTATTCTTTAAAATTTTATATTAATATGTAATTTTAAAATTTTAGTTTATATGACAAAATTTTATTAATATACGTTATAAAGAATAAATTACTCATAAATTTACAAAAGTAGTGGTATATATATATATATATATATATATATATATATATATATATATATATATATATATATATATATATATATATATATATATATATATATATATATATATGATAAATATTTTTTCTGGCAAATTATAAAAGTATAATTTTATTAATATACTTTATAAAGAGTAAATTACTCACAAATTTACAAAAAGTAGTCTATAGAATAGATTGAAAGTATGGCGGGAAGTATAATAGGAATTGGTCAAGAGTCGTCTCATGAAGATTGGTGTCAGAATTCAGATGAGAGGATTGAGTTCGATTTCAGTGAGATTTGTTCTCTGTAAGTTTCAGCTTCAAGGAACAAACAAGCACTTAGATCGGTGCGGTTTTAGGAAGCGTCTAAACACACTTAACTCGCATTGATCAATCAAGTGCTTTACCGCCACTCCTTAAGATTACTTGTTGTATGCCAAATACGATTCTGCTTCCCCTTTGTACTACCCGATTCTTGACTTGCTTATATATATATATATATATATATATGCCGTGTGTGATAAATATCTTTTTCTTGCAAATTATAAATGTATAATTTTATTAAATACTTTATAAAGAGTAAATTAGTTATAAATTTACAAAAAGTAGTCTATATAATGGATTTAAAGTAGGACGGGAAGTGTTGCTGCGGTAAAGCGGCAAGTAAAGAGTTGGTATTATTTTTACCGGGTGATATATACCGGTTAGGTTATATCGTATTGTGTCCACAGAGATTGGTTATTGATTCGTCGTTCGACAATTCTACCGTTAATGAGTTTGGGATTAAAAGAAATGAAAATAAAAGACAAAAAGTAAATGAACAAAAAGTATAAAGGATAGACAGCTTATCCGGAACGAATGTAAACTACCCGTCACAGACTTAAATCTACCACCCATGTCATACTCAGCCTATGATACTCATCCGTGTCATCACATACCTCTCACAACCTAAGTTATTTCTAACCCAAATTGAGAATCCTCCCGAATCATCTCAATATCATGTCTGGCCTACCTCAACAACACAGAAGTCAACTGCATCACCTCCATACCCATCTTTGGCATACTTCACCAACGCAGAGGCATTAAGTTCAGATACTCTATAGTGAATGTTAGCTCTAAACCCATTTCTAGCATTCAGAAACTAACAGATAATCATCCTAGGTAAGAATCTAAGCAATCTATCTCTATTAAAGCTCAAACCCCTAACATAGAGTAAAAATCCAAGACAATCACCAACACAGATTCGTAAAGAAACTTTATACAACATCAAGGGCGACAAATATACATGAGTTAGATTAGATATACATAAAAAAATCCAACAAAAGAGATTACAAAGAGAAGAGAAGAAGAGGAACCAAACATTTCTTGGTTTGTCAACACCAATCGACGAGGGATTCGACTCCGGATCATCCAAATGCAAGCTCCAATGTTGTTTTCCAAGCAAATCTATAAAAAAAATGATGTTGATGGTGTTGGGACTCAAAAATATCCAACCCATAACCTAAAAATATGTTTTTAGCCCCTTTTAAAGAATTCTGAAGTCGTAGGGCGCGCTAAGCGCGGTCTGTGATGTTCAACATCTTGTTTTTGCCATATCTTGAGAACCGTAACTCGGAATTGCGCCCGATTTGAAGCGTTGGAAAGCTTATTAAATTTCCTATCTAACCACGACAAAATATCAATCAAATTGATGATTTTTATTCTTTGATTTTGAGCTTTATTCGTTGATGAGTTGCTCAAATCGCGCGTTTGAAGCCGTGTCTTCGACACTTTATTACTCAATGCTCCAATTATGAATGAATACCTATAAAAGATATGAAAAATTGTCAAATGATACAATATTTACACAAAAACTCAATTATTCTATTATGTACACATTTATACAAAAATCGGGGGATTTATTCGAAGAATATCAACAAAAGAGCGGATAAGTGCCACAAAATGTATATACAAAATAATTACATTTTGGCACTTATCAGGAAGTACAAGGTAGAGCTCGACCAAGTACGATACAAAAGGAATTGGTCAAGAGCCGTCTCATGAACATTAGTGTCAGAGTTCAGATGAGAGGATTGAGTTCGGTTTTAGTGAGATCTGTTCTCCGTAAGTTTCCACGTCAAGGAACACACAAGCACTTAGGTAATAATATCTTTCTCCGTCAATAGAAAATGTGTCATGAAATTACAGAGGTCATGAAATGTGTTTCTTTATTAAATCTTCTTTTCACCACTTAATATAATAATTTCTTTGATTATCCTATCATAGGTTATGTTCGTCGCCTCTCTTTTTTTTATTTGATTGGTTTTAATCCCAAGAAAAAAAAGGCGATGTTGTGCTATACTCCAGTGATCTCTTTCTTACCGAGGCAAGCAAACTCTCATCGTGTCCCAGATCACATTCCATAAATCTAAAGGGGAAGCCTACTCATCCATCAGCTCCTCTCGTAGATCAATACAATTTTAGGAAGCGTCTAAGCATAGTTAACTAATGTTGGTTAATCAAGAGATTTGCCGCCGCTCCTTAAGGTTATATGTTGTATGTCAGATACGATTCTGCTTCCCCTTCGTACTACTCGATTCTTGCTCGGCTTTCTTCCGGCTTGTATATATATATATATACCATAAATATTTTTTTCTTGTAACTTATAATTGTATAATAAATATATTTGATTTATTATATTCAATAATTTTAGACATAAAAACTTTAAATATATTTTTTTCTTTAGTTTAATTTTCTATATTTTTATATTTATTATTTATTAAAACTTTTAATTTTTGTGCATTTTGCTAATAGATGTAGATATGCAATTCAATCATTCATCTATTATTTGGACTATAATTTTAAAAAATTATTAAAAAATAATTTAAATTTGTCATGTAAATCGATGAATGTGGGCTCCTTTTTCTATGTGAAGGAAAACTTAAAAATGACTAGTTCATTTGTCTCACCTATTTAAGTAGAGAGTGTCAATTTAGAGAGAAAATAAGGATTCAAAATAGAGAAAAGAAGAGAGAACTTATTCTCATTTTTTCTACACCAATCTCACTAAATCGACGATCCTTGATTCGTTAGTCGTCGGATCAAGCTCAAATTTGAAGGAAATGTTTATAACACCTATATTTAACTTTTGACTGTGGAGATCTTCAAAATAAAGTATGAGCTGAGCGATAATTGCTTCACACTGAAGCTGCAGATTTGGGTAATTTTTCAGCTTTTTGGATTCTTTATTTTGCTTTATGGTTTGTGGTTGTTATCATTATTTTATTAATCACTTTAAGATTATCTTGTACCCTTCATTGATTATAGTGGAGCTATTTTTTGGTTTGGACGATTTGTGCTTTTTACTTTCATATTTAGGGTTTCCCACATTAAAAATATCAGTATTTTGTGTCTTTTTTTGTTCGGTTAGTCATCTTACATGTTTATTGTTGATCTTCAAGGTTACTACAAGGGTTAGAAATTTTATATCCATTGTGTATTATTATGTTATTTTGTCTTAATTTCCCGTCAGGGTAACATCAAAGCTCTTGATTAAGGGTTATTTTATGTTTGAATGATAAAGTCAAATACAAAGACGAAGATGATATTGTTGAATGATTATAACTATCATTTATGGAAGGACAATATGAAAGACTTAGTACTTGTTAAAAAACTTACATTTATCAATTTTTAGTTTTGAAAAGCCGAATTTTGTGTCTGATGAAGAATGAGAGTCTGAACATAAATAATTATGTGGTTTTATTCGACAATATGTAAAAGATGGTGGTTACAATCATATTGCTAATGAGACAAATGAAAAAACTTTGTGGGAGAAGATAAATTCCTTATATGACTCTAAATCAGGGAATAATAATTTTTTGTTGAATAGCTTCATAAGTTTGAAGTCTAAGAATGAGACTTCTCTTTCAGATCACTAGAGTGAATTTATAGGGATCATATATCAGATGTCTGTAATGGGAATTAAATTTGATATTGAACTTTGAGACTTTTTTATTGCTATCTTTACTAGAGTCTTGGGAGAAGTTTTAGGTTTTTATCACAAGTTCTTCTCCTAGAGATGTTGTTTCTTTCAAAGCGTCTAAGAGTGGTATTATTAACGAGGAGATGAGAAGGAAGGAACAATGTTCTTCATCTCAATCTGATGTACTTGTCACTGAAAAACAGATATACATTGGAATGCAATTATTTCTTAGAGGTCTCAGATATACATTGAATTCCCCCCTTTAATTTGATCTCAATGCATATGCTTGATGGTTGTGGTTATGACAATCACTTTCGTTCTTGAAAACAAAAATTCAACAAAATTAAATTGGTTGTGGCTATAGGGGAGAAGCTTTATAAATTGTATTGAACAAAAACTTTGTTTTCTAGGGACAATGTGAATGCTATCGACATGGAAGCATCTTTGTGGCACCGAAGACTTATTCATATTAGTGAAAAGGGGCTGAATACTTTGGCCAAAATGGATATTCTTCCTGGGTTAAATAATACATATTTGAAGAATTGTTATCATCGCATGACTGGTAAACAGACTATAGTATCTTTCAAGAGACATCTTTCCTCAAGGAAGTCAAAGTTGCTTCATTTAGTATATTATGATGTTGGTGGTTAATTAAAGGTAAAATCCTTTAGCCCTTGAAGGCAAAAGTACAAATGTTGGATAAATTCAAAGGATTTCATGCTTTGTTAGAGAGGCACACAGACGAGAAGCTGAAATGTGTTCATTCTTATAATGGTGGTGAGTATTGTGGACCATTTGATGCCTATTGCAAGCATAATGATATTGTACATGAAAAGACTCCTCCTAAAACTCCTCAATTGAATGGTTTAGAAGAGAGGATAAATCAAACACTAATTGAGAGATTAAGGTGTGTTCTCTCTGAAATTAAGTTGCCAAATAATTATTGAGGTGAGTCACTTTACACGGTGGTGCATGTTCTTAGTCACTCTCTTACTGTTTCTTTGAATGGTGAATTTCCAGACAAGATTTGGTTTGTAAAGAATGTCAAGTATTATCATTTGAGAGTCTTTAGCTTTACATATTTTGTGCATATTCCAAAGGATGAAAGATCCAATTGGGATGCAAAGTCAAAACAATGTATATTCATCGGCTATGAGCAAGATGCGTTTGGTTATAGTTTGTATAATCCTGTAGAGAAGAAGCTTATCTGAAGCCGCAATATAGTATTCATGGAAGACCAAAATATTGAAGACATTGATAAGGTAGAGAAGGCTACACCCAAGAAAAATATCAGTGTTCTAATGTTGATCCACTTCGGTTACCTAATCATAATCTAGATGTTATCAGTGGTGATGATCAAAATGGTGAGTCATATGACTATGTTGATGATCAACAACTTGTAGATGAGGTAAAAATGTCAACTAATGATGATGAACGCGAGAATGATATGTCATAAGATGAGAATCTTGGTGAAGCTACAAAATCATCTCAAGTTCAACTTAGGAGGTCTAGCAGGTAGAGACAACCTTCTACAAGGTATAATTCTGATGAGTATGTGACCTTGATCGGTGAGGATGAACCTGAGTGTTTTCTGTGACACCCCGATTTAATTCAGAAATTAAATAAATAGGAATTTAATTATTTAATTAATTAAAGACTTGAATTAATTATATTTTTGGAATTTATGGGATTAATTGAAGAAAAGAAGAGATGGAGGTGTGAGGTGTAATTAGGGGTGTGAGGAGTAAATTACACTACACTTACTAATTACCATTTGTTTTATTTTATTGGAATAAATAAAGGATTATTAGAAGGAATATAAAAAGGAAAAGAAAAGAAAATAGGTCTTTTTGGAGAAAAGCTATTATACGTAGAGTTGGAGAAGAGAAGAGAAGAAGGAAAACCTAGAAGCGTCAGAATCTCGAAGAACCCACAAGGTAAGGGGTGATTTCGATTGGTTATTGCTTATTATAGGTTTTGATGTTAATATTATAGATCATGGCATGTTAGGAATCTGTGTTTAGGAAATTCTAGGTTTCCATGGATGTATACCTAATAGTGTCAGTTGGTGTCAGATTGAGTCTGATTGTGTCAGAATGTGTATGGAATGTGATTAGAGTGTCAGTAGATGAAAATAGATGATGGAAATATGTTGTTTGATGAGATAGATGATGAAAAATGATGTGTTTTAGTGTTCCCATGATTGGAGTTCGTATGGGTATGTTTGAGTTTGAATGGAAATGGATGAATGTCAAAAGTGCGGAAATGGCTTTTAACACGTGGAACCGGTTCGTGATGACGGAACCGGTTGCCCTTGAAAATTTATAAAAACTGAAAATACACGGGAACCGGTTCGTATGTGACGGAACCGGTTCCATACATTTTCCAGCAAGGAGGTTTTGGGACTTTTCAGAACCGGTTCTATGTGGCGAACCAGTTCCAACTTAAATTTTGAAAAATGTCAAACTTTGAAAATTCATAACTTTCAAACCGTAAGTCCGTTTTGAGCGCCGTTTTGGACGTTATTTTCTAAATTTAAAGCTCTATTTTATGAAATGAAAATATTTTCCAAAACTTGAAATTATTTTGAAAATGGGCCAAATTCCGAAATAGATGACTCTTGACTGACGCATATTGATGTGTATGCAGTAGAGATCCTGTGGTGATGGATATATTGATACAGAGTGAATGTAAAGCGTGTTAAGCTGTTGTTATTTGTGTGCATGATGGTTGGATCATCATGTTTTTGGGTTTGATTCGGTTTATGATAATTGGTGTAGTCATGATTGTATTGATATCATGTGTTTGTTGGTGTTGTATATGACTGATGGCTTTTGACCCTAATTGTCGATGTTGTGATGAATTGTTCATGATAGGAGATTGTATCATGTTGTGGGTGATGAGGGTGTATGATGTCTGAGGTGGTCATAACCTGTGTTGATGTATGCATGATTGGTTGATATATCATGTTGATTGATTTGCATGTTTATGCTGGTGTTAGATGTATGCATGATTAGTTGATATATCATGTTGATTGTTGAGATTCAGTTATGTTCAATGAATGTATACATAGACTGATTGATGTTGCATGCTAGTGATGTGCGTGCATATGCATTGTTTGGTGAAGTTAATTCCCATTGTGCGGAATTTGACTTGGATTGCCGATAACCGATACCCGAGTGAGGATGGGTGGTTAGCCGGATTCGTGTCCGAGTGGTTATGGACGAATCGATGGTACCGTATCCGGTTGATGAATGGATCGTGTTGGGTGACTTGGTCACGAGTCGGTACCGCATGCATTGAGTCTGCATTATATTTGTATGGAATAGTAACATGTTAGGATGTCTTCCAGTGTTACTATTCTCTGATTGATGATTGTTGTGCATGATGATTATATGGTTGTAATTGTGTATTGAATCTGGAGTTATGTTGAAATGGGTGGATTAATATGCTTGAAATATATTGTTAATTGAGAAGCTTATAATATGCTTTAATTATGAGAAGTCTCACCCTTACTTTACCATTTCAGATTAAAGTTAGCAGCTGAAGAGTCGGTGAGGATGGCTCTAGAGCTCATCGTTTAGTCCGCGTGTCAGTGTCATGCTCTGATTAGATTGTAACACTGGGGAACGTTAGATGAGGAATTAGACTTGGTCTATTATTTATTTAAAACTTAGTGGGAATAATGTTGATTGAATTTATTCCGTTTTTTTGGTTATGGTATCTTTCCGCTGTGTAAGACATGGTCTTAGCTTGATTTAAAATTAATTGGAAATGTTGATCCTCAGTGTAGCATGGCTACTGTTTGAATGAAGGTTTATTCTATTTATTAGTTGTGACATCCCGTGATTACCGTGTTAAACTCTGATTAAAGATGAATTACATGTTAATTTAATTAATATATTCGGGGTATTTAGATGGGGTGTTACATTTTCAAGAGGACATCGAAAGTGATGAAAATCAGAAGTGGTTGGATGTAATGCATGACGAGATGAAGTCATTGCATGATAATTACACGTATGATTTAGTGAAGTTGACTAAAGGTAAAAAGGCATTGGAAAACATGTGAATTTATAGAGTTAAACATGAGATCAACTCTAAGTCTCCAAGATATAAAGCCAGATTAATGGTAAAAAAAATCTGTCAAATAAAGGGTGTTGGTTTTAATGAGATTTTCTCACCTTTAGCTGCTACGATTGATTTTGAGGTTGAGCAAATGATGTGAAAACGGCTTTACTTCATGGTAATTTGGAGGAAGGGATCTACATGAAACAACCTGATGGTTTTCAAGTTAAAGGCAAATAAGATCTTGTTTCTAAATATAGTCTATATGGGTTCAAGCAAGCTCCAAAGAAATGGTACAAGAAGTTTGAGTTTGTTATGTGTGATCAAGGATACTAGAAGACTACTTCAAATTATTGCGTCTTTGTTAGAAAATTTTCGAATGGTGACTTTATTATCCTCTTGTTTTATGTTGATGATATGCTTATTGTAGGCAAAAATATTTCTAACATTAACAAGTTAAAGAAGAAGCTGGAGAGTCATTTGCAGTGAAAGACATGAAAGGAGATAAATAGATTCTTGACATTAGAATCATGTGTGACAAAAAAGAGAAGAAACTTTGGATTTCATAAGAACATTAGATCAAAAGAGTGCTACAAAGATTCCAAATGGAAAGTTCTAAGGAGGTAAACACTCCTCTTGCTACTCATTTCAAATTGAGTTCTAATCAAAGTCCTTCAAGTGAACATAAAACGTTTGATATGAAACGTGTTCCTTATGTGTTTGTTGTGGGTAGTTTGATCTATGAAATGATATATACAAGACCAGATAAAACACATGTTGTTGGTACAGTTAGTAGATTTTTTGTCAAATCTAAGTAGAGAGTATTAAAATGTTGTACAATGGATTTTAAGGTATCTTAGCGGTATTACTTGCATGAGGCTTTGCTTTGGAGGAGCTAAGCCTACTCTAGTGGGATAAAAAAACTCTAATATGGCAGGAGACATTGATTCTAGAAAGTCTACTTTAGGCTACATGATTAAATTTACAGGCGGGTTGTGGCTTGGCAATCCAAATTGCAAAAGTGTGTAGCATTGTCTACTACTGAGGTTGACTTCATTGTCATTACCGAAGCATGCAAAGAATTACTATAGTTGAAGAAATTTTTGCAGGAGATTGATTTTGTTCAAGACAAATATGTATTATTTATTGATAGTCAAAGTACTATTCAACTTGGTAAGAATCAGACTTTTCATAAGAGGTCCAAACACACTAATATGAGTTATCATTGGATACACGATATTTTGGATGCTAAGTTGTTGGAGTTAGATACAGTCCATACATATGATAATGATTATGATATGACGATTAAAGTGTTACCAAAAGATAAATTTGAAGCTTGTTGTGATATCGTCGGTTTGGCGATTTCCTCCACATTGTTGTGAGGGGGAGATTTATTGGGTTTGGGCTCCCTTCCTGTGTAGAGATAGACCCAAATATGAATAGCTCATTTGACTCACTTATTTAAGTGGAGAGTGTCAATCTAGAGTTAAGGGAAATAGTGAAAAAAAATAAGGATTCAAAAGAGAGAAAAGATTATAGAAATGCTTATTATGCATCAGTCTCACAAAATTGACGATCCACGATTCGTTAGTCATCAGATCGAGCTCAAATTTGGACGGCATGTTTGCAATACCTATATCTAATTTTTAACCACTAGGATCTTCGAAATGAAGTCTAAACTGAGAGATAATTGCTCTGCACTAAAGCTGTGGATTTGGATAACTTTTCAACTTTTTTTATTCTTATTTGTAAGCTAATTTGCTATGTGATTTGCGGTTGTTATCACTATTTTGTGAATCAATTTAAGACTCTCTTGTGCTGTCAATTGATTATAGTGAAGTTATTTATTTGTTTTGGATATCTGGTGGTTTTTACTATAATGATGAGGAATTTTCACATTAAAAATATCATGTTTTTTTTTTGTCTTTATTAGTTTGGTTTGTTTTCTTATATTTATTGTTGATCTTTAAAATTCTTAAAAGTGTAGAAAATTTTATACCTATAATATATTATTTTATTATTTTGTCTTAAATTTTCACATATTTGTATTATAATTTAAAAAATTATTAAAAAATAATTTAAATTTGTAATGCAACATGATTTAGAATTTCAATTAAAAAAAAAAATTTATCTTTGTTTGTTTGTCTAATACTTTAGTACTGAATGTTCATAAAATAATTTTTAACTATATTTTATTTATTGTTATAGTTATGATCATTTGTTCCTCATTATATAATTGTAAAAATTTGATTAATAAATTGTCTTAAAAAAGTATCAAAATTTATTCTTTTAATAAATATCAATAGGATAAAAGTTAACATAGATTTTCATCAATTAACATCATACATTTTTAATTTGTTTAAAGTCTTTCCATTTTTCTTTTTTCTTTTTTCTTTTTTTAATTTATTTTTAATGTGTATTACTTTCGGTTAGTACCAAAGACTTTTGGATTAATATTTTAAATATATATATATATATATATATATATATATATATATATATATATATATATATATATTATTTTAATTTACTGTCTTGATTTTATTTAAAAATCGAAATGATAGTTATTTTAAATGAATTCTTTTAATATAGTGTTATGATACTTTCCTATTTTAATTTAATTATCAATTACTCTTTCTGTTCCTTTTTAAACGTTCTTTTAGAAGAATTATTTTGTTTCTATTTAAGTGTTGTTTTTATAGTTTAATGTCATAATTTGTCAACTATATCCTTACTTTCTCAATAAATGAGAGAGGGTGTATGAGTAAGTTTATTAAGAAAAAGAAAATAAATGAGAGTATAATAGAAAAAATAAGTCTAACAATCTATTATCTTGATTAAAAAACTTTATGCTAAAATAACACTTAAAAACTAAAAATAAACGGAGGAAGCAATATTTTTCACTGTTTAGCGTAAAAGCCAACATATTTCTTCTATTACATAAATATTTAAGGGTATCAGACTAACTTTTCATTTACTTATTAACAAATAATTTAACTTCATTGTCATTCTCTTCACAAAAATCTAGGTGACTTTCATCAAAATTCTTTTAATATTAATTTAAATATCATCTATTTTCTATGTCAATTCTTCCAATATCAATTCGAACATCGTGTCTTTTCAAAATTTGATAAAACTACATCATCATATTTGAGATACGTAAATTATTACTGAAATGTTCACAAAAATAGAATTAATTTTAAAAAATTTCATAGAAATATTATTACGTACTATGGTCTATCACTTTTTCAATTTTTCGTCTTTTTCTTTTTTACGTAGTCTATTTTTTTTTTACAGAGTCCTAAAACTTTTTTCGACATGGTCTACATTATCTCATATAGGTTATTTCAACAATTGAAATACTATCTACTTTCTTGGATTAAAAGGAATGAGTTCATTATTCTAGGAGACTTTTTAAATATCTTCATTAAAGATGCTTCAAAGGTACATGTTAATTTTGCCAAAAAAACAAAAATACATGTTAACATTTGTTATTAACATTTTTCTTAATTATTGTATTCTAATTGGGAAATAGCTAGTTGGCAATAAACAATATATACTAATAAGGGTCCCAATACCAGTTGGTTACAACACTTAAAATCGTAACAGTGCCTAATACATGATTCTTTGCCTCCCAACCCCCAAGAAAAATAAATAAATGAGGATGAATACAAAAAAAGAAATAGAGAGGAACATGGGTCTATAACCCTCTAACCCAAGGGTTCTTGGGCTTATATATACCCAAGTCTTAGCCACAAACTTTTCACAACTTGAAAACAACAACACACAATATGGGTTCTTCATTTTGGACTGTGTGTTTGATTCTGGCTTCACTAGTATCTTCTTCATTCTGTGCTCTCCCAAGGAAGCCAGTGGATGTACCATTTGGCAGAAACTATTACCCTACCTGGGCTTTTGATCACATCAAATACTTCAATGGCGGTTCTGAGATTCAGCTTCATCTTGATAAATCAACTGGTTAGTGTATTATTATTCTTCACTATATAGTTTAAAACCTGTTACTACACTGTTCATGTTTCTAACTAGTTTTCTAAACAGGTACTGGTTTTCAGTCCAAGGGTTCATACTTGTTTGGTCATTTCAGTATGAACATTAAAATGGTTCCTGGTGATTCTGCTGGAACAGTCACTGCTTTCTATGTATGTTCAATAAATTATATATTAATATTTTATTTCTATTTTTAGCATTTTGTTGAAATGACCTATATATTTTACAGTTATCTTCACAAAATTCTGAACATGATGAGATAGATTTTGAGTTCTTGGGCAACAGAACAGGACAACCTTACATTTTACAAACAAATGTGTTCACTGGTGGACAAGGTAACAAAGAACAAAGGATCTTTCTTTGGTTTGATCCTACAAAAGAGTTTCACAGATACTCCATTCTATGGAACATGTACCAGATTGTGTAAGCACCCCACTTGACTCAACTCAACTGTTGTAATATAATATTCCTCTAATCTAGTAAAACAATCTTGCTTAACCTATAATTTATTTGGTTGCAGTTTCTATGTGGATGATGTTCCAATAAGAGTATTCAAGAACAGCAAGGATTTAGGAGTGAAATTTCCATTTGACCAACCAATGAAAATATACAACAGTTTATGGAATGCAGATGATTGGGCAACAAGAGGTGGATTAGAGAAAACAGATTGGTCAAAAGCACCATTCATAGCAGGATACAAAAGTTTCCACATTGATGGGTGTGAAGCATCAGTAAATGCAAAATTCTGTGCAACACAAGGTAAAAGATGGTGGGATCAAGTTGAGTTTCGTGATCTTGATGCTGCTCAATGGAGAAGATTAAAATGGGTGCGACAGAAATTTACCATATACAATTACTGCACTGATAGAAAACGCTTACCTCAAATTCCTCCAGAATGCAAAAGAGATGGTGACATTTAAATTTTATCATATGCTACCATATGATATATGAATATGATACTGTATTTGTATTATTTGCTCTTTCATTATTATATCATTTCAACAACAATGTTACGTTGTTGTCAAGATATAAGACAATTCCATATCTCATTGTATCGTATCATTATTTATTGCCACTATTGTTCCATTTGAGTACTGTAAATTTTATTACATTATCACAATATCACTCTTCTCGTTTTATGATAATGAAAAATAAATAATTTATGAATGCTTTAATTTTATTCTATTCTGGTGCACTGCTAATAATTATGGCAAGTGCTGGAGAACAAGTTGAAAGTTGCATAGTTCTGTGTTGTTTTTTCAAATTTGTAGATCTGTGTTCTGAATTCTGATCCACTGGTCCCGTAGTAGAAAGTGTGGTTATGCTTTGTTATTGAAAATTGGGACAAAAAAGACACTGGACCCTCTAACGTGGCTCCACTGACCACAGCCCATGTGCACTGCATAGGAACAGTTGCACTGAGTAAATTTAATAGTAATAATTAGACTTCAATCTTAGGTTGGTTTAAGAACTTTATTAGTACTAGTACTTTCTAATTATATAGGTTTGGCACGTGTGATCATGTGTTTTGATGTGCGTAATGACTAAAGCATATAGTTAGTTAATGTCATATAACATGGATGTTGATGATAATAACAATGCAATTAAGTTGATTATTAATTTGACAGGTACTTATGAATATGATAGCACTAGATATGTCTTGCATTGTTTTTAAAGCCGTAATCAACGGTTTGAAGACCTAAAAAGTGATGATATAATTTATGATGCAGTTGATTAAGAATCTACATCATTTAACATCCTCAGTGCCTCGCCATTGTGTCAAAAAGATAATGGATATTTGGTTGGTTGTATTGTTGGTTAATGGTTAGTTTAGGCATAACAATGGGGCGGATTAGGAATGACATTTACTTATCTAATTATACTCGTTCCCTTCTTCAAACTTAAATGGATTGGAGAGTTAAAATTCAAATCCGTTTTAAATGGATTCGGATTGAGTTTGAGAATCGTCGTCCGCCATCATTCATTTAATAAAATCAATCTTTTTAATAAAAATATATTTTTAAAAATAAATTATATTACATAATAATTTTAAAAAATTACATACATACATTTTAAATATTTTAAATAATAAATACAAAATAAATTATCAAAAGATTGACGACATATTTAATATTCTAAATTATTAAAAATAAATAATAATGTACACATAAAATAAACGGGACGAGTTTAGAGTGAGTACTAGTGTCCATAAATAATAATGTACACATAAAATAAATGAGACGAGTTTAGGGTGAGTACTAGTGTTCCTATTATCTGATACATCCTCATATTTTGTAATCGAGGAAAACTCAAACCCGAATTCAAATCCAATCAAAACAAATTTTCTCTGTCAACTGCGGGACATGTTCGAGTAGATATCTACAGGTACAGGTTTTGTTGTCATATCTAAATTAATTTGTTGGACTTGAATTGAAGTAAAAATATATAATATTAAATTTGAGATAAAGTATTTTAGTGTGTAATTAAATACATCTTTAAGACACTATTCTAAGTAACTTTTTAAAATTTTTTATATTTGATTATCAATATATCTAATTTATTATATGAATCAAATACATTGATAGTCAATTATATAAAAAAAATAAAAATTGTTTACAACAGTATCCAAAAGTTATATATTTTAGAGTTTTTATAGGTTGTATAAATATTTATAAAATATTTATAAAACATTTATAAAATATAGATGATTTGTTTCAAATTGAAAAGTGTAAAATAAAATAAAATATTTGATGAATTTCATTTAGAAAACTTAAATAAATTCTTTAAATGTAGATGCTCGTAGGTGAGAATTTAAAGTAAAAGGAATACATTTTCTATGGTGGTGTGAAATGTAGACCATAGAATAAACAAGAGATGTGAAATAAAACAACTTGATTCTTATTTGTACACAAATACTTATCTATTGTTCAACGTATTTATATAGAATAATATATTTTAATAGAATAATATATTTTAATAGAAAAATATATTTATAAAATTGACTAATACAATGTAAAATATTGGTTAAAGTTATGAAGTTGGTTAATGAATGCCCATATTTTAATAGTTATAAAATTGGTTAGTGAAGTTTAAAATATTGGTTATGGAATTAGTTAATTTATCCATACTCAAATTTAATATAAAAAATATATTAAAAAAATTTAGAAAAAAAATTTATTATTATAATATTTTATTGTTCACCGTATTGGAGATGAACAGTAAAATACAGTGTATATAAGATTTCGATGTATGAATAGCTCTTTCTATAAAACTAATGCAAGAAAAATGTTTAAAGGCGTGAGTATATAAAATATATGAAACATCATAAATAAATGGAGAGAATTTATTTTTAAAACTCAAATAATAATACATTGGATTTTTCCCCCGATTAAGTGCATGTTTGATTTCAATTTGGGATCATTCAAAATTGAATTTTAATATGTAGAATTGATTTTTGATATGTTTGGTTATTCTCAAGTATAATTGATTATGTTTTTGTTAAAGATTGATTCTATTTGAGGTTAAAATTTGTGGTTTGAACTTATATATGATTTTTATATTATATTTATTGTTTAACACACTTTTATAAGAATTCATCCAAACAAATATCATTTTACTTTTAACTCATTTTTAACCGGAATCAATTTTGCAGAAGAGATTTATTCAATATCAATTTTCTTTACAGGTTCAAACACACACTAAGTTTAGTGTCTAGACCATCAATAATGTGATCATAAAATAAGTTCACATTGGTGGTCAACTGAGTGTTGATGGAGGCAACATGTTCTCGAGTGTCGCTCATTTCATAAAACTTTGTCAATGATGGAGGTTTAAAATTTTCTAGTATAGCCCCTCCCTCGAATTTCGTCAAAAAAAGGCTAGGGGTTCATGATTTTAGTTTCCTTAGGTAGATCGACCTCTTGCTGGAAATTTTGGAGGTCAATGACGTGTCTTCCGAAGTTTGATTGCCGTGGCACCTCATGTTTGTACCATTTTGAGCTGGTGATCGAGGCAGTTTCTAAGGTGAATAAAGGTATGTTAGTTTTACAAGGCCTCCACTATGGACGCCAATTATACTTGTTAAAAGTAAAATAACAAGAGAATGATGACCTTATAACATAATGAATATGATGAATCCTATATTTCTCTCTCCTTAAACTTGTCTCAGGTATAACCTTAGAGGCTCATGGTGTATATAGATACCAGTGGACTTAGATAATGTTGGATCCCATAACCCTATCATGAATAATGCTAGTGTATAGAGAGC
Source organism: Vicia sativa (assembly GCA_021764765.1). Lineage (NCBI taxonomy): Eukaryota > Viridiplantae > Streptophyta > Magnoliopsida > Fabales > Fabaceae > Vicia > Vicia sativa. Next base: position 156,964,778 of record CM038795.1, on the reverse strand, counting down.
TTTTTCTCCGTAGATCTAGGGTGCCAATTTTCTTCACTCCTTGATATCCCTTCACTATCATATCCCTTGGATAAACGATAGAGATTTTAGGTGGGGTAAATCCTCGTTTAGCGTTTAGTAACTTACATTTGCGAGACCATGACACTTAGGGCTCTCAAACCCGCTTTAGGTGTTTAACCCATTTTTGTCCTTAGTTGGCCTTTAACCATAAGTGTATTTTGTCATTAGCCATTCCTTATTTAGGACAAAGTAAATTATTCCAATCCTCAACCCCTTAAGCATGAGGCATTGGAAAGGATGAAGTGAGTTAATTATGGTGTACCACCATCGTGAAGTTCCACGAATTTTCTCCAACGATGTTTGGGGTGAGTCTCTCAAGCATCTAGGGAAAATCCCTCAAGCATTACCTAGGGCGAGTTCCTTCAGCATCACCTAGGGCTAGTCACTCAAACAAAACATAAGAAGAGTCCCTCAAGCATCACCTGGAGAGAGCCCCATAAATGAAGCATGGGGCGAGTCTCTAAAGCATCAACTAGGGAAACATATACAACATTAAATGCTTCTAATGATGGATTCGCCTTTGGAAGCTAAATTTGTTGAAGACCCTTAGTTCCCCAACACATGTCAGAACATGATACATGTGTTAGTTCATTTAGTAATACCTAGTGTATCCAAAGAAGAAGGCAAGCATAATCTACATTATCTAGGTTTTTGGGCTTTATAAGGGAACCCCTCAACTCATTATAACTTACGTTATTCCAAAGTCTCTTCTTCTAGAAATTTAAACTGCATTAAACTTCTCTTTCCATTTTTTGTATTCATTGCAAACATGTATAATCCCTTCCTTTTATTTCTTTTATTGTATTTTTCCAAAAATAACAATTATTAAGGAGTTAACGATAAGAGTAATTCAATTGAGACTTAAAATAGTAGGAAACTCATGAAGTTGTACGAACATTGCATGTACAATTTCAAGTGAGTTGATGGAACAATTTACTATAGGTTTCTTGAAGTAAGAATGTTTGGGAATTACGGGAGCACCTCTGACTCAACCAGTGATAATGACTCTTTTTCTTCATGTTCTTTCTCAAGAAATCTAATTTTATTGATGGAAACTAGTTTAACAAAGTACTCGGGAGTAGAGGATTTCAAGACAATATATTTGCAATCATAAATTACCCTCCTTTAGATAGATTTAATTAAAATATAGGCTTTAAGTAGGTTGGTCAACCTGACTTTTAGAAAGGTCGAGGTTAGACCTAAAAAAAGTCTCAGATAGACTACAAATCAAACCTTGATATTTTTTTACAAGGAAAACTTAAATTTGGCATTACATAACTTTTCTCATCCTACTTTCATCCTTAGTGATAACCCAACTTCTTCGACAAGTCTAAAATGAGTAATAGGAGACATGGGGCGAAAATCACAACGTTTTCTATGATAGTTACTATTTTTCCATAAAGACTAGACTTTTTAGATAGTATAATCATCATATATATACTACTTTTTGAGATATATTGTTGGAGTCACAACAGGCTTCGAATTCAAAATACCAAACTTTTCGATAAGCATAATTTCTTATATAATCTTCTGTAAATATGCATCTTGAGATAAGCATAATTTCTACTACTTTCTATCTCTTCGAATGTCAATTCGAAGAATCCTGGAAGCTGCTCCCAGATCCTTCATTTCGAACTTCTTATTGAGTTCAGTCTTCGCCCTCATTACCTCTTCGACATTGTTACTTTCTATGAGAATATCATCAAGATAAAGCAACAAAATAAAAAATGAGTTACTAGGACGAAACCTGAGTAAACACAGTGGTCAAACTGACTTCTAACGAAACTTATGCGTGCCATGAATTTGTCGAATCTCCTATTCCACTATCGAGGAGATTGTTTTAGCCCATATAAAGATCTATTCAACTTGCACACATAATCTTCTATTCCCTTTTAGACATACCCTTCAGGTTGCCTCATCAGGATTGTTTCATCTAGATCACCATACAAGAACGCATTCTTTACATCCATTTGTTCCAGTTCAAGATCGAACTGTGCCACCATGGAAAGCAACATTTGAATGGACCTATGCTTCACAATAGGATAAAACAAATCATTGAAGTCTACACCTTATTTCCAATTGAAACCCCTTGCAACCAACCTTGCCTTGTAAGTTTTTGACACCACTCCTTCGATTCCTTCCTTAACTTTGAAAATCCATTTACAGCTGACTAACCTGGCTCCATCAGGTTTCTTGATCAATTCCCAAGTGTTTTTATCATGAAGAGAATTCATCTCATCATCCATGGCCTTCAGCCATTTAGCCTTATTTCGACTCCTCATAACTTTCTTATGGTCTCTTGGATCTTCACCTAGAACCTCACTTGCAGAGATTAAGGCATAAGCTATAAGATCTGCATACCCAAATCTTTGAGGTGGCTTGATGACTCTTCGTGTCCTATCTCTTACCAATAGATAGTCATTGGCAGTTTCCTCAACTTCATCAGCATCATCTGCTTCTTTGAATTTATCTGAGATATGCAATTCAGCATCAACATGGTCCACCTCAATAGGAATCTCTACCTGTTCTAGCTCTTCATTAGATGCTTCTGTACTTTGACCAACATCATCCGTTTTCTTGAAAGCCATTTCAGCTTCATTGAAAACAACATCTCGACTGGTGATAATCCTTCTGTGACCTGACTCTAGGCATCATAGCCTATAAGCTTTGACTCCTTCAGGGTATCCCATGAACATGCATTTAAGAGCTCTAGGTTCGACCTTGTCTTGTCTAATGTGAGCATAGGCTACACAGCCAAATACTCTCAGTTTGTCGAGATTTGGTGGATGTCCCGACCAAACTTCTTCAGGTGTCTTCATATCTAACGCAGTCGAAGGACATCTATTTATCATATATGTTGTTGTCGAAACAACCTCAGCCCAAAACACCTTTAACCCAACACTAGTCAACATGCATCTAACTCTCTCCAAGATGGTTCGATTAAACCTTTCATCCAAACCATTTTGTTGTGGAGTTCCTGCAGTACTTCTGTGCCTTACAATACCAGAGGCAACACAAAAACTGTCGAATGCCTCATTGTAAAATTCAAGACCATTGTTTGTTCTCAACCTCTTGACCTTTCTGCCAGTTTGATTTTCGACCAGAGTCTTCCAACCTTTGAAATTCTCAAAAGTTTCATCCTTAGTCTTCTGAATGAATACCCATAACTTTTTGGAATAATCATCTACTATGGATAGAAAATACCTTGCTCCTGAATGTGATGGACACCTTGCAGGCCCCCAAAGACATAATTCAGTACACAATATTGGGCATAAACCTTACACAAAATGTAGTAGTCATCACATTATGGCATAAGTCATTACAAAAAGATAATTAGACATTACATAAGGCCTGAGCATTACACATAACACATAAACTACACTTAAAGGTTCCAACATACTAATATTAACATATTCATAATAAAGTCATAACATTCTATTTCTTAAGTTTCTTCCTTGCTCTTTGTGAACCTCTTCCCTATTATTCATTTGTCATAGACATAAGTTGGTTGCTATTTGTACCAGGCCCTGTGAATGGTTTTGTTTTTTTAACCACTTGATCTTAATTCTCTCACTAGACCTCATTTTCAACTACTTCACCTCTTTCCCTTTTTGTGGTAGATTTGCATACTACAACAGGTGCTTGAGATGTGTTGATGCCTGGGAGGCTTAAAATGATGTCATCAGTTATGCCATCAAAGTAATCAGTTACTTGAGAAGCATCAGTTGGTTGTGTTGTGTCCATAGGATTTATAACAGGTGTTGGAGTTTCATTAGCTTAAGTTGTAGTTGCAACATTATTTTTAGTTGTATCAGTTATGGCATCAATTTGAGTTATAGTTGCAGCATTTCCATCAGTTTGAGTTGTAGCATTTCCATCAGTTTGGCTTGTAGCATTTCCATCAGTTTGAGTTGTAGCAGTTTGAGTTGGGTGTGTCTTGACCTTTTTCTATCAAAAAACAATACAAAGTCATTTGCATGAGTAGACAACAATAATTATACCTTTCTTTTGAGACCATTTGGATCCTGAGTAGTGCTTTTACATGACTGTACATTGTGACCATCAGATAAATTTCAATAATCTTAGTCTATACCCTATATGTCCCTTGATTTTAACCCCACTCATTCAACATCTTATGAACGTTAACCATTGTAAGCTTATAAAGTGGATGTTACTAACTAAAGTCGTCACACCTTTCCTGTAAATCATAACCCCATCATTCAAGCTCACAAATTCCCCTTCATGATGGAAAACAACACTGAATAATTGCTTGTTCTGAAATTTAAAAAGAAAAAGAATTAAGACCTAACCTTCGTCAACTATTTATGAGGTTGATACAAACAGATAAATAAACGAACCTTTTGAGCTTCAAATGCCTCTTTTTCATGTATGTACGTTTTAACTGCTTCAGTAGCTTCGTTTGCTTGCTTTGCTACCTTCGACTTCTTCTATTGGCTTGAGTGATTCGTCTTCTTCACCATATTCAGGTTGTTATTTTGTCTGCAACGGAACCCTAGCTTTTCGGGGTGAATTGAAAAGAAAAAAAATCCTAAATTTGGACCATGCCTTTTATAATCAGAGCAATGTGGCATATATAAAATTGTCATAAAAAATGGAACTTACATGTAGGCAATTGACTTATAATCATAGGTAAAAACTTGTATCAGAGTGTAAAATGTTGGAATCTTTATTTGGTGAGGTCTGCGAAATAAATAAAAAAGTTTTTGAGAGAAAAAACGAAAAACACGCTCATGTGGTGGGGAATAAAAGCTATTTAACCCTATTTTAAATATTTAAAATTCTAAATATTTCTAACCAATTTTATTACTTCCAACGTACTCTCTACACCTCCACTATTAGAACATATGCCCTCTAATTCTTATTTATTTAGCTAATACTACATAATAAATAAATAAAACCTTAACAATCACATATAAATCACAATTAATCAAAATGAAAAATTCAACAAAAGCTGGGGTGTGTTGTAATTATTAAAATAAAATTAATAATAATAATAATAATAATAATAATAATAATAATTATTATTATTATTATTATTATTATTATTATTATTATTATTATTATTATTATTATTATTATTATTATTATTATTACTATTATTATTATTATTATATTCTTAAAATATTTTGTTAAAATCAATTAGGATTTTATTTTTATTTAAATTTATTTTTCAAATAATAATTAAATTATTTTTTAATTAATGAGTATTTCAAATTAATGATTATGTTAAATGAGAGGTTAGAAATTTTCTAACAGTATAAAATTTAGTTTTAAATTTGTGTTGATATATTAATTATTTTGGAAAGATTTTATTGAATAATTTTGAAGACAATCAAGTGAAATAATTATTTCTTATTAGCTTTTAATGTCAATTTGATTTATTTATATCTTATGATACTATATTAAAGTTATTGGGATATAAAATATCTTTCTAACGAATGAGTTTTATACCAATTGTATTATTTGATCAGTAACGAATATTTCTTAATGGTCTAACGATTCTATATCAGACCAAACATATTATTTTGTAGGAAAAACTTTTAAATGCTAATAATATCTTTTTTAAGCTGGTTTATCTTTAAAATATTCTCAAAATTGATATAAAAGAGAACATAATAGAGATCAAATATAAAGTTGAACAATACGAAGAAAAAAAAAGAAATATTTTTGGGTGACCATATCGATAATTTTCTTGCAAGTTTTGAATCCTCGTTTTTGCGAGAAGAGTCTGTTAAATTCTAGGGGAGTAACTTATAATGCGGAAAATCCTCGAGGACACCGCGATCAGCGTGTCTCAGGCTATCTAACCGTTTTTTATTTTGCAGGTCTTCATAGCGATATTTACAACAGGGTGTTACAAAGATAATGTTAGTTTGTCCCAAGAAGCATCAAAACATCATTCTTAAAGTCCTATACTTCAAGTCAATACAAAATGGAGAACCTTTGAGTTGAAAAATGAACATCTCAAACTATAAGAAAGATCATGACTCTAATCATCTCAATGGTTATAAACAAGATTGATATGTAATCACCCATCTCGTTAAGTTTGCCATTCTTTTATAGATTTGTCACCTCGAGTCAGTTTAAGTTGACCAAATAAAACCACTCATTAAGGCTATAAGGATCATATGGTTTACATATAAACTCAACAAATAGGGCCAACATTTTGATCAATTCTCCCCCTTGAATGATTGACAAAAACAACACAAAGTCACAATTCCATTGCCAAGGACTGACGACTTAAGAAGAATTGTTATGAGTTCGAGTTAGGCCAAACATAAAGACCAGATTTTTAAAAAATGAGGTTTTTCTCCGCCTCCTTAGTGGTGCTCGCCCAATATAGTGAAAAAACCAATAATTCCCCTAAAATTCAGAACTTAACTTTCAAACGCTCCTGAAATATAACTACAACCAAATCTCTAACACAGATCCAAACAAAGCAGAAATAATCAAGAGTCTAATTTCTATCTTGTTTAAGGAAGTTAACTTTCAGAATTATCCATGTTATCCCACATTAGAAACAATTGCAGAAATGGGAAGAACAACATACATTAACATAAATATTTGTTATGACATACATAAAATAAGTAACATTACATAGATTTTTGTTAATTTAAATTGAACATTACATTTTATCTTAAAGAGATGATTGAGAACATTTCAACGTCTTTAAAATATCTCCGGTCAATCTTGAAATCGATGCATCCACCTTGATCAAATCTTATGTTTTGTAACTATGTAATGTACTACACATAATAGTTAAATCTTCACCTATATTTAACTCAAAATTGTTGAAATGTATATTCCCTTCATTGTTAGTCGAGGGTGAACAATAATAGAAATTCACAAGTCTTTGATTGTTTAGATGTTGAAGTAGATTCTCAAGTTTGGATTTCAAATCGACAAGACATGTGATCTATGTGAACATAAATTCAAGAGGGAGTCTTTCGCAATTGAAGTATGCAAACGTGAGATATTATGAAATTATTAATATGAAAATCATAAATTATGTTGTTGAAACTTTTGTATTTAGTGACAAATTTTCATTAGCATAGAAAATTTTACAACTAATATTTATATAATTAATGTTGGATATACATTAAAATATATCAAAACATATCTAGATTTTATCATTTACCGTAACAATCCAACATTACATAGAAAAAATGAGTCACAACCTAAATACATTAGGAGATAAAAATTAAAATGCATCAAAACATGTGTCACCGTCTAAATCTATATATATGGTCGGTTCCTCCTTTGACTCTTTTTTTATTCTCTTCAAATCTCATTCTACTTGATGAATTCTTCCATCTTATCCAAAAATTTATTCAACCAAGATTCAATTTCTTTCGTACTTTTAACATATTTTAAAAAATTCAAATATTTCTCACACACCCTCCTTAAATATATTACAGACTCAAAATATAACTATTTTCTAGAAGAATTTATTATAACATTCTAGCTTCCATCATGTATTCCAATATCACACCAGCTTTGATCATCTTCCCATCTTCACTCTTGATTTGTTTGGTCCCTATGTAGGGTTATGTCTAATTTTTACAATTTTTATTGTGTGATACGTATAAAATAATGCATATGATGTAGAAATATCTTTGCAATTGAAATCATCTGTGTGATATTGCGATCAATAAAAATTACTTGTGGCATATAATTTTGGTCCTTCAACATAGTCTGACACAATTCTAAAGCATGGTAACATTTTCATCTTTTCACTTTTCAAAAATGCAAACCCCAACTGAAAAAGTCATCTTTGTAGACGCAACACAAACAACTTCCACAAGTGGAAGCATGTACTTATTGGTCTTATATGTTGAATCAATTATGAGCATAATGAGAAATGTGTTGAACAACTGGATGAAATCAGGATGAGTACAAAATATATCTCAAACAATTTTCCATCCTTACACACTTTGTACCTAGATACATATTATTCATCATCCAAAAGCTTCAACGGTAATGGAATTTAAGTTATTGAACCTCTTATCATTTTTTTGTTTCAAACACAAATATTGTATACTTGCTTAATATTTGAGACATTGTGAAGTCTTTTCTATTTCAAAGTTGCAAGTATGTATTTGGGATGCACCATGTGATATGTTGTCTCAAACAAGATCATTCTCTTCATAATTAAGGCGACATGTGTAACACCCGTATTTAATTAAATGTTTTTGATCTACACAAATGATCAGAATTGGAGATGGTCGGAGCGAACAGAGGTCCTTCAAGCAATGTTGTTGTTGAGGAAGGGGTGGTGTACCGACAAGGCACTCTGATGCTAAAGTAAGCAAGTGATCAAGATGAAAACAAGAGAATATTAGGGTTTTGAGTGTAAGAAAGTGATACCTTGCCCTAAAAGGTATGCGGGTTTATATAATGATCTTAGGAGGACTCTCATTGGTTGCTATATTTGGGATGGGATATGCGGATCCGCGAATATAGTTGTCCGACCTGACTAGGTCAAATCGGGCGATGATTCTTGTAACTAGCCGATATGTCGAGCTAAGGAGGCATAACAGGCATGTCCCTCAATGGGGAGAGTTGTTCTGATCTTCTCGACACCCTTCAAGCAGACAGGTTCTATCCACGTGCAGAACGGGAAGATGATGCCCTTTGGAGGCCTTTCGGTCTATTTGACTCGCTACTAGGCTCGAAGAGATGGCTTGTCTGACATCCTTTTGGGAAGTGCAGAAGAGTAGCCCCTAAGTCGTTGCTTCTAGGCACAAAAGTGACAACTTAAATCCAGCCTGGGCATAAAGGGGGAAAATGCGCTTGATGGAGCTTGTCATCTGGGAGAGAGATATTTTGTGATTTTTACGAGGACGTGCTTGTATGTTATTTATTTGTTTATATGCTCATAGTTTTGAGCTATCTTACAAGTTTGTTTTTACTAAGTGTTCGGGGGATTTGCTCGTTTAATGTATGTCTTCACTAGTGTGGGGTGACTAGTCGAAGGGTGCCAGTTTGTTTAGCGGGCTTGATTCGGAACTCAAGTCTTGATTAAAGACCTGATATCGGCGGTGTGAACGTTCCATCGCAAGATGGGTGTTCTGTCGGGCGAGGTACTTAGAGAACAAGGATCATATGAGTCCCTCGTGTCGAGGCGAGGATCTGGCTCATTATATATATGGAACGATGGTCCCTTAATTCCGTGTTTGCGGCGCATCGCTGGTACCGGGGTGTGCGCTTGATATCGAGCTCTTGATGCTCAGATGTTATTCCAAGGCATGTCGACTGTTCGTGCCTTAACCATAATATTGTCTAAATTTTTCGGTGTTTTATGATCGGGCAAGTTCTTCCCCATGTAGGTTTTTGAGATAGAATTCCCTTTTTCGTTTTTGCTCAGATGCGAGGAATGTATGCCTGTGAGGCTGTTTGTTCGCGGGGAACATATGTCTGCCTAACAGTTCTGTTCGCGGGGGACGATATGTCTGCTTGATATTTATGTCTGCGGGGGACAATTTGTTTATGCCCGCCCATCGGGGAGGCTGGTGAAGTCATTTATGTTTCAATGTCGAGCATAATTGGCTGTCTCCTTCTCCTCATATTATATGTATGCCTAAGCTTTAAGGAGGAGGGCATCCAGTGTTGTTGGTGTTTCAATTCCAACTGCTTTGGAAAAATCGCTACAGGAGCGTAGTCCTTGTTCGAGCAAGTACTTCTTCATCTCGTCGGTCGTGGAGACCTGAACGACCTCTTTGTTGAATCTCTCGATGTATGTTCGGAGGGATTCTTCTTCTCCTTGTATGATCGCTTCTAGCGAGGCCTCTGTCATTGGGTGACGGCGAAAGGTAGTGAAGTGCCTTGAGAACATCTTCCCCAACTTCTTCCATGAGGTGATGGACTCATTGGGGAGAATTTTATATCACGACATTTCCCCTTTCCTCATAGTCATTGGGAACAATCTTCACTTGATGGTTCCCCTAATGGCTCGGTAGTCGAGCAGGGCATCAATGTTTTCGACGTGTTCGTCGGGATCAGTAGTGCCATCATACTGTCCGAGCTTCGGGGGTTTCTCCAACCTGGAAGGTATGGGAATATCCATCATCGCCCGACAAAGAGGACCATGATGCACGTCTTCGTCACTTTGACTTGGAGATAGAGAGGGAGAACGATTGTTCTTGATGCCTTGGGGTTTTGGAGATGGCGATTGGTTGCGGGGGCGACATGGCTCTCTCTTTGTCTTCTTTTACGAAGGAGATCCCCGATTTTTATAAGGAGGGGTGTGTCCCCTCTTTTTCAGGAAAGAACGATCGAAGTGAGTTTCACTCCAAGTAGGTCTTCTTGGCGAGGGGCTGCGGGGTATGGCCGTCTTAGATCTCTGAGGTGGAGACGAAAGACGGTTCTTTTCCAAAGCCTCGATATGTTGACCTTCCTGGAGGAGGAAACTGTTAGTGTGATGAAGGGCGGACAATATTGCATCTAATGTTGGATCGTTGTTGGTCGGTAATGGTACCGAAGGAGGAAAGGTGACGATGTCGTCCTCATGGTTCTTAGATTTTTGATTATCCAGGGGAGAATCTTGGTTACCAGCTTCGTCAAAATCGGGGGAGGCAGTCCTGCCATCCCTGTTATTGATGAAATCCTCGAGATGAGTAAAGTGTCATACCCCAATTTTTGACCTAAGATACCATCTCATATCATTCACATATGCATCATTGCATCACTGACAATTTTAGAACAAGATAGGTTTTGAGTGCTCCTTGAGCCAAATTATGGTTTGAATCAAATTTTCATCAGTTCAAGATATGATCAATTAGGGTTTAAGTCTCTACTCACTAATAATGATCTATCTTCATCAATCATCAACATTTGATCTTCAAATTCTAATCATTTCCTCAAGATCTATCATGAATCGACCAAATTAGGGTTTTGATTGAGGATGGTGTATCATTGACTTTTTGATCAATGAATTACCTAATTTCTTGAAGAATGATCTCAAAATTATCAATGCAATATCTTGACCAAATTTCTTGATTCAAAAACATCTCAAATTCCATGATTAATCCGTAGAGAACTTCTAAATCATCTAACAAAAAGTCAACTGTTTAAATCAGTCAAACTTTTACTTTTGGTCAACTTTTTGAAATTCAAATTTTTTCAATTATCAAAGCATTTCAAATATTCCATCATGATCATAAAAAATCAAAATGTGTGAAAAAGTCAACAAAAAGTCAAAACGTGAAATTTTCTAACACTTACAAAAGTTTTCAAGTGTTTTTTTCCACTTTTTTCATCATTTTCATGGCCATTTTTCACCTAGATCCATTTTGATTCAAGAAAAACTTTCAACATGAAAGTTGTAGATCTTGTTACAAGCTTTACAAAATGTCCAAGAACTTGAAAAAAAAATTGTGTAGATAGGGTTTTGAAATTGAAACTTAGAGGTCCATAACCATAATTTACAAGTCTTTTCCAAGTTTTAAAGTCATTTTTGCCAACTTTCCCTTCTAGAAGCCTTGTCATCATAAGAGATAGGTTTTAACTCAAAAATATATAAAGGCAATGATTGAGAGGAAGATAAGATCACTTGAGTGAATTAACCATGGTTTGAATTTTTAACCATGTGCATTAAATGGAAAGATTCCATTCTTACCACTTAAGGCAACTTGCACAAATCATCAATCCTATCCTTTCCTTGCTTGCCAAACATCTTGGCCTATAAATATAGGCCTTTACTCATTTGGAAATCACACCAAAGCATTCATAAACTTGATTTCTCACTTCTTTCTTCTTTTCCAAGTTTCAAAGTTCCAAAATGTTAGAATTTGCAAATCTCCAAACCTTGCAATTTATGAGCAATCTCAAGCTTCAAACACTCTCCAAAAGCCCGTAGAAAGTTGTTAGAATCATCAAGCCATCACAAAACATCCAAAAATCAGAATCATACTCCAAATTCCATAAACTTGCATTTTGAGCCTTAACTTGCCATTTCTCAATTCACTCGTGCAAACTTCAAACTTTTACTTCAAACATCATCCATATACCCCATATAAGTGATCCAAACCCTTGAATCACTTATGGAACTCCAGAATCACCATCATCATCTTCAAATTTCTCGACCTTTAGTTGGACTTGGTTAGAAAGTTCCAGGTTATCTCAAAGCAAGCTGAGCATTTCTACATGATCCTTGAGGTCCATTGAAGCTATACAAATCATCAAACAACTTCTGGAACATCTCCTTCGAAGAATTTGATTTCCACTTGAAGAGGTAAGTTGCTTAACTTCGAATTCCTTGTTTTTTGCATTCCAGTTTTAAACTTGCCATGGTATCATTTTTCTGCACCTATGAGGATCATAAACCCTCAATCAATTGCTTGATTTGTTGCACCTACACGATTTTATGATCAATTTTCATAATTAGGGTTCATATGATTTCTTCGAATTCAGTCATCATAGGCTTAGAATAAATAAAATTAAAGATCACCATCATATTCCTGGTGAAAAAACGAGCAAGTTTCATTTTTACATCTTTCAGTTTCATTAAAAAAATGAGAAAGTTAGGAATCATAGCTTGAGGTTGAAGAACAAGTTCCATGCGCGGGTTTTCTGATTTCTTAAAAATTCAAAAAATTTGTTTGTAATATATTTAATGGAAGTGGATTAATGACCGGATGAAACAGTCACCCCAGTGGAAGCCAACACGCTCTTAGACTTTGCCTTGCCCATAGGTCTGGGGTTTGAACCCCACCCAAACCTTTTTTATTTTTCACTTTTCACTTTTCTTCACTTTTCAACTATTTTTCAAACCATTTTCTAAACTTGTTTTCAAATAAAATCAAATGGAAGCGTATAAATAAACCACCACCCAAACCTTTTTTTTTTCACTTTTTTCACTTTTTTCTTCACATTTTCAAAACTTCAATTTTCAAAACCAATTTCATCAATATATCTTGTTTTAATATATCAAATTAAAAAATGTTAGAAAATAGACATTTTTAAGTATTTTAAAGTACTTTCAAAAATGTTTTCTTCTTGATTTTTCAAACCTAATCTTTTCTCAAAATCTCTTGTGAATAATTATCACTTTTCAAACCTTTTCAAAATCTTCAAAACATTTTAATTAACTTACACACCTCTTTTCCATGATCGATTTGGTTAATCTTTGAAAATACAAACCGAATTTGGTTTTTCCTCAAAAATCTTTCGAACTCAAAATCAAATTGATCATGGGCCTCCCTCACGGTGTAAGTCCCAACCCTCTTATGTACATATTTAGTTTCCTTGTACATATCCACCCTTTTATGTACATATTCAATTTCCTTGTACATATTCAATATTTTTGTAAATATTCAAGTATAACTAGTATCGTTCGCTAGTTTTATCCGCTTGTTTATACACCAATTCTATTGGTATTAAGAGGAGCATTGTTCCCGGTGAAACTGATCTTATTCCAATAGGCCTCCCTTAAGGTGTAAGTCCCAATACCTTGTTTATATCCAAGTATACTAGCTTATCCGCTTGTTTTAAACACTTGTTTATATATTTGCTTTCACACTCCTTTGTATATATCGAAGTTACATTAGCTTTAATTGCTTGTTTTATACACTTGATTATATATTTCCTTCATAAACTCCTATGAATGCACACACACACACTTTGTCATATATATACTTTTTATATACTTGTTCATGTTTATTTATGTCATTACAACTAGTATAACAACTAGGTCCCCCATAGCCTCCTCTTGGGCTTCGTACAAAAGAACTCCCCTGTTGAGATAGCCTCCTCTTAGGCTTCATACAAAAGAACTCCCTTGTTTAGTTTAGCCTTCTCTTGGGCCTTATACAAGAAAAAGACCTGGAAATCTCTAACAACCTCCTATTGAGCTGCCGATACAAAGAATCACCCTCGCTAGGATAGAACCCTGAGAGTATGGTTTCCCGATGAAATCACTCTTAAAGCCAAGCCATCCATACCTTATAGCCTCATCTTGGGATTCATACAAGGACCCTCGATGTCCCTTAGATAGCCTCCTCTTGGGCTTACAATACAAGGACCCACAGGCTTCTTAAAAGAATCCCCCTAATCAACAACAAAACATTTCTCCTTAGAGATAAGACATGAATCATCTATATGGAAGAAGTATCTCATCTATAGCATCACATACAAATCAAACATTTTTCAAATCAAACACTTTTTCAAACATTTTCCAAATCAAACACTTTTTCAAACAAACCATCTTTCTTAACTATAAGTGGCAACGCTTGTACACTCAAGACGCCCAATCCTTACAATGAAAGATTCAAGGTTTTTTCAAACATCTTTATTAACTTGTAATTGGTAACACTTGTACACTCAAGAAAAACACCCAATGCTTACAATAAAATATTTAAACAATCAAATTTTCAAAAAATGTATGTGATGAAATAGATTAGATGCATTTTTCAGTAAGATGACACTTGTCGTTGTCTCTTAATCTTTGCTTCCACTAGCACATAAGTGGGAACTACGATTTCTCTGACTTTCTCAAACTCCTTTTAAGAATACGTAGGCACAAGGTCTCACCCTTGGCGAACATACTTCTTTCTCCCTCAAACCAAACAAACCTTAGTTTCCCTTAGATCCGAGCTACATATGCTATGATTCCCACTAGGGGATATGTATGCAGAGGATCCCAATGATCCTTGTGAGCATAATAATAAACAAACTTATGTTCCTGCCTAACCTATCCTTCTTAAATCCCAAAGGAGAAATTTTCCCAAAATAGCATAGCAAATAAAACACACAAAAAAATGCACAAAAAGTTCCTATAGAAAACTATAGATATATAGGATGCTAATACCTTCCCTTTATATAACCAGCCTTCTTACCCTGGTCTCTCTCCAATGCGTTGCATCTAGTTCATGCTAGTCGCATCGCATATCTTACTTAGGGTATTTCAGCTTTCCCTTTTCCATTTTATTTCTTGTTTGGAAACAATAAAACTTGGTGCTCGTGGCATCTTTTAAACAAAAAATCAAAAGAGTAAATCGTTTTGAGCCGGAGATTTGAATTTCGATTTGATTCCCTCGTTCGTCACTTTCTACCGCAAACAGAAAGGCGTCGTTCCAGTCTGTCTTGTGGACATGCGAGAGGAAGGTCTTGCCCAAAGTGAATAGGTCGTTGCTTTTAGCCATCTTCTTGGAGGTGTTGAGGTATATTTGGTCTTTTGGACTCTTGATGAGGAATGAAGACGGGGAATATAGATTCCACATACGGCGCCACTAATTTGAACAAATTATCAGAATTGGAGATGGTCAGAGCGAACAGAGGTCCTTCAAGCAATGTTGATGTTGAGGAGGGGGTGGTTTATCTACAAGGCACTCTGATGCTAAAGTAAGCAGGTGATCAAGATGGAAACAACAAAATATTAAGGTTTTGAGTGTAAGAAAGTGATACCTTGCTCTCAAAGGTATGAGGGTTTATATAATGATCTTAGGAGGGCTCTCATTGGTTTCTATATTTGGGCCAGGATATACGGATCTGCGAATATAGCTGTCCGAGCTGACTAGGTCAAATCGGGTGATGGTGCCTGTAACTAGCCGTTATGTCGAGCAGAACAGACATAACGGGCATGACCCTCTATGGGGAGAGTTGGTCTGATCTTCTCGACACCCATCGAGCAGACGGGTTTTGGCCACGCGTAGAGCGGGAAGATGATGCCCTTTGGAGGCCTTTCGGTCTGTTCGACTCGCTACTAGGATCGAAGAGATGGCTTGCCTGACAACCTTTCGGGCAGTACAGAACAATTTTAATTAAATATTTTAAGTATTTTCCGTGTATTTGTTGAATAAGTTGTTAGAGTTAATAAGTTGGTGATCGGTTAAATGGTTGATTTAGCCGAGAGAAATTAATATTAGAACATAATATTAGTTTTAGTAGTATGTTGATTTAATTAGTTGGGTCAAGTTGAGAGAAAGAAATAGCAAATAGGGGTGTTAATTGTTAGGCCCATTAGAATATGTTGGTAAGATATAAAAAAATAAAATAAAATAAGAAGTGGTAGTTACCAATAGCAAAGAGGAATTAGAAGAACACAACGGTACGTGGGATTTGGGGGGAAAGAGAAAACGAGGGTTTGAGAAGAACTTCCGCAGTGAGCGGTTGCAACCGGAACCAGAGCGAAATTCGATCAAGAAATTCGATCTGCCTTCAATCCAAGGTAAGGGTGGGTTCGAATTTTATAACCAGGAATATGATGATTAGTATGTAGGATTAGGGTTATACGATTTTCTATTATGTATGTTGAAATTGTGTTGAATGAATTTATGTGTGTTGCTGTCGATTGATACTGTTGTGGATGTTATTTGAAATTAAGAAATTGTGGTGTTGAATTTCTGTTGCTATGTTGATTTATTGTTTATAAATTTGTGTAAAATAATACAGCGATGCTTTGTTACTCAAAGAGAAATTGGATCAGAGTGATAACAGGTAGAAAAATGGCACTGAAATAGTAAGCATATCGATCAACAGGAAGGATGAAGAGAGCATGCGTCGATCAACACATGTATTGGGAATGGAGGGGTGACGGTCGTCACACCCTTGGTGGGGACCACCACCGTTCACAAATTTTGTTTTCTATCTTTTCTGTTATTTTCTTTTAGCTTGGGTGGCTTGTAACTTGACCTCATATTTCCCTTACATTAATGCAGTTAAAGATAACTTAGGTAGGATGTAACAATAGTTTATAGTAGAAGAATAAACACATAGTATTGTTGTGCAGGACTTGGTTGCAGATAGTAGCATCAGTAGGATTTTCATAAGTCGTAATTGGAATTATCAGTGCAGAATTTTAATGTAGCAGTAGGTAATATAGTGTTAGTAAATTAACTACATAAATATAATACAACCTGTAGAAGTTAGATGGTAATTGGCAGCGATAGTAGTGAAAGGAAATAAACCCGAATAAGCTGGCATAGTAATTTAAGCGGTAAACTTAGTTATTCGGAAATTAACCGTAAATTGTCGGGGTAGTTTGTATTTATTAGTACTTGGTTGATTTGTTTTGTCGAAACAATGTTAATTACATTGATTTATAGGTAAAACCGAATAAGTTGAATTGTCCCGATTCATGGGCGTGTTTGAGTTATAGGTCGAATAACCAATGTTGATTTCAGTTTATGCAATTGATGCATGTTTAAGTTATTGTTGTTCTTGTTGTTGTTGTTGTTGATGTTGTTGTTGTATGTCATTCATAACGTCGCGTACATTGCATGATTAAGTTGGCCTTGATGGCACCGCGTTGAAAGTTAAAGGCTTATGCCTTATTGAAATGCCTCGATAAACTGGCATATGTTTAAGTTGGGAGTTCTACTCCAAATGGTACCACATGCATATGCATAGTTGAGTCGTATTTGAATTACAATCTTGAAGTTGTCGTGTGTTATGTTGCTTGTTGATTGTGGTTAATCGTTGTTATAACACGGTGAAAATTGTATGAATTCTGATCTAAGATATTGATTATCATAATTATGTTTATATCATTCGATATCTCACCCCTTCTGTTGTGATGTAGCCTCTACGTGGGTAATGTGCAGGTAACCAAGGAGAGTAGTTGTTACCGTTATTAGTTCGAGTTTGATGTCATTTGCACTGATACGTAGTGTAACACCCGGAAAATCATTTAATTATTTAAATGAAGTATTAAGAATTAATTGTTGGAATTTAGTCAAGGAAGAAATTACCGGAATGATTTTAAGGGACGTTAGCGGATTTATAAGTCGATTTAAGAAGAATAAGTGAATAATCAATTTAGTCGGAGAACTATTATTATGAGTAGAAATTAATTAATTAAAGTATTTAGTGAGTTTTATTATAATGTGAGGAATAAAATGGGAAGTATTAATTAAATTGGCCAAATAGAATATATAATAGAATAAATGATAGAATATATGGTAGAATAAATATTGAATTATTAAAAGAGTAGAATAATTAATTAATTATTAATAGAGTATGATATTAAGGAGTATTTAAAGGAAGAAAATAATAGGAATAGGGTTTGTCCGTGAGAAAAGAAACCAAATTGAAGAAGGAGGAGGCACAAGGGCTAGGAGAGGATACCGGAAGTGCACAATCGAAACCGGAAAGTAGAAATTTGATCGGAGTTATAACCACCGTCAAATTTAAGGTAAGGGGTGGGGTTCTAACTTTCTAAACGGGATTATGATAAATCGTATGTGGGGATGATTTTATATGAAATTACTTTCGTTTGTGTAGACCGTATGTGAAGTAAATGGTTAAACTTTGTATTATTTGCTAGTATTAATAATGAATTATGAAAAAATTATGGCACGATTGAAGATAATGCCACAGGTATGGATCGATTGAGGATGGAAGTTTGATGATGGCCAGAGGGGTGGGGCGGGCGCCCCCTGTACCACAAGAAGTGGAGGCGGACGCCTCAGAGAGAAGAAGGAAAGGGAGACGGGAGCCCTGGAAGGGAAGGCGGGCGCCCCCAGTATGAAGGGTGGGTGGGACGGTCGCCTCATTGGTTGGAGGAGTCTGATGAGGCGTGCGTCCTTGTCTTCTTCTGTGTGCAGTTTCTATTTCTGTGTTTTTTTGGCATACTGGCAGAGGAAGTATTACATCATAATGGTAAATTATATCAGTAAGAGTGATGCCACTGATAGTGTAATTTCTAGGTACAAATTATTAACTGATAGAACGTATGATTGGTGTATGTATGACATAATGCTTGGTAAAAATCAGAACAAATTAGAGGGACCAGAACTAGTCCTTAGCATTACATTTTAGGTGCTGGTATAAGGCAGTAGGGATAGATAAATATTATCATAACAGGTAGTGGTGACATAGTAATAAGAAGAACCATAATAGTGCTAGAAAAAGGTGGAAGTGTGACAACAGGGAGGTTGTATTTACAATAAAACAATTATATTAGTAATGCAATTAGATGAAACACTGTTATAAATAATAATAATAATAATAAAAATAGTACTTAAGGGCAGTACCGAATTAACCGAGTTAGTGATTTAAGCGATATAATTAGTTGTCCGAAATTAATTAGAAATGGTCGGTATAAATTGCATATTTTAGTAGATGATTATGATTGTTTATTTTGTTGAATTTGTGTGAAGGTATTGTGTTGTTGTTTGTGTTTGCGAATAATTAGCGATGAATATGTTGTTGTATGTTGTATGATGTGAAGTTGCAGGGTGTTTTAAGTGACGATAATTACCTCTGATTATTGGTAATGATAGTGAGATAGGCGTATGCCTTGTGAAGTGAAATTATGTTGTTATTTGCATGTTGTAGCATCGCATTTCATTTTGCATTTGTGAAGGCCTGTATTTGCGGATTTGTGAAGAAGGCTTATGCCTTGTGCCTCTGATAACTGGCAATTTAGTGAACGGAGTTTACTCCACCGGTACCACATGCATGTGCATTGTTGAGTCTCATTGGAAGTCTTGTCGTTGTTAATTGCGAAGTGATTATATGTTGTTGCTAACGAATGAAGTGTGTTGTATTTTTGTTGATTTGGGAATTAATTGCGACGTGTTAGTTGTGTTGTGATAATTTTATATGAATTAATCCTAATATATTATTTATCATACACCTGTTTATATTGGTAGATATGTCACCCTTTCTTTTGTTGGTCGTTACCTTTATATTGGTTACGTGCAGGTAACGAGGAGTAAATCATTTAGTAGCTTATGGCGTCGTCGCTCTGATACGTAGGACTCGGGGGGATTAAACACATATTTGATTTTATATTGTTTTCCGTTGCATTGTTGAACTTAATGCTTTGAGAATTGTTTCCTTGAATTAAGTTGTTACGAAAGATGCTATATTCCGTTTGGAGTTTTGAAATATTATAAATCCGCTACGTAGTTTTTGATTAAATATGAAGTAATTTTGAAGACTAATTAATTGTTAAAATTTCTTTGGATTAAAATGTG
The DNA here is from genome assembly GCA_021764765.1 of Vicia sativa. Classification (NCBI taxonomy): domain Eukaryota; kingdom Viridiplantae; phylum Streptophyta; class Magnoliopsida; order Fabales; family Fabaceae; genus Vicia; species Vicia sativa. The sequence continues at coordinate 156,944,778 of CM038795.1, read as the reverse complement.
CTATGTATCCTTTATGACGTGCTTTTATGATGACGGTTTTGAATGATGAATGTAATGCCTCATTTGTTGTAATTTCCGCACTCTGATTTTATTATATAAACATTGGATAGAATTGGGGTGTTACATTAGTGGTATTAGAGCAGGTCGGTCCGTCCGGCCAGGTTGTCGTGTCGTTAATAATTGAGTATTGTTAATTACTTTTATCTAACTATTGGTTATGTTGTAGTGCTAAGTTGAGATGGCTGGAAGGAACGATATTGCGATTGCTGCTGCTTTGGAAGCAAAGGCTCATGCTCTGGAGAATCAACCAAATGCTGGAGGGGATGCTGGATCCCGAAGTTTGGCAACTTTTTAGAGGGAGAATCCACCATTGTTCAAGGGTAAGCATGATCCTGATGGTGCTTTGGAATGGTTGAAGGAAATTGAGAGGATCTTCCGCGTGATGGACTGCACTACTGCGCAGAAGGTTCGGTATGGAACTCACATGTTAGCTAGTGAGGCTGATGACTGGTGGTTAGACACGAATGCAAGATTAGAAGCTGCAGGTGGGGAGGTTACTTGGGTTGTATTCCGTAGGGAAATTTTGAGGAAGTATTATCCTGAGGATGTTCGGGGTAAAAAGGAAATTGAATTCCTTGAACTGAAGCAAGGTAATAAGTCTATTACCGAGTATGCTGCTAAGTTTGTGGAGTTGGCCAAGTTCTATCCACATTATAGCATAGAAACTGCTGAGTTCTCGAAGTGCATCAAGTTTGAAAACGGGTTGCGCTCTAAGATCGAGAAAGCAATAGGATACCAGAAGATCCGTGTTGTCTCTGATTTGGTGGATAGCTGTCGGATTTTTGAAGAAGATAACAACGCTCATTACAAGGTAGTTACTGAAAAGAGGAGCAAGAATCATAGTCGTAGTAAGCCGTATGATGCTCCAGCTGGTAAGGGCAAACAGGAAGTTGTTAAGGGTCGGAGAACTAGTGGGGGAGTCACTCTTGCTAGTGTGACATGTTTCAAGTGTGGGAAACCTGGTCACAAGAGTAATATATGCACTGTTGTTGATGTGAAGAGGTGTTTTCGTTGTGGCAAGGTTGGCCATGCAGCTCCTGAGTGTGGACATAAGGCGGATGTCTTATGGTGAAGAAGGGCATATTAGTCCTCATTGTCAGAAACTGAAGAAAGCGCCTGGTGCGAAAGTGTTCGCGTTGGTTGAGACTCCAACGGGTAGAGATACCAGAGGTATGTTTTCATGGATCTAACTCCGTTGATTATTATGCTTGGTGATGTCTAAGTGAAATGAAATTGCGCATGTACTTTGGATTTTTAATTGCAGTAAGTTGTGGTTATGTCGTGAAGGTAGTTGCTTTCGAGTTGATGAGAACTAAGAGGGTTGTTGGTGTTTTGTGGATGAATGACCTCGGAGTATGATAATAAGGATTTTGTATAAGCATTTCAGTGTTGAAAATGTTGCTAGGATAATGATGCAATGTTGTATAAGTTGGGTATGAGCAAGTGAAGGTTGTTGCTACGTTATAAGACGTTGTTTCAAGATGTTGCCAAAATGGTTGGCGAGTTAGTAAGAATTATGTTGCAAGATCATTGGAAGATTGAGATATAAGTATCGGATTTAAGTCATGGTTAGGTTGTTGTTGAATCGAAAGATTGGATGCGAATGTGATGTTAAGGATGGTTGTGTCGGATAGATTTTCGAGGACGAAAATATTCTATGTGGGGGAGAGTTGTAACACCCGGAAAATCATTTAATTATTTAAATGAAGTATTAAGATTTAAATGTTGGAATTTAGTCGAGGAAGAAATTATCAGAATAATTATAAGGGACGTTAACGGATTTATAAGTCAGTTTAAGAAGAATAAGTGAATAATCAATTTAGTCGGAGAACTATTATTATGAGTAGAAATTAATTAATTAAAGTATTTAGTGATTTTTATTATAATGTGAGGAATAAAATGGGAAGTATTAATTAAATTGGCCAAATAGAATATATAATAGAATAAATGATAGAATATATGGTAGAATAAATATTGAATTATTAAAATAGTAGAATAATTAATTAATTATTAATAGAGTATGATATTAAGGAGTATTTAAAGGAGGAAAATAATAGGAATAGGGTTTGTACGTGAGAAAAGAAACCAAATTGAAGAAGGAGGAGGCACAAGGGCTAGGAGAGGATACCGGAAGTGCACAATCGAAACCGGAAAGTAGAAATTTGATCGGAGTTATAACCACCGTCAAATTTAAGGTAAGGGGTGGGGTTCTAACTTTCTAAACGGGATTATGATAAATCGTATGTGGGGATGATTTTATATGAAATTACTTTCGTTTGTGTAGACTGTATGTGAATTAAATGATTAAACTTTGCATTAGTTGCTAGTATTAATAATGAATTATGAAAAAATTATGGCACGATTGAAGATAATGCCACAGGGATGGATCGATTGAGGATGGAAGTTGGATGATGGCCACAGGGGTGGGGCGGGCGCCCCCTGTAGCACAAGAAGTGGAGGCGGACGCCTCAGGGGGAAGAAGGAAAGGGAGACGGGGGCCCTGGAAGGGAAGGCGGGCGCCCCCAGTATGGAGGGTGGGTGGGACGGCCGCCTCATTGGTTGGAGGAGTGTGATGAGGCGTGCGTCCTTGTCTTCTTCTGTGTGCAGTTTCTATTTCTGTGTTTTTTTGGCATACTGGAAGAGGAAGTATTACATCATAATGGTAAATTATATCAGTAAGAGTGATGCCACTGATAGTGTAATTTCTAGGTACAAATTATTAACTGATAGAACGTATGATTGGTGTATGTATGACATAATGCTTGGTAAAAATCAGAAAAAATTAGAGGGACCAGAACTAGTCCTTAGCATTTTATTTTAGGTGCTGGTATAAGGCAGTAGGGATAAATAAATATTATTATAACAGGTAGTGGTGACATAGTAATAAGAAGAACCATAATAGTGCTAGAAAAAGGTGGAAGTGTGACAACAGGGAGGTTGTATTTACAATAAAACAATTATATTAGTAATGCAATTAGATGAAACACTGTTATAAATAATAATAATAATAATAATAATAGTACTTAAGGGCAGTACCGAATTAACCGAGTTAGTGATTTAAGCGATATAATTAGTTGTCCGAAATTAATTAGAAATGGTCGGAATAAATTGCATATTTTAGTAGATGATTATGATTGTTTATTTTGTTGAATTTGTGTGAAGGTATTATGTTGTTGTTTGTGTTTGCGAATAATTAGCGATGAATATGTTGTTGTATGTTGTATGATGTGAAGTTGCAGGGTGTTTTCAGTGATGATAATTACCTCTGATTATTGGTAATTATAGTGAGATAGGCGTATGCCTTGTGAAGTGAAATTATGTTGTTATTTGCATGTTGTAGCATCGCATTTCATTTTGCATTTGTGAAGGTCTGTATTGGCGGATTTGTGAAGAAGGCTTATGCCTTGTGCCTCTGATAACTGGCAATTTAGTGAAGGGAGTTTACTCCACCGGTACCACATGCATGTGCATTGTTGAGTCTCATTAGAAGTCTTGTTGTTGTTAATTGCGAAGTGATTATATGTTGTTGCTAACGAATGAAGTGTGTTGTGTTGTTGTTGATTTGGGAATTAATTGCGACGTGTTAGTTGTGTTGTGATAATTTTATATGAATTAATCCTAATATATTATTTATCATACACCTGTTTATATTGGTAGATATGTCACCCTTTCTTTTGTTGGACGTTACCTTTATATTGGTAACGTGCAGGTAACGAGGAGTAAAACATTTAGTAGCTTATGGCGTCGTCGCTCTGATACGTAGCACTCGGGGGGATTAACACATATTTGATTTTATATTGTTTTCCGTTGCATTGTTGAACTTAATACTTTGAGAATTGTTTCCTTGAATTAAGTTGTTATGAAAGATGTTATATTCCATTTGGAGTTTTGAAATATTATAAATCCGCTGCGTAGTTTTTGAATAAATATGAAGTAATTTTGAAGACTAATTAATTGTTATAATTTCTTTGGATTAAAATGTGCTATGTATCCATTATGACGTGATTTTATGCTGACGGTTTTGAATGATGAATGTAATGTCTCATTTGTTGTAATTTTCGCACTCTGATTTTATTATATAAACGTTGGGTAGAATTGGGGGTGTTACACGTAGAACTCGGGGGGAATGAACACTTATTTGATTTTGTTGATATTTGAATTTCATTTGTTATTTTGAGAAGTTTGTTTTGGTTTAAAGTTGTTTTTATGTTGAGCAAGATGCTATGAGTTATTTGAAGTTAAAAATTGTGAATCCGCTGCATGATTTTATTAAAGTTGGTTTATTTTAGAGACTAAATAGTTGTTATGAATTTCTCCCTGTTTACATGTGTTATGTATCTGTTATAAAAGTTTTTATGCGGTTGGTTAAAGTTGAAAATGTGATATCCCATGTTAAGTTGGAATTTGATCACTCTGATATTTGTATATAATTCGTTGGGTAGAAATGGGGTGTTACAACATGCAATGGTATGACCGACTAACTTGTAACACAAATCACGATTATGTAAACGACAAACACATTAAATGTCAATATACTATTCGTCTTCAGGTACCCACACAACTTAAAAGGACATTTACATTTCCTCGAACCAGTGTCATCATATTTCAACTTTCGGATAGATTTTATGTAGTGGCCACTTCTTTCACATCTCATTGCCACAAATGACAATCTTCTATCAGAACTAGAATTTGACCTCCTGATTACAATGTTGAACCCTAATTTTGCAGCTTCCGTGCAAATTCATTGAAGCATATGTTCATGAACAACAAACTCCTGTTTATTTGTAAATTATTTACCAACATCTACCTTAACATAAACTAGTTTAACATTCATAGACACGGTCGCTTTGGGAACAACGTAAGAGTGCATCATAACTATAGTAAATCAATCAAGATTAAAATTCTACATACAACAAACTAAAATTAAACTTCCGTAACAACATGCAACATAATATGAAAGTTATAATCCAGATGCAACATTCATTTTTCAACGGCTCAACTAGATTATATCAACCAATAATAAAAGTAATACATGTACATTATCTCAAATTTCAGTTTCTTTCACTCTCTTTAATGTGAAAACACAGAAGAATGTGATTTTACAAAAATTGATTGAGAATGAAAAAAGATTTTTGTAGAATTCAGAAAATTTGATGGTATGATCATGAAATGAATACTAACATGCAAAGTAGTGTTATATTCATTTTTCAGTTTAGTAATTCAAGAAGTTAACTTTAGTATTATCCAATGAATTGTGAAATAAACACTATTATAAATTTTATGTATTCGAAGTTTAGTCTAAAATTTAACCTACAAATTCACCATCCATCCATCAGTAAGGAGTTTGACTTTGGTATATATTTTGACAAAATAGAGATGTTAGAAAATGTTTTGGTGTGTATGTGTAGCGCCCTAAAATTATCTTTTATATCATTTCAAAAATATTTTCAGATTTGATAAGGGTGATTCTTCAAGATGGTGCAAGAGCTACCCTTGAAAAAAACTTAATATTAACAATAAAAATACACAACATTCATAGTGATATCTCTCACTTCTTATAATTCAAGCTGACCTCACATGTCCTCTTTAGAGCCATATTGCAGTCCAATTGATATCAAGTTCTAAACGAAAATAGATAAATTAACGTGTGTACGGTATGGCCCATACGCAACAAACTTCTACCTTACCTCGGTGAGAATTCAAATTTCATAAAAGATACTCAAATTTGTTTGGTGTATATACATCTACCTTCTTTTAGAAAATATTTCAATGTCAATAGTAGTTTGTTACTAGTTACATACAGCTAAGTAAAATTGATTATAGTAGTTTAAATTTGTCAAGTGAACTCTAAGTTAGCCCTAACACAATAACTTGTCATAAATTTAACAAATTAATTTCAATCATCAAATTTCTATTAATGATTAAAATCTTTTTGAAAACAATTTTTTGTCGCTTTTGATTTAGAAAAAAGAGACCTGAAAAGTGAAAACTGACCACACAAACAATTAATTTCGACCGTAAATAGAAACAGAAAAAGTTTTGGAATCTTTTGTAAAATCATGACCATAAGAGTGTAAACACATATGAATGTATTTTCAAAGTAAACAAAAAACAACCACGTGATCGATGAATTTTTCTTTCTAAAGTTTTTATTCAATTGATGAGGACTTGTCTGCCACCTTATCCTTATTTTACCTTCAAAAAATCTCTGTGGACCACAGTTTGACTCCTCATAGTTTCATAAACTTTTCGCGTTTGAAAAAAAGTGCTTAAAGTATGGCGGTGCCTTGCAAAAAAACAAAAATTTGGAGTATGGGTTCAATCCAAAGTTACAATTATTCATGTAATCTTATTCCATGCCAAATTATCAAATACTATAGTAGTTATTTTTGGATTTTTTTTTGTATTTTGTCGGTGCAATAGGATGTTAACAGTAATATAATAAGAATAAAATTAATGTGATCATATAAAAATACTCTCAGTTTTCCGGTGATTTAATATACAATTTCAGAAAGAAAAAAATAAGAGAGAATAACATTTTTTTTATAGTTTTTTTAATTATATATTAAAAATTATAAAAATTTAATTGATTAAATAATAGAATTAAAGTAAAATATTAATAATTAAAATAAATCATTTATTTTGAGACATTACTTTATTCATTTTGAATTACTCATTGTGTGAAGGAGAAAGTGACACATATAAAAAATTAAATTAACAATGAATAAAAAAAAATTATGTTGATTATATTTACAGGTTAAATAAATTTTTTATCTATAAATATTACAGTTTTTATTTTTAGTCTCTCTCTGTTTTTAGACAACGATTTTTATTTAAAAAAAACCGTTGTCAAAACCAGCTAAAACTGTTGTTAAAATTCAAGATGGACTAAAAATAAAACCGTAATATTTATAGAGACCAAAAACTTATTTAATCCATATTTACTTTTTATTTTTATTTTTAATTTGAAGTTTTAAAAATCAAACTAAAAAGTTCAACTTTATAAATACTTACAAATATATATTATAATATACTTTTTTTTATTCATAATTTTGATCTTAGAATCATGGTATATATTTGGGAAAATAATTTAAAATGGGTATATTATTACATATTTAAATGAAGATGTCTCGTAAAATTAAATCATGTTATATTGTAAGTGTTTACAAACCAATTTTTTTTTTTTTAAATATGTAAATAAGACATCAAAACTAGTAAGTTTCGCCATTGAAGTTCAACTTATTTAACTTTTTTGGGATAAAAAATCAATCTCTTTTGCATGTGACTGAAGAGCTATTTTTTTCTAAATGATGATAAATTATAACGAAAAGAGATTGATATAAAAGATAGGGGGACAAGAACCAAAACCCTATTAAAAAGAAGTAAATCTAAATAGTCTATTATTTATATAAAATCTGCTCTAATACTAGCAGGAATGGAAGTAAAATAAGTAAAATTATAGATACTAAGACTTATGTTAATGAAGACATCAGCACAACTATTATCTTTCTGAAAAATATGAGAAATCAAAAAATTCTTATTAGAGACTATATTGATAAAATTAATCCATCTATTTATAATATGCCAAGGAACCAAGGCGTGCGACTTGAAGGCATTAACCACTATCATTGAGTCAGATTCTAACCAAAGATTATGTCAATTATTCTCATGGGCGAATTCAATTGCAAACATCACACCAAAGAGTTCGGCGATGCGGGAATTAGCACAATCCAACCGAGATGCAAAAGCTCCCAAAAAACCACCAACACAATCCCGAGCAATACCGCCACAAGCAGAGCTGTCTGACGAGTGAGCTCATCACAATTAATCTTGATCTAGTTTCTAGGGGGTTTCCATGTGACCTCGATAATCTTGGAAACCTTAGGAGATCGAATGTTAACCCGAAATCTTTTAAGAATCACAAAGTCATTCATGTTTAGAAAAGAAGCATTCGCATTATTGTCAGCCAGAGAAACATCATCCATTATAAAAGATATGGAAGAAGTAATATTGTAGATAATGTTTTGATATCTAATCATATTGCGAGCATTCCAAATAGCATTAAAAACAAAAATAACAGCAGCAATGATTGTAATCTTACATTGCCCCGAAGCATGACGATTCAAAATAGAGCTAACATCAGACCAACCCGTGACATGATTATGAAAGTTCAATTGATTGCCTAACCAAAGCCAAAGATGCGAAGCATACTTGCACTCAAAGAATAAGTGCTGCTCGGTTTCCTCTGCCTCAGTGCACAAATCACACCGAGAAGGGAACACAAAATTCCTTCTCTTCCATTAGTCATCCGTAAGGAGCTTTTTGTGGAGAAGCTTCCAAAGCATACAAGACTTTAACGGTGGAATCGACTTAGACTAAATCCACCGCCACCAATCTTTACATATTTCTTTCGATCTCTTAAACTCATAAGCAATTTTAACATTAAATTCACCATTATGAGAATGATACCAGATCTTCGAATTCGAGGGGAGACTAAATATATATCTCTTAGGACACTCACAAACTATTAATTTAACTTTTTCTTATTAAGTTTTTATAAAAAAAGTAAAAATTTTATTTTTAAATTTTTAGTGAGTATGCCTAAAACATGTACCCAAATTCTTGTGATTATATAAGAATTGCTTGTAACTGAAATACAGTGTTCGCATACCCAAAAACTCAAATACTATTAAATATAAATAGATTTTATTTAAATGGGATGAAAAAGATATTTTTTCTTAAAAGAGTATAAATAACATTTAAAAAGTGCTATTCTAAATAAATCCTAACAAAATATTTGTTCGTATGTACATATAAATTTATTTAACACGATAGAATTTATTTAACACAATATAAACTTTGTTTATATTTGAAAATAATTTTTTTGTATATTAAACAATAAAAATTATTAATTAAAATAGAATACATATTATAGTGATGTATTAGATAGAAATTTAATTGTATGTGTAGCTATTATCCAATTTCATAAAAATAAATTCTTAGTTTTACTAAAATTTAAAAATATATTAATTAATATTTTTAATAATAAAAATAAATAAATTAAATTTATCATAAAAACAAAACTAAGTGTTAAATACTTTCGTCCACCAATAAATTTTTAATATGACAATCATATATTATAATTAAACATTTAAATTTATTACAAATAATTAAGAGAAGACAACATATTTTGGTAGAAAAGATAAGTTAATCAAATAAAATGATAAAGAAGAATGAGATGGTGACACTAGTGCTAAAAGAACAAAATAATTTTAAAATTCATCCGATATACTAAAAACGGTAGTAAATGAAAAATGTGGTGGCAATTTTATAAATAAAGTGCTATTTTAAGTATTATCATGTGACAATATACATCATATTTTTTAAAAATGGATTTAAATTAAAATATTATTATAATCAAATCTCAATTACTTTTTTTAAACTAAAAAACGGATGTAAATTTATATAAATTAAAAAAAAAAATTTTATAACTCAAAATATTTAATCTCTGTGGCATATTAACAAATAATTTAAGACAAAAGCTAACATGTGTTCCAAGAGCATATGTTAAGAATATTATTTACAGAAATATTTTTTCGAAATTCGTGAATTCAATTTATTGAAATTTTAAATATGATTTTATTGCACATGTTTTTTTCTAATTATAGTATATTAACATGTGCCCTAAGAACACATGTTAGCATGAGCCTTAATTTAAACATTATTAACAAATTAATGGATGAATATTAATAGGTCTAAATTTAGTAGGTGAATAAAATAATGTAAACATATCAATGGCATAGTAACAAATTTATTACAGTGAATAAAATAATCTAATTTCATATCATTAAACCTAGATTCATCGCACAGTGTTCTAAACCCAAATTCATCGCATTTCACCGAAACCCTTTTAACTAAACTCTTCTCATCGAAACTCTTCGCTCATTTCACAGTTCACCATCACAATGACGACAACGAAGCTGAAGAAGTTTGCGAGGAAACCATCGCTCATTTCACAGTGACGACAACGAAGTTGGAGAAGTTTTAGAGAAAATCATCGTTCATTTCACATTGACAATAACAAAGTTGAAGGAGTTTGACAAAAAATCATCGCTCATTTCACAGTGACGGCATGCATTGGTAAAACTATGAGGTGGGGTTTTATACTTTGAGAGTCATGCATTATCAGCTAAAGCATTAGGGTTTTATACTCCTAAAAATGATTGTTGGTTCAAATTTTAGTTACTATTGCTAAGGAAGTGTAAGGTGCAGTGGCAGAAAAAATACAGAAATTTTAAATGGAGTGAAATTTGTACTCAACAATGCAACAGTACAAATACAATTTAAGATACCAATGGAAATGGCTAAGCCAATTGTAGTAATGAATACATGGAATTAAAAGAAGGATCTAGAAAAGCTTAAAGCTTCAGGAAAAGAAGGGAGTCAGGTTTCCACCAATTAATTCCACGCCAATCATTGGTGATTCCTCCTCTATTTAACAAAGTCACCCACATACTTTCTGTTAGGAATTTTGGCTCTCATTCCACGTCCTTGCTCCTGAAAATTAGGATCGTGTGCCAAGTGTCCCTCCTCATCACAAGAATTAGTTACTGAAATGACTGATTTGCCCTTGTTCATTACATTACTCCCCTCATTAAGAATAACCTTGTCCTCAAGGTTGAAATTGGGATAGCATTGTGTAAACTCACTGCTGACTTCCCATGTAGCTTCAAACATAGGAAGATTGGACCATTTGATTAAAACCTGAGGTATCTCTTTGCCATTTTGCAACAAAACTCTAGAATCCAACATTGCTTCTGGTTGCAATATTGGGCCAACATCAGTGGTCAGCAGTGGTAAAGGCATATATTGCTCCTTGTGATCTCCCTTGCGCAACTTTAAATTCACAATATGAAAGACAGGATGGATTCGAGCAGAGGGAGGCAGTAGTAATTTATAAGCTACAGACCCAATGTTTTGAATGACAGGAAATGGTCCAAAGTATCTCATACCTAACTTCTGATTTTGATGTAAAGATATGGAGTGTTGTCGATATGGATGAAGCTTAACCAAAACCATATCCCCAATTTGTAACTCAGCAAACTTCCTCTTGGCATCAACATATTTCTTCATAATTTGTTGCGCTCGATTGAGATTAGTCTTGAGAAGTTGGAGAGTAGTATCCCTTTCAGTCAATAATGCTTGCAGAGAGGGTGGATCATTGGATGATGTATCATACTTGAGTAGTATAGGAGGATCTCTACCATAAATAACTTTGAATGGGGTCATGCCAATGCTGCATTGATAAGAAGAGTTGTACCAAAACTCTGCCCAATCTAACAATTTAGACCATCGCTGAGGCATTTGTCCTGCAAAACACCTGAGATACATTTCCACACTTTTATTAACTGCTTCCGTTTGGCCATCAGATTGTGGATGATAGGCTGAACTCATTGCCAACGTAGTTCCACTAGCTTTGAAAAGATGCTTCCAAAAAGCACTTGTAAAGACTTTATCGTGGTCAGACACTAAGCTTTTGGGAAATCCATGCAGCTTGATCATAGTGTGTAAGAAGGCCTCAGCAACCTTAACACTAGTGAAATCAGATCGTAAAGAAGTGAAATGGGCATACTTTGAAAGTCTATCTACCACGACCATTATCACCATAAAACCATTGGAAGGAGGAAGTCCCGTGATAAAATCCATCGAAACATCTTCCCATATTTGCGAGGAATAGGTATGGGCTGCATTAGGCCACTAGGAGCTGTAGTGGAAGACTTAGCTTGCTGACAGACTAAGCATTTGGAGACAAACAAACGGACATCACGCGATAAAGAAGGCCATGTGAATTGAGAATCAATACACGCTTTGGTACGGGCAATACCAGCATGACCTCCCAACATGGAAGAGTGAAATTCCTGCAAAAAATTATCTGAACTCCCACTTTCTAAGAGAACAGTCACCGCAATGCCTTGTATTTGACCTTGAAAGCGCATGGTTCCCATCCCGTGAGAACCATTTAAAGCGTTCAGAGAGAGGTGATGCTCAGAGTCCCCCAGGGAGGCTGAATCAAGTATGGTGTGCTCAATGGTGTCAGGTGGTGGATCGTTGTCATCATCATCCATTTGAAGAAGAAAATAATGACGATTGGGGCATTTGTGGGTAATAGAGAATTTCTCATCACAATAATAACAAAGCCCTTTTTCACGGCGGAGTTGCATTTCGGCCTTGGTGATGTTTTTGACGGGGTGGCTTTTCTGCGGTGTTGAAATTGGTTTGGGATTTGGGAGTAATGGTGGTTATGGGTTAGCTTTTGGGGTGGTGTTTGTGGATGGGAAATGATAGGGTTTTGAGGACGAAGAATTGGGAAATTTAGTGTTGGGTGATGGTGAGTATTTGTCCTCAAAGAGTCGGGCCAGTGCGTAGGCTCTAGATAAAGAATGTGGAATTTGAGCGATTACATCGCGCTTGATATCTTTCTGAAGACCACTGATGAAACAATCAAGGGTGGCTTATGGGCTTAATCCTTGAGAACGGTTGGCTAACGCGGTGAAGGAGGTGTAGTAATCAGCAACTGAGGAGGTTTGCGTAAGTTTAAACAAAGTGGGCCTGGGTGACTCATATGGAGATGAGCCAAATTCCAATTCCAAGGCCCGTGTGAATAGGGTCCAAGATTGAAACGGTTGATTTCTGGAAACCATCTGAAACCACGGTACCACATCCTTTTCCATATGGACGGCGGCGATGATGAGACGCTGATTATCGGGTGTACCATAATAATCGAAAAACTGTTCCGCCTTGAAAATCCAATTAAGCACGTCAGAACCGTCAAAGCGAGGGAAATCTAGTTTGATATTACGCACCTGAAAGGGTTGAGCAACCGGTGATGACGACGTTGATGAGCCCTTGCTGCCAGAGGACTGAGTTAGATGAAGTTTGCTGAGTTGAGATTCAACACGCGGCTCAAATCTCGCTTGATCCAGATGACGGTGGTGGGTATACTCGTGGTGACGATGATCTACATCTTCCAGGAACTTTTGTAGCATTTTGTTCATCTCAGTAAGTGAGTTCTCCATGCACTTCATACGTATGTTGTCAGCCATGGTTCAACTCAATGAAAGCGCCAAATGTAAGGTGCAGTGGCAGAAAAAATACAGAAATTTTAAATGGAGTGAAATTTGTACTCAACAATGCAACAATATAAATACAATTTAAGATACCAATGGAAATGGCTAAGCCAATTGTAGTAATGAATACATGGAATTAAAAGAAGGATCTAGAAAAGCTTAAAGCTTCAGGAAAAGAAGGGAGTCAGGTTTCCACCAATTAATTCCATGCCAATCATTGGTGATTCCTCATCTATTTAACAAAGTCACCCACATACTTTCTGTTAGGAATTTTGGCTCTCATTCCACGTCCTTGCTCCTGGAAATTAGGATTGTGTGCCAAGTGTCCCTCCTCATCACAAGAATTAGTTACTGAGATGACTGATTTTCCCTTGTTCATAACAGGAAGTTTTTGTTGCTTATTCAGAAATTGGTTCAGAACTTTTCTTTATTGTTGTTTGGATGAGATTGTTGTTGAGAGTAGATATTCTATAGTGCATATTGAAATAGACACTATGTGTGTAAGTGCATATCGAAATAGACCCTATGTGTGTAATATAAGTACAAGAGTATTCCCAATCAGTTAAAAGAAATTTATTTGTCAATCCTCTTCTCCTCTTTATCTTGTGTGGTTTTGTCGATTGTTGTTGTAAACGGTAGTGGCTTAGGTTGATTGCTTCAAAGTTCCAATGATAAACTCATTACAATCCTAGAATCAGAGCTTTGAATTAAGTAAGGTTTAGATTTGTTCGTAGGTTTGTTCGGTCAATGGCTGAGTACTGATTGCCAATAATTAGCTCTCTTATGTAAAAGAATGAATGAGGGTGTCTTGAAAAGTGACTCTCATACATGTGAATTGGAAGGATTTCCAGGGGAATATTCATTGACATGTGTAAGTGAGTTTGATGGGATAAGTGTTAACAAAAATGGAGAGAAATGTGAAATTGAGTGTAGGGTGGAGATTGAATTCCCAACGATCCTTAAATTGTCTCAAGGGATTAAGGGTCAACGTTAGGGCATTGTGTGATTGTTTGCTGATGTATTAAATTAGTGAAAGTTTTTTGATTTATTTTGATTTATGAGCTTGAAAGAGTATGAGATGTGTGACTCTAAGTAAGAACTCAAAATATCTTTGAACTATAAAAATAATTCTATTGATGCAGTCAACGTGATTGGGTTAGTGTAATCAGATGTAATTAATTGAAAAGATCATGAACCCGTTTGGTTCATTTAGTTAAATGCAGTGCACCATTTTATTTCAACTTTGAATGCAATAGTTAGGACAACAAGTGAAGTCGGAGGTATAGTTAGGAAAAGGTAAAGTTAATTGTTATAGATGTGATTATGTTAAGAAAAATAGAGTTTAGTTGGATGTTGGTTGGCAAATGAGGTTAACTGAACTGGTTGGGTTTAGAAAGTTTAGGAACTGAGATGTTATGATGTCAATGGAGAATTTGTGCATATTGGTTGGAAGTTAGTTGACTTGATCTGGGTTAGATTAGAAGTGGATTTTTGATGGAAATTGGAAGGCATTGAACTGTCATAACTTGAACTGATGCAACTATTATGGTTTTACATTGAGTTTTCTTAATTGAATTTTGAACTGGTATGGACTTGTAAATTTGCACGGTAGATGTAGAATTTGCATTGATATGCATGAACTGAGTTGGTATGGTTAATTTGCTTGGTTGTTGCATACTCATATGATCTAGTTATGTGCAATGTATGCATTGCTTTTGATGAATTTCTCTCAAGATGAATCATTCATATGTCACAATAGACACACATAATCAATTATCAAATAATTCAAAGGCCAAAATAGACATAGAATATAATGGAAGCATGAACTAATTTTTATTGGAGTGATATTTGTTGAAAGACCAAAATTGACTTACTATTTTCTTGTTATTTCAGCACTTAGTTAGTTATTCTCGTTCCACAACACTTGATTTGGAGCTCACAACACTCGCTATGCATTACACGATCCATAACACTCACAGTCCTTGCCTCTCGTCCTTTCCTTTGCTCACCAGGTTTTCTAATTGTGTCGTCTATGTTTTAACATATTGTGTTGACTCTGTATTATGTGAAAAGTTACTAGACCATAGTTTCACAGTTGTAGTCAAACCCGATTCTTTGACTCGGGTTATCACATTTCAAATTTGGAATTTGAATTTTAGAACAAATTTGGTTGTCTCTTATTTTTATCAACAAATGGAAGAACTAATGGAATATAATATTGGTAGATATGATTTGTGGCTTGTGAGTGTTCACTTTTATGCTGGTAATGGTGCTGTATATATAGTTGATTAGTAAGTTTCAGTTTATGGTTTCCTGATGTAAAGTTGATAAATGAATAATTGCAAGTTTTTATGGTTATTTAGGATATTTTGTGAGTTTAGTTTATGTTGTCACATATTGTTTTGTTGTGTTTGTATCTTGGTGGATGAGAAAATGGTTTTACTTATTATCCAAATCATGAAACAATGATAGGGGAATCCACAAATCTCATTCAGCTGATAGTAAATGGTTCCTTTTCGTGTTACCAAAAGGCGAAGAAACTCGCATTGTGTGCATCTTTTGTTTCCTTTATTACTATAATATTATGCTTCATTAGTTTCTTATTATCATTTTTGCAAATTATTTGCCTAGGTTGAGTTTTGATATCTTAGTACAATGTTGTGGATTGGACATAGAGTTCAATTGTAATCATACTCTCATATATGTGCTTGATTTAGATATTTCTATTTTCAATACTTCCCTTAATGATTTGATGTCTATCTCATTTTGTATATTTGCATATATTATTAACATTTTGATGTTACTACAATGAAAATTTGATTTTCTCTACATAAGTTTTTTCTTATTGATTTGATGCCTAACTCACTGTTTTGTTTTACTTTCACAGTTGATTTGCAACCGTTGCCCACCAGAGATACTATTTTCCCCTTCATATACTCTTTTAAAGATATTGTATTATACTATATTGCTTTCTTCTCACATATGTCTGATTCCTCTTGTGTCTTAGACTTCACTGTCACAGTCTGATCATTTGATTTCTTCACAATTTGGTGAGTGATAACAAAATTTGTATGTAACTTTTCAATACAATGTTATTTCTTAATGTTGTTTGCTCTTGAAACTAAACTGGTAGTTGATAGAACTTGACGACATATTCATGTACAATGCACTTCTTTTCCTTTGGAATAATAAATTAACTGAAAAGTAGTTTTGAGTGTATAGGTAACTGCTACGGGTTTCTATATTGTATGATGACATATAAATATTCAATTTCCATCTTTCAAACTTCTTAGTTATATCTGTTAATTGTCACACTTCTACAAATAGGAATTGTGTCAGAATTTTACACAAGATATTGACAAGTTAGTCTTAGACTTTTAAAGGAACAATAAACAAGAGATAATATAGAATTTTAAAACTATTTGGTTTAGTATGCTTTAAAATCCCTCCAAATATTAGAACAAACATTTTAATTTACTTCAATATGGTGTAGGTTGATTCTCCATATGTCTATGTTTTTAATTTACTTCATTACATTGTTTTCATATTTCAAGAATATGCATATAGCTTACACGTTATTACATAGGCCAACAAAATAATGGCTTTGTTTGGTGTTGTAGAAATAATAGCTTACATTTACTTTTTACTTTTTACAAAATGTGCAATTTGTGGGTACGAGCACTAACGAAAGTTTCTCTAAGGTTGTGACTAATGAATATGTAATAAAAAACACTAGTGTTTCTGAATATTACCTAAAAAAGATTGGAGATCTCAAGTAACATTCCTTCTCACTAGATTTGATTCATGAAACAAGTGAATTATCATTTTATATTGATAGGCGGGACCTTACTGAATTAATTTTTTATATTAAATGGATCTCCATATTTATCTTGTCTTTATGGTGCTCGTAAGCATCTTATTCTATTTTTAGTTTATTTTTCTATGTATCACTTATAAATTAACATTTGTTTCAACAATTTAAATATCTACATTGCATTTGTATCTCTAAGAATGCCAGCGAACTATTTCCGTTTCTTAATCCAAATAGGACATTACTTGCCCCTAGAGAGTGTGATGCTATTAAATCCTACATACATAATAAGTTGGATGGCGAGTCAAAAAAATGTTACTTATGACCATTGTTTAATCAGTAAGTACATGTTTCCTTCAAGGATTTATAATATTTAATGTTATTTTATAATATTTGAATTTTAATGATTCTAACACTTTTGTTTTAAAACTACAGCCAACACTTGCAGTTGTATGTTAGTTGTCCCTAAGATAGTGATATTTTTTGGTTTTGTTCATTAAACACAAAACCTGAGAAAAATTGTAAGGTCATACTTGAGGGGTAAGAAACCTAAATCAAGAGACATAATTTATATTTCATTTATGTACCTTTTAAATTTATACTTATAACTTATTTATGGTGCAATTTCTTTTATCAGAGTTGTAACGGGATATCACTTATTAAGAGGTGTTGGGAATAAGAAGCCTAATTGGAAGATTGACAAGGTAATTGCTAGTTTTTCACAATCAAAATGAGAATGAATTTTTGGTGATCCTAACTTTTAGCTCTATGGCTTGAGTAAGGAGATTTCAACATGGAAGCTACACACCGAACTTTATTTTTGATACTTAAGTTGCAATATTTTACCTCTGGTGTATAATTTTTTTTCACAATGGTTTCTAAGTATTCATTTTGACGGGATCCGTTTGTACAAAATACACTTATGCTTACATCATCCACATAAATTGCATATATCTTGAAAAATAGATTGTTGTTTTCTTTAGTTTAATAATTAGATTAAAGTTTTCTCATATTGCTCTTGGCAACTTTATAGTTTCAAGACTCAACAATTTTCACTGTCAAAGTCTTACAACGCGTAAACTGCCTATTAGATATGAATTTTTAGTTAAGTTATGATCAAGATGAAACCGACTGACTTAATCTTATTCTTATTAGATTTTAATCAGAGAAAAATAAATCAGGATATTTTTATCTTTGAAACTTCACAGGTTCAACAATGGAGGATAACTCGAACCTTCCCTTGTTTATTTATAAATGTAGATCTGATCTAGAATATGGATCTTGTGATTTGAATTTAAATTGCTATAGAAAAGTACTTTAGTGTGTTAGTACATCAATTACACCTGCAATGTTTTGCATTTATGTAATAACTTTGTATCTTATATGTAGGCACATGAGCAAGATAATGGATGAGCGTGTGAATATTATGTAATGAAGAACATGTGTTATATTGTTGATACTTCTATTGTTGAAAGATTCGATGAGATAATATAATTTAAAATAATTTTGTATTGCATGTATTTATTGAAAAGCATGTAAATTATTGTTTTAATATGTAGATGTTTAAATTATTGTATGTTGAACTTGTAGATATTTACAGACACGTCATTCTATGAAAAAGAGACAATTGACCATATTCGGCAACTTTGGGCTCAATTTTTTTTTAAATGGTTGAAAATCAAAAGATTGAGGAGTAAAATCTACAAGACCAAATGCAAATGGTTTAAGAGGATAATGACTTAGAAATGTTGCCAAAACAAAAGTGAAAGAACAAGAAGAAAACTTATATATGAAGAAAGTGACATGAAATATTATGAGTTGGTTGCATATTTTGTTGTTAATATTATAATTTCTTAGTACAAAAATATGATTTTGTATACTTTTTGATAAATATGAAAAATATTATGACTTAGTACATGAAATATGATATTTGTGTATGACTTCATAGTATTTGAAATATTATGACTTCTTAGTATATGAAATATGAAGAAATGTGATAACTAAAATAGGGTGTAATGTAGCATATGAAATAGAGTAAATAAAATTAAATATAATATAATTTGTTCGTTCAGAAAGGGTGTAAATTATATTAAAAAATTGTGTAAATTTATATGTATTTAACCTGATTTTTATTAAAATAGGGTGTAAATTGGCAAGTATTTACACCGGATTTTATTAAAATTGGGTGTAATTAAGAACGTATTTACACTCGATTTATATTAAAATATAGTGTAACTAAGAACGTATTACGCCTTATTTTTACTAAAATAGGGTGTAACTAAGAACGTGTTAATACTCTATTTTTATTAAAATGGGGTGTAACTAAGAACATATTTATACCCAATTTTTATTAAAATAATGTGTAATTAAGAATGTATTTACACCAGATTTTTATTAAAATAGGATGTAAGGTAGAATGTATTTACACCCATTTTCTATTAAAAAAGGTGTAGCATAGCATGTATTTATACTCATTTTTAAATGGGTGGAAATTCATTAGACATTTCTCATCCGATGAATATACACCTATTTTTTATTAAATTTAAATGAGTGTAAATTTAATTTAAAAAATGGTGTAAATTAACCTTTTTGTACTAGTGTGAGTGGAAGAGTAAGAAGTGGAGGAAAAAGTTATGTTGAAAAAGGACCAAATCGAAATTTGACAATTGGTAGCATTTGGTTGAAGTAAAGAGAAGTAATTGAGAGATTGAGTTCTTACTATTTTGATCTTTTGCAAGTGTAAAAAAGTTAAAGTGAAGGATATTATGGAAAATTTGCATGCATGTTATTTTAATAAATAGACAATTGATTATTAACGTATATAAATAGTGGTGATATGATGAGAGTCGTATTCTTTATTGCCAAAAAAGTTATGCTTCTTTTATAATAGTTCTTCTCCTAAATAACCATCAAGAAAGTGTTCTGAAAAAGTCTACATAAAAAAGAAGTTGATATAATCTCATTGGATTATCACTACAAGGAAAAAGGTATTTTGCACCAGTTTGAACCATCATTATATTTGGGATGCGATGGAATGTAAAGCAATGGAAAAATGTGTGTCGCCAGCTTATTATGTCAATTGTCTTTAATGTTTACAAGATTTATCTTAACAATATTGTAGATGAAAAACAACCACAAACATGAGATGATCGTATCCCATCTTCACCGTCAAGACATGAGAAATGGAAGAAGGCTCGATTAAGACCAATTGGAGAGTACACCTCTGAGGCGTCACGAGTAGTTACTGAGAAAATTGTAAGTATGATTTGTTTTGCTTATGTTATTTGTTATTTAAATGTGTTGGTAACAATATATGTAAGTTTCTCATGTTGTGTAGGATAAGCTGGTTGAGGCAGACCATGAAGGCACATTTGTTCTAGAAGCACGACATGACATATTAGTATAAACAATCAGAATAGATGAGCATGGTGCACATGTCCGTGTTGTTGGAGAAAGTGTCAACTTGAGGTCATTCTTTGGGTCTCAAAGAAAAATACCGAAAGCCCGAAATTTAATGCACAAAGATAAAAGATTGAAAATATTGAGAAGCAATTAGAAGAACAAAGGAGGATGTTAGTAAAGGAGAGGAAAAAAGGGAGAAAGGTATGAAAATGTTTCAAGAGTTATATTTGATATTTGCTTTACTTAATATGTTAGTGTTTTATCAGAAATGTATGATATATATTGAGCTTATTTTTATTTTTTATATTATAATTGAATATTATGTAGAGATTAAGTGAATATGAAGATCAATGTTATGTTGATGGTGATGATGATTATGATCAACATCCAAGTAGAACATTATCATTTTTTTTTTGTATTTCCTCCCTTAATTTATTCATTTTCTTTAACCATTTAGGTACATTCACCGTGTTTGTATAGAGTTAAATAAATCGAGTAGTTATGGAATCTTAGGTCTGCTTTTTGTTCGATGGGTGTTTAATCAACCAAAAGAAATTCGAGAGTACTTGAAAAAATAGTTAAATGAGGGAGGAAAAGAATGTCACTTAGCACCATTTTTCTGTTCGTAAGTATTTTTGTTATTGATGTTCATGTATTCTATATTTATTTTTTTTAGCAAATACTAATAATATATATGCTCATGTTTATTTAGTGGCCATTGGAAATTGATCATAATATCATTTAAGACAAATACGATAACTGTAGTGTGTTCCTTGAATGATCCACTCGAAAAGAAAATGAAAGAGATTATTAATTCGTAAGTGTATGTTTAATTAATTTCGAAAATAAAATGAAAATGAAAGAGATTATTAATTCGTAAGTGTATGTTTAATTCATTTTCTTTGACATTGTAATTAGCTTATCATGTAATATGTTTAATTCATTTACAATGTACAGTGTTGTGGAGCAAGTGAATATGATGAACAATGTTAGAAGAAAACCATCACAAATCTTTCCTAAAATAAGTGACACAATTACATGTTTCTTTCATTTACACTCATGTGTGGTTATATTCATGTAATTACTGCTTAAATTTGCAAACGATGAAACAACCCAGGACTTACGAGTGTAGGTATTAAGTCATGAAACACATGTTAAATATTATCCTTGTCGGTATTGTTGATTCATGGAATAAGGTATATGTCATAAAATATTTACATATATTAATATATAAGTTGACTATTGATTTATTATCATGCATGATATTCACTTTTTCTCTTTATTATGTATATGTTTAACGACGAAACTCGATTCCCTATTGGGCGTATATCATCAATGTGCTTAAGGGTCTTGCTGATTGATTTATTCAGATGAACTAATGGCTTATTTTCTATATTGATTATGTGAATAATACTTTTGACTTAAACATATGGTGTTTGATGTAAATATTAATTTTGGCATTTGATGCACAATGTTAGCTATTTTTTATGCTCTTTATGCATGGTTAACAAAAATACAGGTTGTTGTAAATTCTTTGATATGATTATAATAATTACAGGAAACAAATTTGGAAGAATTTGAAAAGCATAGAATTGCATATTTAAAACAGAGGATATTTCGACAGTGATTATAAAACCTAATTGTGATTGTATATTGAACGCTGACTAGTATAATATAAATTACAAAATATTGATGCTGATAATAGAAACTGGGACCTTTAGTTATATCACAACGATTGGTTTAACTAACTGTTGTGATATGACACACATATTCTAGAATACAACAACAGTCTCAGGACTGTGAACGTAAGTAACCCATATACAACCACACATTACATAGTAATGTTCGATCCTATATATATATATATATATATATATATATATATATATATATATATATATATATATATATATATATATATATATATATATATATATATATATATATATATATATATATATATATATATATATATATATATATATATATATAGTTCAACATTGTTAGATGTACTTTATTCTGTAGTAGTGGAAGAAGCTCTCAAGAAGAAAGTGTGGCTCAAGGCCATGAAAGAAAAACTTGATTTTTGCTCTTATAATTATAACTCTATTATATATTTTTATTAGTTATCCAAAAATAAATATGTACTATAAATAGTAGTAAATAAGAAAAATAATTAATATTTAATTTTTCACTTGATATATGAGACAAATAAATATATATTTCTAAAGTTATATTTATTTTTCATAAAAGCTTAAAAATTTAACTAATTATAATTTTAAAATACCTGACGTTAGAAACTTTAAAACTTTAAACTAATAATTATAATTTTAAAAAATTGTACAAGGGGTTTGAACCCTGGAAATCTCTGCCTAGTGTTGCCTTACACTTACACTTTTATAAGAAATTATAAAAAATGATGTCTAAAAGACTTAGACTAGCGAATTTAGATGAAAATGATGCCTATCGATTACTTATGCTAGCACTTTTATGAGATAGTGTTGTCTAACAATACCTTACGCCAACACTTTTAATAAAAAAGGGTTGCATAAAGAGGATTTACGACAACGCTTTTATAAGAAAGCACTGCCTAAAGACATTGATTTTCTCAAAAGCGATGCCATATGATGTCTTACATCAGCGCTTTTATCAAAAAGCGCTGCCTTAAGAGGATTTACGCCAACGCTTTTAAGAATAAGCTCTTCCTAAAAGGAACTTAAGCCAACACTTATATATTAAAAATAAGTGTTGTCCTTACATATAACAGTGCCAGAATAGGCAACGCTTAAAAGTATTGTCTAAGATTAAAGCGTTGTCTAAAATACTATTTGGCATAGTGATATTGAGCTTAGGTTAAGACACCTCGTCTAAAGAGTCATTCAAAGGAGGACCACACTTCCTCCATGAATCTATGAAAAACAATTCTTCCTTATACCACATTCTTAGTCATAGAGTTACAACGTAATTACCCATTAACTCTACAACCCTAGGTTCAAAAGAGCCTTTATAAATACTCCTCCACAAGGGGCCTTTGCAATTTATCTCACATAATGGTGTTGATGTTGTTGTAGTTGTATCTTTAAAATAACCTTCTTATGGTGTCAATCAAGAAAATAACATTTATTTCCTCAGTTGACAACATTGAAAAATTTATTCCTAAATATGTTGTAAATTACACACAAAAAATGATGATTGGTAAATAATTGAAATAGAAACATGAAATGTTTACTTTCAATTCTTTATCATTTGCCATTTTTTGCTTCAAACTTATTACATCTATTTTTTCTTCTAAAACTGAGGGTTTATTTATTTTATTTATAAAAAAGAAATTATATTTCCCCTCGATTTTTTAACAACACCGAGGAGATATGTTACACAACTACAACAACAAATCTCTATCCTACATTCATAAAAGAACAACACTCAAGATATTTACAAGACATCAATCTACATCAAAATATCTACATCCACCATTATATATCTTTATTGTGAAAACATTGGTAATAAAATCTTGGAACTTAAAAGAAGCTTGGAAAAGCTCTCTATGATAGATTGCAAATGTAAAAAAAAAACATTTTCAATGGTTGAAACAAATAACTCCATAGTTGGAACAAATAACTCCTTAGAAGTTGGATGCATGCAATCCATATAACCTTAAAAAAATGCACACAAAAAGTATCCAACATAATCTGAATTACAACAAAGATGTGGCGTTCTCCAAGAATAACATCTACTATGATAACACTGCATTTTTTGTAATAATTTAATTTAATATTATGTGTCAACAATATAATGTTTAAAAAAAATTATTCACATCGGTTTTCTACTGAAATTGAGGGATAAATATATTTTACCTATGTTTCTGAAAAAGTCGAGGATATCATTTTGGCGTGATTGTTGAGAATATGATCATTGTCCTTAAGCAAATCAGTGTCATCTATTTCACGAGTATCAACACTCAAGACACTTCTATTAGGGATCTGTGTGAAACCAAACAGACATCCATTATAAAAGCAATCTGGATATCAATAATTGTTTACAAAACATTTAACATGAAAACTTTGAAGTGTAAAAATAAACCTGATAAAGTTCTCTTCATATATTATAACCATATAATCATATATTATAATCATATCTTTATTTTATTTAATTACCTTTTTTTTTTACATTAGAAACAAATGAATTCAAAAGACATATGAAATATATTGCACCAAACATTTCTTTTCTCCAAGATTTCAATGAAACGAGGATCCTTACTAACAGATGACGATGAATTAGATTTAAAATTTGTTATATATTTTTACAGAAATATTACGTGTAAACAATGTAATACTAGATTGTGACCCGCAAGATGTGTAACACCCCAATATTACCCAAGATTTTATATGCAAAAATCAGAGTAAATTAAAATTTCAATACTGAGGCATCACACCTTCAAAACCAAATCACTTTAAACAGTTTGCTTTAAAGTATCAATCTCGGATACATAGCATCGTCAGAAATCATAAATTGATTCATAAAAATCAAAACATCTTCTTAATTAAACTTCCTTAACAAATCATGTTTTCATAAAGTATGATTCTTATTTACAAAAGGAAAAACAACTAAAGAACAACAACGAGACACCATAAATACTCCCCCCGAGTGCTACGTATCAGAGCGACACCGACTCGACTAATAGCAGCTATAATCTCCGTCTTCATAACCTGCACGTTACCAGTATAAAGGTAACGGCGAAACAAGTAAAGGATGAGATACTCCAAAACATATAATTAAAGGCATGATAATATATATATATATATATATATATATATAGTTTCGGAATTATAAAGGGTATAGATTAATAAGTGCAATTCCAACACATATCCAAAACTCACTCACTCTAATAATCGTTCTAATGTGTATAATCTACACTTTATCGCCATAACCTCATCGACGTAAATAGTCACAACAACACATAAATGTTCATCACCCCAAAATCATCACAAGTCAATACATCACTAATCAACACGGAAATCATAAACAACAACATCGGACAACAACATCAAACAATGCTAATAACATAAGCACATAAATAAAATCATCACCAATTGGCTAAAGCCAATCATCGCTTTTGGCATAAAAGCCCATCGTCACAAACATCATCACATCATATTTGCATTAAGCATTTCATCAAAGTTAAATCATCACAAAACTCATCATTTATATTCACCGCGTAGTTATCATGAAATTATCAAGTTATATTCATTTCATGTTCATCATAAAGATCATCACCAAACAAAGCATCATATATCATCGCAATTCAACATCATCCATCAATTAAAACCCAACGCCAAACACTCAAACATAAACATAACCGACTCCATGAGACACGACTATGTTATGCATGTGGTACCCGTCGCTTTATCCATAATTAGGAACACTTGGCATAAAGCCCATCGTCGCTTGGCATAACAGCCCTCGTCGCTTGGCATAAAAGCCTTCATCGCCAAGGCAATGTATGTGACTCGACAATAAAAACAACATAACAAAACATCATCATCGCTCATCAAAATTGACATAATGTCCACGTCTCCATATTCATCCACTTCAACATAAACATATCATCGCTTCGCATATCATCATGTATTCGTTAATAAATACACCGTCACAAACATCATGTTTAATCACACCATTCCTAATAATCGGCATTAATCATAATCGTCAACATCGCAATCGGATTGTCCATACGTGTCTTAAATCTACTAAAACGCAATCCGATTCAATTTAACCGTAATTTGGCCTATTTCGAGTCGTTTCGTTAAAACTCATAGTTTTGAAAAACTAACCTCACCACTACGTTCTACATGTCGAACTTAGCTAGCACATCAATTTTCGTTGAATTCGGAGCAACTTGCTCCGTCGCCGAAATTACCGAAATTGTGTTCCAAATTTAATCGGCTAACATATGTCCTAATTATATTTTATTAATACCAACTAGTAGTATGTTAAATTAGGAAATTGAAGAGAAACAAAAGCTTAACAAGAATTATGCAGAAAATAAGTTCTGCAGAAAACAGAAACGCATTATACAGAAAACGGAAAAAATGACATTTTTCTCATCCTTCCTCCATGCAACAAGGACGAACGTCCCAGGCCTCTCCTTGATTGGAGGCGCACGCCATAGAGAGGGGGACGACCGCCCCTCACCTTGAGGTGGGCGCCTCCCCCATTGTATCATCTCCCATGAATTTCTTCTTCCCTACAACTAGTTTCTATAACAGACATTGTTATTCTTTTTTCTGGTTTTTCACAGTTTTTCCATTTCCATTTTATACTTCTAGTACCTATAAACTAACAATGAAACACCCAATAATTCATACTCCTAACTCAACCTTTCTAAGCTATTTCAACAATCCACCAATCAAACTCATAAATCAACCTATCAATTTTTCCCCAAATCCAAAATATAACTATCAAACCCTAAACATATGAGATGGAGAATCAAACCCCTTACCTCTAGTGGTTGGATGATTGCAAGATGCTCCAACAAAATCCCAACCTCAAGCTTCCTCTTGCTCTTCTTCTTCTTCTTCTTCTTCCAAAACCCTCTCTTTCTCTCAAGCTTCTAAGTTGGCTTTGGTGTGTTATGGAAGGAAAATGAGGAAAAGTGTCTTATAAAGGTGTTCTTACTAGCAAGCAAGGGTGTATACCCAATTCTCACCAATTACTCCTCACACCCCTAACTTATTTTTATTAATTAATACCTTAATAATATCTAATAATATTATTAACTCAATTAATTAAAATAATTTCGGGGAATTAAATATCAGATCCGAATAATATTTTACCGAACCGAACGGAATAAAAACCGGGTCGAACGAAACGTCGCCAAATATATTATCAGATATATAGATTAATATAAATATTCTCGTCGCAAAATAAATATCGATCGGTAACTCAAAAATATTACTATAATATAATATTAATTAAAACGGGGCGTTACAACTCTCCCCCACTTATAAACTTTTCGTCCTCGAAATTTCGACCAAAACGAACAATTCGGGACATGCCTACGTATTCTTCTACTCAATCCTCGCGTCAATTAAACAACATAAAAAAGACACCAAAAACAAGGGTATCTCCCTAACCACAATGTCCAGTCAAGATCAACCATGCCGAGATGCAAAGCCCATACAATGCACTCGAAAACCAACTTACACTCAACAACCAAACCAGTCGCAGACACACCGGTTCGCTCGAGAACTAAACAAACAAGATCGATACCATCCTAACGTCTCAATCATGGAATTAGTCACACACTCGAACCGACACCTCGGAAACGAGTCACCAAGATAGGAACATAAAGTCCTACGACACAACATTGACTCCATCGCTAAAACGAAGACAACAAAATGGTTATACAAACCAAAACTGAAACAATCAGAATAGGATAGTACCACGTGTGCTACGCAAACACGAAAAATATGCCTTCATTCACGCATAAGTACGAACTCAAGAATTACACTTGCAGTTATCGCTTTCATTCCAGAAAATCACAAGGTCACATCGTCCTTGTAGATTACCAACGTACAACCCTTGAACAATAATAGGCTACTCAAACATAACCGAACTGCGATACACCACTCATTCTAAGGTGTATACTGACGACTTGCGACTATAACACACTAGTCCAAATCCAACAATCTCACATGCCTGCTAAAAATTCAATGCTCGATATCTAAACTATGCTGCGTCACTTTTTATGCATATAATGTCAACCGTAAAACAACTTGGTTAATCCTCAACTTCACAATTACTCAGAATGGATACGTTCGAAGCGTACACCCATCAGGACACTTCGTAACATCAGTCTCATCAACTCGAAAAATCACTCTTTCATTCTTGATTGATCAACGTCCATTGATCCTCTAAAATGCACGACATAGTTTGACCTTTTCAAATATAGTCCAAATATTCACTTGTGAAACTTCGACGTATACACTTGACTTCAACGAAGTCTTCCCTTATAACAATTCAATTCCCAAAATTTGTATTAAGTAATCACCATCCTCGCACCGTCGCAACGATCAATACACAGGTTCTTATTCGAAACACCTTTCATAACTTTCAATCTTCCAAAGTGGTAATTCAAACCAAAACACTCTCTCAAGAACTCTACCCATCAACGTCGTCTCATACTCCTGTAATTACAACACAGGTTGGACTTAGAACCATGAAATAAATTTTATGGAATCCAACATAAACACCGTCGCGACCGACTTCAGTCACAGATATAACATTTTCCTTTATAAAACATCAATCATCTTAAGGTACCTGTGGCTACCAAACCGTCACAGAATTCTTTACCGTCAAGACTTATCTTAGTCGTAATCTAATAATCCATCACGACCATTAGTATCCGACGAAATCCATATGTTAGTAGTGAACAAATCCTTAATAACCTTCTGAGCTTAATCTCAACAAGTGTCCCAAAACAAACATGCAACATTCTTCAAAATAATAAATCCCAAATCAGATATTCTTGGGTTATCCGCGATATCAACATACCAAACTCAGCACCAGACGAAGTCTCTTTATAGATCGTACTCAAACTTGATTTGTCTTCAACAATTCTAATCTTCTCGTCGTTAACATCTGCACCTTTAAGATTTCAAATGAGCACAACCACATCAAACTCTAACTCACGCGTCCGACAATTTTTCCTTATGAAAATCAAATCGTTCCAAGGTAGCAATACACTTTTTCCAACTCTATGTTGAAATACATCTTAAGTCCAAAATGAAATATCACATTACACCGCACAAGGTTCTTCAGTACTAAACAAGACCAAAATCGAAGCATTCGCTAAACTTTCCACTGGCTCAAACAAATTCGCTTCCCATTGAGAAGTCCAAATAGCGACTCAACCATCTCAAGTCAAAGTACCCACGATCAATACCAACTTATAAAAATATCTTCCATCAAACTCACAAAGCTAACCATCCAAAACAAAAGAACTTCTAAGCTCGGAAATAACCCCTTAAAGTCTTCTACAAGATACAAAATAAATCTTCGCAGAGCTGTCCAAAATATCACCGTCTAAGTCGCTTACTTAAGGAACTCACGTCCAACAGTTCAAAACTCTTTCTTTAGAATACTCGGCATGCACTGGTCTAACTTCACTACTGATAACGCAAATCTCGGATGCTTGCTACCATTTCCTTAACTTGATGTGAACCAAATAATATACATGAACACGAAATAACTCTTACAGCTACTCATGAGAGTACTGTCTGAATATTCCAAAATCATACCTGACGCATTAGTCACACTAATGACATTAACAAATATTCGCCAGGACCATACACTATCTTGAAAAGCATTTCTAAACATCTTCAGCTCTCACACTAACCCGTAGACAGCCAGAATTCGCATCGATCCGACTAAACACAAAAGCTCCAAATGACTAATTTATCCAACATCAGTCCTTGGAAGTAGATACTTGTCCTCAACATCCACTTTGTTCCTTTGTCTGAAAACGACACACCAACTTAAGCGACCTTTGTTCTTCTCGAACAACACAACTGGAGCACTCCACGGCGACCCGCTCGAATAAACAAACTATGCTCAAACCAATCCTCAAGTTGACTTTCCAACTCTAACTCAGAAGCAGACATCCCTTAAGGATACTTCGAATCACAACTAGTTCCAGAAACTAAATCCATCAAAACTTCACTTCGCACTACGACGGTAATTCAATCACATCTTCACAATATGCTTCGGAAGAATCACAACAAGAAGTTTGCTTGTTAAAATCTTGTTTCTCACCAAAATCCAAATTCGCCCACAACTCAAGTAACCATGCATCACCTTGTGCTAACTCATCAGCTTCATACACTATTAAGCTGGCAAGACAAATTTATCCCAACCAACACAAATCCCGACTACTATCAACAAGAGATTAAGGGTGATCAGTTCCTGAATTTGTCAATAGACAGTCGACAATCATGATGGTGACATAAACCATCTTTACCAAACCACAACAACGTCTTCAAACTTACACTTCAAGTTACCAAAGCGTAACCCTGCTTGAGGCTCCATCTCTAAGCCACAAGCGCCACCAAGAAGTAAAACTTCTCCCCCACTTGTTTCAAACTCAACTCTACAGACAAACAAATAGAAACAAGCAAGTACCGACAGTGCTTCACACACATGTCGACAACAGGTTAAACACATTAATAACCTGGCCGACAGACCGACCTGCTCTGATACCACTAATGTAACACCCCAATATTACCCAAGGTTTTATATGCAAAAATCAGAGTAAATTAAAATTTCAATACTGAGGCATCACACCTTCAAAACCAAATCACTTTAAACAGTTTTCTTTAAAGTATAAATCTCGGGTACATAGCATCGTCGGAAATCATAAATTGATTCATAAAAATCAAAACATCTTCTTAATTAAACTTCCTTAACAAATCATGTTTTCATAAAGTATGATTCTTATTTACAAAAGGAAAAATAACTAAAGAACAACAACGAGACAACATAAATATTCCCCCCGAGTGCTACGTATCAGAGCGATACAGACTCGACTAATAGCAGCTATAATCTCCGTCTTCATAACCTGCACGTTACCAGTATAAAGGTAACGGTGAAACAAGTAAAGGGTGAGATACTTCAAAACATATAATTAAAGGCATGATAAAATATATATATAGTTTCGGAATTATAAAGGGTATAGATTAATAAGTGCAATTCCAACACATATCCAAAACTCACTCACTCTAATCATCGTTCTAATGTGTATAATCTACACTTTATCGCCATAACCTCATCGACATAAATCGTCACAAAAACACATAAATGTTCATCACCACAAAATCATCACAAGTCAATACATCACTAATCAACACGACAATCATAAACAACAACATCGGACAACAACAAACAATGCTAATAACATAAGCACATAAATAAAATCATCACCAATTGGCTAAAGCCCATCGTCGCTTTTGGCATAAAAGCCCATCGTCACAAACATCATCACATCATATTTGCATTAAGTATTTCATCAAAGTTAAATCATCACAAAACTCATCATTTATATTCACCGCGTAGTTATCATGAAATTATCAAGTTATATTCATTTCATGTTCATCATAAAGATCATCACCAAACAAAGCATCATATATCATCGTAATTCAACATCATCCATCAATTAAAACCCAACGCCAAACAACTCAAACATAAACATAACCGACTCCATGAGACACGACTATGTTATGCATGTGGTACCCGTCGCTTTGTCCATAATTAGGAACACTTGACATAAAGCCCATCGTCTCTTGGCATAACAACCCTCATCGCTTGGCATAAAAGTATTTGTCGTCATTGCAATTTATGTGACTCGATAATAAAAACAACATAACAAAACATCATCGTCGCTCATCAAAATTGACATAAAGTCCACGTCGCCATATTCATCCACATCAAGATAAACATATCATCGCTTCGCATATCATCAAGTATTCGTTAATAAATACACCGTCGCAAACATCATGTTTAATCACACCACATCATTATCAATTCATTCGTTAAATTCCAAATACGGAAAAATAGTCAAATACCGATAATCGTCGCAAAATGCCATTCCTAATAACCGACATTAATCATAATCGTCAACATCGCAATTGGATTGTCCATACGTGTCTTAAATCTACTAAAACGCAATCTGATTCAATTTAACCGTAATTTGGCCTATTTCGGGTCGTTTCGTAAAAACTCGTAGTTTCGAAAAACTAACCTCATCACTACGTTCTACACGTCGAACTTAGCTAGCACGTCAATTTTCGTTGAATTCGGAGCAATTTGCTCCGTCGCCAAAATTATCGAAATCGGGAAATCGGAACATAATCGGGTTCCAAATTTAATCGGCTAACTTATGTCCTAATTATATTTTATTAATACCAACTAGTAGTATGTTGAATTAGGAAATTGAAGAGAAACAGAAGCTTAACAAGAATTATGCAGAAAATAAGTTCTGCAAAAAACAGAAACGCGTTAAACAGAAAACGGAAAAATGACATTTTTCTCATCCTTCCTCCATGCAACAGGGACGAACGCCCTAGGCCTCTCCTTGATTGGAGGCGCACGCCATAGAGAGGGGGACGGCCGCCCCACACCTTGAGGTGGGCGCCTCCCCCATTGTATCATCTCCCATGAATTTCTTCTTCCCTGCAACTAGTTTCTATAACATACAATGCTATTCTTTTTTCTGGTTTTTCACAGTTTTTCCATTTTCATTTTATACTTCTAGTACCCACCAACCAAACTCATAAATCAACCTATCAATTTTTCCCCAAATCTAAAATATAACTATCAAACCCTAACCATATGAGATGGAGAATCAAACCCCTTACCTCTAGTGGTTGGATGATTGCAAGATGCTCCAACAAAATCCCAACCTCAAGCTTCCTCTTGCTCTTCTTCTTCTTCCAAAACCCTCTCTTTCTCTCAAGCTTCTAAGTTGGCTTTGGTGTGTTATGGAAGGAAAATGAGGAAAAGTGTCTTATAAAGGTGTTCTTACTAGCAAGCAAGGGTGTATATCCAATTCTCACTAATTACTCCTCACACCCCTAACTTATTTTTATTAATTAATACCTTAATAATATCTAATAATATTATTAACTCAATTAATTAAAATAATTCCGAGGAATTAAATATCAGATCCGAATAATATTTTACCGAACCGAACGAATTAAAAACCGAACCAAACGAAACATCGCCAAATATATTATCAGATATATCGATTAATATAAATATTCTCGTCGCAAAATAAATATCGATCGGTAACTCGAAAATATTACTATAATATAATATTAATTAAAACGGGGCGTTACACGATGCACTTATATCGACCTTTTTTATTTTATAAATTTATAATTTTTATTTTTTATATTTTACTATATTCTTATGATTTTTTAACATAATTTAAAATAAATATGAGTAGTAAGAGATAATTTTTATTAGAATGGATGAATAAAATGTGTATTACATAAAATAATAAATATATATTTTTTATATGTAAAGAAGGTAAAACTCATTTTGAAGTTATATCTAACTTTTCTTAATTCATATAAAGTTTTATTGTTGATGAAATTTTACAATCATATATAATAATTTTAAAAGAAAATTGATTATAATTTATAAAATATCTAAAAAAATTATTTGTAAATAAAAATCTCGCCAACTATTAGAGTTAATCACGTGATAACTTGAAGCAAAACTATCCTTTAATATTAAATATGCCGTCAAAGATAATAAAATAGAATATTAATACCAAAACAATTACACTAATGAATTGAAATTGTTTTTTTACTAAAAAAAGATATTCATTCAAATTGAAAAATACCTATATCATTACAAATTCATAATTACTAAATACCCATATCATTATAAATTCAAAATTACTAAAAACATAAAAAGATAAATCTACAAACAATCTTGTAGTACTCAGGTTATTAACATATAGGAAAACATAAAATTATCTACAAATACAAAAAATTAAAAGTAAATGAAATAATTACCATTTTATTTTATTTTAATTAAAGTTGATTAATTTTTTTATTTACATATATAATTGTAACTCTGCAACCGTTCAACACAATTTTATAAAAATGAATTCACGTTAAATTAATTGATTAAGGACTCCAAACATGATTCTTTTAATTAATTAAGGACTCCAAACATGATTCTTTTTTACAAAATATTTATCCATATGCATATACAATTAATGTAGTTTTCTATATACATAATTGTCACAATATTTGAATGTTACGCCAGATAATACCATGATATGATAATATAAAAATTGGTGGTAACTTTTAAAATTTTTAATATAAATAAACAAAAAATTTAAGTTTTTATAGCTACAACTAATTGCTTATGTTTTTAGTGCAAATTTTGGTGCATTGTATTTCTCTTTTTATTAAGAATTCTTATGGACAACGTAATAATTTTGAGAATTTTTTTTTTGGATTAGAAAAAAAGAAAACCAATTGAAGATTTGTGAGATTAGAAAAATGCAAAACCTATTTGTAACAATTGTAACGTCTTGATTAATAAATATTTAACATAAAAATATAGAAATAATTGTGATATGTAAATGTAACGTATGTCTTTTGATATAATTTTAATATAGGAGAAATCAATCAATAATATAGCATAATGGAAGATTATCATTTAAAAGGTGCCACCTAAGAATTTTTATGATGTGACAATAGTTGTATGAAATGGTAAATGAAAAACTAATGTGTCGCATTATTGTTTGAGACTCAATTAATGTTAATGTAGTTTTCTATATACACAATTGTCACAATATTTGAATGTTACGCCAGATAATACCATGATATGATAATATAAAAATTGGTGGTAACTTTTAAAATTTTTAATAGAAAAAAAATACTTTAAAGTTTTTATAGCCACAACTAATTGCTTATGTTTTAAGTGCAAATTTTGGTGGCATTGTATTTCTCTTTTTTTAAGAAATTCTTATGGACAATGTAATAATTTTGAGAACCTTCTAAGAAGAAGTGAAGTTTTTTTTTTTGGATTATAAAAAAAGAAAACCTATTTATTCTTGAATGAGGATTTGTGAGATTAGAAAAATACAAAACCTATTTGTAACAATTGTAACGTCTTGGTTAATAAATATTTAACATAAAAATATAGAAATAATTGTGATATGTAAATGTAACGTATGTCTTTTGGTATAATTTCAATATAGGAGAGATCAATCTATAATATAGCATAATGGATGACTATCATTTTAGAGGTGCCACCTAAGAATTTTTTATGATGTGACAATATTTGTATGAAATGGCACATGAAAAGATGATGTGTCGCATTATTGTTTGAGACTCAATTAATGTTAATGTATTTTTCTTTATACACAATTGTCACAATATTTGAATGTTACGCCAGATAATACCATGATATGATAATATAAAAATTCGTGGTAACTTTTAAAAATTTTAATATCAAATAACAAATACTTTAAAGTTTTTATAGCCACGACTAATTGCTTATGTGTTTAATGCAAATTTTGGTGACATTGTATTTCTCTTTTTATTAAGAATTCTTATGGACAATGTAATAATTTTGAGAACCTTCTAAGAAGAAGTGGGAAAAATATTTTTTTTTGGATTAGAAAAATAGAAAACCTATTTATTCTTGAATGAGAATTTGTGAGATTAGAAAAATGCAAAACCTATTTGTAACAATTGTAACATCTTAGTTAATAAATATATTTAACATAAAAATATAGAAATAATTGTGATATGTAAATGTAACGTATGTCTTTTGTTAAAATTTTAATATAGGAGATATCAATAAATAATATAGCATAATGGAAGACTATCATTTTAGAGATATCACCTAAAATTTTTTATGAAGTGACAATAGTTGTATGAAATGGTACATGAAAAACTGATGTGTCGCATTATTATTTGAGACTCTATTTTAATATATTATAAATAGATTTGAGATAAATAATTAATTTATTAATATTTTGTATTTTGTAATTTAACAATGTAACATTTGGGAGTATATCTTACCTCTTGATTCTATTGATATACCGAGAAGTATGATACACTAGTTTGAAAATAATAAAAGTGCAAAAATCAGGGTTCAAACTCATGCAAATATAAATTTTTTTCTTAGTGACTAAGTGGTAAAGTGAAATTTTTTTATGATGCTCTTTATTATATTGCTTATGTAGTCGATATTAGATGCATTCCGCATCCTAGATGAAATGTGTTTTTTTGTATTAGTGGGAAGAGGACAAATCATTAGACCATAAACATAGCTTATAACAAGATCATAACTCATATAATCACATCTCTCATAATATTGTACCTTAACGTATCATTTATCCACATAGTCTCTCTCCCTTACATGAATAGGACTTTTAAAAACACCACAATACACCATCATATCAGACTTTTTGCCGTGGACAAATTCTAACCAGCGTACATCATAATATACATACAAAAGTCTCTAAATTGTAAGAGGAACACAATTGTACTTTTTGACTATTATTGTATAATCATGATTCATGATAATAAATGTAAACTTACCAATCTGATATAGAACCAAGTGATTAGGCATAGGCAGCAAAGATGTTAGGTATAGGCAGGTACATATGGACCAAACGCTACTGATGATCCAATCGAACAGCAAACCAAGTGCTGTACTACATAGGAGTATAATCAATGATAAAAGACCCTAGTGTACTGCTCATTCATTGATGTATGGTTAACTTAAGAGATTAGAACAAGTCCTTCATCCAGCTGTTTATTGGTAAGTGAGGTGTAAATATCAAGTCTAATGTGTCAGGTTGCTGTTGTACATAAATAAATAATGCATCATGCACCATTCACTCACCTCTTAGATACGCACGCGGCAGGCATATTCATTCCTTATCTCCTCAATATATCAAATCACACTCTATCTATAACCTGCTATCCCTACAACATCTAACACATACTCACACCGATAACTATTATAAACAAAGGTTTTTTTTAGATTCATTAATATTTAATGTATTTAAACTATATAAAAATTAAATACATTAATAATTTAATAAATTTAAAAAATAAATTTTTGCTTATAACAAATATTTTTATCATTAACTATTACTACTATTCATTTTAATATAGTATTGTCTTTATTTTTATTATTCTTGTCAAACTTATCTATTTAGTTAAGAAAATGTTAAATAAGTATTGTTTCAAACTTAAAAAGTGTATAAGTAAAAATAAAATAAAATAAAAAAGTGTATAAGTAAAAATAAAATAAAAATATTAAATTATTCAATATATTAAAAACATTAGTTTATTACATATATTTAAACTGATATTTTTATACATATTTTTGACTAATATTTTTTAAATATTTTTAAATATATTTTAAAACATATTTTAAACATACAATTAATACTTTTAAGAACATATACTTATGACTGTAAAAAAAAGAACATATACTTATTAAAATGTTAAAAAAATTAAATCACATTTTAAAAAATTAAATAATATTTTAAAAATATTAAATAAGTATTAAATTTAAAATTTTAAAAGGTTCAATCAGTTTTTAAATAATTATTATATAGTTTAATAAATATTAAATACTATTTTTTAAATAATTATTTAATAACTATTATGTAAAAAAATATTCTTTAGAAGAGAAAAGAGATAATTAAAATAAAAATTTGATTGAAATATTTTTTTTGGCAAAATATTTATTAACTCACAAATTAAATAAACCTCAAATTTTTTAATCGTGTGTCTTTGTATTTTTGTGAGTATATAATATTACTATTAAATTATAAAAATGATAAGTTAGTCAAATAGTAATAGAAATAAATAAATTACATATTAATTAGGTTCGGTTGATTTAATTTTTTATTGGTCCAAAATAATAAATCGAGTCTGACTGAAACAATAATATATTCTCCAAATTAAACAACCAGAGTAACTCGATATCCAACTCAATCTAACTCATTAGCTAAAATCGAATACTAAATCGATCGATTTCAATTAAACGATTCAAATTTGTGTACCCTTATTCTCCCACGAACAACATGAGCCTTGGTGGAATTTATAAATTGACTTAATATAATTTAGAAAGACTTATAGCTTGCATTTATTTTGTCTTTGAAATTCTGACATTTTAAATACAAATGTCAAGACTGGTGTCTCAACACCAAACACAATGTAAAGACATATGTTAAGACATTTGTGATCTTGATACAACAAACCCTTATTCTCCCACGAACAACATGAGCCTTGGTGGAATTTATAAATTGACTTAATATAATTTAGAAAGACTTGTAGCTTGCATTTATTTTGTCTTTGAAATTCTGACATTTTAAATACAAATGTCAAGATTGGTGTCTCAACACCAAACACAATGTAAAGACATATGTTAAGACATTTGTGATCTTGATACAACAATTTTCGGAGGATGAATTATGTAGAAAATTAAATTGTTGAAGATAACATAACACAGTTAATTGATAATGCGGTTCGGTGCAATATCACATACTCTGGGACATCAAAGCCATGAAGGAAAATCACTATAATAGTAATAGTTTAAAGCCTAAACAGTCACAATTTACAACTTATCACCTAATCATTGTCTTATGCAATTTCTACCTAAGAACCTCATAGATATGAGAACCCCTTCTCACTTCCCACAATCACCTCAGTGATAAAACCTGTCATAAATCAGTGACAAGAACCAAAACCAAAAGATTACACTTTCCATAACAATATTCAACTCTTTGCTTAAAAGCTCATAAGTAACTAAGAATAATAACTTGATACACGATCAATTATTTGTTTAAAAGCTCATAAGTGATTGTCAAGTAACAATGAATAATCATTCTACCATAATGTATCAAAAGATACCAAGGTGACATACAAAACACACAAGAGAGTCTCAAAATCTAAGACTTTAAACTTTCCTTTATTTTTTACAAAAGTTGTGAAAGCCAAATTACATTAGGTTTAAGTTTCTATTTGTATACTCCTCGGTGGTATATCGGCTTCTAAGTCTTCACCCAGATATTTCTTGATCCACAAGCTGAGGGCTGCACCATCTATGCAGAAAAAATCTCTTTAAATCATGGAACAAAAACATCAAGTTTTTTATTGTCTCAACATCCAATTTTAGAAACTTATATACAACTGGAGATATAATCAATTGTTCCAATTAAATCTTATTGATATGTGAAAATAACTGAGATATATCCAAAAGGAATCTCACAGAATCAAATCAAATTTGTCAATAATAAAACAACATGTATTGATGTTGGGGTAAAACATATTACAACATCTGTCAGAACATATGTCTTCAATGTAGACTGACCAACATGGTAGGACATCTCAAACGACATCTTGTTGTGAATCATATTTTAGAAAAATTGATGCCAATCATAAAACCATGGATCTTACAATACCCCTCTTTCGCAAATTTTGGCTAAAAAATCTTAGCACAATCTAACTAGAGAGAGGAATAAAACGATAAACGCACAACACAAGCTACATGAAAAACATGTAAACTTTGTACAAACGGCAAACATAAAATATGTCAAAGATATATTGCAGTTACAAAAATATGAATATCTTCAAAAACTCCGGGAACCAGATGTAAAGACATGTGGTCTGACATCACACAACTCAAGAGCTCAGCAACATAGCATAATGCAGCTATAACTTCAAACAGATATGGTACTCCCCTGTCACACATAATCAATCCTCCCCCTTAAGGGGAGTGTCCAAATCACAAGAAACAGAACCTGGACTTCAAGGGGAAAATCCAAATCACTAGAAAAACATATTTGAACTATCTAAGTTCACACATTATAAGCACGTGCAACACAATCCTCACAAATAAATCAGAGCACTAGAGTAATATATTACAAAAGAGTAACCAGGGTTCTCCATAAACACATCGGGAAGGATGTCAGAACATGTGGTTTGACATTATTGCACACAGACAACCATCAACAGTAGAAGCACCAACAATATGTCAGACAATCCTGGTCTCCCTAAATAGTTGCATACAATAAGAAAACACAATAAAATACTCTTCCCTGAGCAGTGGTATAATCCTATCAACATGTCACGACATTTGTCATAACATCATGATAAACTGAAACATAACACTTTACTCCCCCCCTTTTTAGCCAAAAATTGACAAAAATGAAGTAAATGTAAAAACAATTGGAAGCACACATATTGCACACAAACAATAACATGAATGGAAATACGTATTATCAATGAAAACAAATTGATGGAAACAAAAACTAATGGAAGCAAAACAAAGTTATGAAATTATTACATATTCAACTAGAAATGAACAACAAAAAGAAATTTCATCTTTTAAACCAACTATCCAGACCAACCACTTAAGTCAATCAAATTGAACTAATCTTCGTCACCATATGGGACAGAGTCATGCAAATGTACACGTCATTTCTTGAAGGACGCCATCTTTGTTACAGTATATCTCTCTGTCATAGAGACTCTAGTAGATCAACCAAAAAATGTTTCCACCTTGGATTCAAGCTTCTTTAGATCAGTACTCTTAGTCTTCTTTCCTGACATAGTTTCAAGCAAAAAGACCATTTTTCATCAACATTTTTGGACAATTAACTCATGTTGACACAACTTGAGAGAAGGAAGAGGTAGTAAGGTTTTGGATTTAGTAGAGAGGGATAACCTTGCTTGTAACGACTGACCAGTCAAGGAGAGAGTATTTGAAGGAAGTGTAATCATATTATTAACAATGCACCAGTCACCATAGGAGAGACAAAAAATATCTTGTTTTTCATCCCCTTTTACCAAGCTTTAACTGTGGGAGATTCCCATAACATTCGAACTGACATTGACTTGGTCAAAGAAAACCACATTCCAACTTGTGAATGTTCTAATTTTTCAGCAACACAAATTCCCAAAAACATCCCTTATTATACCAAGAAATAGAACACCCCTTAAGTTGTTTATTGAGATTGGTAGGGCATTATGCTCTAATATGTCCAAAGCCTTCAAAATCAAGACACTGAATGCCTTTACTTTGATTGGACTTTTCTTTTGTTCCAACTTTTCTTTGTTGATGTGAGAACTTATGTTTTTGACATTTGACCTTGACCTTCAATCCATTTTCCTCAGAACCTGGTTGAATTTCTTTCCAAGGAATACAATAACAATGGATAACCCTTAATTAGAAACTAGGTCACAAAAACCTACATAGTTGGAGACCAAATCCACGACCTTGTTTTTAAATACATATTTTCCATTAAAAATTAGCTTAAAACTTTGAAGTGACCCAAAAAGGTTTATCTATGTTGTTGATGTCTTGATCTTCTTCAATGGTTGTCACTTGTATGTCAAATATCTTGTGCAGAGACATGAGAATCTTTCTAACATGCTTTTCTTCAGACATCTTCTCTCCCAAGACACTAGATGCATTTGCTATTTCAAGAATATTCTTGTGAAAGTCTTGAATGCTTTCAACATGATTTATCTTAAGGTTCTAAAATTTGGTAGTGAGAAGTTGAAGTCTGAACATATTCACTTTGGATGTTCCTTCATGAGTTGTCTCGAAGATTTCTCACGCATCTTTAGCTACAATACAGGAATTTATTAACCTGAAAATGTTCTTGTCTACTCCATTGAATAAAGCATTCAAATCTTTGGAAATTCCAAGAGCTAATTTATCATCTTTTTTAGACCAATCTTTCTATGGCTTTAAGAACTCATTCACATATTTGTCTTTCACAACAGGATGACTCCATTCTTTCAAAACATCCTTCCAAGATTTGTTGTCCGTGGAATTTAGAAAAGCCACCATTCTAACCTTCCACTAGTCAAAATTTGAACCATCTAACAGAGGTGGTATGTTGTTTTACCCCCTTCCTTGTCCATAGTACCAGAAATAATCTCCTTGGAGTTCACCCAATAAATTGAACAAAGTGCCTTCTCCGATGCCAATTGAAATTTTGGAACTTTAAAGACAAATGTCAAGACTGATGTTACAACACCAAACACAATATCAAGAGGGGTGTTAAGACATTTGTTCCTAATACAAAAGCTTTAAAAGGATGAATTATACAAAAAAATATATTGTTGAAGATAAATTAAAACAGTTGATTGTTAACCCAGTTAGTACATCATCACCTACTATGAGGGTATCCAAGCTAGGAAGGAAATCCACTATAATAGTATTAGTTTAAAGCCTAAACCGTCACAATTTACAACTTATTATCTAATCATTATCTTATGTAATTTCTACCTAGGACCTCATAGATATGATAACCCCCTCACACTTCCCACAATCACCTCATTGATAAAACCTGTCACAAATAAGTGACAAGAACCAAAACTAGAAGATTACACTTCCACTAACAATACCCAACTCTTTGCTCAAAAGCTCATGAGTGAGAACAATACTTATTTTTTCTTTAAAGCTTCTAACTAAGAATAATAATTTGATACACGATCAACTATTTGCTTAAAATCTCATAAGTGATTTCCAAGTAACAATAAACAATCAAGTCAACCATATAACTTTTTCTAGAAAGAGATGATATCTCTTATCTCTAGAATACCTCCCCCAAACCTTTAGGGTTTGATGGTGGTTGCCCCCACCTTCATGGTGTCTCTCATATAGCACTTTTATGGTGGCCATCCCTCACTCTATGAAGGGTAATCTCTCTTTCACCCAACCCCACTCTCATACTTCCATCAAATCTAACTCCCTCATCGGTTTTTTCCTCTTTCCACTGTAAACCATCACTCAACCGTCCCCCTCTCTGTTGAATCGGCCGCTGCCTGAGCCACCACCACTACTAGGAGATGGAAATATCATCAAGGTTGGTCTTAGAGTCTCAAATCCGTCCCTCTCTTCTGTTTATGCTCTATTAGATATGATTTGCGCACCCCCAAAGCCGTCGTGCATTTACTACAGATTGCATCGTGTCCCTCTTTCAGATCTAGATTTTTATGTTTTTATGTTGTCTATTTTATGCTTTTGTCATTTGGGATTTAAGACTACACTCATGATATTTGATAAAAATCCTCAAAGGATTTTTGTGTTTTGGAGTAACACTATCTATAGTCATCAACAAAGTTTTGAGTTTTCCCTAAAAATGGACAATCTTGAGAACAATGGAAGTCGATATGCGCATACACAAGTCAAACAAATCATCCTTAATTTGATTTGGAAAAAGACTATAGATTCTCATTCTTATATTTCCACTAATGGTGTTCTTACGAGAGTTGATGATTCTGTGATATGTTGATGTTTCTGGATTGGTTGTATTCCTTTAGCATTTGATAAATATATGTGTATTGTCTTAGATGCTTCTGAACTATGGATGAGGTTTTTCCTATACCATAAGTCTCTTGATGTTTATAATGCCTCTTGGCTTTTCTCTTAATGAAATATTTTTTCCTAAAAAAAAAAGAGCAATCAGTCTACCACAATGTATCAAAATATACAAGGGTGACATTCAAAACACACAAGAGACTCTCAAAACCTAAGACTCTGAACCTCCCTTTATTTTTTACAAAATAGTTGTTCGCGTTAAAAGGTGACGCGCCATGGTGATGCGAACGTGAGTTCAGATCTTCTGGTACGCAACGATTTAAATCTTTTGATTTGTTTATAAAGATGCCGCGAGCATCAAGCTTTATTATTTTCAACACAAGAAAGATGATTTAATGATTATGAAAAAGGGGAAAGCTGAAATACCCTCAATTGATATTGATATGCGTAGCGACTAGCGCAAACTAGACATAACGCATTGGGGAGATTCTGAGTAAGGGGGATTGGTATATAAAGGGAATAGATGGAGCACCCTAAATATATGTAGTTATCTACAGCTTTATATATGAATATGTTTGATATGTTGTGTGTTTTTTAATTGCTATTTCTATGATTGGGAAAGTTTCTCCTTTGGATTTTAAGAAACAGTAGATTATGTGGGATTTCTAGGTTTGTTATTATTGTGCTCGCAAAGATCTATGGATCTTCTGCATACATATCCCCTAGTGGGAATTAGAGCATTTGTAGCTCGGATCTACAGGGTTCTATGGTTTGTTTGGTCTGAGGGAGATAGAAATTTGCTCGGCAAGGATGAGACCTTGTGCCTACGTATTCTCAAAAGGATGTTGAGAAAGTCGAGCAATCGTAGTTCCCACTTATGCTAGTGGAAAGCAACGGATGTTAGTAAGAGAGACAAATGTCATCTTAATGAAAAATGTATCTAATCTATTTCATCACATACATTTTTGAACAGTTTGATTGATTAAAATCTTTCGTCGTAAGTATTAGGTGTTTTGCTTGAGTGTACAAGCGTTACCACTTACATGTTTAAGAAAGATGTTTGAAAAAGA
This sequence comes from Vicia sativa, assembly GCA_021764765.1. Taxonomy (NCBI): domain Eukaryota; kingdom Viridiplantae; phylum Streptophyta; class Magnoliopsida; order Fabales; family Fabaceae; genus Vicia; species Vicia sativa. Next base: position 156,900,430 of record CM038795.1, on the reverse strand, counting down.
TGATTGAATCTTTTAACTGTAAGTATTGGGTGTTTTGCTTGAGTATACAAGCGTTACCACTTCGTTAAGAGATGTTTTGTTTGAAAAGAGTTTGAAAAGTTTTGAAAAGTTTTGATGTATGTGATGTGATATATGAGATACTTCTTCCATAGAGATGATAGATGTCTAAATCTCAAGGAGAAATTGATTGGATTAAAGGGATGCTTTTAAGAAGCCCATGGGTCCTTGTATTGTTAGCCCAAGAGGAGGCATTCTGAGGGTCATCGAGGGTCCTTGTATGAAGCTCAAGAGGAAGCTATAGGGTATGGCTGTCTTTGGCTTGAAAGGGATTTCACCGAGAAATCATCCTTTACTGAATAAGAGCAATTTCACCGGGAAATTTTACTCATTGGGGAATTTGAAAGTGATTTCACCGGGAAACCATCCTTTCAGGGTTCTATCTTAGCGCGGGTGATTCTTTGTATTGGAAGCCCAAGAGGAGGTCATAAGAGATTTCTGTCTCTTTCATTGTATGATGCCCAAGAGAAGGCTAAACTCAATGAGGAGTTCTTTTGAACGAAGCCCAAGAGGAGGCTGACTCAACAGGGGAGTGTTGTCTTATACGAAGCCTAAGCGGAGGCTAACTCTGTGGGAGAGTTTCTTTGTACAAAGCCCAAGAGAAGGCTAATCCATGCTGGGGATAAGTTATCTTGTATGAAGCCCAAGCGGAGGCTAACTCAACTGGTGATGAGTTGTCTTGTATGAAGCCCAAGCGGAGGCTAACTCATGCTGATGATGAATTGTCTTGTATGAAGCCCAAGCGGAGGCTATACTGTGGGGAACCTATTGATTAGTCTAATTGTTATGTTATTTATTAGACGGTTGTATAAACAGGTGTGTGTGTGTGTGATATGTATTCACAGGAGTTTATGAAGGAAATATAAACAATGCATGATGTTTATTTCATGAAATATAAACAAGTGTCTGTGAACGAACGTTTAAAACGAGCGTAACTTGATTATTTACAAGTTTGAATTGTGTACAAGGAAATGAATATGTACACGAACGAGTTTTTTTATGTACAGAGAAAGATGAATGTACATAGGAGGGTTGGGACTTACACCGTAAGGGAGGCCCATTGATTTGAAAGCAGTTTCACAGGGAATAATGCTCCTTTCAATACCAATGGTATTCAGTGTAAAATGTACAGATGAAACAGAAATGATTGATTGAAGTTTATCTGTAAAAAGTATTTTCAAAAGAAAGAGTATCTGTAATATGTACAGATAAGAGATTTTGAAAAAAGAAGTATCTGTGTTATGTACAGATAAAAAGTTTGTTTTTTGAAATATCTGTGTTATGTACAGATAAAAAGTTTGTTTTTGAAATATCCGTATATGTATGATAAAAGTTTGTTTTTGAAATATTTGTGTTATGTATGATAAAAGTTTGTTTAAAAAATATCTGCGTTATGTACAGATGAAAGTTTGTTTAAAAAATGTTTGACAAAAGTTTGATATGTACAAGGAAATATTATGTACATAAAAGAATGTTATGGGACTTACACCATGATGGAGGCCCATTGGTTAAAAGGAAATTTACTCAGGAGAATTCTTCCTTTAAAAAAAACCAATGGATTCGGCGTATAGACAAACGAATGAAAACAAATGAAAGAAATTTGTTTATGTTTGAATATTGACAAAGATGTTTTGAATATGTACAAATAAAACTAAATATGTACATAAAGGATTGGGACTTACACCATAAGGGAGGCCCATTAGTTTGAAAGCAGTTTCACAGGGAATAATGCTCCTTTCAATACCAATGGTGTTTAGTGTAAAGAACAAACGGAAGAAAGTTTGTCTGTATTATGTACAGATGAAAAATTGTACATAAAGAAATGAATATGTATAAAGAAATATATACATAAAAATAATGTTTTGGGACTTACACCGTGAGGGAGGCCCATGATCGATCGAGAAATTCGAGAAGAAACGAATTCAGTTTTATCGTTTTGAATTGGATCGATTATGGTAAAAGATGCAAGTTTTGATGAAAAAAGTTTTGAAGAATGATTTGAAAATGTTTTGAAATGTTTTGAAGTGTGAGGCTTATTTATGAAAAGTTTTGAAAAAAAATCGGAAGTCGAAAACTTGAAAAATTCACCTTTTAAGGAGGTTTGAAAAGTGTTCGGAACGTCGTTTTCGGCTCGATTAAAAATTAATCAGATGAAAATATTTTTGGATTTTTTTGACATAATCATAAAATATATATATTAAATGACAAGTGTGTAAAAAATCATCTCAAAATGAGAAGTTTTGATTGGTTAAAAAAATTGTTGAAGTTTGAAGAAAAAATGTGAAAATATTGAAGAGTTTGTGAAAAAAGAGTGAAAAAATGGTCTTGCTGGGTTTTGAACCCATGACCTTTGGGTGGACGCGTGTCAAAAAGAACTAAGAGCAAGCAGACAACCACTAGGCCAACGCGTTTGAATGTGTTAGTGGATTAAAACACGCGTTAATATTATATTGGCTTATTTGAATTTTCAAAAACTGAAGAACACCAAGAACACGCGCGAATTTTCTGGGTTTGTGTTTGATTTTCAGAATCTTAAATCCTTGCTCAAATCTTTGTTTCTTAACCAAATTGAGTGAAACAAAAACCAAACTTGATCGTTTTTTCCCCACGAATATGATAGTAGCTGTTAATTTCATTTATTTTAAACCCAGAATGATTTTGATTCGAAGAACACGTATGAACCCTAAAACTGATTTTTCAAATTAAATGATTCGTGGTTCATGATTGTTTGATTTTTTTGAGGGTTAAGAATCGTTAGAGGTGCAGAAAGAGAATGGCCAAGAGCTTTTCTCAATTGGTGCAAGGAATATGGAGTTTGAAGTTCGTATGGATACCTGGAAAAATGAAGATCGAAATCGATGCAAACGTGTTTCCAGTTGCTATTTCTTGATCATTTAAGCTTCATCGGCATGTATGGATGCTATGAGGATAGCCTGCTTGCTTTGAACTTGCTTCAATCACTCCACTCAAGTCAACCTGCAATCAGCTCAAAACAGAACTCGAAATCGAGGTTAATGGTGTTACAGTTTAGGATTAATGGTTTGGATTATTCCTATGATGCATACTGATGATGTTTGAATGGTTAGAACATAGTTTGATCAAGCCTAGTTCCAAATTCGAATTCCATGGCGCTTTGAAGAGTTTGAAAATGAAAATGAAATTCTGGTTTTCAGTTTTGTTCATGTTGATTTTAAGCTTGTAACATGTTTGTTAATGATTCTGAAACACATTAGACACCAAATTTCATCATGATTTTACTTGAATTTCAAAAATGCAAGTTTGGCAATTTTGCTCTATGTTACTTGATTTTCAAGAAAAGAATGAAAAGCATGTATTTGTGGAATTTTTTGGTGTTGATTGAACTTGAAATGATGAGGTATTTATAGGCAAACAAGCTCTGCAAAATTAGGCAAGAGTACATGGCTTTTGGTAACTCAAAGATAACTTAGAGGGCAAGATTGGTTTTTTACCAAAAAAGGAAACTTCCTTTTTTTCACCATGTGCTATATTTATCCAAACTTGATCCAATCCTCTCAATCATTCCTCTAACTGATATTTATCAGTTCATCTATCCACTTGGCAAGGTTAGAAAGCTTCTAGATGAAGAAACACAAAAATGACCTATAATTTGAAGTTGTGAACTTTGAAAATTAAGTTTCATGGACCCTTTTGTTCCAATTTCAAAGACATAGCTAGCCTTCATGGATTTTGAAGTTCTTGGACATTTTGGAAAGATTTTTCCATGATCTACAACTTTCATGTTTTGAGTTTTTTCAAATTCCAATTGGAACTAGGTGAAAAAATGGCTTGAAGTTTGGAAAAAAATGAGAAATTTCAACACTTAGAAATTTTTTTAAGTATAAAAACTTTTGACTTTTTGTTGACTTTTTCAAATTCTTGAATTTTTTATGATCATGATGGATCATTTGAAGTATTTTGATGATTGAAAAAGTTTTGTTTTGAAAAATTTGACCAAAAGTCAAAGTTTGACTTTTCTGTGCAGATGAAATTTCATCAGACGTTTCTGAAATTGACTGATGAATTCTGTGAACCTCTTGTGATGTTTTGAATCCAGAAATTAGGTCAAGATGTTGTATCTAAGATATAATGACCAATCTCTATCCAAAAAAGTCAATTACTGCTCAATAAATCAGAGAATGCCTATGCTCGACCAAAACCCTAATTGGTCGATCCTCGATTGATCTATGAGAAAAATGGATATCTGAGGATTGAAGGCTGATGATTTGATCGAGATAGATCAAATAGAGTGAGAAAATCTCAAACCCTAATTAGTTAGCCCTGGAATCAGATGAAAATCTGATGAAACCCTAATTTTGACCTGTGAATGCTATACCCGATTAATGTTGTCTGAACTGTTAGTTATGCAACAATGCAAATGTAAGGTGGTATATTAGGTCAAAATTTGGGGTATGACAATAGTGAAATCCAAATTACATTAGGTTTAAGTTTCTCTTTATATACTCCTTAGCAGTCCATAGGATTCTAATTCTTCACCCATATATTTATTGATCCAGAAGATGAGGGTTGCACCATAAGCGCGGAAAAATTTATTAAATCTTGGAACAAAAATATCAAGTTTCCTAAATTGTCTCAACATCCAATTTTGGAAACTTATATATACAGTTGGAGATCCAATCAATTGTTCCAAATTAAATCTTATTGACTTGTGCAAATAAATGAGATATAAGCAAAAGGAATCTCACGAAATCAAATCAAATATGTCAAGAATAAAACATCATGAACTAATGTTCTGGTAAAGCATATTACAAGATCTATGAGACTGAGGGTTCCTATTTGAAAAATATCTCTCTTTGACTTTGTAATGATTCTCATTGGAATGTATACGAAGTGTTTGGAAATATTTGTTTGGAAAATGTTTAACTTTGTAATGATTCTCGCTGAAATGTATACAAAGTATTTGTTTGAAATTTTTTTTGAAAATAGTGTGAGGTGTGAAAAGTATTTTGATTGGAGCAAGCAATAGAGTCTTATTTACCTACTAAGATTGGTCGTTTCTTGTTATTTTCCTTCCCCTTTAGAATAAGGTTATCCATACCATTAGTTGGTAGGTAACTTTATCCGTTGGATGTGAAGGGACAATCGTAGGGTCATCGTATGATCATTGAAGGCAACATGTAAGGATACCATAGCAAATTCGTTAGGACGATCATCACTTTTCGTAGGCAACAACCGAGGGACGAGATCATATATTTGTAGGCAACATCGAGGGTCATCGAGGGACTATGATCTTTTTGATGATTTTTGAATCGAGGGACTTTTGCTAATGGTACCCCTACTTTTGGGGGACGTGGCCATTGTTTATTTGAAAGGCAACAAGAGAGGATACCCCAAGGGGGTGCAAGTGTGATAGAGTGTATTTGATTTAGATATTTATCTTGATTATAAGAGTGATATAATGGTTTATTTTAGATCTTGTCATGCAAACCCTAGTTAGCATACATCTAAACAGTTAAATATTCGTAGGAAAATAATGTGCGGAAAGTAAATGTCATATGCTATTACATGGCTTTGAGGCAGATACATAATATATGTGCAGAAAGTAAGGGCGGAAAATTAAATCTACGCTATTACAAAAAAAACTTTGCGACCTATACAGCAATTTCTAGAATTTAAAATGCGAGATAATAAATAAATAATAAAAAATGATAGAAAAATGTATTAATGTTAGTAGAAAATAGTTTAGAGTTAGTGAACCTAATTACTAGAAATAAAAAATATTTTTTGGATTTTTGGATTGATTTTAATTAGGAAAACAAATTAAAGGTTAATTTTAATGGTTAATTAATAATTAATTAAAATAAAAATAAAAATAAAATACTTTTTATGTCAAAAATAAAATAAAGATTTTTCTAACCTAATTCTGAAAATAAAATATTTTTTGTGATTTTTTATGTATTTTAGAAAATATTTTAAAGGAATTAAAAAGAAAATTAAAAATATGAGAAAATATGGAAAATAGGTTAGTTTTGCAAAGTGGTAAAAATAAGGTGGGGGTGCCAGGATTTGAACCCCTGACCATGGGGTTGTCAAGCAAATCGCACTGCCATCTGAGCTACCTGCCATTGGTGTTAGTGTAATGAAACAAATACAATATATATTAAAAACGAATTTTAAAATATATTAAAAGAAAACGCGCGCGAAGGGGCTTCGTCCCCGATTTGAATTTTTTGGGAATTTTACCCACGGCTTTTCCGTGGGTAAACCTATACCGACGGTGCTTGTTCGTAGCTACATCCCTACAAAAATCAAAACTTGAAAAATACGAATGATAAATGAGATGTGAGGCCATAGAGTGATTGTGTCATACCCCAAAATTTGCCCTCCCACTTCTCAAGACAATTCACATCTCCATACTTAAAGACTTCACAAGGGTTGACCAGACAAACCCTTCCCTAAGCAATCAATCCAAACTAGGGTTTTGCTCCTCTCAAGTCAAAAGGGATTTCCAATGCTCCAATTGGTCATCATACCTCATCATGTGCTTCAAGGGATCACCATGTCAAGTTTCAAGCCTTATAAGTCAAATTTGCTCATCCAATTGCTCAAATGGTTGAAAATCTGCTTATTGGACAGAAAGTCAACTGTGGTCAACATACAGTCAAACTTCATAATTTTTGGTCAACATCAACATTTTGAAGTAATATTCATCATTTGATCAAGGGTTGACCATGATTCCTCAAGGAAAGTCAAGATTTGATCAAAAGTCAAAGATTCTAAATTAGGGTTTTCCAGACAAAAGTCAACAGAACTTTGATCAGGCATAACTTCCACATACTTTATCAGAAATTTTTCCACCAAAGCTCATTTTGAATGGAATTCAATTCTCTACAACTTCATGTTTCACAAGCTTTGGCCAAAAATGCTTCATTTGGAAGTTATGGATCAAAACATTAAAGGTCCTTCTAAAAGTCAACAAAAAGTCATCTTTTTGCAAAGAAATGTTCATGAACATGGAAACTTCAATCAAGATGAAACTAAAAGATATGTTTAAAGGACATCTTTATCTTTCTAAAAAGTCCAAGAACACTAAAAAATGTTGAAAATTGAGCAAGATACAAATTGTGCAAGTTTGACATTTTTGAGGAGGTGCACAAAGAAAAATACCTAGCAAATGCAAATATTTTCCAAATGGGCCTAAGTTTTCATGATCCAAACTTAATCTTGACATTATCCATGGCCTGGAAACTCAAGTGCACGCCTCCTATCTTTTTATATAATTTATTTTGGAATTAAATGACTAAAATTAAAAATTAATTAAATAAAATACAAAGGTAATTGATAATACATGTTGGACTTATTTTCTAAGCATCTTGAGGACCAAGGAAGCCCATGCTAGCTGTCAAATTCGTGCAAGACTTGATAGGCAAGATTAGAGACCAAAAAAGGCAATATTTGGTCTTTATTTTCAAGGAATTATATCTTAATCAATGTAAGATATTTTCTCCTTTTGTTGACCTACTTCTAGTCTCTTATAAATACCTCACAAGATCAGAAGTCAGACGGGATGAAAAAACAGGAACTCTTGCCTCCACAAAGAACCCTAGAATTCTTAAAAATTCCATACAAACTTGCAAATTCGTGTCTCAAATTCCATCCTCTTTCAAGCCATTCCAGCCATCCATTCGTGCTCCTGGGGTAAGTTTGAGTAAGTATACATCATTATCCATGGCCAAAAGTCCCTGAAACATGCCATACATACAACTTCGATTGCATGTTTTTTCTTATTTTCTTATTTCAAATTTTACTGTGTTTTAATTGAAGCTAACCGTTCTAACGTGTTCATGAGATGTCACAGAGCAGATCTGGTCCACCGTTTACAAGGTTTAACGTCCACATCGCGTTACACCATTGTTAGGGCATAACCTTGTTGTTTCTTCATATCTCCCTTTATAGGCACTTTCAGGCCAAAGCGACACCACCACTGGGTTCGCAGGGGTCAATTTAGGGGGGAGCCATGATATCTTGCTTTGAATTATGTTATTTTGCAGGTTTAAAAAATCAAACTATCAGAGGAGATGGTGTTTTCCTTCGCTCACGAAGGTGTTGACCGATCTCTCGTCTGCGTGGCACGATCAAGCCGTCTCATTGGCTAGTCAATAACCCTAACGCACTCTCTCCAGTTCTGATTGGTTCAACTCAAGTATCTAGAACCCACACGCAGACTTTGTTTGATATCAATTTTTAAACTTTGTTTTATTATATAACCATTTCTTTGTGTTTCAGTGACAACAAACGCAAGCAGCGCAGTTGGTGAAAGGAATGCACTCATAACCCACAAAACCTGGGTTCGATCCCAGCGCCTTCCATTTAAATGCCTTTTGCCCATATTTTTCTAACATATTTCTAATTTACGCAGGTCATACATGCAGCCTCCAGAAGTTCTGGAAGGAACTTCCACACAACCTCCAAAGGTTCTGGAAAACAAGTTTCCAAAAGTTCTGGAAGGAACTTCCACACAAGCCTTCAGAAGTTCTGGAAAACAGGTTTCCACAGAAGTTCTAGGAGGAACTTCCGTCCAGGTTCTAAAAGTTCTGGGAGGAACTTCCGTCCAGGTTCCAGAAGTTCTGGGAGGAACTTCCGTCCAAGTTCCAAAAGTTCAGGAAAACAGGTTTCCAGAAGTTCTGGAAGGAACTTCCATATAGGGTCCCAGAAGTTCTGGCAAGGAACGATGACCCAACTTCCAAAAGTTCTGGAAAGAGTGAGCTAGAAGTTCTGGGACGAACTTAGTCAGAAGTTCTGACAAAAAATCATTTTTTTCATTTTATTTATTTTCTTTTTAACTAATTTAATTTTATTTTCAATTATCTTTTAAACTATTTTCAAAAACTCTAAAAAATTTTAATTTTAGATTTAGGTTCCAAAAACCTTTATTTAATTTTTGACACAAAAACATTTTCTTTTCATTTAAATCATTTTTCAAATTAAATACTAATTAATTAGAATTAGGTTTTTATTTCATTAAAATCAATCACAAAAAACTCCAAAAATAATTTATTTTTTCTAGTAATTAGGATTATTAACCTAAAACCTTTTTCTACTAATTTCCAGAACATTTTTCACTAACATTTTCTTATTATTCTAATTTTTTTATTTATTATTCCGCATTTAAATTCTAGAAAGGTTGTATAGGTTGCAAATTCTATATCATGTAATAGCGTAGGATTTACTTTCCGCACTTTACATTTCTGCCTTTACTTTCTGCACTCCTATATTATGTATCTTCCCCAAAGCCATGTAATAGCGTAGGACCTTTACTTTCTACACTTTACTTTCCGCAATTTACTTTCTACACATATTTAACTGCTAGTAACTAGGCGTGTATGACAAGATTAAAATCAAGCGATATAGATCACTTCTAACACAAGATAAATATCTGAATACAACACACTTTCCACACATGCACCCACCTTAGGGTACCCTCTCTTGTTGCCTTATGAACAATGGTCATGCCCCTCAAACGTGGGGATATCTTAGCTAAGAAGCTTACAAACCATCATCATAGTCCCTTTGATACAAAGATCATAGTCCCTCGATGACCCTCGATGTTGCCTACGAATACATGATCTCGTCCCTCGATTGTTGCCTATGAAAAGGGATGATCGTTCCTACGAATATGCTAAGGTATCCCTACATGTTGCCTTCTATGACCATCTGATGCTCGTTCGAATGTCCCTTTACATCCAACAAATAGGATTACCTACCAACTAATGGTATGGATAGCCTTATTCTAAAGGAAAGCAAAATAACATGGAAACGACCATTCTGAGTAGGTAATAAGACTCTTTTGCTTGCTCAATCAAAATAGGTTTTACACCTCACACTTTTTTTTCAAAAATATTTTCAAAAATATTTTCAAATACTTTGTATACATTCCAGCGTGAATCATTACAAAGTCTTTTCCAAAACAAAACATTTCCAAACACTTCGTATACATTCCAGCGAGAATCATTACGAAGTCAAAGTGAAATGCCTTTTCAAAAACATCTTTTCAAACACACACACATAAAGCAATTTATAAAGTGAGCTAAGCAATTAAGAGCCCGTAGATAACTACAGATGGAAAGGGTGTTAACACCTTCCCTTTTCATAACTGCCTCCCGTACTTAGAATCTAACGAAGTTACTTTTCTGTTCTTTTCACCTTCCCTTAATTGGATAAAAGAAAAGTCGGTGGCGACTCTTGCTATCCACAACATTTGCGATAAAACACAAAACAAATAAGTCAGTTCTCCCAATTACAGAATTGGCGACTCTGCTGGAGACACCCTAAAGAGAGGCTGCCTTAGAAAACCGAAAAACATATCCTGGAAGCATCTCTTCTCCCCCACTTAGTTTCACACTACTCCTGCAATAAGCAATCAAAAAAGCAACAAGTACCGACAGTGTTGTACACACTTGTCGCGTACAAAGGGATAATGATATTAAGACACTAGTCACACGGCCGACTATGCTCTGATACCACTATTGTAACACCCCTTCTAATTTCCCTGCGATTTATATACATTTAATCAGAGTTTTGACATAACGAAGGGCGTCACAATTTAAAAATTCCAAATAACCAAATAACAAATCAGTATTCATGCATTTACTGAAGAACTCATTAAATATAATTCAAAACCCTAAACTAACAATAAAAATGCCACATAAAATTATAAAAATAAATAAGTATAAAAACTGTCAACTGAGTCATCATGTCATTAAAAATAATTATAAATTTTTTTAAAAAATAGTTGTCATGTTAAAGATCTTGTTGACTGAGTATAAAAGAGGTTAACATTCGCTCAAATAGCAGGGGACAAAACACCTATTAATCCTTTTAAATTTTTTTGTATTTGTAGTTTCTCGCCGTAAGAAGCTGAAACCACAAGTTTTAGAATAAAACCTTATGCAATGAAATACACATAGCCCTTCAAAGATAACATGTGACGTGTAATTAGAACAAAACCTTAAGTTTAAAAATAAAATAGTGTGTAATCACATAGCATTGTAAGCGTGGTGTATCAACAAAATGGGAATTATCAAACCCAGGAAAGTAACACTAACTTACTCACACTGTCACACACAATAAATTTCGCACATCTTTTATCCCATAACATAATAGATATAGTCATGTCCTAAATTTTAACGGAGAAGGAAGATGAATAAAGTTTTTGTAATGGAGCGAAAACACGGTGTATTTTCAAAACCCTAAGTTTCAACGGATAATGAAGAGATGAAAAAGAAGAACTAACCCGTTATCAATTTGTTTTTTCTCTTTCACTGAAGCAATATCAGTTGTCGTTGAGTACACTGAAAGTTGTGTGGAACATTTTGTGACACCCCAAATTAATTCAACTATTAAATAATTAGAAATTTAATTATTAATTTAATTAAAGGTTTAATTATTGGCATTTTTGAATTAATGGATAAATTATTTAATTAATTAAATGAGAGTGTTGGGGGTGTAAAGTGGAATTGGGAGGTGTTAGAGTAAAAAGCTCTAATTATTCCAATTATTCTAATTTGGTTATTTTATTATTTGGAAATAAAAAGGAATAAATAAAGGAATTGAGGAATAAGAGAAGGATTGGAGAAAATTAGGATTCACTCTACGTGCTTTTGGAAAAGAGAAGAGGAAAGAGGAGAAAAAGCCAAATCGTCAGAATTCGAAGATTCATCGCGAGGTAAGGAGTGATTAAATCTGGTTATTATGCCTTATAGGTTTTGATGATCAATAGAACGAATTGATCCGTTAGGAATCTCGAATTAGGATCCTAGGTTGTGCCCTACCATATAATCCAACGTAAAACCTTCAATTGGAATTGTTATGAACGGTTAAATTATGTAGGATGATCTTAGACTAATTGAAAGACATGATTTTATGATTAAATGGATGTAAACACGGATTAAGAAATTCCGTTCTGGTATAATTTAAAGTTTGGTGATGAATGAAATTAATAGAAATTGGAAACAGTGGAGAAAAACGGGTTTTTGGGTGAAAATTAACAGTATGGGTCGACACATAGCCTTATGGATCGATGCAAGCAGTGAAAATGTAGAAAAGCAGAAGTGTAGGAATCTTATGCATCGACTCATGAAGCTATGCATCAACTCATAGGAAGAAAAATTAAGCTATGCATCGACACATACGTGTTATGCATCGACACATACTGAACTATTTTTGAAAAATGCAGAATTTTTAACTGTATGCATCGATGCATACGTTCTATGTGTCGACACAAGCAAGTTATGTATTGACACATGAGGTTTTATGTCGATACATACTTTATTGGGACAAAACATGATTTTCTGAAAACGGTTTCGGTCATATCTTTGCGACCGTAACTCCGATTTAGGCATAGTTGGTATCGTTGGAAAGCATAGAACGAGTACTGTCTATTAATAACATTTTTAAAACCAGTAGTTGAGATCCTGGAGGATTTTTTGGTTTCCGTATGTAGGGCTTCATTGTAATTCGTATTTATCCGTTGTGTATACTTGTTGTATGTTAATTTCATGTGTTGTAATTAACGTTGTAACACCCCTTCTAAATAACTCGCGAATATACTAATTAAATTAGATTAAAATCAGAGTAGCATGGAAATAGGGATGTCACAATTAAAATGAAATACAAAGTTTCAACTTCAAACAATATTCATGCTCAACTGAAGGAATAAATAAAATAGATTATTCAAAGTCAACATCATGTTCTACACAGCGGAAAATGTCTCAAAACTGGAATAACTTCAATTCATAAGTATTTCCAAGATAAATTAAAACAATGGAGTATCAAATAAACTCAGCAAACAAACGTTTCCCCCAGTGTTACACAATCAGAGCATGACACTAACACACGCGAATAAAACACGACACAGCTCTATAAGCCATCCTCACCGACTCCTGAGCTGCTAACTTTAATCTGAAATCATTTAAGTAAGGGTGAGATTCCTATCCAATATAGAATGCATTATACGTTCTTTAAATACAACAGAACAAGTCAATATATTAGTCCACTGTCATTAACATAATCATAGTTTAGTTCACAATTTCATTTCACACAATGATTATGCAAATATAACAATCAATGGAAATTGCAACACTGGAAACCATCCTAGCATGTTACAGTCCCATATGCAATGCAGACTCGATGCATGTGGTACCAAACGTGAACCAAGTTCACCCACTGTTCCATTACATACGGAAAACAGCATCAATCCATGATTCGCCCATAACCACTGGGTCAAGAATCCAGCCTCACTACCTCTGTTCCCTGGTAAGTTTATTGGCTCTGCAAGTTCAATTCCACACAATGGGAATGAACCATAAACAATGCTCATGCATGCACCATAAAAGCATGCAACATCAATTCAACGGAATATGATCACACATAATTCCACATAATGCCAACATCAATACATCACATGATAACAACTCAATCATAGTGGATAGCGGACACAACATATAAGTATTAGTTCTCATTCACTAAATCAGAACAGTTCACATCCAATTCTACACCATTCTCAAAAGACCAAAATTCACAAAATCGGGAATTCGACTCTTTTTAAAATAGTTTTCATAAAATAATATTTTTCTTATTTTATAGGGTAGTACTTTTAATTTAAGAGATACTGCCGAAAACGGCACTCAAATCGGACTTATGGTTTAGAAAATATGAATTTTTGAAGTTTTAAGTATTTTGAAGTTCAACACAGTGGAACCCGGTTCCTCTCTGAGAGAACCCGGTTTCCATAATTTTTAAAAAACACGCTCCTGGAAATTTTTATGGGGAACCCGGATCACCCATATGGGAAACCGGTTCCGACGTTGAAAAATGGCTAATTTTTGAAAATTTGAACTGGGAACCCGGTTCCTCCCCAGGAGTAACCGGTTCCCGTGACCTGCAGAACCCAAAACTTGATATTTTGACAGCATTATGTATCCCAATTCATTCCTATTCATTCCATACGAATTATAGCATTAGGAACACCAAAATCCAACCAATACAACAACACCTATCATGATTTCATCATTCTTGTTAATCATTCAATACACTAACGGTTCCAATTCTTATAATCCGACACAAATAGGGATAATCCTACAAAACCTAGAATTATCTAATTCAAGTTTCCTAACATACCCAACTATTCAATTGTATCCCAAAACCCATAAGGCATCATAACTGAATGAAATCACCCCTTACCTCGCGATGATTCTTCAAATTTCCCAGCGTTGGCTTTTCCTCTTTTCTCTTCTCTTCTCCAATCTCACGTATGATGAATATTCCAAATAACCTTCCTTTTTCTTCTTTTCCATTTAATATTCTTTTTATTATTCCAATAAAATAAATAAATAGTAATTAGTAAGAGTAGATTATTTTACTCCTCACACCCTCTAATTACTCTTCTCACCACCAACTCTTCTTTCCTTTAATTAATTTAATTACTCCCATAATTCCCAATATTAATAATTAAACTCTTAATTAGACTAATAATTAAAAATTCTAATTATTTCAAATATTGAATTATTCGGGGTGTTACAACTCTCCCCTACTAAAAGAGTTTTCGTCCTTGAAAACATACCTTAGACGAAAAGTTCGGGATACGAGTCCTTCATCTGACTCTCCAGTTCCCAAGTTACATTTCCTCATGCTGGTCCTCCCCAAGCTACTCTCACCAATGCTATCTCTTTACCACGCAATTGCTTCACTTTCCGATCCTCAATTCTCGCAGGTACTGCTTCAACAGTCAAATTATCCCGCACCTGTATATCATCTACCTGAATCTCATGAGACGGATCAGGAATGTACTTCCTCAACTGAGATACATGGAAGACATCATGCAAATTCGCAAGTGACGGTGGTAAATAAATCTAATAAGCAACTCTTCCAACCTTCTTGGTAATCTGATACGGACCAATAAAATACGGAGTCAACTTCTTTAACTCCAAAGCTCGACTAATACCCGTCATCGGAGTAACTCGCATAAATACATGATCTCCTTCACTAAACTCAAGATCTTTCCTCCTCTTATCATGATAACTTTTTTGACGACTCTGAGAAGCTCTCATCTTCTCCTGAATCATCTTAATCTTTTCTGAAGTCTGTTGGACAATCTCCGGTCCAATCACAACACTTTCTCCAGATTCGTACCAACACAACGGTGTTCGACACCTCCTAACATACAATGCCTCAAATGGAGCCATACCAATACTCGAATGAAAACTATTGTTGTAGGTAAATTCAATAAACGGTAAGTAGCTATCCCAAGCTCCACTTTTCTCCAACACACAAGCTCTCAACAAATCCTCTAACGACTGAATCGTCCTCTCTGGCTGACCATCTGTCTGTGGATGATAAGCGGAACTCAATCTCAACTTAGTACCCAAAGCTTCTTGCAACCCTGTCCAGAACTTAGACGTGAACCTCAGATCTCTATCCGACACAATGCTAGAAGGAATACCATGCAAACTTACTATCTTCTCAACATACAATTCTGCCAACCTCTCCATCGGATAATCCATTCTTATCGGAATGAAGTGAGCAGATTTCGTCAACCGATCAACAATAACCCAGATAGAATCACAATTCTTCGATGTTCTTGGCAAACCAGATACAAAATCCATAGAAATGCCATCCCATTTCCACTCTGGAACAAACAACGGCTCCATAAATCCTGACGGTTTCTGATGTTCAATCTTTAATTTCTGACAAACCAAACACGCATACACAAACTTGGAAATTTCCTTTTTCATTCCAGGCCACCAAAATAACTTTTTCAAGTCATGATACATTTTAGTAGCACCGGGATGAATACTCAACCCACTACGATGTCCTTCTTCCAGAATACTCTTTCTAATCTCGGCAACATCCGGAACACACACTCTGTCACCAAATCTCATAACTCCATTTTCGTCAATTCGGAATTCACCTCCTTGACCTTGGTTAATCAATGTCAACTTGTCCACCAAACCAACATCAGATTTCTGTCCATTTCGAATTTCTTCCAGAATACCACTAGTCAGCTTCAACATACCCAATTTCACACTATTCGGAGTAGTTTCACATACCAAACTCAAATATCTGAATTGTTCAACTAAATCCAATTCACGAACCATTGACATCGACATATGCAAGGACTTCCTGCTCAATGCATCTGCAACAACGTTTGCCTTACCAGGATGGTAATTCAAACCGAAATCATAATCCTTGAGAAATTCTAACCACCTTCTCTGCCTCATGTTCAACTCTTTCTGATCAAAGAGATACTTCAGGCTCTTATGATCACTGAATACCTCAAATCGAGAACCATACAGATAATGCCTCCACAATTTCAAAACAAACACAACAGCTGCCAATTCTAAATCATGAGTCGGATAATTCCTTTCATGAATCTTCAACTGTCTTGAAGCATAAGTCACTACTTGCCTATCTTGCATCAAAATACCGCCTAAACCCATCAATGACGCATCACAATACACCACAAAAGATTCTGCCGGATTCGGCAAAATTAGAATCGGAGCACTAGTCAACCTCTTCTTCAACTCTTAGAATCCCTTCTCACATTCAGAATCCCAAACAAACGCTTGACCCTTTCTTGTCAACTTAGTCAACGGCAAAGCTAACTTCAAAAATCCTCCAATGAACTTCCTGTAGTAACCCGCAAGACCAAGAAAACTACGGATTTCAGAAGCATTCTTTGGCGCTTCCCACTGAGATACCGCTTCAACCTTCGTAGGATCAACAACAATTACATCCTTGGAAATCACATGACCAAGAAAGCTTACTTCACTCAACCAGAATTCACATTTGGACAATTTCTCATAAAGCTTCTTCTCTTTCAATAATCCCAATACAACTCTGAGATGTTCTGCATGTTCTTTATCATTCTTCGAATAGATCAAAATATCATCAATAAATACCACCACGAACTTATCAAGATACGGATGAAATATCCTGTTCATATACTCCATGAAAACACCAGGTGCATTAGTAACTCCAAACGGCATAACAGAATACTCGTAATGTCCATACCTCGTTCTAAATGCAGTTTTCTGAATGTCTCTCGTCTTCACACGAATCTGATGATATCCAGACCTCAAATCAATCTTACTAAATACACCAGCTCCAACTAACTGATCCATCAAATCATCAATCCTCGGCAATGGATACCGATTCTTGATTGTCACTTTATTCAACTGCCTGTAATCAACACACAGTCTCATCGTAACTTCCTTCTTCTTAACCAATAACACAGGAGCACCCCACAGCGAAACACTTGGATGAATAAACTTCTTCTCAAGTAACTCTTCCAACTGCTTCTTTAATTCAGACAGTTCAGATGCCGACATGCGATAAGGCGCCATCGACACCGAACTAGTTCCAAGAATCAAATCTATAGCAAACTCCACTTCCCTCTCAGGTGGTAGCTCACTAACATCTTCTGGAAACACTTATGGAAATTCATTCACAACAGGTAATTCACCACTCTTAGTTTTTCCTTTCGCCTCTGTCGAAGAATACAACATAAACACCACAACACCATCTTTAACAGCTGAATTCATCTGCTTAACTGACATAGTCACATCTTCGACTTTAGCTTCTTCAGGAAATACGACTGTCTTCTCAAAACAATTAATATGAACCTGGTTGAATACCAACCAGTTCATTCCAAGGATAATATCAAGTTGTTCTAAAGGTAGGCACACTAAATCCATACCCGAAACCTCTACCAAAAATGACAATAGGACATTTCCTACAAACATATGAAGTAGTCACTGAACCCGACGCAGGAGTGTCAATAACCATACTTCCATCCATATTAGAAATTTCCAAATTCAATCTTTTAGCACAATCCAAAGCAATAAAAGAATGTGTCGCTCCAGTATCAATAATCGCAATTAAAGGTATGCCATTAATAAAACATGTACCTTTAATCAACCGATCATCTGGCTTAGTCTCTGATCCTGACAAAGCGAACACCTTTCCACCAGCTTGCTCTTTCTTTGGCTTAGTACACTGTGGACGAGTATGACCCTCTTCGCCACAGTTGTAACAAGTTACCCTTCTGGCTCTGCATTCAGCAACCACATGACCAGTCCTTCCACAGTTGCTGCACTTCTTCGCCTCATTCCTGCATTCAGTAGCTCGGTGCCCCATTTCACCACACCTGTAACACTTAATGGAAGAACCAGAAGAACCAGAAGAACCAGAGTCTCCCCCACTAGGCTTCTTCCAACCTCCAAATTTCTGATTATTCCTATCATAGGGGTTACCACGATCCATCTGTTGCTTACCCTTCCGATCAACATACCCTCTAGCATTTAACTTAGTACTAGCAAGATCCTCTTCTAGAATCCTACTACAGTCCACTAAATCAGAAAACCTCCTAATACGCTGATACCTTGCTTGATCTCGTCACGAAGACCATTCTCAAACTTGATACATTTGGAAAATTCTTCATCTGCATCGTTAGTATAATGAGCATAATACTTCGCCAATTTGGAAAACTTCGAAGCATAATCACTCACAGACTTGTTGCCCTGCTTGAGCTCCAGAAACTCGATCTCCTTCTTGCCCCAAATATCTTCAGGAAAGTACCTCCTCAGAAAAGCTCTCCTGAACACAGCCCAAGTCAATGCAATTCCATATTCTTCCATTTCAGTTCTGGTAGCAACCCACCAGTCATCAGCTTCCTCTGCCAACATGTGAGTACCATACCTCACTTTCAGCTCCTCAGCACAATCAATCACTCTGAAGATCCTCTCGATCTCCTTCAACCACTTCTTAGCACCTTCGAGATTATGTGTGCCCTTGAACAATGGAGGATTATTCCTCTGAAAATTCAACAATTGTCTGTCAGCACCAATACCAGCTCCCTGCTGATTCCCTCCGAGCACTCCAGCTAACATTCCCAAAGCCTCAGCAATAGCAGCATCGTCTCTTTCGTTACCTCTTCTAGCCATTGTTCTATAACATTACAAAACAATCTCATCAGCACACTAGTATCGACAGTGTTATCTTGCACTAGTCGTATACAAAAGGGATAACGACACTAAGACACGACCGACTATGCTCTGATACCACTATTGTAACACCCCTTCTAAATAACCCGCTAATATACTAATTAAATTAGATTAAAATCAGAGTAACATGGAAACAGGGATGTCACAATTAAAATGAAATACAAAGTTTCAACTTCAAACAGTATTCATGCTCAACTGAAGGAATAAATAAAATAGATTTTTCAAAGTCAACATCATGTTCTACACAGCGGAAAATGTCTCAAAACTGGAATAACTTCAATTCATAAGTATTTCCAAGATAAATTAAAACAATGGAGTATCAAATAAACTCAGCAAACAAACGTTTCCCCCAGTGTTACACAATCAGAGCATGACACTAACACACGCGAATAAAACACGACACAGCTCTATAAGCCATCCTCACCGACTCCTGAGCTGCTAACTTTAATCTGAAATCATTTAAGTAAGGGTGAGATTCCTATCCAATATAGAATGCATTATACGTTCTTTAAATACAACAGAACAAGTCAATATATTAGTCCACTGTCATTAACATAATCATAGTTTAGTTCACAATTTCATTTCACACAATGATTATGCAAATATAACAATCAATGGAAATTGCAACACTGGAAACCATCCTAGCATGTTACAGTCCCATATGCAATGCAGACTCGATGCATGTGGTACCAAACGTGAACCAAGTTCACCCACTGTTCCATTACATACGGAAAACAGCATCAATCCATGATTCGCCCATAACCACTGGGTCAAGAATCCAGCCTCACTACCTCCGTTCCCTGGTAAGTTTATTGGCTCTGCAAGTTCAATTCCACACAATGGGAATGAACCATAAACAATGCTCATGCATGCACCATAAAAGCATGCAACATCAATTCAACAGAATATGATCACACATAATTCCACATAATGCCAACATCAATACATCACATGATAACAACTCAATCATAGTGGATAGCGGACACAACATATAAGTATTAGTTCTCATTCACTAAATCAGAACAGTTCACATCCAATTCTACACCATTCTCAAAAGACCAAAATTCACAAAATCGGGAATTCGACTCTTTTTAAAATAGTTTTCATAAAATAATATTTTTCTTATTTTATAGGGTAGTACTTTTAATTTAAGAGATACTGCCAAAAACGGCACTCAAATCGGAGTTACGGTTTAGAAAATATGAATTTTTAAAGTTTTAAGTATTTTGAAGTTCAACACAGTGGAACCCGGTTCCTCCCTGGGAGAACCCGGTTTCCACAATTTTAAAAAAACAAGCTCCTGGAAATTTGTATGGGGAACCCGGATCACCCATATGGGAAACCGGTTCCCACGTTGAAAAATGGCTAATTTTTGAAAATTTGAACTGGGAACCCGGTTCCTCCCCAGGAGTAACCGGTTCCCGCGACCTGCAGAACCCAAAACTTGATATTTTGACAGCATTATGTATCCCAATTCATTCCTATTCATTCCATACGAATTATAGCATTAGGAACACCAAAATCCAACCAATACAACAACACCTATCATGATTTCATCATTCTTGTTAATCATTCAATACACTAACGGTTCCAATTCTTATAATCCGACACAAATAGGGATAATCCTACAAAACCTAGAATTATCTAATTCAAGTTTCCTAACATACCCAACTATTCAATTGTATCCCAAAACCCATAAGGCATCATAACTGAATGAAATCACCCCTTACCTCGCGATGATTCTTCAAATTTCCCAGCGTTGGCTTTTCCTCTTTTCTCTTCTCTTCTCCAATCTCACGTATGATGAATATTCCAAATAACCTTCCTTTTTCTTCTTTTCCATTTAATATTCTTTTTATTATTCCAATAAAATAAATAAATAGTAATTAGTAAGAGTAGAGTATTTTACTCCTCACACCCTCTAATTACTCTTCACACCACCAACTCTTCTTTCCTTTAATTAATTTAATTACTCCCATAATTCCCAATATTAATAATTAAACTCTTAATTAAATTAATAATTAAAAATTCTAATTGTTTCAAATATTGAATTATTCGGGGTGTTACAAACATTATATGTCATGACTTGCTGTTATCATGTGTTATTGATGGTGTGGCTATGTATGGCATGGTGTGGAATTATGTTGTAATCACAATCTGTGGATTGAATGTTGCATGCTTAATGATGTGCATGCATATGCATTCTGGTGGAGTTAATTCCCATTGTGCGGAATTTGACTCGTATTGCCGATAACCGTACCCGGGTAATTGTGGGTGGTGAGGCTGGATTCGTGTCCGAGTGATTGTGGACGAATCGATGTTGGTGACTTGGTCACGTTTGGTACCACATGCATTGAGTTTGCATTGCATATGTAATTATAACATGTTAGGAAGAATTCCAGTGTTATATTTGCATTGATTGTTATTATGTGCATAATGAACTGTATGGCATCGTATTTTGTGGATTGTTATGTAGTTATGCTAAGGCGGGTGGAATAATGCATTGATTGTTTTATTGTTTTAAAGAAATGTATAATGCATTTTAATTTTGATGAAATCTCACCCTTACTTTGATGATTTCAAATTGAATTGATTAGCTGCTCAGGATTGGTGAGGATGGCTTATAGAGTTGTGCTATTAGATAGTCCGCGTGTCAGTGTCATGCTCTGGTAGTTGTAACACTGGGGAACGATCGTTTTTGGAACTTAAAGGATTAAACTTGTTTACTTTGAGTTTATGTTTTGAAATAACTATGAATTGAGTTATTCCGAATTTTATGTTCTTTCCGTTGTGTAAAACATCACCGTTGGTTTTGAATTATATTTAATGAGTTCTTCAGTAAATGCATGAATACTGATTTGTTATTTGGTTATTTGGAATTTTTAAATTGTGACGCCCTTCGTTATGTCAAAACTCTGATTAAATGTATATAAATCGCAGGGAAATTAGAAGGGGTGTTACAATAGTGGTATCAGAGCATAGTCGGCCGTGTGACTAGTGTCTTAATATCATTATCCCTTTGTACGCGACAAGTGTGTACAACACTGTCGGTACTTGTTGCTTTTCTGATTGCTTATTGCAGGAGTAGTGTGAAACTGTATGGAAACCGAAACTGCGTTTTTACGTTTTAAAAGCTTTGGATCGCTTGTGAATGTCTGGAATGGATCAGAGGAACACGATGAAGCTATTGGAATGCTTGGAAAGACTTGAAACGATGCAAAACCTAGTCTGCAAGTAACTTGAATAACACGGTTGTTTGAGACTTGGCTAGGGTTCTTGGCTGCAAAATTTCGTCCTCTCAATATTAGGGTTCATTGTGTATATATAGTAGATGAATTTAAGTCAATAATTCTGATCAAGAATCAAGCCTTGAATGAAAAAAATATTTGATTGAGAATTTGTACCAAATATTACCTTTTTTGAATTCAATCATGTTCAATCTCTTGCCAATCAAAGATATTTCGAAATTGACAACTCTTATTGAGTATCTTGGACCTTAAGGAACTTGATTTTACAACTTGCATTCATCAAATTGATTTTTGGTATTTTATTTTAATTAAAATTGAATTTAAATGAATAAATTCCAAAATAAAATAAGGGGAGGCGTGCAAGTGGACTCAGGAGTCATGGATGATTTTAGGAACAAGTTTGGATCACAAAAACTTAGGCCCATTTAGAAGAAATTTTATTTTGTTAAGTGTTTCTCTTCATCCACTTCTTCAAATCTCTCACACTTACACAAGTTGTATCTTGCTAAATTTTCAACATTTTGAAGTGTTCTTGGACTTTTTAGAAAGCTCAAGATGTCCTATAAACACTACTTTTGGTTTCATCTTCATTGAAGCTTCCATGTTCATGTACACTTCTTTTGAAAAATATGACTTTTTGTTGACTTTTAGAAGGACCTATAATGTTTTGATCCATAACTCTCAAATGAAGCATTTTTGGCCAAAGCTTGCGAGACACAAAGTTGTAGAGAATTGAATTCTCTTCAAAATAAGCTTTGGTGTAAAAATTTCTGATAAAGTATGTGAAAGTTATGCTTGGTCAAAGTTCTATTGACTTTTTATCAAGAAACCCTAATTTAGAAACTTTAACTTTTGATCAAATCTTGAATTTTGTTGATGAATCATGACCAAACCTTGATCAAATTATGAATTTAACTTTAAAATCTTGATGTTGACCAAAAATGATGAAGTTTGACTATATGTTGACCATAATTGACCTTTGTCCAATACAACTGATTTTCAACCATCTGAGCAATTGACTGAGCAAACTTGAACTATGAGGCTTGAAACATGACATGGTGATACCTTGAGACATATGAGGGTGTATGATGTTCACTTGAGGCAATAGAAACCATCTTTGACTTGAGAGAATCAAAACCCTAATTGTGGGTCGATTGCTTAGGAGAGGGTTCATTTGGCCAACCCTTGAGAAATTCTTGAGTATAAAGATATGGGTTGTCTTGAGAAATAGGAGGGCAAATTTTGGGTATAAAAATTACCCTTGGGAGTAATGATGATTGCCAAAATGTTAACTGCTCCATCAAATATTAGGCCTCATTTTGATTCAGGATCAGGACCTTCTTCAGGTGACGGTTCGTCACAATCTTTCATCTTTAAGTACATAACATCTTCGTCAGGGAAGTCAAACTTGAGAGATTGGTATTCGTTGATTGGTAGATAAGCCAAGTGATTGGCGAGAATGCTTTCTTTGACCGCTTTTTGGGCGCGATACTCGATTCATATTCAGATAATAGCATCTGCCATCGGGCAATCCTCCCTATTAAGGCAGGCTTTTCAAAGATGTACTTGATTGGATCCATTTTGGAGATTAACCAAGTCGTGTGGTAGATCATGTACTGGTGGAGACGTTTCGAAGCCCATACCAAAACACAACAGGTTTTCTCGAGCATGGAGTAACGAGTTTCACAATCTGTGGACTTTTTACTCAAGTAATAGATGGCATGCTCATTCTTACCGGTTTCATCTTGCTGTCCAAGCACGTAACCCATAGAATCTTCTAACACGATAAGGTACATAATTAGCGGTCTTCCTTCGATTGGAGGAATCAATATTGGAGGTTCTGACAGGTATTCTTTGATACTATCGAACGCTTTTTGGCAATCTTTTGTCCATACAACCTCTTGATTTTTGCGGAGAAGCTTGAATATTGGCCCACAAGTAACATTCATTTGAGAGATAAATCTAGAGATACAATTCAACCTCCCAAAAAATCCTCTTACTTGCTTTTCAATTTGTGGCGCAGGCATTTCTTGAATAGCTTTGACTTTGTCAGGATCAACTTCAATACCTCTTTGGCTGACAATGAAACCTAGGAGCTTTCCAGATCTCACCCCAAAGGTGCATTTGTTAGGATTCAAATGAAGCTGATATTTCCTTAGTCGTTGAAACAACTTTAAGAGATATTCTATATGTTCTTCTTCAGTGTCGGACTTGGCTATCATGTTGTCCACATAGATTTCGATCTCTTTGTGCATCATGTTATGAAAGAGAGTAGTCATTGCCCTTTGGTAAGTTGCGCCTGCATTCTTTAATCCAAACGACATTACTTTGTAGCAAAAGTTCCCCATGGAGTGATAAAAGATGTCTTCTCCATGTCTTCGGGAGTCATCCTGATATGATTATAACCAGAGAAACCGTCCATGAAGGAAAAGACGTTGAACTTAGTAGTGTTATCAACCAGCATATCAATATGCGGTAATGGGAAATCTTCTTTCGGACTAGCTTTGTTCAAGTCCCGGTAGTCAACACACATCCTGACCTTTCCATATTTCTTTGGAACAAGCACTATGTTAGCTAACCATTGAGGATATTTGGAGGTGACGAGAAAACCTGGGTTGAGTTGCTTTTGAACCTCGTTTTTTATCTTATCAGCCATGTCTGGGTGAGTCCTCCTCAATTTTTGCTTAACTGACAGACATTGCGGCTTTAATGGCAAGTGATGATCTACGATGTTGGTATCCAACGCTGGCATGTCCCAATAGGACCAAGCAAACACATCGATGTATTCTTTGAGAAGATCTATCAGTTTTCTCTTAACATCGTCGTCGAGTAGAGCTTCAATGCTCACTTCTTTTCTGTTTTCCTCAGAATCCAAGTTGATTGTTTCTGAAGGCTCTTTATGAGGCTGAATGGCTCTTTCCTCATGCTTAAGTAGTCGGGAAATCTCATTAGGGATCCCTTCTTCTTCCTCTTCTTCGTCTCCGAACATAGGGAATTCAAAGTTGGGAGAGGGTATAGAGTTATTGCATTTGATGGGTTTATTCATTTTTTTAATCTGCACGTGTGATTTATGTTCGTTTTTTAGAAAAAAGCAAACGCAAAAGTGTATGCAGATTATTTGAAAATGTTTGTTTTTATTGGTTTTTTTTAGGATTACCATTTCTAGAAAAAAGGCAAAAAACTAAAAACAAACACAAAATGTGGAAATCAAAACAACTCTTTATTTATGATTCATATATGAAACAAGGCCCTAAACACAAACTCTTTGGTCTTGGGCAGGACAAAGAGAAAAACATTTAAAAGTTGCCTTAGGCTGGGAGAGAGTTCAAAATAAAAGCGAGATGACTACTTAGAATGGTGAACAATAGTCTGAACCTCAACAGCTTTCCAATAGTAACGAACTCATTGGTAGATTATGTGTTCTGGCAGTTTTCCCTTAGGATCATCTTCAGTGATGCCGTTGACCATTGGTCGAGCAGGATTTGAAGGCTCTGGTTTGTTAACCTTGTCCTTTGTACTGCTAAGGCGATCTTCATCTGCTTTTTCGACAGGTCGAGGAATATAAAATGTGGTACATGTGTCTTCAGGCGACATGTATTATGAAATTTTAGGATGTAATTCTCAATCTTTTGGATGAAGAAACTCGTTATCAAAGACACTTTCCAAGTCATTTTCGGGACCATCTTCCCAATCGTCTCCAAAAATTGCATTTATCTGGGAATAGACAAATTCAGGTTCAACAACCTTGGCAAGTGTATTGAAGCAAAGATCTTCAGTCGTGATCTCAAATTGATGATGAGATTGAGAGGGCATGTATGCCTCTTCTGGTTGACCGAGATATTCATGAGGATCTTCCCATCCAGTTGGTTGGATGTCTTCGATTGAAATTCTTGAACTTTCAGGGGCGGTATATTTTACCATGAAGTCAAATTTTTCACTTAGCTGCCCCAAGGTATCCCAAACCTTAGGTGGGATAGGGGTAATTTCTTCTTTATCGTCTTGCTGGAACATGCCTTCGAATTTTTTCTGAAGGAGGATAGAACGGTTTATACGGTTCTTCCTGAGATATGTATCCAGAGTTGTTGAAATAAGTTTTCCATTCTTTAGAACCAGAGAGATTTTCTTCTGTGTTTCATCAATAAGGACATTGACCTCTTGAGGAACAGGGTTAAGGAAACCTTCATTGTGGAACACTTCTTTGATCGGAGGAAGAGTTTCATCTTTCTCAGTGGCTTTTAAAAGTACTAGAGTAAATCCAAGTCCCATTTTGGTTTCGTTGTTGATAGGAATCACAACTTGTCCCCAATTGGCGGTAGTACCGTCTTTCACTATCTGCGCTGCTTCTTTATAAGAGGAGTTAGATCATCTGTTTTTTTCTTAGTAGATTTGTCTTCTAACTAGGGACCTTGGAACTGCGTTCCTTCTACATCGTCAGCAGTGATGAAATAAAAAATGGATAAATGGCTTACCAACAAGGCTTGTTCCCCACTTATGGTTACCAACTTTCCGTTTGTTACGAATTTTAATTTTTGGTGGAGCGTAGATGTTACTGTTCCAGCTTCATGTATCCATGGTCGACCTAGAAAACAGTTGTAGGCAGATTGAACGTCCATAACCTGAAAGGTGACTTGAAAAGTATGTTGACCAATTGTCATCGGAACGTCGATATCTCCAATAACAGATTTTCTTATCCATCAAAAGCTTTAACTAATACACCACTGAATTTCATAGGTTTTCCTTTGTAAGACAAACAAGCGAGAGTCTGATTAATAGTTCATAGAGATATGCAGAGAGAAATTATGACCCCTACCCTCTTCAGAGAGTTCTTCATCATTGAAGCTCAGATTATTGCAAGCCGTTATGTTGGCTACTATTCCACCAAATTGATCGTTAGTTACATCATGATCCACGAAGGCTTGATCCAAAAACCTCATCAGGGCCTCTCGATGGGCTTCAGAGTTTAAGAGCAAAGAGAGTATTGAGACTTTGGAAGTAGTTTCAATTAGTTGATCTACAACTTTGTACTCACTCTTCTTGATTAGATTTAGAATTTCATCAAAGTCTGGATTTATTTTGGTTCCATCATACGAACCAACGTTTAAGTCTAGATTACCAATAGGAATTCCCACAGGATTCATAACGGGTACATCGACAGGACTTTGCCTAAATTCAGGAGTAATAGGCTCCTTTGGTAGGAACGGGGTATGCACACGTTCACTCCTAGTTACTCGACTTACTTCGGCGATGTTAACTATGGACGAAAGACTAGGTACAGGTACTTCTTTCCCATTTTCCATCATTGTTGCATTGTATTGATAGGGAGCTACTTTGTCGGAGTCATAAGGAACAGGTCCAGATAGACAGAGGATCAAAAGAGAAATAGGAACCCTTGGATTGTTGTAGGTAATTTCTATGTGCTTGGGCATGTTGAAATAAGGAACGATGACGTTTACTTCAGGAGTTACCGATTTGTTATCTGAGGCTAAATGCTCATGCGGATAACATCCTATCGTATTCACCTCATTCTCATTCCTATTTCTGAGGATTCGGATGTCTCTATTATCCATTAGTCGCTGAAGATCTGTTTTCACAGTAGAACATCCACGAGAATCTCTAGAACAAATCCTACAAGATCCGTAGTTGTGTCGAGAAAAACCAACCATTACGCAAAATATGGCGTGCATCTGTACTAAATCTGCTCTTACCAAGTTTATGTCAAATACTTGATATTGGTTAGGACATCCATACACCATATTTATGGCGTGCCCTCCATGATTAGGTAGTGGATTAGCTTGTACGTTCGGATTCATATCTCTAAAATAAAGAAGGTTAGCTCTAACCAATCTTTGGACTTCAGCTTTCAAAGCTAAGCAATGTTCGAGATCATGGTCACGTGCCCCTTGGTGAAAGGGACAAGACAAATCAGCTTTGTACCACCAAGGTAACTTATCAGGCCCTGGCGGTGGTGCTCTAGTTTGAACATGATTCCTCTCAATTAAAGCAGGATATAATTCCGTGTAAGACATCAGAATTGGATCAAACTGTAAAATTCTAGGAGCACGATTTTGATTGTTGTTAAATGGTTGAGCCTGTTGTCGAGGCTGCTGATACTGTTGTTGAAATTGTGGGGTAAATCTCGTGTTTGAAGTTGAACTAACAACTTGTGCGATAGCGGCTACCTGTCGTTGGTGATTAATGTTTCTTCTTGGTCTCCCTTGGGATACCATTCCAACATCTTGTTCTTTCTTCTTTGGGAAACCACTTCCAAATTTCTTGGTTCCGCTTGAAGATCCAACTTCTTTGGTTAAGCGTCTTTCTCGGACTCTTTCTTCCAATCACATCCCCATGTTTACCATTTCGGTGAAATCATTTGGAGCATTGGCGATCATGTGTTTTTAGTAGAAAGGTCCAAGGGTATTTAAGAATATCTTGGTCATCTCTTTCTCTTCGAATGATGGATTAATTTGGGCAGCAATTTCCCTCCATCGTTGGTCATACTCTTTGAAAGTCTCTTTATCCTTTTGAGACATTGCTCTGAGTTGGTATCGATCTGGAGCCATGTCCAAGTTGTATTTATATTGTCGAACAAAGGCTTCGCCTAGGTTGTTGAAAGTTAGAATGTTAGTACTATCCAATACCATGTACCACTTTAGAGCGGCGCCAGTAAGGCTATCTTGAAAGTAGTGAATGAGCAATTGATGATTATTATTGTGAGTAGACATCTTTCTAGCATATATCACAAGATGGCTCTGTGAGCATGAGTTGCCTCTGTATTTCTCAAAGTAAGGGACTTTTAAATTAGCTGGTATGCTTACACTGGGAGCCAGACACAGATCGTGGGAATTTTTCCAAACAAATCTTTCCCACGGATAGCCTTGATCCTTAGTTGCATCTTATTGAACTGTTCTTAGAGAACTTCCATACGGCCACGAGGACCCGTGTTGTCGCCGACATCATGATAAACTTAGTTGTTCAGATAAGGAATAATGTGAACCACATGATTTGAATTTGTCACAATTGGTTGACAAACCGACATAGTGACTTGAGGAAAGGTTACTATGGACTGCGGAGTGAACGCTGAATTCTGCAAAGTAGGAACCTTAGTTATGGTTTTCGGTACTTCAAAAGTATTTTGACGAAAATCTACGCCGAAATTGAAAGGCATTCCCCAAGGATAACCCTCTGGCATAGTCAAAAGTTGATTACTAACTGCGACAGCAGAAGCTGGAGTAGTAGTGATTTCTGATTTGACTATTAGGTGGTGGTTGTTGATTCTGTGCAGCTACCAACGAGATCACCAAAGCATTGAGTCTTTCCAATTCCTCTTGAAGTGTGGTTACTGTACCACGAAGCTCAATATTCTCCTGTTCGAAATCTTCCATTGATTTCTTTCTATTTGCACGAGTATTGTATCTGCGAGCTGACTGTGAACACAGTCGGGAAACTCTAAGACACGACGGCTTGACGATCTCTGGAGAAAATTCCAAAAGATAAGACTCTAGCTAACAAACTCGAAATGCAAGATGATGCATGATTAAGAATGCAAAAGAAAATAAATGATTTTTCCAAAGAATTTATTAAAAGAAAAAGTTCTTGCAAACATTAAAACTCTCATTTTATTGATAGATTTGAGAAAAGATTACAACAAGTTTCTTTTGGAGCATAGCTCTTACAACAAAGCGAATGAAAAATAAAAGCTAAACTTTCCTAATCAAGCATCTTCGTTGGATGAAGAACCAAATGCTTGATGCAATTTCAACTTCAGGATCTCTTTCCCATAGTAAGCTTTCAATTCAACTTTCTCGGCTTTTAGCTTGTTAACAACGTTCTTCCACTCGTCGGGAGCAGGAGTGTCATTTGTCAATTCTTCAAGCTTTCTTTTTCTTCTTTGATGTATTTCTTGATCGCGTCATCCTTTCGACGAATTTTCTCATCTTTTTCCATGAGCCATCCATCTTGAAAGTAGAGCATTTTTTCATGATCTTTGACCTTTTTCTTAAGCTTTACATTCTCAAAGTAAGCCTTAAGAAATTTGTCTTCCCAAGCATCTTTCTCTAGCCCCATCTTAGCAAAATCTTCTTGGTATTCTCCCATAGTCTCAATGGGAATGGTGGTCGATTTAGATATCACTGGGAACATGGGTTCTTCATAAGCATAAGGCATTCGGAATTCCTTCCCTCTTTTCTTTACCCAACAAGTGTAGATTTCCATGGCTACACAATTACTTAACTCACCTTTTTCTTTTCTTCGAATATGGTGCCAAGCTCTTATCATTCTGGCTTTCAAACCTTGGGAATCTTCCCCTTCATGATAAAAGTAACCGTCTACTGTAAGACCAAGGGGTTTACTCGAGTTTACATACCCAAGTTGACGTCTTCAAGGACAATGCCAACCAGTTTTGTTTTCTTTGAAGATAGGAGATTTAGGAAAGTGTGAAACAATCCATTTGAACAACAAAGGCACACAACACACAATAATTCCATCTCCTTTACGATTCCTATGATGAATAGAGAAATATGTATCACAAAGCAAAGTCGGAACAAGATTTACAATCAAAAATATCCTTATGGGGTTGATATCAATGAAGTCTTTGTCGTTAGGAAACACAACCAACCCATAGATGAGTAAAGCTAAAATAGCTTCAAAATCTACCATACTACCGACTTCGACAAAACTAAAAGCTTTCTCCATTAGAAACTTTGAAGTTAGTCCTAAGAGATTTCCTTTTGTAGTCAAGTTTTTGACTATCTCAGATTTCTTTAAATGAGTTATTGCTGGAATGACTTGTGGCTTCGGAATGGCTTCCAAACCATTGAAAGGCACTTTGTCAAACACTAGGATACCTAAAAGATTTGCGTACTCTTTCAAAGTAGGCATCAACTGATAATCAGGGAAAGTGAAACAATGATAGACTGGATCGTAAAATTGAACCAAGGTCTTAAGAAGTCCTTCATCAAAGTTAGTGTTCAAGATAGTTAAAAGAGTTCCATAGCGTTTTCTGAAATCCGAGGGATCTTCTACCAAGGATGCTAACTCTTTTAACTTTTTCACATCATGAAATATAAAACTGTATCTCTTGGTATTTCTTCTTCTTACATCCATTCCTCTAACCTAAAATGTTTGCAAAGAAAAAATATCTAAATTCTTTGGAAATTTTAATGGAAAGAAAATGAGAAATTGAGGTTTTTGACTAAATGCATGAATGCCACAAAGATACAAACATGGTTAGTGGTTATTCACACGTTCAAGCGTTTGAAGTCACCAACATGAGGCCAACGATAAGAACCAAATGTGGGTAAGTTTTGTGGGCTTAATCACCTGTAAAACATGTTCTACTGATAATACAGGGTTAACGCTTCTCTTTGAAATATTATCGGTTTAAACAACTAACTCGTAGTCCAATAATATTTTTCAAGAAAAACTCGCCTGATTGTAGTCTCGCGTGACAACTAATCCAATTCTATACCTGAATATTTTTTGCACTACATCCTAAACGGCCAGGATGGGTTATGGGTTCTACATCCAACTCAGCTTCGTTGATTCGCGTGAAAAGCAAAATGCCTTTGCAAATAACTTGCTAAACACAATTACCCTCAAGAAAACCTCCACTGAGCGAGGGATCTCAAATTAACTTATTAAAGACTGAGACTCCTCGTAAGTTAATAAGACTATACTCCCACTTAATTCTTAAAATGTTTCTTAAATCCAGGTTAGGATTTTTTTCCATCAGATGAAATCGCGAGTAATGGAGCAAAGCACGCAGTAAAGAAAAACAAACATATGCACAAATGAAGCTTAACCCTTTTTTTCTTTTTTAGAAACAAATAAAAGCTTGGCATTCCCCAGCAGAGTCTCCATTTTTCTGTTCATGGTAAAAAGTGACGAACGAGGGAATCGAATCGAAATTCGAATCTCCGGCTCAAAACAATTTACTCTTTTGATTTTTTTTGTTTAAAAGATGTCGTGAGCACCAAGCTTTATTGTTTACAAATAAGAAAGAAGATGGAAAAGGGGAAAGCTGAAATACCCTAAATAAGATATGCGATGAGACTAGCGTGAACTAGACGCAGCGTATTGGGAGAGACCAGGGTAAGAGGATTGGTTATAAAAGGGAAGGTATTAGCACCCTATATATATATATATATATATATATATATATAGTTTTCTATAGGAACTTTTTATGCATTTGTGTGTTTTATTTGCTATGCTATTTTGGGAAA
The DNA here is from genome assembly GCA_021764765.1 of Vicia sativa. NCBI lineage: Eukaryota > Viridiplantae > Streptophyta > Magnoliopsida > Fabales > Fabaceae > Vicia > Vicia sativa. The sequence goes on along the minus strand of CM038795.1, from coordinate 156,867,865 downwards.
ATTTTCTCCTTTGGGATTTAAGAAGGGTAGGTTAGGCAGGAACCTATGTTTGTTTATTATTGTTATTCTCGCAAGGATCATTGGGATCCTCTGCATACATATCCCTTAGTGTGAATCAGAGCATCTGTAGCTCAGATCTAAGTGAACTAAGGTTTGTTTGGTTTGAGGGAGAAAGAAGTATGCTCGCCAAGGGTGAGACCTTGTGCCTATGTATTCTCAAAAGGAGGTTGAGAAAGCCAGAGCAATCGTAGTTCCCACTTATGTGCTAGTGGAAGCAAAGATTTTAAGAGACAACAACAAGTGTCATCTTAACGAAAAATGTATCTAATATATTTCATCACGTACATTTTTGAAAATTTGATTGTTTAAATCTTTCATTGTAATCAATGGGTGTTTTGCTTGAGTGTACAAGCGTTACCACTTACAAGTTAAGAAAGATATTTGAAAAACGTTGAATCTTTCATTGTAAGCATTGGGCGTTTTTAGCTTGAGTGTACAAGCATTACCACTTACAAGTAAGAAAGATGTTTTGTTTGAAAAAAGTGTTTGATTTAAAAAATGTTTGATTTGTATGTGAAGCTATAGATGAGATACTTCTTCCAAAGAGATGATTCATGTCTTATCTTTAAGGAGAAATGTTTTATTATTGATTAGGGGATGCTTTTAAGAAGCCTATGTGTCCTTGTATTGTAAGCCCAAGATGAGGCTATTTGAGGGACATCAAGGGTCCTTCTATTGTGAGCCCAAAAGGAGGCTTTCTGAGGGACATCGAGGGTCCTTGTATGAAGCCGAAGAGGAGGCTATAGGGTATGGCTGGCTTGGCTTTAAGAGTGACTTCACTGGAAAACTATACTCTTAGGGTTCTATCCTAGCGAAGGTGATTCTTTGTATTGCAAGCCCAATAGGAGGTTGTTAAAGATTTCCAGGTCTCCTTCTTGTATGAGGCCCAAGATAAGGCTAAACTCAACGAGGGAGTTCTTTTGTACGAAGCCCAAGAGGAGGCTAACTCAACAGGGGAGTTCTTTTGTATGAAGCCCAAGAGGAGGCTAACTCAACAAGTGAGTTCTTTTGTACGAAGCCCAAGAGGAGGCTATGGGGAACCTAGTTATTATACTAGTTGTAATGACATAAATAAACATGAACAAGTATATATATATATATATATATATATATATATATATATATATATATATATATATATATATATGACAAAGTGTGTGTGTGCATTCACAGGAGTTTATGAAGGAAATATATAAACAAGTGTATAAAACAAGAAAATAAAAGCTAGTTTAACATGAATATATACGAAGGAGTGTGAAAACAATATATAAACAAGTGTTTAAAATAAGAGGATAAGCTAGTATACTTGGATATATACAAAGGAGTGAGACTTACACCTTAAGGGAGGCCCACTGGTTTAAGAGCAGTTTCACCGAGAATAATGCTCCTCTTAATACCAGTGGAATTGGTGTATAAACAAGCGAAATAAAACTAGCAAAGATACTAGTTTATACTTGAATATTTGCAAAAAAGTTGAATATGTACAAGGAATTGAATATGTACACAAAGGGGTGGATATGTACAAAGAAACTAATATGTACATAGTAGGGTTGGGACTTACACCGTAAGGGAGGCCCATGATCAATTTGATTTTGAGTTCGAAAGATTTTCGAGGAAAAAACCTAGTTCGGTTTGTAGATTTATCGAATCGATCATGGAAAAGAGGTGTGTAAGTAAATTAAAATGTTTTGAAATTTTTGAAAAGGTTTGAAAAGTTAAAGTGATTCACAAGAGGTTTTAAAAAAGATTAGGTTAAAAAAATCAACAAGAAAACATTTTTTGAAAGTATTTAAAAAAAGTCTATTTTAAACTAATAAAAATATATCAAAAGAAAATATTTTTTGGCATTTTTTGACATAATCATAATATATATATATATATATATATATATATATATATATATATATATATATATATATATATAATGATAAGTGTGGAAAAAAATCATCTCAAAATGAGAAGTTTTGATTGGTTTCTGAAAATGTTGAAGTTTGATAGAAAAATGAAGAAAACAAGTGATAAAAATTTTATTTTGAACTCAGGACCTGAATATCAAAGGTGAAAAAGTTAGCCACTGGGCCACATGTGTGGCTTGTCAAAACAATGCTTTTATTTGATTATATATGAAAATAAGTTTGGAAAATGATTTTGAAAAAGGTTGAAAATGTGAAAAATAAAAGGTCTCAGGGGGATTCGAACCTTGGACCTTAAGCAAAGAATGACATGAAAGGTGCGTGCTCTACCACTGGGTTGACTATACATTCATTTATTAAAACACAAGCATATGTATATATTTCAAACGCGTTTTATGAAAATGGGCACATGTCGCCATCAGCTTCATCTTCTTCCTCAAGACAAACTTCCATGGCCAATTCGAATTTCTTTGATTCTTGATCAAATTGAAAAATGTAAAATGCTAAATTTCTCAGAATTTCACCATTATTTCAACCATGCAATTTATTAAAGCTAATACTCAAATATTGAAGCGAATTTCCAGAAAGTACCAAATGAACCCTTACTGAAAAATTCAACTAATCTATAGGCACAATTGATTTTAAGTGAAATTGAGGATTCAAAAAGCTTGAGCAATATGATGTCTACATTTCTAACTATTAAAATGATGTCAAAGATGCTTATATAAGAGAATCAGAATTCGAAAAATTGACCTCTTGAAGCAAATTTGCAGAACTCGTATGAGTTCTTCTAGATGCAAATTTGCGATACTACGAGCTTCCTTGGACCTTCCTGAGTGTGTTCCACCTCCTAGCTTGCTTTGAAGCTCAAAGGATTCTCCTACCCGAGTCAAATTGAAAGTGACTGGTTTTTGAATGGGTGATGATGATGGAGTTGTTATAGAAGATGATTAACAGTTTGGATCACTTCTATATGATGTATGGAAGGTGTTTTAAGTGGAAATTTAGAAAGTGCACGAGTGGATTTTGATTTTACAAGTTAAGGCTCAAAACTTGCACAAATGGATTTTTTGTGAGGAAACTGACTTTTGGATTATTTTGTGATGGTTTAAAGTGATGAACAACTTCTAAATGATGTTTAGAAGAATTTTGGATGACACCTTTGGTTAGAACTTTCAAGATTTGGAAGTTGGAATTCTAACCTCTTTGAAAATAAGAAAACTTGCAAATAAAGAAAGAAGTGAGAAAACAATTTTATGATTGTTTTGGTGTGATTTTGAAGTGGGAAAAGACCTCTGTTTATAGGTCGATAGATTTGGAGAGCAAGTCAAAGATAAGCTTTGTGATTTTGTAACTTGGAGCTTAAGGAATAAGAAAGGAATCTTCACATTAAATGCACATAGAATCTTTTCTAAACCATGGTTAAATCACTCAAGTGAATCTATCCTTTTTCAATCATTGCCTTTGGATATTTTTGAATGTAATTTATCCCTTGGTGATGACAAGGCTTCTAGAAGGGAAAATTTGCAAAAATGACATAAAAATTTGGAAAAAAGACTTGTAAATCATGGTTATGGACCTCTAAGTTTGAATTCCGAAACCCTAGCTACGCAAAATGTTTTTGCAAGTTCTTGGAAATCTTGGAACAAGATCTACAACTTTCATGTTGAAAGTTTTTCTTGAATCAAAATGGACCTAGGTGAAAAATGGCCATGAAAATGATGGAAAAAGTGATAAAAACACTTGAAAATTTTTCTAAGTGTTAGAAAATTTTCATGTTTTGACTTTTTGTTGACTTTTTCACGCATTTTGATTTTTTATGATCATGATGGATAATTGAAATGCTTTGATGATTGAAAAAAACTGAGTTTCAAAAGTTGACCAAAAGTCAAAGTTTGACTGATTTGAACAGTTGACTTTTTGTTAGGTGATTAAGAATTTCTCTAAGGATTAATCATGGCATTTGAGATGTTTTGAATCAAGAAATTAGGTCAAGATATTGCACTGATGATTTTGAGATCATTCTCCAAGAAATTAGGTCATCCATTGAGCAAAAATTCAATGATACACCATCCTCAATCAAAATCCTAATTTGGTCGATTCATGATAGATCTTGAAGAAATGGTGAGAATTTGAAGATCAAATGTTGATGATTGATGAAGATAGATCAATTTTGAGGTGAGTGAAGACTCAAACCCTAATTTGATCACATCTTGAATAGATGAAAGATTTTGATTCAAAACCCTAGTTTGGCTCAAGGAGCACACACACACAAGCTATCTTGTTTTGAAATTATCAGTGATGTAATGATGCATATATGAATGATATGAGATGGTATCTTAGGTCAAAATTTGGGCTATGACACGAGGTATGTTTGCACTCCAACTACATAGTCCAGGTATTGAGCCGAATACTAAGTCGACAGAAGGCGATGAGGCTCTCATTGGGCCAATGACCAAGTCGGAAGAAAGAAAAGGGGTTCCCATCAGGATGACACCCCGACACCAGAGGGTATCATCCAGCCCGGCTCCAGGAGGTTACGTTCAAGTCGGAACATTAAAGACATAACTACCAATTTAAGTCTAATGGCGCACGTTGCACTATTCTTGATAATTAGGGACGGTGGAGGTTACAAACAGTAATGGCTTCTCAATTATGACTGATTAAGGGGCATGGAAGTTACAGGCAGTAGTTAATGAGGTATTTGGCACCTCTATAAATAGGGCTCTCGACTGAGGGATAAGAAAGACACATATCTTGAAGCTCAAGATAACTTGCTTGAGCCTCTGAATCCCTAAACATTCTCATATAGTTTTTCTAGCATGAACATTTGGCATCCACTATGAGGCCTTGGTAAAACATTCTCAGGCCACAACATTTAAATTGAAAAGAAATGTCCATGACACCAGAGCATGACCAAACATAGCCAAACTTGGCGCAATTGCTAGCCATGATCGACGATTTACGTCAACACAATAACACACTGCAAGATAGTGTTCAAGATCTTCAGCAGAGGATCAGGAAGAAACTGACGAACAGGAGGCAGAACATTTGGAGCCACAACCTTTGTCTCAGGCCATCTGGGACGACCAAGTCCCGGAGAACTTTAAACCTCCCGTTCTAGCAATGTATAACGGTAAAGTAGACCCTTAATAGCATATCATCTATGTCAATAATACCATGGCCTTGATAGGAGCCAGTGATTCTTTGAAATGCAAGTTGATGGCTGGCACTTTCTGGGAATCCGCGTTAAGGTGGTACATGGGCTATCGTGTCTCTCCGTGATCAGCTACCAAGACTTCAATAAGAAGATAATCCAGCAATTCTCAGCTAATCACCACAGGAAGGTGGCGAATACATCACTTTTCGGAGTAAGGCAGATGCCAGCAGAGTCACTGAGGGACTTCATGGCTCGGTTTAATGAAGAAACTATAAAGGTTTCCCATCCCAACCACGAAATCTTTGTGGCGACATTCCAACACAGATTCTGGGTCGGGCAGTTCAACAAGTATCTGGCTCAGAAGCTAGCTAGGAGCATGGATGAGATAATCACCAGGGCAGAATGTTATGTGCGGGGTGAGGAAAGAAATATGGAGAAAAGAGCTCGAGATGCTAAATAGAAAGGCAAGAGTCGAGAGGAAGGTACGAGACAATAGACCCATCCTCGGGACAACCCGCCTCAAAGGGAGTGTCCACGGGAAAGGGGGGCCCAACATCCATCTCGTCGCCCGATTAAGGATGATGAGACCTTTACTCCTCTAAATGCAAGTAGGGAGGATATCTAGAGGGATGTGAATCATCTGAACTTATTTACTTTTCCTTGGAGACCTCGAGCTGTGAATTCCATGATGGGAAAGGATATGGAGGCGTGGTGTGTATATCATAGAATTCAGGGACATTCAATAGAAAACTGCACGGCTCTACATCGAGAAATAGAAAGGCTGATCCAGAAGGGAAAACTTTCATCGCACGTCAAGGATAATCCAGAGCAATCTGGGAAAGATAGCCCGCCTCTGAAGGGGGTAATACTTCCAGGTATCCTTCTAAGAAGAAAGGGAAAGAGGTGGAGGAGGTTCGTGAAGCAAGACTTACCCGGCATACCCTTAATACCATCTTTGGTGGGTTTGTCGGGGGTGGTTTCACTAGTTCAGCTCGAAATAGGTATGCCCGGGGAATGATGCATGTGGCGCAAGTCGGCCCAGCCGACGGTGATCCCGGGATCGTAGCTTTTTCCCAGGATAACGCTAAAGGAATTTTTCCCCATGAAAATGATCCCATGGTGATATAGGTGCAAATCTGCGATTGGGGAGTCAAGAGGGTTCTAGTCGATCCGGGAAATTCGGCGGACGTCATGTATTGGGAGGATTTCAAAGGAATGGACTTTTACCCCAAGGAGTTGTTGCCTTTTAGTGGAATCTTGGTGGGATTTTCCGGAGAACAGGTGCAGATCCTGGGCCATCTTCTGATGTTAACCACGTTTGGGACAGACAAGAATGCTAAAGATGTCAGAGTCCAAAACCTGGTCATGAACGCACCATCACCATACAATATTATCATTGGACGGCCCTCTTTCAATGCTTTGGAGGCGGATTTAACAACACTATACCTCACCATGAAATATTCGTTGGGTGAAGGCCGAGTAGGTGTGGTTCGAGGTGACCAGGCGGAAATGTTACAAGGACAACATGAAGATCAAGTGAAATTCAGTTCTGATTGAGGGACAGGACGATCACAAGGTTAATGTGGTTGACATTGATCCTAAGGAAAGCCCCCATGAGGATAGCTTGGTTCCTCAGGAAGAAACTAAGGAGGTTCAAATTGGTTCTCAGTCATTTGAGGTTACTCACCTTGGTACTCAGATGGCCGCGAACGAAGAGGCTGACGTAGTCGACATTCTAAGGAAGAATATTGATCTTTTTGCACAGAAGACATCAGATATGCCCGGGATAGACCTGAGCATTATGTGTCACCACTTGGCTATAGACCCTGATGTTAAACCCGTGTCGTAACAAAAGCGAAAGAGTGGTGAGGAAAAGAGGAAAATGATTGTGGAGGAAGTTGATAATTTGTTAAAAGTTGGGTTCATTGGAGAGGTTCAATACCCGACTTGGTTATTCAATATGGTCATGGTCAAAAAGAAGACCGGGAAGTGGAGAATATGTATAGATTTCACAGATCTTAACAAGGCATGCCTAAAGGATCCTTATCCTCTTTCACACATTGACTGCTTGATAGATGGAGCTTTTGGGTTCCGCTTGCTAAGTTTTCTAGATGCTTACTCCGGGTATAATCAGATCAGGATGAACCCAGCGGACACAGAAAAGACAGCTTTCATGACTGATCGAAGTAACTATTACTATGAGATGATGCCGTTTGGTCTAAAGAATGTTGGAGCAACTTATCCGAGGCTTATGGATATGATGTTTTCTCCATAGATCGGGAAAAATATTGAGGTTTATATGGATGACATGGTCATCAAAACAGTGGAAGAACGGAAGCATGTTCTGGATCTTGAGGAAACCTTCGCGGCGATACGGAGGTATAGCATGCGTCTAAACCCGAACAAGTGTACGTTTGGGGTACAAGTTGGCAAGTTTTTGGGTTCTATGTTGACCAGCCGAGGAATCGAGCCAATCCCGACAAGTGTTAGGCAGTGATTAACATGAGGAGCCCCACTACCATTCGTGAGGTTCAACAGCTAACTGGCCGACTAGCAGCACTGTCCCAGTTTCTGTCATGCGCGCTGGTGATAAGTCAATTCATTTTTTTCACAACAATCAAGAAAAAGGCCGACTTCGAATGGACCGACGCATGTGAGGAAGCATTCCAGGAGGTGAAGCAATTCTTGTCAGTTCCTCCTGTGTTGTCTTGACCTAAAGAAAATGTCTCGTTGATATTATATCTCGTTGTCTCAAACAATGCTATTAGTTCCGTGTTGGTCCAGGATGGAGAGATCGAACAACATCCAATATATTTTGTCAACAAGGTGCTGAATGGGGCAGAGTTAAGGTATCAAAAGATTGAACTCCTAGAACTGGAGTTAGTAACAACTGTGCGGAAGCTAAGGCATTATTTCCAGGGTCATCCCATCCAAGTAAAGACAAATTTTCCTTTGAAGCAGATATTCAAGAAACTGGATTTGGCCGGGAGAATGGTATCTTGGGCGGTAGAGCTTTCTGAGTACGATATTACCTTTACTCATTGGGCCAGCATAATTAAATATTATATTGAAGTAGTAGAATAACTATAATAAAAATGTAAATGGAGAAAGGTATATATATTCTACAATGGAATGATGTTTGAACTATTCTTGAGTGCCTTCACAAGTAACAAATTCGTTAGTAGCATAATGTGGGATAAAATCGAAATGAAATGGCAATAAGATAACCATGGTTAATAAGCAAGATATTAAAATCGAATGCAACTTGTATGAATGAATGAACAATTCAAGAATCAAGAATTTATTCATGATTATCGATTCACAAATGGACTAAACCAAAGAACTCATGCTATTAATCAATCGAAAAACGGAAAATTGAGTTCTAAACACATTTAAACCACACAAACGAAAATGGGCAGCAACTTTGTTATCTCAAGAAACACTCAAAATATCGATCAAAAATTGCATAAACTCAAAGGTAAACACAAACAAGTGTCAAGATAAACTCAATCAACCACGGATCACCAACCAACTTGTATATCAACCACTTACCAACCCGGGCAGCTACACCAACTCGATTAACAATGCTCCATGAAATCCATTCAAATATGTTCAACACAAAAAATGGAGATGCACTCGATGCGACAAACAACTTTACTCTTCGAATTCAATTCAAATTGAAACAAAATCGTAACAATATTTTCTTTAGTTAATCACTCACAACACCATCATACTATTACCAATTTAATGCAAAAACAAATGGTCACAAATACAAAATAGCGTAAACAGCATAACCAAATCGACATTCAATATCTACAATTAAACTAAACGACACAATTAACGTGATTTATCGCGTATTACCAACAAAGTTCATCATAATTTTCACCCCATAAACATTACAACCGCGTCAAGGAATTAAACAACTATATTCAGCATAACAGACAAGACAAACAACACTTAACAACACGGAAGGCCATGTCTGTAATGCATCGAATCATGGTTTTTAAACCTGCCACAACAGTTTTTATCATAACTCAAGCAATTTCCACAGAGATCATCGTCAAATCAAAACCAGAATCACATATATTATAATGACAAGTCTCAATATCATATTCACACAAGTCCAAATAGATTGAGATTAGAAAGCGAAATAGACTGACCTTATCGAATCGAACTGTTAAAAGAGGAAATAGTGGCAGGGTTGTACTGATGCAGAAGTACCATTTTCGTGTTGTCCATCGAGGTGCCTTGTTTGTCGGACTTTGTACTACAACTGTGCAGAAGCTATTGCCTGAATCTTGGGGTTTTATTTGCCCTGTATACACACCTGGTGGCGGAGGAAAATACTGAGGCAAAGGTGTTAGTGGAAGTTTTCTGGTGAGTTGACAGAGTGAAGTAGGAGATGATGCGCGAAGGATGGAGGGACGGAGGAAGCTGGCTCGGTGAAGGCAGTGGATGGAGGTAATGGGGAGTGTTACGGTTGGAGATGAGACGATGTGAGGTTCCGGTAGAGATGTGAGAGGAAACAAGGAGATGTGTTGTTGTTGTACTTCCGATGAGGGTCGAAGGCTATCGAAAGGGCAGTGATATAGTGTATAGCGGCAACAGTGAGGGGTTGGTTTACGGTTAATGGAGAGTGAAAATAATGACGGGGGTAGCGGCGATTTTGAGAGCAGAGGAAAGATGAATGGAAAGGTGATGGTGATTGTTTAGCAGAAAGAGGTTTGGACGGAGATGAAGGCTGGAATGGAAGAAGATGGCAAGGATACTGTGAGAGAGAGCTGACATAAGGTGGTTGTTTGGCAACGAACAGAGGGAGTTCGGTGAGTTATAGTGTCATTGAGGTTGAGGATATGTGAAGGCATGGAGATAGGTTACGGTTGAAGGTTTGTGCGAGACGGATGGAGGAGCTACGAAGGAGGTATGGAACGAACAAAGGGAGAAGGATGAAGGAGACAGTGGAGGGTTTACAGCGGAGCAGTGAGAGGAGGAAGGAGGCGAGTTTGAGAGGGTTTACAGCGGAGCAGTGAGAGGAGGAAGGAGTTATATTGAGGAAGTAACAGTGTTTTTTTGTTCTACTTTGTAAATGGGCATTATTTGAATGTCATTTTAGAATTTGAATGAAACTTTGAACCTTGAATGACAAGAATGAAAAAGAATGAATTTCGAATATTGGATGCATTTGCTTGAAATTTGGCTTTTTGAATTGAGACTTGTTTCTTATGGTTGGCCAAAAAAATTCCTTGACAACTCTTGATGGAGACATCATGTTATAGATATAACTAGGCCATAGAAAATAAAACATGGGATAATATATATTCGGGAAAAGCGTCACAAAAAATGAACTCTCCTTGCATATATTCGTGAAAAATAGTATCTTGCAAACATTTTCAATTTCCTCAATCCTCTTTCAAACTCAATAATGCATTGAATTATGCATTATAAAAGCTGACAATCTTGTAACCCAAAACCTTGGAATCCAAGCTACCTTGTAATTAAAATAACCCCATTTGAATGATAGACGCCATCTTAATTTAAAACTCAATCCTTCAAGAAAGTTTTCAAAGAAAATTGTAACCCATGTGAGCATAATTCTTCGACTTCACCTTCTAAACCTTTTGATGAGCAAAATCACTTGTGGAAAGAGATAAAATTCAACGTGACCTCTAAAACAGAAACCACACATGAGATCTGATGGATAGGAGAAAATAAGATTTATTGCTAAAACCTTGTCATTCTCAACTCTCCCGGGTTAATTGAAAACAACAAACATCTTCCAAATCTTGTAAAATAATTTCCTCAAGCCAGTCCGAGCCTAAAACCCTAGAATCAATGACATTAGTGCATGAATGTGCAATAGTGGGTATTTTCCAAACACAAAATGATGCGAGTTTGAATTCCGATCACCTTAGATTCAAGTAAGGATGCAGATGTGATGAGTGAATGAATGTCTAAAGCGAGTGGCCCCAATGGAAACGTATGCAAATGAATGCAAAGCCTAAACCAGATAAAATTGATATAGAAGGGAAAATTTTGGGGTGCAATAGGAAGGCCCATTTCGGGTTGTATAAAAGCTGGAGAAAGGAGCTTACAAGCTAGAGACCATCGATGGAGTAGAAATACCTAGGACTTGGAATGTAACTAGTCTTAGGTTCTATTTTAGTTAAATTAAGTAAACTAATATAATTGGTGTACTCTTTTTCATAGGCAAGGGCCAGGGTTTTTAATGAGGCACCTTGAGACAAACTTAGTCTGTGTAAAGATAACTAGGATGAACCGGCTCCATACCATAACTCTATGCTCGGGCTGTGCACATTGTTGCATCCACAAACCGGATTCATGCCACGGCTCTATGCCACCGGCTCTGCACCTCGGTTGGGCTTATAGAAGACTGGTTTCGGGTGTAACCTCCAAAATGCTCTACACCTTGGATGGGCCTATAGGAGACTGGTTTTGGGTGTATTCACACCGGCTTCATGCCACGACTCTATGTTCGGGCTCTGCATATTGTTTCACCCCTAAATCGGATCCATGCCACGCCTATATGACACGGGCTCTGCATATTTTCTCATCCATAACATTTGGGGGGAATATAGGAAGCGCAATATACACCAACTTTACATCCAAACAATTAACATGATCAAGGAATAATATGATCCACATCTTAATAAGCTTTTCTTCAGACTTTAACTTCGTATTTTGAGATGATGGATGCCATAGTATGTACCTATAGAGGAGATTCCCTCAACTAGGCTTCTGGTACACAGACTTTATTATGGCATGACACATAAATATTCAGATAGCAAACTGACTTCCTTGATTCTTCTTGACAATACCCTTCCAGGACAATATTTTGGGCAGTCAACATTCATGACCATGTTTTATTGTGGTTGAAACACAGTATTCATCTCCAATATGTTCCATGGTCATGAACAGATCTCCATATATCTGGTTCCTTTGATCAGAATAATGTACCAGATATAAGCTCATCTTGATCTCACATAAAGGGATTGAGGGGTATACCTTTATGAGTCTTTTACTTGCACTGAGCTTGACTTCTATACTCCTATAAGATTAGGTCAAAAATAAACTAACATCTGGAGTATAAGTGCTTGTTGATCGTGTCATGATCAACTAATACAGATGTCTCATTTTCCAGATCAGGAGCAGGTTCCAAATATATGTACTCACACTACATTTGTTTAGCACCCAGAACATCTGTTCTTCAACTAGTAGTTGAATACCAGTAATAATGTTCTAACATCCCATAAAACATATGTTTCATCTCCTTGGAACACGCCTTCCTTGATGGTCTTCAAGGTCTTCAAACAACTTGCAGAGGATTATGAGAATCATTGATCAATTGATACTCATCAACTCTATTAATACATGCCTTTATGAGTGGACTTGAAAAAGACCTCAAGTATCTTTGGAACTTTTAAAGTAGTGCTAATAATCTTCCAAAATTTTTTATTGATAAAAATAAACCTAGGATCCTTCTTTCAATATAGGGGTTGCATCAGAGGCTATGCAGCAGAAAATAGCCATATTTCAACAGAACTTACACAAATCTTACTCCACACTTTAATTATAAGCATAACACATAAGGATTGAAAATAAATCAACCCTACAATATGCTTGCTTCTTCATCAAGCAATAAACTAGACCCACCCAATATCCTGACCATATGGAAACACATAAGCACAAGACTTACCTTATCAATGTCTTCACTCCCGCATGAAGGTTTTGACAATTCTCATCTCTGTGTTGAATATAGGCTAAACAATTCAATCCAAAATCTTCACTCTCGCATGAAGTCTTTGAATTTAACTTTCTTGTTCCAGCATCTTAATCTTCTTTCTTCAAGAAGGTACAGGTTCTGGTCAGGTTGGTCTAGTTCTCCATAAATAGGTCCATCCTCCACTTCGAGGGACCACACAATATGAACACTCCTTGTTCAAACAATCTACAAGTAGGTCCATCCTCCACTTCAAGGGATCATACAATATGAACACTACTTGTTCAAACATTCTTCTACATTGTGCACAACCACAAAGTATCTCCCATAGATCTCATCCAGAAACAGACAGGATGCCTGCTCTGATACCAATTGAAATTCTGGTTACAGGAAGAATCAGGATGTCGTGACATCTGATCTAACATTATAAAATAGACAAGGTAGAGTATACAATTAACAATACAGGAAACGAAATAACACAAGGAGTTGTTAACCCGGTTTAGTTATAACCAACCTACATTTGGGGGCATACCAGGCTAGGAAAGAAGTTCACTATCAACAGTATTAATTCATAGGGAAACCTCCATGTTTACACTCTTCACTTATTCAGACTACCCAATGACCCTTCTACCTAAGATACCACACTTAGATATGAGAACCTTTGCTCACTTCCAATCACCTCACTAATGTATATCAATCACTATCACCCCAACAATTGCATCAACTGCTTGGCTCCTAACACAATCAGCTTGGAGATACCTCACTCCAAACACAACTAAAACAGTTTGAAGATACCACGCTTAAAACACAATACAAAACAGTCACACATGTGACACAAACCAAACTTGGAATTGCTTCATAGCTTCTTCCAATGACACAACTACACTCATTGCATCACAACTTCTGACTGAGTAAAATAAACCTCTTGCCTACAGGCTTCAAGCCACAAATCAGTGACCATCCCACAATCCGGGTGGTTCACTTACATGGCTAACCCTAAAGACTACAACTTTCTAAAACCAGCTAGCTTTCTAAAACTAGGTTACAACTGCTTATTTATAACCTATTATCCAACTGGATTTAGGCATTCAAAATAACAACATAAGCTGTAACAAACTTCTGCAGTAACAAACTTTCTACAGAGATAAACAAGCAGATAACTTCTTCTACAATCAAGGTCCTTGCTGATCTTTCTCCTTAGATCTTGGACCTCCACATATACCTTCACAAACACGCCACATATGATGCATAATATTCCCAAAATATTTTGCACAATTTAAAACAAAACTATAACAAACTTTGGCAGTTCAGTAGTGTGATGTCTGATGTTTGATGTCACGACATCCTCTTTGACATGTTGTTCCAGATGTTGAAACATTTCAACACAACATGTTTCTTCATTAAATAGAACTTCAACATGATTTCTCCTTACAAGTTATAAATCTTATTTAACCTATTGCTGATGTATTAGTTTTACCAAACATAAAGTCAGTCCTAAAAATAGAGAATCAATATCTTTTAAAGTAGCCACTCGACTGAGGGCTGATATCCAGGTATAATCTCTCTTTTTGCACAAATGCATATAAAGCGTGGAAATTAAAAATGCAAATTGAGTAGAAACGAAAGTAAAGTGCAATAGTTAAAAAACCCAAAGGGGGAATTGTCAGGAAGTTATACAAAATGCATCCATCAAAAGGGTGACTAACTTAAAACAAATTCAAACAAAACCGAGATAAAGTTAGGGGGTCTTCAGATGAGAGGTATCCACAGTGATTGGTTCTTCATCCGTTGCCTCTTCATCATTGTCATCAGCTTCCACTAGCCTCCGATCCACTATGACTATGAAGAAGTCGACTTGGGCGAGGTCGAGCTCGGGGTATAGACATGCAACTTGGTATTTGGCCCGGTCGAAATCCATGTCCCCGGTATTGAGAACATCAAGCCGTGATTTCTCCAAAGCTTCTTTCAATTCAGATTAGGATTTCTCAGAAGTCTGCAGGTTGGCTGCTAGCTCGGTGGTGGAAGTTTTATTGTAGAGAATTCCTTCTCCAGAGCTTTTACTTTCTCGTCGCTTTCATGCACTTTGGTCTTCAGATGAGAGTTCTCCTTGTTAAGAGACCTCTCATTATCATATAACCTCTTGACCTCTTTTTATAGCTCAAAGTATCTCTTATTTGCGTCATCCCCGGATTCAAAAAGGCCCTAGGCCAAAACAACGCATCTCATCAGGTATGAGCTGAGATGTTGGGTAATTTTCTGAGGCCCGAGGCTTTTCACCTTATTCACGTCCTCCGTGGTGTTCAGATGATCATATAAGAATTTCATGCCATCAAAGTCAGTAGACTAGAATTTGTTTTCATCAGAGGGACGAGTCAAACCATTGTCCGCTTCTCTCATCAAGGTAGAAACTTCCGAATCAACTTTATTGATCTCGTTGGTCATCATTGTTTTATGCTTTTTGGGGGGATTCTCGTCAGGCGCCCCCACATCCAAAGGTCGCTTGACTAGTGACATTATGATCACCATCATTTCCAACACACTTCCTTTAGGTCCTGCATTCTACATTTTCTTTGGTATCTGAATCTCTAGGCCGACCAGGTTGGTTTTGGCCTCTAAAGGACCACCAGCACTCATTCGGGCAACACGAGACGCAGCCATCAGTTTCTTTTATTCTTTCACAGATAAATCGGTCATTTTGTCTGCATGAAAGAAATAAAGGGGAAAAGGTTAGTTGGGAAACAAAATTCTTTATACAAATGAAAAATAAGGAAATCTTACCCAAAAAAGTTGGGATTTCATCATAGGGTAAAGTCGGGATGTCTTTAACCCTAATCGACCGAAACAAGTCTAAAACTTCAAGGAATTGGGTTTCAGTGTCGCTTATTTCATCGTAATCAAAGCCGGAAATAGGGAGCAGATTTCTCGTCCATTACAAGGGAAATTTGGGGTGCCCATCAGCGCCATAGATGACTTGTGGGCACCGAGGACCACACATAACTTAGAGAAAGCGTTCCTTATAGCCTTTGTAATTTGAGATGAAGGTTTGCAGAAAGATCCTCTTTGGAATGCCGCTTAGAGCTACCCAGATTTTGGAGTCCGTGTTCTTCACTTCAAAGTAGGAGAAGAATAAACCTATGGTAGGGTTTATACTCAAATCCCTACAAATTATCTCAAAGGCTCTTATAAATCCCCAACTATTTGGGAGAAGTTGGGAAGGGGCCACATTCACTGTCCTGAGTACGTCTGATTCAAAATCAGTAACCAGAAAGTTTATGTTAATATCCTCCAACACTCCGGCATAAAAATAAAACCATTCAGGGTCCACCCCTTTTGGCCATAACATACAAACGCACTCTCCGATTTCGCAGGCTTCAAGAATTACATCATCCTCATTCCCAGTCGAGGAAATGTTCCAGAGAGATAGAAGCATGGAAATCTTCATATCTTTGATAGAACTTTGTTTGAAGCCTAGAACTTCCCCGTTGAACGGTTTATTCGTTTCCATCAGGAGCTCTACTGAACATTAGGAATCAGGGTTAGAATCACTACCAGAGGTTAGAACTTCAGAGTTAATTTTGTTCAAAACCCTCTCTAGTTCCTCTAACCCTAGAGCATCCCTCATCTCTTGCATGCATTTGTTTACAGTGGAAAGTGGTAAACAACCGCTGGTCCTCCCAAAGTCCTAAAACAAAGGGTCACTCGCAAGATCGACCAGTTGATCTTAACACATGTGCTAAGATTTGTGGAATTGTACTGACTCTGTCAAAATCCTTGCCTAAGAAACGACTTTCTACGACTAAGGGAATAAGTACAACGGCTTTCCACACAATAGTTCAGGTTCGACCAACAGGTAACTCGTGACCGACGGAGACAAAACCTAAATAACTTGACAAATTTGAGTGTTCACTATATTTTGACCTACTATGGTAACTCGTGGCCGACAGAAGGCCGTGAATTCAGGTCTGTTCTAAACGAAATAAGGGTCGAACGACTCTTTTGTCAACTCGAAACTTGTAACAATAGAGCATCAACATGCACGAAAACTCAAAGTGATTGCTGAAAAATAAGTAGAATGCAAGGAAAAGTTTCAAAGAAAACAACTGAAATATAAAGGTTTTACATTGAAATAAAGGTGGTGATTCACGTACATCAAACACTTTCGCAACTCTTTCTTCCTGGCGCTCGGAATTGGGCAAAGTTTTTGTAATTACTTTGATTATACAAGTGAACACACTAATTTTTACATTGATATGACTTATTTATAATGTTTACAAACTGCCTAAAAACAATCTACGGCTGATATTCAAAACTTGAATAAACCGCTTCACAGGATTTCGCCACCTCTTTGGCACTTAAACAACATATGGAGCTTTTGATAACTGCCCAAGATCTTGAAATTTGAATCTTTCCCGCTTCTGGCTTCTAAGAGTAAACCACTCCCAACTTCGACGCTTTCCTTCAATGAGAGCAAAATAATGAAATTTCTCTAAGTCCAAAATCCTCCATAATCAACTAGGCTCATCTTCGACTACTCCTTCGATGTTCAACATTTGGTCGAATTGACCAATTTCTACGTTTTATTCCTCTAGTCGACGTACCTCTTTTCCGACATCTTTGTCTTAGTATTTTTTGGTCATAAATATCAATCTTCTGAAGGACCCTTATCTTTAAGGATCGACCCTTAGCTCACAAGGACATCTGCATTTAATATGTACCTTTGAATACCTTAAGAAATTTTAGGGTAACAAAATGCCCCCCAGAGATGCCATTTTCGAATTTTCACATTTCGACCGTATGAGATAATGTAATCTATGAAGTGTCGTATCCTCATTCGACCGAGTCGTTCCTACTAATCCAAAAAATGGGAGTTAGTGTTCCACTTTTCTCGTGACGCAATGTAATCATGGTAACCTATCACACTTTTTGCTTCGAGACGTGGGTCAATAAATGCTCGTCATGGTTATGCTTTAGTGGCAGACATGGCCTACCACGCTTCCGCTGCAATCTTGCTACACGTGTCCTTTAGCTTGACACGATCTGGACTTGGGAAATGACAACAATTTTCCCATTATTTCTTTTCGTCCGACACTGGCTATAAATAGCCTCAGTTCAACGTTTTTTCTCTTTTCTTCCTTTTCGCTTCCCTGGATTTCTTCCTCTTCTCGCTTTCTTCATCCTTTTTCCAGAAAAAACCCAGAAACTAAAATTCCTCATCTCCATTTATCTCCTCCAAACTTCTTCACGACTTCATCAATGGCGAGTACTGACAACATCACCACCTCTCCATCTATGGAACTCAAGTTGCATCTTATCGACGGAAAACCCTACGTGTCGAAACCCCTATTTGCTGAAGAGAAAACCAAAATCTGGCAATCCCATGTACTAATTCCTTTTACTCTTAAAGGAAAACCCTTAGCTTTTTTGGGTCGTCTTCCTACAGACACACCCTCTGAAATATACGTAAATGATAGAGGGGATTTTTTCCCCACCAGTACTGCAACCAAACCCAAATCACTCTCCAAAACCTATTACTTTGCAATACATTGAAAGGAATCTCAGAATTGCTCCTCCTCTAAACTGTCCTAAATTCAACGTTTGGCTGACACGCCTAGAAACCGACAAAAAGGAACACTGGGAGGAACTGGGCATTGATACATTATTGGAACTCTCTCGCTATGGCCAACCCTACTCTAGCAACATGTTATTGGCTGCTTTACATTTTTGGGAGGTTTCGACGAACACCTTCCAAACTAGGTGTGGTATGATTACTCTCACTTTGCTTGATGTTACTGCTATCACAGGATTGAAACCTATTTGCAAAGTTTGCATCCATACTGAGGCCGACCCTCTGCCTATCAGATTCGACGTTGGTGAAAGTAGAAGCCCAACGTAAAATAATTTTATCGACCATCATAAACAAGAATCTGGCCCCATCACTAATGAACAGCACGTAGCATTTTTTACTCTTTGGCTCTCACGTTTCATTTTTTGCTCTAGGTAAATGCAGGTGGCCAAGAAGTTTTCCTACCTTGCTACTCAATTACACAATGGTGAGAATATTGCTTTGGGCCAGCTGATTTTGGCCTCCTTATACACCTCCCTAACTGAAGTTTCCAACCAAATCAAAAATTTG
Organism: Vicia sativa; assembly: GCA_021764765.1. NCBI lineage: Eukaryota > Viridiplantae > Streptophyta > Magnoliopsida > Fabales > Fabaceae > Vicia > Vicia sativa. Next base: position 156,848,861 of record CM038795.1, on the reverse strand, counting down.
ACCCTAAGAATCCAAAGAGAAAAAATGTTTTGATCCATGGTCCTTTTTGGCTTCTATAATTATGGTTGAATGCCAATTTTGCTGAAGATCTTAAACCTTTCAAGAGTAGGAAAATATCCTGCCCCCAAAATCAAATGCATTTAGTTTGGCAACGTCTCCTGCCACTGACCCCGATCGACAAAACCTCTCCAAACCCTGAGATCTTCAAACTACTATTTAACATTATGTTGACAAGGGTCGACTTTACACCTTCAATGGCTCCCTTTGTTGATGGAAAAAGTGGCCCATAATGGCTTACCAAATTATTCCCCCCAGTAGAAGAAGAAGAAGACAAGGAAAGATCTTTGATTTACTGGAGACGCTTTTTGACTCCCCAATTCTTAACTTATGTGATTGTCGGCCTAAATCCAGGTTTGGTTGCTTATCAGCCTAACATGGTGGCCTGATAATTTTGGTTGTGCCAAATCATTCCCAAATCTATGTTCAATTCTCATGAATTGCTGGCTGACATCGTCTCCGACCATCCTTGGGAGTCTGTGAAAGAAGATGTCGACACCCTCTGGGCAAAAAGGCCTATACTTACCTTTACCACTTTTCATCCATCCTTCTACTGTACCAAAGAATTTGATACTTGGTGGCAGTCATATTACATTACTTTTGTTGTTGACTCCGACAAAAAGATAACTGAATTGACTGTTGCTCTGGACAATTTTCAGGGCAAGCCGACAAAAAGTAAGGCTACTAATATCAAGCAGATTCAAGCTTTCCAAAAATACTTTAGGGAGGTGTACTTACCAGATAATCTCCGTCGAACCATCCATGATGCGGCCCAAGAGCTAAAGGAGAAGGTAACCGAAAGGACTCCACAACTTAAAATTCCTGGTTACACGAAAGACAAGTATCTTTACGCATTTCACTTAGGAAAAATCAAATTTCCTTCTTTGCTGACTAGCCCGCTATCATTGGCTTTTCACCCACCTATTTCGAATTGGTGGTATAGCTCTTGGTTAAATATTCAAAATTCTTAGAAGAAGAAAGTCGACAGGTTGGTTCCGACAAAGCATTGGAGACACGACTACCCAGGCTTTCTGCATATTGATCTTAAATATGTGAGAGAGCTTGTTGTAGTACCCAATGGTAACAGCTTTCGGAAAGCTTAATTTCCTTTTTCATTTCAACTCACACACTTATTTGACTCAGCTATTTTTCTTCTAGCTATTCCTCTTCAATAGGTAGTCCAAAAGAAAACTCCTGCTATCAAGAACCAGGAAGGCCCGTCGATGTTACCTATCGACACCACTAACAAAGAAGGTACTTCGACCTCAAAGGTACGACTTACACCTTTGTCCACATGATTTTCTGATCCAGTATTTCTTACTTGATCGACATCTTACAGTTCACCCGTATCCATACCCCCTCTGATGATGAACCGATTTCCTCTTCTTTCAAGAAGACAGGTTCTTTTGTAAGTATATCTTCATTATATTCAACACTTTATGGCTTGCAAGGTACTAATGTTTCTTTTGTGTTCCAGAGTCGGAAACGCTCAGCGGATTCGACTGCTCCCTCAACAAATCCAAAAAGTCCAATAGGGACAAGAAACACCGCTCTGAGAGGACTAAGGTAAGCATTGTCTAATCAGATAACTTCGACCAATGCCATGGCTTTGAATTATATATTTTTTATACTCAGCCATCAACTGATGATCAGTCTCCTCAACATTCCTAAAAATCCAAAAGCCACGAGAGGAAGCAAACTTCCTCTTCTGAAGACAAAGTGGCGAAAAAGAAGAAAAAGAAAGCCCTTTTGGCCCAAGACGTTGGCACAAAGGTCAACGACCAAATCAAAGCAACACCCAACGACGACGATCACCCTCTTGTCACAAAAAGGAGAGGTAAAGTGCTCTTGGTTAAACGTCTTGAAGCTGACCTAAACTTAGGCACTAACAATATAATGATAAATACAGCCTTCGTCACTCCGACCCAAGTCTCCATAATTGACGAAGCTAAAAATCCAGTAGAGAATACTATTGTTGCTTCCGTCGAAAAGGGTGAGCGTGTAAATCCTAGCCCAACGCCATAGGTATTTACTAATTTTATCACTTCTTTTTCTTTTTTGTTTTCCAAATTCATCTGGCTAACATCTGCCTTGTTCCTTAAGTCGAAGCTTCTGACCCTCAACAAAGCGAGACAGACTACACTCCTCTGACAAAAGTTTCTTCACCTCATCACCATCAAACTCTCGACGTAGCCGCTGGTGAGTTTGTTGACCTAACTGTTCCGGATACCCTTAGTGACTCTGATTCGATGACTAGTCCTGCCAAACATAAGGGTTATAGCTCGACTAGCTCTGACTCTAGTCTTTTAGATTCCCTATATGATTCAGAGGCGATCAACAATGTCATCACTTCTCAACATTCTCCTCCTCCTGAAGGCACACTTCATCTTTCTCCTAAAACGAAAGCTAGATCTCCTCGTCCTAAGCTTATGCTTCAAAATCCTACTGAGGAAAAGAGAACCAACTCAGCTGGCCCTTCAGGAGAAAAGAAAGTTATTCACCAAATCCCTCTACAGAAGTGAAGTTTGACTCGCTAGTGTCGACCAAAGAAGATATTGACGCTTCTACATTGGAAGCAGTAGCAAGGTTGTGAAACTTCGTGAATACTCATACTCTCTCTTCTGGTTCCGACTTGTCCCAGACTCACAACAATAAACTAGGGCCTGAGGTTACAAAAGTTAAGCAATTGACAGACAAAATTAGAACTCACGCTTTGTGTAACACCCCTTCTAAATAACCCGCGAATACATTAATTAAATTGATATCAAACTAGATTTAATCAGAGTAACATGAAAACAGGGATGTCACAATTAAAAATATAAATACAAAATTCTCAATCTCAAACGGTAATCATGCTCAAATGAAGGAATAAATAAAATAGATTATTCAAAAATCTAATTCATGTTCTACACAGCGGAAAACACCTCAAACCGGAATAACTTCAATTCATAAGTATTCCCAACTTAATTTAAAACAATAGAGTATTAAATAAAACTCATCAAACAAGCGTTTCCCCCAGTGTTACAACTATCAGAGCATGACACTGACACACGCGGATAAAACACGACACAGCTCTATAAGCCATCCTCACTGTCTCCTGAGCTGCTAACTTTAATCTGAAATCATTAAAGTAAGGGTGAGATCTCTATTCAATATAAAATGCATTATACGTTCTTTAAATACACAGAACAATTCAAGATATTAGTCCACTGTCATTAACATAATCATCGCTCAGTTCACAATTGCATTTCACACAATGATTTATGCAAATATAAAAATCAATGGAAATTGCAACACTGGAAACCATCCTAGCATGTTACAATCCCATATGCAATGAAGACTCTATGCATGTGGTACCAAACGTGAACCGAGTTCACCCACTGCTCCGTTTACAAGTGGAAAGACAGTGTAATCCATGATTCGCCCACAACCATTGGGTCAAGAATCTAGCCTCACCACCTTCAACCAGGTAAGTCTATTGGCTCTGCAAGCTCACTTCCGCACAATGGGAATGAACCAATTTAACAATGCTCATGCATGCACCATAAAAGCATGCAACATCAATTCAACGGAATATGATCACAACATAATTCCACATAATGCCAATATCAACGAGTATCACATGATAACAACATAATCATGAAATAAATTATCACAAAGCATAACTATGCCAAACGCTTACCCTTCAATTAGTAAGACTATCACCAGTATGTACAACAATAATAACTGAGATCAACAACCATCATGAATATACAACATCGACAACAACACATGATGTCAATACAATCATGAATAAACAACAAGGAAAACAACACATAAGCGTCAATCTTCATTCAACTTGTCAAAACAATCTAACCAATATATCACATGATCACATCTCAATCATAATAGATAGCAGGCACAACACATAAGTATCGGTCCTCATTCACTAAGTCGGAACGATTCACAACCAATTCTACCCCATTCTCAAAATACCAAAATTTACAAAAATCGAGAATTGACTATTTTTAAAATAGTTTTCATAAAATAATTTTTTTCTTATTTTATAAGATAGTATTTTTAATTTAAGAAATACTGCCGAAAACGGCACTCAAATCGGAGCTACGGTTTAGAAAATATGAATTTTTGAAGTTTTAAACATTTTAAAATTCAACACGGTAACGGTTCCTCCACAGGAGAACCGGTTCCCACATTTAAAAATAATACGCTCGGAATTTTGTATGGGGAACCCGGTTCCTCCATATTGGGAACCGGTTCCCACGTTGAAAAAGTCCCAATTTTTGCAAATTTGAATTGGGAACCCGGTTCCTCCCCAGGAGTAACCGGTTCCCACGACCTACAGAATCAAAAACTTAATATTTTGACAGCACTATGTATCCCAATCCATTCCTATTCATTCCCATACGAATTATAACATCAAAACACCAAAATCCAACCATTATAACAACACATATCATGATTTCATCATTCTTATTAATCATTTAATACACTAACGATTCCAATTCTCATAATCCGACACAAATAGGGATGAATCCTACAAACCTAGAATTATCTAAATCAAGTTTCCTAACATACCCAATCATCCAATTGTATCCCAAAACCCATAAGGCATCATAACTGAATGAAATCACCCCTTACCTCGCGATGATCCTTCGAATTTACGGCGTTTGGCTTTTTCCTCTCTTCTCTTCTCTTCTCCAATTTCACGTATAGTGACTTTTTCCAAATAACCTTCTTTTTTTCGTTTCCTTTTTATCCTCCTTTATTTATTCCTTTTTATTTGCCAAATAATAGAAATAGAAATAAATTAATTAGGATTAAGTAGAGTTTTTTACTCCCAATTCTCTTTTTCCTCTTTTTATTCCTTTTATTATTATTCTATAACAATAATAATAATAAAATAAATTATTAGAGGCTTTTACTCCATACACCCCTCCTTCTACTCTTTACACCATAAATTCAAATTCTCTCCTCTTATTTATTTTCCAAAAATTCTAATATTCCAATAATTCTCAAAATCAAATTTTAATTAATTAAATAATTACAATTCCAATTTAATAATAATTAAAAATATGGGTGTTACACTTTGAGCCCTGATCTGCCTCACTTGCTCTATAAAGACTCAACTCTTGGCTCAGAACTTTTAGATGCTCTTACTCAACTGAAGGGCCTTGAGACTTCTGAGTCATCCAAACTCATGATGGCAACGTTTGAGAAAATACTTCTTTATTTACTTGAAAATGTCAATTGTGAAGAAGAATGAAGCACTGGTCGAGAGAAACAAGCTTTGGTGAAGGGGAATTTGAATGTGGTGGTAAATGCCAAAGAAGTAATTGAAGGATTAATGGCATAGATTAATCATAAATGGCAAGAACTAACTCCTACAAGGAAATGAGATGCTGAAATACGCAGTCGAATGGCCGAATTGTCCAAGGAAATGACCGCTTTAGGCGAAGAATTGGAACTTATCACTAAGCAAGAAGAGGTGCTCAACCAAGTTATCGCTCCGACTCAAACAGAAGTTCACAAGATGACTATATGGATGATGTAGTCGTTAGTACTGCTACCTATAAAATCGAAGCAGAGATAGTGGCGCTTAAAACGAGAGCAGAAAGCTTTGAAAATCATGTTGTACTCCTCCATAGTGAACTAAGGTCTTTCCAGAACAAATTCTAACATTTCTGATTAATGTAACCATTATCTTATGGCCTTTTTATGTAAAGTTTAAACAATGTCTTTCTATCCAAACATAATGTAATGCTTTTATTTTTTGCTTTACATTTTTATCTCTTGCACACATCTTATGCATGCCTGTTTTGCTGGTTTCGACATAACTCTCTCTAGCTTTTATTCGACAAACATTTACTTTATCGAAATTGTAACTTCTTGAAGAATAGGTTTGTACTTTATTAAGTACTTATCGTTTACCCTTAAAACCCGTCAATCTGGGGCTAATTCGTCAAGTTCATAAGCGTTGTTTGAAAATGCTTGAATTACCTTAAAAGGTCCTTCCTAATTTGGGGACCATGTACCTAAGACTATATCACTCATGTCTATAGGTAATATCACTTTCCAAACTAGGTCGTCGACAACAAATACCTTATCTTTCACCTTTTTATTATAGGCTCTGGCAACTCTTTCCTTCTGTCATCTCAACAAATCAAGAGCTAGCATCCTCTCTTCATCTAAATCGACTAGTTCGTCTTCCATCATTTTCCAATAATCTTCAGATGGTATTTCTTGTTGTCTTTGAAGTCTTACAGATTGAACATGTATTTCAACCGGCAACACATCATCGTGTCCATAAGCAAGTCGAAAAGGAGTAGCTCTTGTTGCTTTCTTGGGAGAAGTCCTACATGCCCATAAAGCTTTATCAAGTGCTTTATGTCAATTTCTTGGCTTCTTTCCTACATGCTTCTTAATTAAGCTGATTATCACCTTATTAGTCGCTTCAACTTGGTCGTTTGCTTGAGCATAGTATGGAGTAAAAGTTAATAGCTTAACCCCAACTTCTTGCATAAATTCTTGCATTTTTCGCCCAGTAAACACTAATCCTTGGTCGGTTATAATTGTTTCTGGAAGCCCAAACCGACATATGATGTGATTTTGTATAAAATCAATAACAACCTCTTGGTCGACATTTGTCAAGGCCACAACTTCGACCCATTTTGTAAAATAGTCAATGCTGACTAATATGTATATTTGTTGTTTCGATGAAGCTGGTTTTATTTCTCCAATCACATCTAAAGCCCGTCCTTTAAATGGCCAAGGTTTTACAATGGAATGCAACTCACTTACGGGGACATGCTATATGCCCCCATGCATTTGGCATTCTTGGCAGCCTTTAGCAAACTCAATGCAATTTTTCAATATTGAAGGCCAATACACACCTGAGCGCATCAAAAGCCATTTCATTGTGTCCAGCCTGATGTGCACCACATGCTCCAATGTGCACACTCGACACTATTATATATGCCTCACTCTCTCCAAGGCATTTGAGTAATATTCCTTTAGCAGTTTTCTTAAATAATTCGTTCTCTATCAAAACGTAACAAAGGGCACGATATTTGATTTTTTGCTCTATCGAACCCGTAGGAGAACGTAAATAATCGACCAATGGCTTACGCCAATCATTATGTTGCCCATTGTCAATTGTTAAAATTTGAAAAAATTTAGCATCTAAAGCCCCTAATTTTATAATTGACAAATCTGAAGGAGATAATAAAGTTGCTCGAACCTTCTCTCTTACCTGAATTGGTTCTTCATTGTGTTCTTTCTTGTATCCTGAAGCTTCTTGTGCTAAATCATTCGCTTCTTGATTTTCTCGTCGAGGTATGTGTCGAAGACTCACTTGTTCGAATTGCTTAAGCAATCTAACGGTAATCACAAAGTACACGATTAGATTCTCTTTAACACATCTATACTCCTTTGTGACTTGTTTAATCACCAATTCCGAATCTCCCATAATTTCGACGTACCTTGCCCCAGATTCTAGTAATAGTTCAAGTCCAGTTATTAAAGACTCGTATTCTACTTCATTATTAGTGCAAATGCCATCGATTTTGTACTTGAACTCTGTTGGAACTCCATTGGGAGAAATTATTATTCCTCATATTCTAGTGTCATCTTTATGGCTATAACCGTCGAAGTAAAACTTCCATGACACTAAATTGACATAATTTTGGGGCATACTAACCATTGAATGGTCGACAAGAAATTTTGCCACTATTTTCCCTTTCATTGCTTTTAAAGGCAAATACGTTATGGAATATTCTATCAGCGCAAGTGTCCATTTACCAATTCGATTGTGCAAAATTGGTTTAGACAACATATGTTTAATAATATCAAAATGAGAAGATACGTACGCATCAACTGGCTTTATATACTACTTCAGTTTAATACAAGAGAAATACAAAGACATGCATAGTTTTCTATGTCACTATACCTAGTTTCAAGATCATTTAGCATTCGACTAAGGTAATATACAGGTCTTTCGACATCATTTTCATCTTCTTGGACTAACATACTTCCTATAGTCATATCTGAGGCTGCAATATAAACCTCATAGACCTATTTCTAACAGGAGGCGCTAAGATTGGAGGCTTCACTAAATATTCTTTGATCTTGTCAAAAGCCTCTTAATGTTCCTTTTGCCAAATGAAGTCTTAATTCTTCAGTCGAAGTAATGGTGAAAAGGCTCTGGTTTTCCCACTTAAGTTTGATATGAACCTCCTTAGAAAATTTATTTTACCCAACAAAGATTGAAACTCTTTTTTTGTCGACGGAGGTTTGACGTCCATGATGGCTTTGGTTTTGCTTTGATTTACTTTTATGCCTTTTTTGTGCACCACATAGCCAAGAAAATCACATGCCTGCACACAAAAAGCACACTTTAATGGATTCATTCTCAATCCATATTTCCTCATCCTTTCAAAAGATTTTCGAAGATGTTGCAGATGCGTTGATTTATTGTTCGACTTTATTACAATATCATCAATATAAACCTGCATAAAATCTTCAATAAAATCATGGAACATAGAATTCATTACCCTTTGATATGTTGCTCCGGCATTTTTTAGGCTGAATGGCATGACCACTCATTCATATGTTCCTAATGCTCCTGGGAAATTAAATGCCGTCTTCGGCACATCTTCATCTACAATAAAAATTTGGTTATAACAAGCATAACCATCAAGCATACTTAAATGTTCAAAACCAGTGGCAGAATCGACCAACATTTCTACCACATGCATAGCATATTCATCTTTAGGAGTGGCAGCATTTAAGTCTCTAAAATCAATGTACACTCTTAATTTTCCATTTTTCTTCATGACTAGCACAATATTTTCCAGTCATTCGACGTACCTTGCGGTTCTTATAAACCTGCTCTTGAGGAGCCTTTCGACTTCTTCCTTGATCTTCGACATTATTGTTGGAGCAAAACGTCGAGGTCTATTCTTTACTAGCTTCTTTCCAGATTTTATTGGTATTTTAATTCGACCAAATCCCTGCTTAAACCAGGCATTTTATTATAGTCCCAAGCAAAACAATCTTTAAATTCTTTTAAAAAAGATATTACCTCAGACTTTAGTGTTTGGTTGATGTTGGCGTTCATATAAGTTGGTCGTTTCTCCCCATCTTCTCCAAGATTTATTTCTTCTAAGGGACCTTGTGGCTGCATCTTTTCAGGCACATAGGATCCTTCTCGAAACCCAAAGGCTCATCGTCATATATGCAGTTGAAACGCTGCTCATTGATGTATTCTTCAATTTCTTTATTCTTATCTGGTGGTTTTGACTCAATAGCCAAAATGACATCTCCCTCCAGAATTTTTGTTTTATTGGCTTCGACAGCCATATTTTCTTCAGCTTCCAGTGCTGAATTTATCTTGTTTTCAGCAATATACGTCAAAATCTTTCTTAGAGCTTCAAGATCAGACATCATTATCACTGATGTCACCTCATCCTGTTGGTCGGTTTTCATCATATGGATCCTCTAAGGGTTCCACATCCCATATGAAAACATGGGTTTCATGCAATTTCAAGGAAACAAATGCCTCGTCTAAACTGGCATATAGTTCCTCTGCAGGTTGGCAAGGAGTAATGTTAGCCAACTTTTTGTCGAATTTCTTTCCGACATTATTTATATCGACCATGAATTACCCTTGATCGGCTTCAATATTCTCCACTATACCATCTTTCCTCCAGATTATTAGACGCTGATGGATGGAAGACGGCACAACTCCTATTCCATGAAGCCATTCTCTGCCAACCAGCGGATTATAACTTGGCTTTCCTTGGATTACCATAAATATGGTCGTTCTTGTGACTGAGCCGACAATTATGTTTACCTGAATTACTCCTATAGTGTTCCTAGTTCTGCCTTCGTAGTCTGATAAGACCAAGTTATGGGACCGTATATCGGTGTCGAACTTACCGATTTTCTTCAAGGTATGGTGTGGTATGATATTGACAGTCGCGCCACAATCTACCAACACCTTGTTGATAGCAGTCCCTTCAAATTTTGCCCTGATCAGCAAGGACTTTAAATGACTTCTCATAACCATGTCATGCCTTTCGAAGAAGGCATCTTGGTTCTCAATCGAACCCTTATTAATGACAAAGTAACAAGTTGGCTTATGTAAAGCCATTTCCTCAACATCGACATCATCAGAATCTTCCACTTTTGCCGGATAATCATACTCCGTAGGGAGAATCGACACCATATTAACCAAGATGTTGAGACTCCATTCTGAGTCGGAAGCAAAATCAATAGTTTCCTCTTCGGAACATTTGGCAACAGTTCAGTTCACAAATTCTTTGATTTGTTCTTTGACAGCAGGGTCAACTTTCACCCTGTATTATTTTTGGTTGCTCAATTTATTTGTGGCAACTTGTCTAGCAGCAGCTGCGGCTTGTCTTTCAGTCTGCTTCTTGTGTTGGAAATGCCTCCACTGAGTTCTACTCATGGGATTATTTCCCAGATAATTCTCAGATATGTGGCTCTTCCTCTCTGATGTGAATTCATGTCGGTAACTCATAGCCGACTTTCCCTTTGGATCTCTTACAACAGCATCAACATTTGGTGCCCCTATTTTCCCTCGAGGCTTAATCCATGTGCCTCTAGGAGCATTAACAGACGGGACGAAACTCTTTGGCTTTGCTTGAGAGTTCCATATGTTTCTCCTATGATCCCTTGGATTAGGGAACCTTTGTTTGTGGACTTTGGCTTTGCCCTTCCCTAATTGCACCTTTTGAAAATTCTCAGTAGCAACTTTGTCAGTCAGAGCCCCATACCTAGGGCACAAAAAAACTGTCCAACCCTTATTTTTGCAGCAGTATCGAAATCTATCAAGTCCTCATCTGGCCTGGGGTAGACATCAGCTTCAGCTAAGCCGACATCAGCATTCTCCCTTTTGCTCTCTTCAACCATGTTATCTAGAAATTTAGTAATCTCGACCATATTGATCTCAATAGGTTTAGCGAAGAGAGCCTTCTCCTAGATAAGAGGATCAGTGTCGATCTTCATCTTTCTGGCAACAAATTTCAGACGACCCTCCTGCAGCGATTTCTGAACAAGATCCCTGAAAAGAAAACATTGAGAGGTTGTGTGACCAAGATAATTATAATATTTACAAAAAACTCTTTTTTGTCGTTGTTCTAATGGTGGCATTTTAGTATTAGGAGCTACTAAAATTTGACCATCTTTAACTAACAAATCAAAAATTTCTTCACATGTAGAAACATTAAATGTATAAGTTTTTGCAGCAAATTTAGAATTATTTTCGACAGCAGTATTTTTCCCTTTAAAAGGAAACAAATATTTACATTCAGGCTACTTTTTCTTTCTTAGCCTTAGCCTTAGTATGTCTAACCTTCTCGAGTCGTAAACGCTCAAGGTGTCGAACCCTATCAGCTACTTGTGACATACTCTTAACAAAATTTAGGTCGATTTTCTTTCTAATAGAATAATCTAATCCTCCAGAAGCCATTTGAACAAGTTCATGTTCTGGCACTTAGGTAAAATATCTCGCCTTTAATGACCTAAATCGATTCAGATAATCATCTATGGTCTCAGCAAATCTCCTCTTGATGTTTGATAACTCGACCAAACTAATTTTCTAATGTCCTTCATAAAATTGTTCATGAAAAAGTTTTTCCAACTTAGTCCATAAATAAATTGAATTAGGAGGTAATGCAGCAAACCACGTAAAGACTGCCTTATTGAGAGACGAAGGAAAATGCTTTACCCTTAAACTTTCATTATTCGCCATATCACCAGATTATGTTAAATACCTAGATATATGTTCGACTGTCGATTCACCAGACTCGCCCCTGAACTTAGTATATTTAGGAATTTTCCATCCTCTAGGGTTTTCATTTTGTAAAATATACTCAGAAAAAGGGGACAAATATGTTGGCCTCTGGAGTGTGGTATTCATACCGTTCCTAGCCATAATTCTCTCGACAATGGTAGTTAGATTATATTTTAAAGTTAAATCTTCATGTCGATTTGATAAAGAATTTGATCAGCCTCTTGTTGTCGATTAACTAATACCCTAGGGGTTTGACAACAACATTTCTATGAAGCCCTGCAACTTGTCTTTGATGGACAGTTTCATCTTCTATTGCCCCCATGTCTACTTGACTAGGAAGATTTAATCGAACAAGTGGCGCTTGTCGAACATGCGCTGGGGAGCACCCAAAAAATTACATAGACGTGTTATTATTCTCAACTGACTCTTGCACTATGGGGTTAAATAAATTACCCATTTGGTTAGTCAACATACTAACTAACTCATGATTGCTATCATCCATTTCTTTCCTCAACACTGCCACCAAAGTATTAGTTAGAGGCAACACTAGTTGTTGCGCATGCATTCCTCTATTTCCCCTGCTGCAGATCCTTGTAAAGGAGAATTCATATTTTGCACGTTATCTGACACCACTGCTGCACTTGAAGTCGAATAATATCCCGACATGAAGGAATACGACATTTTATAAGGGGGGTTAGAAGTACCAAATCGAGGTATCGCTGTGTTCGGAATGGCATTCGTAGCCACCACAGGCCCTGGACTCACCGATGTGGTCTGGGGAATAGGTATTGATACTGAAGCAGTTGACCCTGATATAGTTGTGTTGTTTAGTGGGGGAAATGGTGCAACTTAAGTAACTACTGGGTCAGATGTACCCAAAGTTCGTGATAGAATTTCCTCCACGTTCAAAATAGTGTTTAACATCCTATGTGTACGTCTCCTAGTGGGTGGTCTATTATACTCTTGAGTTAGGCTTCCACTTCTAAGTCTCATACACTTATGACATCTAATAATAAAAACTCAGCACTTTTCCCATCGGGTATGCCAATTTGTTTACTGTGGAAAATGGTAAACAACCACTGGTCCTCCCAAAGTCCTAAAATTAAGAGTCACTCGTAAGATCGACCACTTGATCTTAAGACATGTGCTAATATTTGTGAAATTGTATTGACTCTGTCAAAATCCTTGCCTAAGAAACGGTTTTCTACGACTAAGAGAATAAGTACAACGACTTTCCAAACAATAGATCAGGTTCGACCAACAGGTAACTCGTGACCGACAGAGACAAAACCTAAATAACTTGACAAATCTGAGTGTTCACTATATTTTTACCTACTATGGTGACTCGTGGCCAACAGAAGGTTGTGAATTCAAGTCTGTTCTAAACGAAATAAGGGTCAAACGACTCTTTTGTCAACTCGAAACTTGTAACAAAGAGAGCATCAACATGCACGAAAACACAAAGTGATTGCTGAAAAGTAAATAGAATGCAAGTAAAAGTTTCAAAGAAAACAACTGAAATGTAAAGGTTTTGCGTTGAAATAAAGGTGGTGATTCACATACATCAGACATTTTTTCAACTCTTTCTTCCTGACGCTCAAAATTGGGCAGAGTTTTTGCAAGTACTTTGAGTATACAAGTGAACACACTAAATATTACATTGATATGACTTATTTATAATGTTTACAAAGTAACTGCCTAAAAACAATCAACGGTTGATATTCAAAACTTGAATAAATCGCTTCACAGGATTTCGCCACCTCTTTGGCGCTTAAACAACACACGGAGCTTTTGATAACTGCCCACGATCTTGAAATTTGAATTTTTCCCGCTTCTGGCTTCTAAGAGTAAATCGCTCCCAACTTTGACGCTTTTCTTCATCGAGAGCAAAATAATGAAATTTCTCTAAGTCTAGAATCCTCCATAATTGACTGGGCTCAGGTTCGACTACTCCTTCGATGTTCAACATTTGGTCGAATTGACCAATTTCTAAATTTTATTCCTCTGGTCGACGTACCTCTTTTCCGACATCCTTGTCTTAGAATTTTTTTGGTCATAAATTTCAATCTTCTGAAGGACCCTTACCTTTAAGTATCGACCCTTAGCTCACAATGACATCTGCATTTAATATGTACCTTTGAATATCTTAAGAAATTTCAGGATAATAGCATTCCACCCACAAAGCCCTACGCTCATCACTATTTAGGTGTTTTCTATACCCTAAATCATCACATTCTCTAATAACAACCATTTTAGAAAAGATTGGGGAAAATAAACGAGGAAAGAGAAAGGGGTTACCTGATATTAGTGATAATCGAGTTAAGGTTGAAGGCGATTTCCGATTGAAAGCAGCAGTGGCCAGTACTTTGTGAGAGGAATTGGAAAAGGAAGTGAAATTTGAAAAAGGAAAGAGACGTTATGAGGAGAGAGGGTGGGCATATTGTCTTTTAAAACATAATAAATGTCATCATTGCACCTAAAATCGTAGGTGACTGTTGGAAATCTGGAGCGTGAAACACATGCATTAAAAGCTTACTTGCGACCGACGAATACCTTAGCTTGGATCCATGTTTCTTCCTAGAGACCACAAGTCTTTTAAGGATAAAAGGCCATATGCTCGGGGGGCTTATGTACGTACATAAAATTCATTACCCGAGGTATGTTTGCACTCCGACTACATAGTCAAGGTATTAGGCCGAAGAATAAGTCGGCAGAAGGCGAGCGGGCTCCCATCGAGCCGATGACCAAGTCGGCAGAAGGCAATGGGTTCCCACCGGGCTGACACCCCGGCACCAGAGGGTATCGTCCAGCCCGGCTCCAGGAGGTTACGTCCAAGTCGGCACATTAAAGATATAACTGCCACTTTAAGCCTGACGACGCACGTTACACTATTCTTGATAATTAGCGACGGCGGAGGTTACAGACAGTAATGGCTTCTCAATTATGATTGATGAAGGGGCATGGCAGTTACAGGCAGCAGTTAATGACGTCTTTGGCACCTCTATAAATAGGGCTCCCGACTGAGGGATAAGCAAGACACATAGCTTGGATCTCAAGATAAATTGCTTGAGCCTCTGAATCCCTAAATATTCCCATATAGTTTTTTAGCAAGAACAAATATATACTTGAAAAAATTTAGTAAATGGCTCAAAAAATCCGATAACACGTGTTTTTGATAAATTCAAAATGTGACAATTGAATCGTAAATTGAATTTTTATTTAATTAATATGATAAAATCACAACATTTAGACAATTTATGGGGGTGACAAGTAAAAACTTCCATTTAACGAAATGTGGGGCAAGTGGGAATTTTTTTGGCAAAATTAGATCATTTTCTCAAAACAGGAGCACCTCGTACAAAAAAATAAATCTATTAGAGGCTCCCAAAAATTTAACCCTATACCCCTACTATTATTCCTCTATCCTTACATTTTTAAAATATTCATATTCTACCCTTTTTACTTATCGAATAACATTTTGGTATGTAATTTTTCTTCATCAAATAATTGCAATCAAGGTATCCGGTATGTAATTTTTCTTCATCAAATAACTTGCAATCAAGTTTTCCGGTATGTAGTTTTTCTTTACCAAATAACTTGCAATCAAGTTCTCTAGTATGTAATTTTTCTTCACCAAATAACTTGCACTCAAGTTGTCCGGTATGTAATTTTCCTTCACCAAATAACTTGCAATCAAGTTTTTCTGTATGTAATTTTTTTACCAAATAATTTGCAACCAAGTTTTTCGGTATGTAATTTTTATTCACCAAATAACTTGCAATGTATGAAAATTCGTATATATGACACATTAAAAATTGTTTCCTAACATCTTAGGAAACAGTTTTATTTAGTTTAGGCCATAGTTTTTCCTTTTTGCCTAAACTATTTTTTAAACTTTTTTTTGGATAACATGCTTATGAGTTATATTTTCTTTATTTTAGACCACGATTACTTATGTAAGAACAAGATTTGGTTATCCATTTGTCTTTTAGTTTTAATGATAACAATACATTGTTTCTTAGAGAACACTTTTGTACCCTAATGATTTTGTCTAGTTTGTAAATTTTGTTAACAGGTTCTGAATATGATAAAATGGTGTGTAACATCATTAGTTTCTAGAATAAACACACTTGAATCTTGAGAGATACAAGTATGTGTTACCAAGATCAAGTCAAGTTCTGAAATGCTTCTAAACAACGGTTATCAAGAACGTTAGTCTAAAGTTTCTGATTGCCACTCTAACGTGAAGAGCTTCTGAAGACTTCTCAAGCTCTAATGATTCCGCGCTTCCAAGACAAATTTTTCCACTACTCTAATTTTATGGTGCAAGGACTGTTATTCAAAAAGCTTTTAAACAACGGTTATGAAGAATGGTCCTTGCGCCACAAAATTAGAGTAGTTGAAACATTTGAACTTGGAAGAAGAAACATCAGAGCTTGAGATGTCTTTAGAAACTCTTTACATCAAAGTTATAATCAGAAGCTTTAGATTAACGTTCTTGAAACTTGTTGTTCAGAAGCATTCTAGAACTTGACTTAATCTTTGTAACACGTACTTGTATCTTTCCAGAGTAAGAGTGTGGTGATTCTAAAAAGTAATGATGTTACACGTCATTCTATCATAGTAGGAACATGTTAGCAAAAGCTACACACTAGACAATACCATTAGGGTACAAAATTGTTCTCTAAGAAACATTGTATTGTTATTATTAAAATTAAACGTAAGATGAATAACTAAATCTTATTCTTACATAAATAATTGTGACCTAAAATAAAGAAAATTGTTTTCTAGCGGATAACTAATAAGTGAGTTATCCAAAAAAAATTTAAAATAGTTTAGGCAACAAGAAAAAACGTGGCTTAAACTAAATTAAATTGTTTCCTAAAGAACTCGGCAACGGTTTTTCATGCATGGTATATATAAATTTTCATATGTTGCAAGTTATCTAGTGAATAAAAAATACATCATGGAAAACTTGATTGCAAGTTATTTGGTGAAGAAAAATTGCATACCAGACAACTTGAGTGTAAGTTATTTGGTGAAGAAAAATTACATACCAGATAACTTGCTTGCAAGTTATTTGGTGAAGAAAATTTACATACCAAATAACTTGCTTGTAAGTTATTTGGTGAAGAAAAATTACATACCAAAAAACTACATTACAAGTTATTTAGTGAAGAAAAATTACTTACCGGATAACTTAATTATAAGTTATTTGGTGAAGAAAAATTACATACCAAAATCTTATTTGATAAGTGAAAAGGGTATAATTGGAATTTAAAAAAATGTAGGGGTGGAGGGATAGTGGTACGGGTATAAGGTAATTTTTTTTAGGCTTCATTGAATTTTTTTTCTTTTCCAATTTTCAACAACACATCACCATACTTTCTACTTTGGTTGAAAATTCTAACGGTGAGGTACGACAATTTGAAGCATTAGATTTTGGTGGGGGCTTGCAGTTCGACGAGAAAACCAAATTCATTCTAGTGGGTTGCTTTGATTTCTTTTAAATTTAATTTTGAGGATCGTATTTTTTCAAACAATGTTGTTTTTCATCTTTGTAGCGGAAAACACACTCCATTCTAGAGTGCTTCTTTGAATTTGGTAAGCACCTAAATGAATCTAGTTCCAGAATTATATAAAGCCAGTATGTCGAAGGAGGAGAGCATAGCCAGCATGGGTTTGGGTCTGTTTCAGGATGGGAATGAGGGAGCTTCAGGATTGACAATTCTGATATCGATTTGGTGCCCAAGTTGCAGGACCTACGAGAGTTTCTTGCTCCTGTTTCGCCGTATAGAGAGGTGGAGGATTCAGTCGGGTGGAAGTTGGAGGTTGATTCTGGTTATACGATTATAGCATTTATGCTTTGTAGTTCTCGTTCCATAACGGTCCATAGTTTGAGGTAGAATCATCTAGGTCCTTAGGTGCCATTTGGAAAGTTGATGTCCCTTGTAGAATCAAAGCCTTCGGGTGGAGATGTCTTATTAATAAATTTCTCTCTAAGGTTTTAATGAAAAATAGGGAAATTATTTCTTCTGCTAATGATCTATTGTGTGTGTTACGTAAGAGATAGGAAGAATTCATCCATCATTTTAGTTTGGAATGTTCCTTTTCTATGTTGCTTTGGCAAAATTTATTTTCCTTGTTGGGAGACTGGGTGAATTTAGGTGGGATATTACCAGCTGGTTTGGGGAAGTGGACCAGGGAGTGCAGGAAATTTGGGGAGAAGACATCTAAAGATTCTATCATATAGTTGCCAATTTTGTGGGGTATTTGGATTTGCCGAAACAAGATTATCTTTAAAGGAGTTGTTCCACGTGTTTCAGATTTGGGTTGGAACATCAAATAAAATATTTGAAAATCATCTTGTGTAGGCAATATTTCCTACACCAAGGGTAGCTTTTATGAATTTTTCAAAGACCCTTTATATCATTTAGCTTAAGTTTCAGTTGACAGGAAATTTTATCTTATTGAATTTTCCTCTCAGTATTTTTGTAAGCAAATTAGAGTATCCATAATACTCTCTTATATTTATTCTTGGCTTATAAAAAAAACTATTGAACCAATGGATCAGAATTTAGAACATGGATCTACAAATTCAAAAAAACAACAATAAACTATGGCGTATGGATCTCTCGAGTTAAAATTTTACTGGATATTGTCAAGTGCCAATTCCTTCCATTCAAATCATATTTTAATGAATTAATTGATTTTCAGTGAAAAAATAAACGGTGGAGATTCCACTACACCAATTTTCCACAGAATCACTACCATGAACTATGTGTGGGTCCAGCCATTACCACATGACCAACATGCATTTAACAAAATGGAAGGTGGCATGTGATGACATCTAGCAAGGTTTATGGTGTACACTTGTTATATTGCATGTCTTGTAAATGACACTTGTTATTTTGCATGAAAGGCAAGAGACAAGTGTCTTCTTGCATGTAAGGGACCTTGCCTTGCTTCTCCTATAAATAGGACCATAAGCAAGCATTCAATTCACACAACCACAAGAGAAACAAGAAGAAAGAGAGAAAGAGAGTCTTGCTCAAGAGAGAAAATTATTTCTTAGAGAATTTTCTTGTGAAATAAATAGTGAGCCAATTTGTGAGAGTGTTTCTTATAAATTGAGAGAGAGAGAGAGAGAGAGAGAGAGAGAGAGATGGTAGTGAGTTCCACCTAAGGGTGAAGTTATTGTATTCTCGTTATCATTATAGTGGAAGTTTAAGAGTTCTAAGGGTCCCGTGGTTTTTTCCTTTCTCACATTGAGAAGGTTTTTCCATGCTAAAATTCTTGTGTCATTGCGCTTGTACTTTTCACGTTTCCACTATTGCCTATTTTTGAGTTTACAGAGGAGGAAAGTTATGGAGGTCATTTCCCAACAGTGGTATCAGAGCTCTGTGTGAGTTCTGGGTTACTATGGTGTTGTACATATAGTAAAATTCTTAGTATGCTCTATGGTTGCAACATTGTTTGATCTTCCACGTCATACAAGAACTATTATTGTTGGAATTAAGTTGTAGTATTACGAAAGTGTGTCTTGGTAAATTCTGGCTAAGGAAAGACTTGGTATTTAAGCGTGTCAATATTGAACCACCTCTCTTTCCTGGGAATTTCCTAGTTGCATTATTCACAAACTATGATAATTTTTCCAGTGTGCAACACTATTTAAAAAATTTCCTAGTTGAAGGAACTACTTTCCCGTGTTCTCAAAATGGAGGGTTCTACCATTCATGATGGAAATATATTCAAGCTGACTGGTGATAATTATTTCTATTGGAAGCCAATGATGGTAGACCACCTATATTGCAAAGACTTGCATGAGCCAATTTTCCAAAAGGATAAGCCAACGGAGAAGAAAGATAAAGAGTGGGAGCTCCAAAATCGGAAGGCAGATGCCATGATTAGAAAATACATAGATAGAAGTCTATTGGAGCATGTGTCAACTTATACCAATGCGTATGAGTTGTGGACCAAATTTGAATCCTTGATTCAAAAGAAGACGCCGCGAAACAAAGCTCACCTTGTTAGACGATTGGTGAAATTAGAGTACTCAAACGTTCAAAACATGATCAAGAATTTAAATACCTTCAAAGGTATTGTGAATCAATTGACGAAATCTGACATGAAGATATATGACGAGTTGCAAACTCTTCTACTCCTAAGTTCTCTACCTGAGAGTTGGGACACTCTAGTCGTCACTATTAGTAACTCTGCTCTGAACGGAAAACTTGTCATGGATTATATTACAGATTCCTTGCTAAATGAAGAGTCAAGACGGAGGGAAAGAGGCTTCAACAATCAGTTTGAAGCCAACGTTATTGATAATAGAGGAAGGAGTAAGAATCATGAAAGAGGAGGTCATGAGAGATCACAAGCTAGATCCAAGTCTCGCACAAGACTAAGTTGTTATTATTGTGGCAAACCTGTTCATAGAATATCTGAGTGCAGATTCTTGAAGAGAGATCAATAAGCTGGTATAGTTTTTCAATATTTGATAAACTCAAAGAAGAATAAGGAAGAAGGAACCACAACTGATGTATTTTCAACCAACGAGAATATTTTCCTTATTGGAAATGAAAATTATCTAAATGTTGTATTCGATGACAACACTTGGATAGTTGACACAAGAGCATCTTTCCATGTTACACCTCATGAAGAATTATTCTCATCATATCAAAGAGGAGATTTTGGTACGGTGAAGATGGGAAACCACGTCATAAGCAAGATTGTTGGCATTGGTGAAGTGACTCTGATAATAGAGAATGGAAATAAGCTCGTATTGAAAGAAGTAAGACATGTACCAGAAATGCGTCTAAATCTTATCTCAATAGGAAAGTTGGATGACTTGGGAATGATAAACTAATTTGGTGGTGGTAGATGGAAGCTTAGCAAAGGGAGCATGACAGTTTCTAATGGCAAAAAGGAAGGCTCATTGTATATCATGCAAGGAAAGATAAAAAATAAAGAGACTAATGTTTCTCAAGACGCAACCAAAGAATTGTGGCACAAACGACTTGGTCACATGAGCGAGAAAGGTTTAGAAATTCTTGTTAAAGATCACCTTTCAAATATCAAGGGAAAATTATTTGAATCATTTGAAAATTGTCTAGCAGGAAAACAACATAGAGTATCCTTTCAAACATCAGATGATGCAAGAAGACGAAAGAAAATCCTAGATCTTGTTCACTCAGATGTTTGCTCCATATCTGAAAGGTCTCTTGGTGGCGCACAATACTTTGTTACCTTCATTGATGATCACTCTAGAAAAGTGTGGGTGTATCCATTGAATAATAAAGATCAAGTTCTACAAGCTTTCAAGGAGTTTCACGCCTCTGTAGAACGAGCTTCTGGAAGAAAGTTAAAATGCTTAAGAAGTCACAATGGAGGTGAATACCTAGGTCCTTTTGAAGCATATTGTAAAGCTCATGGAATAAGACATGAGAAGACACCTCCGAAGACTCCCCAAATGAATGGAATAGCTGAAAGGATGAACTGAACGATTGCAGAGAAAGTCAGAAGTATGCTTTCTCATGCAAAACTTCCTAAATCATTTTGGGGTGAAGTACTGAGAACTGCACTTGATTTGATAAACTTGTCTCTTTCAAGACCGTTAAATGGAGAAATATCGGATGAAGTATGGTATGGAAAGAAAGCCTCTTATGGTCAATTGAGAGTATTTGGGTGTAGGGAATTTGTCCATATACCTAGATATTAAAGAGAAAAACTTGATGCAAAGACGAAGGAATGTATATACCTTGGATATCCAAAAGATGAACTTGGCTTTAGACTATGGGATCCGGCAAACAAGAAGATTGTTCGAAGAAGAGATGTGGTATTTTATGAAGATCAAACAATCCATGATATTCAATCTAAGAAGACTAAGACCATTGTGGTACGAAAATCAGGGGGAGGAATTCCTCAACGAGATATCGAACCTGATCAAACAACAGAACCCCATCATATAGAGAAACCTGACCAAATAGAACAAGCCCAGGAAATACAAGAAGAGCAAATGATAGAGGCTAATCAAAGGGACTAAGAACCTCAAGTGAGAATACTTGTGCGAGTAAGACAACCATCAAAAAGGTATTCCCCATATGAGTATATCAATTTCACCGATGAAGGAGAACCTCAAAGCTTCATGGAAGCCATTGATATAGATGATAAGGACAAGTGGATGCAAGTCATGCAAGAAGAATTACAGTCACTGAAGGAGAACCAGACATATGACTTAGTGAAATTACCAAAAGGAAGAAGGGATTTGAAAACAAGTGGTTGTTCAAACTCAAGTCTGAAGAGAACAACCCAAACCCCAAATACAAAGGAAGAATTATCGTGAAGGGGTGCCATCAGAAGAAAGGCATAGATTTTGA
This sequence comes from Vicia sativa, assembly GCA_021764765.1. Taxonomy (NCBI): domain Eukaryota; kingdom Viridiplantae; phylum Streptophyta; class Magnoliopsida; order Fabales; family Fabaceae; genus Vicia; species Vicia sativa. The sequence goes on along the minus strand of CM038795.1, from coordinate 156,826,610 downwards.
AGATATATTCTCACCAGTAGTAAAGATGACATCCATAAGAGCAATCCTTGGTCTAGCTGCAATGCTAGACTTGGAAATAGATTCGATGTTAAAACAACATTCTTACATGGAGATTTAGAGGAAGAAATATACATGGAGCAACCCGAAGGATTTGCTGAACCAGACAAAGAACAACTTGTGTGTCGCTTGAAGAAAAGTCTATATGGGTTGAAGCAAGCTCCAAGGCAAGGGTACAAGAAGTTTGAACTCTTCATGACCCAACATAAATTTGAAAAGACATCCGCAGACCACTGTGTGTTTGTGAAGAAATATGATAGTGGTGAATCCATCATACTTTTGTTGTATGTTGATGATATGCTCATTGTTGGGAAAGACAAGACAAAGATAGTTGCTCTAAAGAGTGCATTGACCTAATCTTTCGCCATGAAAGATTTAGGTGCGGTAAAGAAGATCCTTGGAATGAAGATCATTCGAGATCGTTCTAAAAGAATGTTGTGGATGTCACAAGAAGGTTATATAAAGAAAGTCCTTGAGAGGTTCAACATGCATAATGCTAAACCTATGCATGTAACACTACCTTGTCAACTGAAACTCAGTAAGACAAAATGTCCAAGCAATGAAGAAGAAAAAGAAAAAAAGAGAAAGGTGCCTTATTCTTCAATTGTGGGTAGCCTTGTGTACGCAATGGTTTGCACAAGACCGGATCTTGCTTATGCTGTAGGAGTTGTGAGTAGATTCTTGTCGAATCCAGGAAATCAGCATTGGAATGTTGTGAAATGGATACTAAGGTATCTAAGAGGAACTGCCAATCAATGTTTGTGCTTTGGCAATGAAAAGGAATTACGCATTGGGTATGTAGATGCAGATATGGCAGGAGATGTAGATTCAAGAAAGTCTACTTCTGGATATTTGATTACTTTTGCAGAGGGAGATGTCTCATGGCAATCACGATTACAAAAGTGTATTGCTTTGAGTACCACATAAGCATAATACATAGCAATCACTGAAGGTTGTAAGGAGATCATGTGGATGAAGAAGTTCCTGCAAGAGTTGGGTCAAAACCAAGAAAGTTATGTTCTCTATTGCGATAGTCAGAGCATGATTCATCTCAGCAAGAACTCGACATACCATTCAAGGTCAAAACACATTGACGTAAGGTATCATTGGATTTGTGACGTGTTGGAGAGTAAATTGTTGAAAGTAGAGAAAGTTCATACCAATGATAATGGGGCAGACATGATGAGAAAACCTCTACCAAAAGAGAAGATAGAGTTTTGCAAAAAAGCTGCTGGATTGGCAGCAACCCTAAACTATTCAAGGTCATTCCCCTATGGCTGGAGGGGGAGAAATGTGGGTCCAGCCATTGTCACATGGCCAACATGCATTTAACAAAATGGAAGGTGGCATGTGATGACATCTAGCAAGGTTTATGGTGTACATTTGTTATATTGCATGTCTTGTAAATGACACTTGTTATTTTGCATGAAAGGCGAGAGACAAGTGTCTTCTTGCATGTAAGGGACTTGCCTTGCTTCTCCTATAAGGGACCAGATTGTGCAAGCATTCAATTCACACAACCACAAGAGAAACAAGAAGCAAGAGAGAAAGAGAGTTTTGCTCAAGAGAGAAAATTGTTTCTTAGATAGTTTTCTTGTAAGAGAAATAGTGAGTCAATTTGTGAGAGTGTTTCTTATAAATTGAGAGAGAGAGATTGTAGTGAGTTCCACCTAAGGGTGAAGTTGTTGTATTCCCATTATCATTATAGTGGAAGTTTAAGAGGCCTAAGGATCCCGTGGTTTTTTCCTTTCTCCCATTGAGAAGGTTTTTCCACACTAAAATTCTTGTGTCGTTGCGCTTATATTTTTCACGTTTCGGCTATTGTCCATTTTTGAGTTCACGGAGAAGGGAAGTTATGGAGGTTATTTCCCAACACTATCGACGTTACAACTTGTTCTCCAACATTTGCCATAATTATTACTCCCTCAATCTCATTAGAGTGTTTCATTTTTATTTTTTCTATTTTTAAAAATAATTATATCTTTAGAATATTAATTAAAAAAATTCACTCCTAAATTTATATTTATTAAGTTTGACACTTTTCATACTAATTATAATTATTTTCTTAAAATTATTAAAATCTTTATTATTTTTTTAAGAACCGTCCAAAGCTCAAATAAAATATTTATAGTAGTCTATTTAGTTTAGCGGTGGATTTTCACGTTTTACTTTGTAGAGCTTCTCTAAAATCACGGCAGAATAATATCGAGACGTGGGTTTGCTTGAGAAAAAGCTAAACCAAACAGACCATTATGAGAAAGAGGGAGTATCAATGCTTACAACCAAATAGAATAAATACAAGCATTAAATTGTTTATTTTATAATATCATAAAATGTTAAGAGCGACAATGTCATAAAATTTACAGTAGTCAAATGGAACAATAGTGGCAATAAATAATGATACGATACAATGATACAATGATACAATGAGATATGCAGTTGCCTTATACCTTGACAACAACGTGACATTGTTGTTGAAAGGATATAATACTAATGAAAGAGCAAATATAATACAAATAGTGTCATATATCATATGATAAAATTTAAATGTCACCATCTCTTTTGCATTCTGGAGGAATTTGAGGTAAGCGTTTTCTATCAGTGCAGTAATTGTATATGGTAAATTTCTGTCGCACCCATTTTAATCTTCTCCATTGAGCAGCATCAAGATCACGAAACTCAACTTGATCCCACCATCTTTTACCTTGTGTTGCACAGAATTTTGCATTTACTGATGCTTCACACCCATCAATGTGGAAACTTTTGTATCCTGCTATGAATGGTGCTTTTGACCAATCTGTTTTCTCTAATCCACCTCTTGTTGCCCAATCATCTGCATTCCATAAACTGTTGTATATTTTCATTGGTTGGTCAAATGGAAATTTCACTCCTAAATCCTTGCTGTTCTTGAATACTCTTATTGGAACATCATCCACATAGAAACTGCAACCAAATAAATTATAGGTTAAGCAAGATTGTTTTACTAGATTAGAGGAATATTATATTACAACAGTTGAGTTGAGTCAAGTGGGGTGCTTACACAATCTGGTACATGTTCCATAGAATGGAGTATCTGTGAAACTCTTTTGTAGGATCAAACCAAAGAAAGATCCTTTGTTCTTTGTTACCTTGTCCACCAGTGAACACATTTGTTTGTAAAATGTAAGGTTGTCCTGTTCTGTTGCCCAAGAACTCAAAATCTATCTCATCATGTTCAGAATTTTGTGAAGATAACTGTAAAATATATAGCTCATTACAACAAAATGCTAAAAATAGAAATCAAATATTAATATATAATTTTTTGAACATACATAGAAAGCAGTGACTGTTCCAGCAGAATCACCTGGAACCATTTTAATGTTCATACTGAAATGACCAAACAAGTATGAACCCTTGGACTGAAAACCAGTACCTGTTTAGAAAACTAGTTAGAAACATGAACAGTGTAGTAACAGGTTTTAAACTATATAGTGAAGAATAATAATACACTAACCAGTTGATTTATCAAGATGAAGCTGAATCTCAGAACCGCCATTGAAGTATTTGATGTGATCAAAAGCCCAGGTAGGGTAATAGTTTCTGCCAAATGGTACATCCACTGGCTTCCTTGGGAGAGCACAGAATGAAGAAGATACTAGTGAAGCCAGAATCAAACACACAATCCAAAATGAAGAACCCATATTGTGTGTTGTTGTTTTCAAGTTGTGAAAAGTTTGTGGCTAAGACTTGGGTATATATAAGCTCAAAGACCCTTGGGTTTGAGGGTAATAGACCTACTGGCTTTATGTATTTATCTGATCATTTATTTTTTTCTTGGGGGTTGGGAAGCAAAGGATCATGTATTAGGCACTGTTTACAATTTAAGTGTTGTAACCAACTGGTATTGGGGCCCTTATTAGTAATATATTGTTCATTGCCAACTAGCTAAGCATTATCATTTCCTAATTAGAGTACAATAATTAAGAAAAATGTTAACAAAAAATGTGCACATGTACCTTTGAAGCATCTTTAATGAAGATTAATTCATTCCTTTTAATCTGAGAAAGTAGATAGCATTCAAACTGTTGAAATAACTTATAGAGAGATAATGTATTGTCATTAATGTTTAACTAGGTATTATTGTCATTTAGATAATATATAGATGCAAAATATGTATGAATTGCCCAAGTATACATATCGTTGAAATTAAGGGTGGAAAAATGTATAGATTAAATGAATATAGATTTGGATGCTAACGAGTGATAAAAGCAATCCATTAGGATTGTTTAGACAAAGAGGCTCAATGACATAGTAAAAGCAATTAAGCCCGCAAAACAATTGTCTTTTTCTTATTAGAGATAGGCTATTCCGCTCACTAGCCTTAGTGATTGTCCATATCCATATGATGACGGCCAGTGATCCACGTCTCATTCTATATGTTTTTTTCTATTTAAGAGGGGAATGAATCACCTCATTTCTCAAATATTTAAATTATTTTTCATTCACACATTATTTTCACTCTCTTACTAACATGAGTGTTCGAAAGTCAACCTTACAAATCAATCCCTCTTCATCATATAAATATAAGAAGCTCAAGATCATCACAACTAATTTTGCCTCTTCACCCACTAATCAACTTAGGTTCCATTACAAAAAACTGTCGTATATGGGAAATAAAATTTAATTCTCGTTCATTTTCACATTCAAATCTCCTTTGTTAGAAGTTTAGATCTTCATTTCTCCGTCAAATTCTTTCTCAAATCTATCGACTATGGTGGCATCCAATGCCACTCACTTAGTCGTTTAATGACAAATTGTTCTAGATTTTATTGTAGATGGCAGAGGTCCACTTCCTCTTCTTCAAATAGTGGATGATCTAGTCTTGGTAGACTCTCAATCCAATCCTTTGTAGTAAAACCGTGTTCAACTTAAGACAAGTTAGGAAGTATTCCAACTGCTTTTGCTCCTCGAATATGCACAAAATTTCACTAAGGAGATCTTTCACACATACGTAAACCACCACCCGTGATACTTGGGAAATAAGCACTTCGAGTCCTTTAGTTATTGCAGGCTAACCTCATAATATTGGGAGTCACCAATCTGTTGAACAACGTTTACAACCTATTACATCAGCAAAATTTGCAACTCTTGGATGAAATGCTATTTATAATTAAATAGAGCCTATAATATGTTCATTTGAAGAACAACTTTTGTACAAGAAGAAGTATCTAGAAGAAATTATGCAGTCAATCCTGAGTCGACCTTCATAAGAGCGGCTACACCACAGCGAGAAGCTCCAAACTTACTAAGTCGTCACCACCGCCAAAGAAACTATACTCATCCCATGGGTCGCGAAGAGGGAAGTAGTAACTACACTCCTCTTGTGGTTCGCCATCCTTGAATGAGAGAAAATGCTTCAGCCCCGGAGCAAAAAATAAACCATGTATTTACCCGCATCCTTGATAGAACAATCTCGAGGACACTAGAAAATCCTCAAAACCTTTAAACCTACGATATGATAAAAGATCCAAATGAACACATTGATCATGTGGATGACATACTACACTAATACCACATCGATGAGGTCGCAAAGTGCAAGCTCTTTGTAATACCACATCGATGTTGTTCATGTTGTTGTTGTTTTTGTTGTGAGATTTAATGTTTAATGATTCTATTGATTTTTTTTGTTATAGGTGTTGTTGATGATGATGATGATGATGAGGAAGATTTAGAGTTTGTCTAAAAAATTAGTGCTTTGTAGATTAAAACATAAAAAATAGGTTAATTTTAAAATTTTGTAAACAGGATTTTAGCCCTCGGTTATTATAAAAATCGAGGTAAAAAGTAGCGCAATTTTGAAAATCCAAAAAATAAAAGAGATAAATAATATTTCTCTCACGTATATTAATAATATTTCTCTCAAATTTCAAAAATAAAAGAGATGTCCAAATCCAAATACAATAAAATATTTTTTGTTTTTCCTGACATTATAGCATTAAAAATAACACTTGAAATAAATATTTTTTTAATCTTAAAATAGTTATTATACAATTTTCAAATATAAGTCACTTTAAATTGATCTTAAAAAATAATATAATATGCAACAATCTTATAAAGTTCAACAAAATAGACATAAATTTTATAAAGTTATTGAAAATTCTATTTGATAATAATTGTAAATAACCTTTTAATTTTGTTTAACACTAAAAATAAATACATATATTTAACAAATTAAAATAAAATATCTAAATAAAAGATAAGTGCAAGAAAAATATGAGAATCAAACAAAACAAAAATACCATCTTATTGATATATGTAAGTTTGCAAACCTAAATTGCGGATATCACTCTCAATTTATACGGATGAATTTTTTTTTTCCAAATGAAATGTATATTTGTCTATGTGATTAATTTATATTATTGTCTTTATTATAACTTTAAAAAAATATAATATATATTTAATAATCATATTTTGTCAAAACAAACTCTTTTTATATTTAAAATTCAATAATAAACAAATAAGTTAATTTACAGTCGTGCATTGCGAATGTCTTAATTTAGTATAAAATATTTATTACCAAAGAACTTTTGCATACATCAACAGAATATACTTTACATAAAATGATCGTTCTATTTTTTTTATATAGGCAAAATATAATTTTTGTTTTTTACATTAATCTAAAATTTATTTTAGTCTCTTAATTTAAAAATAAAAAATTATATTTATCTTTTAATTTTTCAAAACGTTTCATTTTAATCTTTTTATTTTTTATCATTTTTTTAAATCTTTTTATTTAATTAGTGACGGAAAAACTAAAAAATCAGTCACTAATGAGACAAAAAAAACTAAAATAAAATATTTTAAAAAGTTAATGCATCAATATGAATAATTTTTAAAATTAAAAAGACCAAAATAAATCTTAAAATTAACATCCGAGACAAAAAAAAAATTATTTTACGTTCTACGTAGAAAAATACTATGACACAAATTCTAACATTACACTGTAAGCTACTATTTTTAAGTATAAGAGATTTGATAATTTCACTTTTTTAATGTATATTTTTGTTATTTTAATTTAAATTTTATTAATTATTCTCTTCTCTTTCATCTGATACAGTAGATAATGAGTATACCCTAAACCCTAAGAGCTCTGATTGCATCATGCCTATGAATTTTCAGAACATGAAATCCAGCCCATTTGGTTTTCCTCTTGTTTTTTAAACAAATATGCAAGAGAAAATGCAACAATAATTTCACTTAATCAACATTCCTCTCTACTATCCTCCTAGTTGATGAATCCACTAATGAGGAGTTTTTTTTTATAGTGCTCATGCTACAAGAGAAGTTAAGACGAATACAAAAATGAAAGAAGCTAAATCATGAATGACTAACTCTAGGATGAGAAACAAGGAAACCAATTTTAGCATGAAAAACCAAATGATCTAAACTATACAAAATTAATTTGATCTCTTCCCTCCAATGATGTTGTTGCTGGAATGACTCAACCCTCTACTCTAACATTAACCTTAAATCTACAAAACATCATTATAAATTAATTAATCCTAATTTGGTTTGAATTTACATCACACAAACCTTATTTGGTGCATATATAGATTTGGAAGGCTAGTAGTATCAACATGTAGATGTCAGCAAGATAAAACAATTTATTCCACAATGAGGCGCAAGAGAAAATTGATGGTTCTATTTCTCAATACAAGTTTAGAAAGAAAAAATAAGCAAGTGTACAAAATTACAAATGGCACATGATAGATACATATATATTATATATATAATTAACAAACCTTATTTGGCTCTCACTTCCAGTTATTGGCAACAATGTCAGCCAAATCAACAACCCTTTGTGAGTAACCCCACTCATTATCATACCAAGCAATCACCTTAACCAGATCATCACCCATGACCATTGTCAGCGACGAATCCACAGTAGATGACACATCAGTGCACCTAAAATCTACTGACACGAGTGGCTCGTCACAAACTGAGAGAATACCAGTCAGCTCCTTGGCTGCACTGTCTCTGAAAGCCTCATTCACTTCTTCAGCAAATGTCTTCTTTGAGACTTGAACAACAAGGTCCACCACCGAAACGTTTGGTGTTGGCACACGAAGTGCAATACCGTTGAGCTTGCCTTTGAGTGTTGGGAGGACAAGGGCCACTGCCTTAGCTGCTCCTGTTGATGTTGGCACTATGTTAAGCGCTGCTGCTCTCGCACGCCTTAGGTCACGGTGGCTCGCGTCAAGAAGACGCTGGTCACCGGTGTAGGAGTGAGTGGTTGTCATGGTACCCTTGATAATACCTATAGCCCAATACATTTCAATATGTTACAACTTATAAGCAAAAAAAGTACATATCCTTGCTAGAAAATGCGGTGAAAAGGTACATTACCGAATTTCTGATCGAGGACCTTGACAAAGGGAGCAAGGCAGTTAGTGGTGCAAGAAGCATTGCTGATAATGTCATCGTCATGAGTGTAAGCATCAGCATTGACACCAACCACATAAGTAGGGATGTCTCCTTTTCCAGGGGCAGTGATAAGAACCTTCTTAGCTCCTGCTGTAATGTGCCTCCCTGCGCCTTCTCTGTCCACAAACACTCCAGTTCCTTCAATCACCAAGTCTATCCCCAACTCCCTGCAATATCAATAGCAACCTTTATGAGACAAAGCTTATTGAAATAACCAATGACATGTTCATAGATCAATGAATGAGAGAATATCTTACTTCCAAGGAAGGTTAGCAGGGTTACGGTCAGAAACAACTTTGATAATCTTTCCATCAACTGAGATGCCATCAGTACCAACAGGCTTAACATCAGCATCAAAGATTCCAAGTGTGGAATCATACTTGAGAAGGTGAGAAGCTTGCTTTACACCTCCGGTGTCATTGATGGCAATGACATCAAGAGGTGAGTCCTTACGACCGTGCCAACATCTCAAGAAGTTCCTTCCAATTCTTCCAAATCCGTTTATGGCTACCTTCAGTTGTTTTGCTTCCACTACTAGAGCTTTCCTGGATCTTCCACTACTTCCAACCTTCAAATATACATATATAGATTCATAGATAGATGCAAAATTGTAAAACATGTCACTTAGTTTGTTTAAAAAAATTCATAGTATTAGTAATAATCAAATGTGATTTTCTTTTTGTATCCCACTACCCTACAATAAAGGATTCTCGATGTTCATGCAGTTGATATATCAATGGTCATTCGATCAAGATCAGACAATTTAGATTTAAACTCAATATATTTTAAATTATAAAATAAAAATATGCATTTGTTTGGACCCTCCTATCTTGATCGAACGGCCAAGGATGGACTAACTTCTTGAATGTTTGATCCCATGACCGGAGGTAACCCGATTTTTGGTGTTCAAGCATATGATCTTACATTAATGTGATATGATATGATGTAATAACAAGATGAATCAAAATATGAATCTAAAGGACTTTATTCTATATTATTATTCATGAATTCATTAAGTGAAAGTTTGAAAAGTCAGAGTAAAACTCTATATGAACTGACCCAACAGAGGAATCATTAGCATAGGATTCCAACTCGAGATCTTGAGAAGAGCACACTCTCAGGATCCAAGTCTTCACCGACAAGCAATCCCTACTCTAGGAGTTATTCTTACACATACTATGATCAAGTACTTCATTTTTACAATAACAGAACTATTAGCGATTCAATGGAGAAAAGGAACTTACTGCATTGGTTTGGAAGGCAATAACAGAATGAAAATCATCCAAAGATTTGCTAGAAAATGGAAGATATCCTGTTGAGTTGCGAAGACTAGAGAGTTCAGAGAAGCCTTTCCTATTAGCCTAAAACAAAGCAAAGAAGAAAAAAAAGCTACTATAAGTTACTATATCTCTAGCTTTACTACAAAATGGTACACTACTAGTTAACATGAATTTCTAAAGAATGAGTAAGTATAATGAACCTCTGTTACTTTATGATTTGTAGTATAAGTAGGAGTCTTAGTTAAATGTTGTTATTATTATGTAGTATGAAGTATAGTAAGGAAATAAGATTAGATGTGACTCATGAGGCCAATATTATTCATAGCAATATTCAATGCTGTTATTCATGCCATCATCATATATATATCTCACTCTCACTCAAATGATTGTTTGGCCAAAATCTTGATACATGTGAAATTCTAAAATTCTATATTTTCTCTTTTAAATATTATTTTTCAACATATTTGCAATTTACTATGATGTATCTATAGTATTATCTTATCAACGCTTAATATTATTTATTTTATATTTTAAAAAAGATAAAAATTAATATGTAGGGACAGTGCAAAGTAATGTGAAAACTAGTTTTACACTAATACTCAATAAAAATAAAAATAAAAATATATATTTATTTTTAAAAGGATGTTATAAAATGGGTGTTAGTTTAGATCATTCTTCTATATGGTAGATATGATAACTCAAATTATTTTATGTGCCTAGTTCTTAAAAGAAAAAGGAAACTACAAAGAAATGTACGTGACAGGAGATACTAATGGACAGAAAGAGCCATGTTGGCCACTCTTCATTTGGTTCCAAGTTGGGTTTCAAGTTTGCTCAGAGGCCACGAATCAATTTGGAGTTTTTGTTTTTTCTTAAGCTCATCAATAATCACACACACATATATCCTAACATACATCTTGTTGCTCTAGAAAATGGGAAACAATCGTTGGTCCTCCTAAAGTCTTAAAATTAAGGGTTACTCGCAAGATCGACTAGTTGATCTTAAGACATAAAGATATTATTTTGACCGACTTCGTCTTGAACTCGACTGACTTTTATATGAAGTAAGACTCAATAAACTAACATACAGATGACTCGTGACCGACAGAGAGTATTGAATTGTTTACGCGAAACAGAACATAACGTAAAGAGTTTGCTCAAAGGTAAATAAAAAACAAGTAAAGTATTCAAAATGAACAATTGAAAGATAAAATATTTGCATTGAAATAAAGGTGGTGATTCACGTACATAAAGCACTTCTCAACTCTTTGCTTCCTAACGCTTGAAATGGACAGAGTTTTGGCAAGTGATTATGTAGATGCATGCTCGTGTTTTCATGATATCAAAACCCCTGAAAAAGCTTGAGTGTGTGTGCTACAAGGATGACTGATGAAGAAAAACAAAGAATCCAAAAATAAGTCAGATGCGTCGACGCAAGTTCTCCTCCGATCGACGCACGTTTAAGGGCAACTCCCTGGATGTTACGTGTCGACCCTTGAGTCGACACATATGTAAATGAAGTCTGGGAGCTAAAATCAAAATGAGTGTGTCGACGCATCCCACTGGTGTCGCCGACGCATCCAACATTGAAGGTCCAACACGTTGGCTCTGGATGTTACGCGTCGACCCTCCTTCCTGGAGGGGTCGACGCATCCCCCTACTGTAGCATTTAATTAAAAAAAAATCCTCATTTTAATTCATTAATTCTAACTCATATAAATAGATTTCATTTGTCATTTGAGTTTTTTTGAACAAGTATAGAGTGAAAGATACACAAAAAGAGCACTTCATCTTCAACATTCTTTCTTCAAGTTCAACTTCTTCAATAATCAAAGTGGTTGATTTCAAGATCCAAGAATTGTTGATGACGTTTGAATTGAAGAATTGCTTCAGATTTGGGTTGTGTTTTGTGGGCTCTATCTTGAATAAAACCGTTAGAGTTTTGTCCTCTTAGATCTGTATCGGTGTAGGGGATTTTGGTACTAATCTTCGCTTTGCAAGATTCAGCCGAGTGAAGCATCAAGGAGCAGTGGGTTCGCTTAATTTTGTCACGGTAACCGGAGGATCTTGAAGGAAGAGTTAGGGTTCGATCTTGTTCGATTAATATCAGCTAAGAGAATGAAATTCTACAGCAAATTGGTAGAGATTTCAAGTATCGCTAATCGGAGGTGTACTCGAAGAGATCGAAGCTTGGTTTGGCTCGAACCAAGGATAGTGAAGAAGATAGGTTCATCATCATCAATTGTATTGTGTGAAAAGGGAATTATTTCTTCACTTGTTATAATTTGCAATTTTATGAAAAATTTCTCAACTCTAAATTTTAGAGTTAGGGGCAGACATACACCACGCGAGGACGAAAGGTGGAGCTGCCTTAATAAATTCTCGTGTTCTTTTTCGCATTTAATTTCATAACTTGATTGATCATACTCATTGGTTTCAAATTATCAAACTTACATAAACTAAATTGGTGTTTTGTCGAAGTTTGACTAAAACGTTCGTAACGTTCCATTTGATCGTTACGTAACAATTATCGACAACACAAATTAGTTAATGCAACAATTATAAACTTTGCTTACAAGGTGTTTGATAAATTGTCTCACTTATAAATTGCTTATTGTGATTAAGATTTGTTTCTTACTATTTGCATTGGAAGTATGTGATACTCAAGGTGATAGCTAAGACGATTAATAAAGTGTAATCGAAGTGCTTATTCAAAACAACTTTTCTCACTTTCTCTTAACGGTTTGCATATCTTATCTTTTCAACAGAGGATCGTTTAGACGATTAAAAATCCATGAGACTTTTGTGAAAATATTTTAAATGCGCAAATTTTTAAAACCCGTTATATTCAACCCCCCTTCTAGATCAAGCACATCGTCTAACAAGTGGTATCACGAGCGCCTGTTTATCTAGTGCTTTGCAATATTACTTTGTAGAAAATAGAGAACGATCCAAAAGGGGCTTATACAAGAGCTCCGGTTTTCACTAGTAAAAATTATAGCTATTGGAAAGATTGTATGCGTGTTCATCTTGCATCTGTTGATAGAAAGATATGAAAAGTTATTGAAAATGGTCCTATGGCAATAAACATGACCAACAAAGATAATCTTACCATACCTAAACCAGAAGCACTATGGGATGAAAATGATGAGAAAAATTATGCCTATGATTGGAAGGGTAGGAACATGCTTATACCTACATTAGGTGTCGATGAATACTTTCGAGTATCTCATTGCACCACGGCCAAAGCCATGTGGGATGCCCTACAAATTTCCCATTAAGGCACAAATGATGTGAAACTTGCTAGAATCAACACTTTGACTCAATAGTTTGATCTCTTTCACATGAAGCATGGTGAAACCATTGCCGATATTCAAAATAATTTTCCCACATTATTAATCGCTTACACACTCTTGGTCATGTTACTCCCAATACAGATGCTACTAACAAAGCTTTGATATGTCTTAATAGGGAATGGCAACCAAAAGACACCGCTATCAAAGAAGCAAATGACCTAGCCACTCTCGACATCACAACACTATTTGGAAAGCTCCAAGAACATGAACAAGAGCTCACAAATCTCAACAAGCACAAAAAGAAAGAAAGAAAGGAAAAGCAAAAAAGATACGGAAAGGAAGTCTATCTCATTGAAGGCTTCAAACTCAAAGTCTTCCACCAATAACTCATGTGTTAGTGAGTCTAGTGATGATGATGAGATAGTGAAGAATCTGGCAAGAGTGACTCTAGCAATGAAGAAGAAACGGTCAACTATTGTCTTATGGCCCATCAAGGAAAGAAGAAAAAGGTAAAACATTATAAATATGATTATAGTGATAAAATTTCTCATTTAGAACTACAAAAAACATTTGACACTCTACATCATGAGGATAGTGAGACTTTCAAGATACTAGCCTCAAATAAGAAAATATTTTCATACCTTGAGCATAAAGTTTCTGAATCCAAAAAGGAACTTGAAGCTCTTAAGGAATCTATGATTGAGAAGGTCAAATGTGATAACAAAGATGATAAGATGTCTTGGTATGATTGGCTCGGATGTGAAACTTGTCATATTTGGCAAAGAGAGGTTAAAACTCTTAAAGCTAAATTTGACAAGGCTTTAAAACCTAAAATTACATATGCTATTAATAGATCGAATTTCTGAATTAGTATGATCAATCCCTATAAAAAATACTCTTATGAAGTTAGAGATCAATCTAGCAAATGAAATTATTCCAACAAATTGACTTGCCTATATTGTTGCAAAAAGAGACATACCATTAAAAAATGTCTCTTTAGGAGATTTCTAGTTCCTCAAGGCATTTTCCAATGGTTGCCTAAATTTAACTTATGTACAACTCACACACAAGGACCCAATAAAAATTGGGTACCTACTTCCCTTGTTTAAATCCGCAGGTGGAATATCTTGAGACTACCGAGAGAAGATGGTTCCTCGATAGTGGGTGCTCAAGACATATGACAGGTGACATATCTCTATTCTTTGACTTTGTGGCTAAGAAGAAAGGATTTGTTACATATGGTAACAACAACAAGGGAGAAATACTCGGTAAAGGTAGGTAATACATCTTCTACTACTATCGTTGACGTCCTTTTAGTTGATGGTCTTAAACACAATCTCATTAGCATTAGTCAATTGTGCGACAAAGGATATAATGTCTCCTTTTCTAAAGATTGTTGCACTATTGAATATAGTGTAAATAAAGAGGATGTGTTCAAAGGCTTGAGGGTTAATAATGTATACATGCTATACTTGAATGAAATTTCCGTAAAAGGTGCCAAATGCCTAATCTCCTAAAATGAAAATTATTGACTTTGGCATAGACGTCTAGCGCACTTAAACTTTGATTTGTTAAATAAAGTTGTTTCAAAAGATTTAGTAGTCGGATTACCTATATCAAAATTTTCCAAAGATCATTTATGTGATGCGTGCCAAATGGGAAAGCAAACAAGAATCTCGTTTAAATCTAAAAATATTGTGTCCACAACGAGACCTCTTTTGAACTTCTTCATATGGACCTCTTTGGACCTTATAGGATTAAAAGCCTAGGCATAAATTATTACGGATTTGTCATTGTTGACGACTATTCTAGATTTTGTTGGACACTTTTCTTATCAAATAAGAGCGGCACCTTTCTGGCATTCAAAACATTTGCTAAGATCTTCCAAAACAAATTAAATGCAAACATTATTACTATTCGTAGCGATCACGGAGGAGAATTTGAAAATGATGTGTTCAACAAGTTTTGTGCCAAGCACGGAATTGATCATAATTTTTTCGCACCACGCACTCCTCAACAAAATGGAGTTGTGGAGCGTAAAAATCGTGTTTTAGAAGAACTAGGAAGAACTATGATCAATGAAAATCGTCTTCCTAAATATTTTTGGGCCGATGCCATTAACACGACTTGTTATGTTTTGAGTAGGGTCCTAATACGTCCTATTTTGAACAAAACTCCCTATGAACTTTTGAAAGGAAGAAATCCAAATATTTCTCATCTTTGTGTGTACGGATGTAAATGTTTTGTATTAAACAATGGAAAGGAAAATCTAGGTAAATTTGACTCAAAAGCTGATGAATGTACCTTTCTTGGATACTCTCATTCTAGTAAAGCTTATAGAGTATACAGTAAAAGGTTACATATTTTTGAAGAGCCTGTGCATGTTTCCTTTGATGAATCATATCCGAAAGAAGTCGGAAAGGGTAGTTTGTTTGATGATGCAGGTGTATCTTCGGAAAGCATACTAAAAGATCCCAAAAAGGACTCTCAATCTACTAATAACGAGAAGGAATTGGATCAAGTATTTGAGGAAAGAGGGGAGGATCATCCAAGTAATAAAGATGATCTTCCTTTGGAATGTAAAACCTCTAAGGATCATCCCATTGACAACATCCTTGGAGATATATCAAAGGTAGTTACCACTCGCTCTAAGATAAGTAACTTTTGTTATCATTTCGCCTTCATCTCAAAAATTGAGCCTAAAAATTCTAAATATGCATTACTCGATGAACACTGGTTTTTAACTATGCAAGAGGAACTTAATCAGTTTAAGAGAAATGAGGTTTATGACCTTGTCCCTCCTCCGCGAGATCATCGAGTCATTGGCACTAAATGGGTCTTTAGGAACAAACTTGACGAAAACGGAATAATAACTCGCAACAAGGCCCGCCTTGTTGCCTAAGGGTATAACCAAGAGGAAGGCATCGATTATGAAATAACTTATGCTACGATGGCCCGACTTGAGGCTATACGCCTTTTACTTGCATATGCATGCTCACAAAATTTTAAATTGTTCCAAATGGACGTAAAAAGTGTTTTCCTTAATGGATACATTAATGAGGAGGTCTATGTGTCTCAACCCCCCGGTTTTGAGAATTTTGAGAATCCTAACTATGTTTATTAACTTAAGCGTGCGTTATACAGTCTTAAAAAATCTCCTAGAGCTTGGTACGAACGTCTTAGCAAATTCTTATTAGATCAAGGATTCTCAAGAGGTAAGGTTGACACAACCTTTTTTATTAAACGTCGAGGAAAACACTTAATTCTTGTCCAAGTCTATGTAGATGATATCATTTTTGGTTCCACTAATATATCCTTGGTCAAGGAGTTTTCTAAGCTTATGTAGGGAGTGTTTGAAATGAGCATGATGGGGGAGTTGAACTACTTCCTTGGACTTCAAATAAAGCAATTAACCGAAGGAACTTTTGTGAGCTAAACAAAATATTGCCTTGATTTGCTTAAACGCTTTGATATGGCTAACTCAAAGGCAGTTGACACACCTATGCCTACTGCGGTAAATTTATACTCGCGGTGAAAATGGTAAGTCCATTGACACAAAGCGGTATAGAGTTATGATTGGTTCCCTTCTTTATTTGACTGCCTCTCGTTCAGATATCATGTTTAGTGTTTGCATGTGTGCCCGGTATCAATCATATCCCAAGGAATCGCATTTAAAAGTTGTTAAGCGAATACTTAGGTATCTTTGTGGTACACCTAAGTATGGTCTTTGGTTTTCCAAGGGAAGTGATTGTTTCTTGGTTAGATACTCCGACTCTGATTTTGCCGGTTGCAAATCGGACAGGAAGAGCACGAGTGGTACTTGTCACTTCTTTTCTAACTCTTTGGTAAGTTGGCATAGCAAAAAGCAAGTTTTTGTTGCCTTGTCAACCGCCGAAGCGGAATATGTCGCGGCCGGTAATTACATGTAGCATATACATATCACCGCCCATAATAAATAGCATATAGCATATCATCCCATCAATGTTATTCACAATATTCCATCAAATAAGATTCACACATACTATACTCAAGTAATCTAGCATACATTGAAATAGTATTCAAACCAATCCAAAACGTATTTAATTTCAAGCGGATTAATTAATCACATATATGAAAATACTACCATAAATATAATCAAATGAGATTTCATGTCAAAAGATCCTAAAAATAACATTTTTCATTTCAGGTCACGCTAAGCCCGACCTATCGCGCTAAGCGTCCTTTCATGAACAGACAAACTCAATCTTACAGAACATTTCGCGCTAAGCCCAATCCTGATGGCGCTAAGCGCGGTCTGCGAAACAACACTCTTTTGCTACAAACCAGCTTCTTTCTCCCACAAAATTACCACACAAAACCCATCACAAACAGCCAAATAACATTATTAAAGGGTATCTTAACATGTTACTAGTCATGGGTCATCATTCTAAGTTGAAAAACACAATTCTTCTTCAAAACCCTAACATTCAAAGATTCTAGAAATTGAAATTAAACAACCTAGCATGTTACTAATCACTACCCAACAACATACAAGTAAATAATAACATGGATTCTCCCCCTTACCTCTTGAAGATTACTCTTCTAGGGTTTCCTCTTCACTTCTCTTCTTTCTCCTCTTCTCTTCTTTCCTCTTTCTCTTCTTTCACCAAATGACAATTCTAATTATGATTTCCTTCGAACCCTTTACTAACTAGGATTTTCTTATTGGGCTTAATACTTAACACATCTTCATTACTTCTATTCATAAACTTAGGCCCAATACCAAATAACTACAATTCTACTCATAAAACTCAATTATTTAAATAGCACACATATTCAAATAATTCATTTTTCATTTAAATCACTCAATTACATTAATTATCACATAATATAATATATGATAATAATTAATAATTAGCTATTAAAAAATCGGGATGTTACAAGGGTACTAGTTAGATTATAATATTTTCCATGTTAGGGTTCTCGTAGATGAAGGTGAATCTAGTATAGAATAGATGCATCATGTGTATGATTTTGTATATGCATGTTGAAAATTGTATGTCCATGCATTAATTACTTGCATTTGCTATTTTGGTATGATATAATTCTCTAAGCATGTTAGTCTATGTTATGGTTGGATTTATAGTAGATTCATGTGTTGAATATGGTGTTAAAAAACTTATTTTTGAGGAAAGTTGTAGAATTTCTCGCTTGGCGATAAATGGATCGCTTAGCGAGTTGCGATTGGTGATACAAAAATTATCGACACTTGAAATAGCGTATCTTGAGTTTCATAACTCGAAATTAGATGGGGTTAAATGCATTAGAAAATTAGCTAAATGAACTACCTTAGGATGATTGAATATCATGTTTGTATGACTATTTGTGATATATTATGCTCATGGAAACTTGTTGGTGTAGTATGAGAGTAATATGCAATTTGTGATATGTGTATGGTTTCATGTTGGGAATGGTTGGACATTCTGGATTGAAGTGAGTTTTGTCTGGTTTACTCACTTAGTGACGTCAGGCTCGCTAAGCGAGCTACCTCGCTTTCAGTTGGCTAAGCGAAGACTGGTGAATATGGAAAACTTTACATTCTGACTTGTCTCGCTTTGAACTGACTGAGTGAGACCAATAATTCAAAAAATTAGTGGCATTGACCATAGTGTATCTCGAGTTTCAATTCTGTTTGAGACGCGATCACTTGTGTTAGAAAACTAATGCGAAAAAATTTTAATTTTTTAAGCTTATGTATTTCCTTAACACCTCAAAACAATAAATGTTAATGAGCAAAGGTGAGGGAATCTTAGGATGTCCTTGATTAGTGTGGTAACGTTGGTCATAATGACACACCCTCGTTGTTATGTGTAAGAAGTGTTACATAGTGAAGAATATATTATGAGATATAGTGACTATTGAGATTGAATTCACCTCGGTACGTATACCTTTGTTAATTTGAAACATATGAGAGCAAGTCGCATAGTAGGATTAGAGCGGTACAATCAATTTTTGAGAGTCGTTAGTAAATCTCAAAGGCAGATGCGACCATATTGAACTGTGAGGGTAGTAAGACCCAAAAGCGGAAGCGAACAGTCAATTCATGAGAGTCGTTAGTAAATCCTAAAAGCGGAGGCGGCCATATTAAACTGTGAGGCTAGTAAGATCCAAAAGAGGAAGCGACCAAATGATTCTTAAGGCGATAGTGAAACCCAAAAGTGGATGCGATGGAAACCGTTTAGTCTATAACATATTTGAGGGCTTCTTGTCCCAAAGGTGAGATAACACCAATGGGCGATGGATTGGTTGATTCACGGTTCGAACCAACCTTGCCCAATCCATGACTCCTTAGTTTCACTCGTCAAAATTATACACTATGTTAGATTCCATTTCAAGGAAGTCAGAGTGCTTCAGAATCTAATTGTATGTATAATTAATAAGAGCGGTCCTATAGAGTCAAATAGAACCATAAGATAGGAAAATTCGTTGAAATTTATTAATCTCATCTCATATTGTTAATCAACTTTTAAGTACATTGTAGAAGTTGAAATTTTCGCTAAAAGATTTGGATTAGAAGGTTTGGTGACTAGGTGGCAAGAAGACCGTCCCAGATTCTTGTTCTGCTGTATTTATTCTTCTACGGTTTTGTATTAGACACTTCCTTTGTATGCATAACTTAGTTGTAATATTGTAGTGTATACAATTTAAAATGTCATTTATCAACTTTTATATGTTTTCAATACCAAAATTTTAATATCTCACTAATATGATTCAAATTGTGTAGTTGTCAATATTCTTTTCCCATGTTAAAGTAAGGTCTTCGTGTGTTTAAACTTTAAATTATTGTGAGTTTTGATCATCACTTCTACACAATGGAGTCAAGTTCACATTTATTTGTGCATAAAAAATAAGTAAAGAAATCCATAATTGGCTGGGAAATACCGTAAGTAAAGACATTTCATGAGTGGGTCGATAACTTCACACAACACGGCCAATAGGTGAAGGAAAACAAATGAAAGAAAAAAAAAGCATTACTTGACAGTTAGCAATAGTATGAAACATCTTGTTAATGAAAAATGCATTGATTTTTAAACATTTGTCTTTGATTAATTAGCAAAAGAAAATTGACATCTAACTTCATCTTTCCTTTCCCCTCTCGTATGTCTATCTAATATTCAATACTTGTATAGTTGTATCATTGTAAAAGGACCGACATTCAAAAAAACTCGAGTGATACAAATCTATCAATAAAATGGTGAATTTCTTAACCCACCCCATAAAGGTGGGGTACACCCCATGAAAGTCCAAAAATACCCTTCTGAAAATCGGAAGTTTATTTCCGGTTCGCATCCTATTTTGTTCAAATCGTTCAAAATGTGGTATGACCTCTGAAATTGTAAAAAACTGTACCGAAGATTAACTTCCGGTATGGTATCGGAGGTATAACTCCGGTCATAGAAGCAGAAACATTGAATTGTATGCCACCTGAATATTTTGTATGAAACCAGAAGTTTATTTCTGGTTTTGTCACGAAGCTGATTGTTATAAGCAGCAACCATGGTGATGACCACCATAACACACTTTCTCCTTCAAACCTCTCCAAAACCCTCTCCATTGTCAATCCATTACCCACTCCAAATCCACATTTTTTGGGTTCATCATATCAGAAAAAGCTCAACAAAAGAGAATTTCAGGTAAACATCATCCCTTTTATCCCTCATTGACCGCATTAATCTGTTACATTTTGCTGAAAATAAAGTTACGTACAAATCGGAACGAATTCGACGTACACAACCAACAAGTACAGACTACCGTTTTTGGAAATTATTGGTGTTACATCGACCAAAAAGATGTACTCAGTTGATTTCGCATTTCTCGAGTGTGAAAAAGAAGACAACTTTCAATGGGCTTTAGAGGTGTGTAGGTTCATGTTGAAGGACCAAGAGGATAAGCCAAAGGTTATTATTACCGACCGTGATACAATATTAATGAATGTCGTTGCAACCGTATTTCCGACTTCGTCCGCATTACTTTGTAGGTACCATATTACAAAAAATGTGAGAAGTCGGATTAAACCTATTGTGGGGTTGAAACAAGTAGCTGGTGAAGATGGAAAGTTGGTAAAGTCTGATGTTATTGTGGATAAAATAATGGCTGCATGAAATGCTATTGTTAATGCATCTACAAAAGAGATGTATACTGATGTTGTTTTACAATTCTGAGTTCTGTGAAAAATATATGAATCTGTTGAAATATGTAGAGAGCACAATACTTGATCAGGTGAAGGAGAAATTTGTTTGTGCATGGACTGATCAGGTTATGCACCTCGGACATACAACATCAAACCGAGTTGAATCTGCGCATGCTTGTCTCAAGAATTGGTTGGCAAATAGAAAGAGCGATTTGATTACAGGTTGGGAAGTTGTGAACCATATGATCTTGAACTAGCATAATGAGATACAAACGACATTTGGTCGTAGTATCACGGTGTTGGAACACAGGTTCAAGGAGAATATGCTATATTCTCAATTGGTCGGTAACATCTCTCGGACGACGCTTAATTATATTTTTCATGAGGCCACAAGAGCCTCAACTGTGGGATGACACCTCAAAGTGTGGGTGCACTATTGTGAAAACATATGGTCTCCCATGTGCTTGTGTCATAGCCAAAAAGATGAGTGGTAATATTCTTATACGTATGGACGAGGTCTCTAGTCATTGGAAGAGACTTAGTTTTGAGGATGACAGAAAAATAAAAAGTGATAAATCAAATATCTCCATCCTTATCAAATGGAAAGCAATACAAGCGAGATTTTTGAGAGTGGATGACACCACCAAACTCCACATCAAAGAAAAGTTGAAAAAAATTATTTTTCCGGAGACCACGAATTTGAAACCTCCCTCCCAACCGGTAAAAACAAAAGGTGCACCGAAAAAATTGAAACCTACACCGGACAATAATTCTACTATAAGGAATCCTTCATATAATGAACATGTTGACAAGGTATTTCCCGACTCACCTACACTGAAATCTCAGAAATATGCTTCCAAAGGTGCCCATATTAGCAAACCACCGCCTACACCGCCTCCATCAAAAATATCGTTCATCGATCACATGTCGATTTTCATGCACAAATATGTTGAAAGGATCGTCAATGTGCCCGTTGACAGTAATTGTGGCTTTTGAATTGTTTCTTGTTTGCTAGGTAGCCGTGAAGAGTATTACAACACTGTCTGAGATACTCTGATCACAGAGTTAACAAAACACAGGGAGTTGTACACACGTGTGTTCGGGAGTAAGAAGATGGTTGAGGAAATACATCATGCACGAGTACCTGTTAAGGTTGGATGTACACCGAAGGACAAATGGATGTGGTTCCTTAAAATGAAGGGAAGATCGAGTACCGTTCGCCATCAATCGACAATGAAGGGAATCTGCAGTTCATGAACAGTGAACTGAAGAACGGTGACGATTTACAGGCTATATGGTCGACCTATCAAAATTTTCAGGAGAAAGTTCCAATCAAGCTAGATGTGACTTTATCAAGAATCGTCGATGACATTATGAGGATGCTGCAACGTCCACCAGAATATTGATTTGTAATGTTCAATTTATGCTTAACTTTCGGTTTGTATTTGCTAAATTTATTTATCTCTTTGTTAGAAAATGAAATGAATTTTTTTGAATTTCTATTATAAATAAAATCGGAAATATAATTACGGTACATAACCAAAACTTAATTTCCGATTTAGTGTAAATTTTATCATACTATAATGCGCCCCGAAATTATATTTCCAGTTTTCAAATACAATTTAAAAATTTAAGGTCATGGAGTGGGTTAAAAAATTCACACACAATTTTCCATAGGAACATGGAAAATATGTTCCATGAAGGTATAGACGTATCTCAATATTACAACAACAACAAAAAAATGTTTAAACTTTTTTCTTTTAATTAGTTTAGTATGAATAAAAAATTCAAAGTTGAGATCCTCTACGGTTGATCATGATGTAGGTCCTTTGTTTTGACCCAATAAAGTTATCTATTTCATACTCATGTGACAAGGAACGCTGCCAATTTTATATTATGTGACGTTACTAATTTTATATATATGGATGGATCAAACAAGAGAGACAATAGGAAATTAAAGAAAAACGAAACAAAAAACGCAATAGGAGAATAAAAAAGTAAAGAAAAAGAGGCAAAAGGAAAATAAAATAACATAAAAACAAAAGACGCAATTGTTCACCAAACTATACTAGTGTGAAAAGCCATGATCTGCATCATTTAAAAATTTTGTATTTCTCTTAGTTTGTTTGACTACAATAATTAGAATGGTCAAATCGCCACCCTGCAAAGCACACCACAAATTTCCCAACTTTGTGGCATTTAAGACAATTACAAGATGAATTTTTTAACACAATTCTAAAGACTTAAGAATTTTCATTGTGTAGACAGTTTCATGCTTGGGAAGAACGAAAAAGGGGAGAGTTTTTTTGGGAAGAATAATATATGAGGTGTAATTTGGAGGATTTGACTAAACATTTGTTATAAGAAAGCTACAGATCTTATCTTTTAAGCACTGTTCTTACGGTTAATCAGAGCTGCTTAATTTGCCATCTGTGTTTTAGATAATGTTATGGTATTCCTATGAGTCTCAACCTCAATGCTTCTGAGCCAAGAATCCAATAACCCAATAACTAAGTCCACAACAGAACCAACATAACAGTCTATTAGACAGGGATTTTCCCAGTAAGATTTAATAATAAAAGATATTGCATTATAACTCAATTTAAGATGACACAAATCTCTCCCGACTTAAACCAGTTTTCGGGATTCAAATCCAAACCTAGAAATGCAGTAGTGTTACAAATTTTGGAGAGGATTTGGAATCGGATTCCCTGCCTGCAAGGCGGGAATGGAATGTGTCTTTCACGCAACCTTGTCCATACTATGAATCATGTCAGACATCTTTAAAATATAAATAATAACAGAAAAACCCAAATTAAAACATCGTGGAATCGCACCGCCAACCCACTGCACTTCGCCGACCTACACGTCCTAGAAAAATTGCCAGAGTATTGTTTGATTGTGGGACAAAAAGCATGATAGATGCATAAGGAAACAAAATTGCTCCGATAAATGCATAATTAACTATTTCTACAAAAGGGAAAATTCAAAAGGAACATGCATCACTGGCAAATTCAAATGGCAGTGTCGGCGACATCGAAACTGGTGTCACCGTAGGTGGCATGGTGCGGCACCGGCAGAGACATGAAAGTAGTAGAGATTCCAGATATTTTTTATATTTCGGGTCTATCTGTATAAAGTTTCTTTTCTAGAAAACACTAAAGGCAGACACATGGCTTATTTTGGAGTACAAGATTCATCGGTGGGAGAAGGTTGTTCAAAAGGCAGGGAATCCAGATCTGGATAATTTATCCCTCATTTCAGCCCCGCACAGCTCAACTATGCGCGGAGGATTTCCGGCGAGAACCAAAAAAGATATCAAATCATAGTCATACAAACAGTTCAAAGAAAAATGCATCCAAGTTTCAGACACACCAATAGTACCAAACACAGCCTCAGCACACAAAACCATCAAAAACTAAAACTCTTAACTGTTAGCATCAAACACTTCCTAAACACTCAAACCATCAAAAACCAAAACTCTTAACAGTTAGTATCCAACACATAACCGAAATATAAATGACATTAATGCCTAATAACATTTACATCGAATGGGATCATCCAGCTAACAAGAATGTCACAATACATCTTAGTATATGTATGACTGTATAAAAACAATCAAATACCCGTCATTCTTCATCCGAACCCAACGTATCTTAATTCTAAACCCAATGAAAAGTTAACCTTATAACAACAAAGAACCAAAATACTAACACAATTTAAAAATTAAATAAAAACCAAAGCTCCACCTTGGTATCGAAACTTACCAGAGCAAATTTTCAGTTTTTTCACACCCTAAGAATCTGAAGCTTACTAGAGAAAGCAATAGCAACCCAATCCGGCTGCGAAGAAGACCACTGAAGCTGTTCAATTTCCGCACCAGCAGTATAAGCCAAAATCGGATCAAGGCCACCTTCCACCGGTTGCCCCATGGAAGAAAGATCCCAAATCAACGCCTGAGAATCATCCCCAGCAGTACAAATATGGCAAGAACTATGCGGCGCCCACGCAATGGCATTGACACTAGCCTGATGTCTCTGCAACTCCACAACAGGCAGCGTGGGAAAACGAATATCAAGCACAACAACCTTAGCTGTATCCATAATAATGGTCGCCATATAACGAGGATCCTGTTTATTCCAACCAAGTCTAACCAACGGCGTATCTGGTTCAGAACTCTCGTAAATTATGGTGGAATGTTCCTTGTCCCGTAAATCAAAAACCCTAACAGACCCATCAGCAGAAACCGAAGCAAAA
This sequence comes from Vicia sativa, assembly GCA_021764765.1. Classification (NCBI taxonomy): domain Eukaryota; kingdom Viridiplantae; phylum Streptophyta; class Magnoliopsida; order Fabales; family Fabaceae; genus Vicia; species Vicia sativa. The sequence continues at coordinate 156,801,087 of CM038795.1, read as the reverse complement.
ACACCAACACCACCCCAAGCTATATCGTACACCTCTTTATCATGCGCAATCAGCTGCGTGTCAACGGTTTCCTTCTCGATATCCCAAATCGTGCACGTAGTGTCGATACTCGACGTCCCGATTCGTCTCGGCTCGGCTTCGTTCCAGTCGAATGAGGTTATAGGACCGCAATACTCACTGTTTTTGTTACCGTTAAGGAGGCTTTTGAGTTCCACGCGAGACTGGGACTCATCGGAATCGGAGATTCGCCATATACGGAGAAAGTCGCTGGAGGTGGCTAGGAGGTCGGGGCGGTGGCAGTCTTTGTCAGGGATGAAGATTGCTTTGGTGGGAGGGTATGGGTGTTCGAAGGAGAGATTTGGATCGGACTTGATTTCGCCGTTGGTGTCGTCGAGTTGGACGATTTCGACGCGGTTAGGGTATTGTTCGAGGAGAGAAGCGATGGCGAGTCGGTATTTTTTGTCGCGGCGGACGCTCCAGTTCATGGCGTAGATGTGCCATGGGGCTTCGTAGGTGTAGATTTCGGAGCGTTTTTGTTGCTCGTCGGAGGGGTCTAGGGTTGGGTCTGTGGATGCCCCCATTGGAGTGAGGGGGGAGATGGAGGATGAAGAATCCAAGTAAGAGTGGCTAGTGGAGAGAGAGAGAGGGGGGGTTTTTTGGGACCCTCACTTTGTTAATGATGTACTACTTTTACTCTTTAATATAAGAAAACTTTACTTTCTAATTTTATGGAAGATTTAATATATATTGAATCTTCAATAAACTTAAAAAATAAACTTTCTTATATTAGAGGGAGGGAGTAGTAGGTTACATTTTCATTACAAAATAGTAAAATGTTACTTGATGGTGTGCATATGGAATTAAATTAGATTGATGTTTAAATAACATAATCCTTATGTTTGGTAAGTGAACTTAATGGTATTTTATTAACGATTTTAGAATCGAATCATATTATAATTAATCAAAAATAAATCAAAACTAAACTATTATTTTTTTTATAAGAGGAAGTGTGTCTTTTTCTCAATTACAAAGCATAAATCATTTATGGCTATTTTCTTATTTTGAGAAAAATACTTATAGGTCTTTGTCTTTGTGTCTTTGTTGAATAAAAGGCGTGTTTTTGCTCAAGATCAGAATGCCTTGCATTCATTCATTATTCTAGAAGCATTCCACAATTTGTAAATTGTATTGTTATAGAGAGAGAAAACTGGGAAGTTTGAAGATTAAGTCAAACACATTTTTTGGTTCTTTAATGTTAGTTGGTATTTTGATTTTTCTTGGTGTTGTTTATTTTGATGATTCATTTTATGTATTTTGGTTTTTGTTGGTGTTGTTTGCTTTGATGATTCATTTTACGTACGTACGCAAGTATATAAGTGTTACATGTAAAAGAATTAGTTCATATTACTTTTGATAAATCTAAAGAGGTTAAAGGTTTTTTTGGTAGATGGAAAATGATCATTTCTTGATTACAACAGACTTCGCCAATGTTATCGAATTTATCGAGCCATCTGTGTTTCTCGGAGAATGCTCTTTCTAAAATGTAGTTGCGGGTTATGCCGAATTCGCTTAGAGACGCGATCAAATCGACTGAGTTGTGTTTGGAGGAAAAGTGTGAAGGTAAGCTTCAGATGCAGAGTGACCTGGATGTGTTGATTGGGAGTGATTTTGAATTTACGATACTGTGGACGTTTGATTGAAACGGGTACGCTCAGCGAGGCTACTTTTCCGTTGATTGTGTCGTCGTCTATGCCAAATTATGTAGAAAAATAACATAATTGATATATACTTATTGTTTGGTTATTTAACAAATGGTTTGTTTTGAGAAAAAAAATATTTTTTAATAGTTTGGTGTTGTTTAGAATTATGAATAGTTATACAAGACCAATAATTTTGGTTCGATTCGATTATGAACAAATTAAAATGGTTTAGTTTGGTTCGTATGACCTTTTATTATGGTTTTGTTCAGTTTGGTTTTATGATTGAACTATACCATGACCAACCCTAGTTAAGATACACATAAGACTCATTTCAAGTTTATATGAGCACTTCGATTCTAGGAATTAATGGTTGTGTTGTTTGAACTCAAGAATGCAGGTGTCATTAATTAAAGGTAAGTGAATACCATTTTTCTGTTTTTTAACACGCCACATAAGTTTCACAACACAACACATTAATTCAAGTTTTTTAATGTCTTCAATATCATTAATTTCTTCAATCTATTGAATGTCGCACTTGTTACACCTTTGTTAAGTAGGTTAACTATTTGATATTCACTTTTGCAATGTCCCAACTTCAATCTTCATTCACTTACTTGCTCTCTTAAGTAATGAAACCTCATATCTATAGGCCTATTTCTCTCATGAATAATGTAATTTTTAGCAAGGTTTATTACAGACATTGTCAATCTTCATTGTCACCTTATCGCTCTTCTCATTGCACATATTTTATATCAAATTGTTCAACCACACAACTTGACAAGAATATAAAGATGTTGCAATGTACTCGGTTTTAAATGATGATAATACTACAATTAGATCTTTCTTTGAGCACGAAGCAATTGATGTTTCTCCATACAAAAAGATGTACCATGTAGTTTATTTCCTATCATCCTTCTCACCACACCGATTAGAGTCAAACTATCCAAATAATTTGTAGCTTTTCCCCTTGTCAAGTATTTGAAACAAGATGCCACAGTCCATTGATCCTTTGATGTGCCCAAGGATCCTTTTGGTTGTAGATAAGTGAGACACTTTTAGTTTCTCCATAAACCACTCACCATTTTGACATTGTATCCTAAATCTGATTTTGTTTCGCCTAAGTATCTTAATGATCCAATGAGCCTTCTATATTGTGTTGGACCAACCCTTTTCCCATCCTCTTCGTTTGATAGTCGTAGCCTTGGTTCTGCATATGTTATGGAAGAATTGCAATGTTCTGTCTCAAACTTCTTTAGAATTTCATGATCATACCTACTTTGATACAAAAGCAACCCTTTGCTTGTCTTTTGAAGTTCAATGCCAAAGAAATATATGATGTGCCTAAGATCTATTATCTCAAACTCCTTCGTTAAATCACTCATAAACCTTTCAATGCACTTTTCCTTATTTCTTGTGATAAACATGTCATCAACATACAGACAAATGATGATCACTCATTTGTTTGCATACTTCTTAACACACACTCCATGTTCAGATACACACTTGTTTAAGCCTAACTCCTTTAGAAAGCCATCACCCCCTTGTTTCAAGCCCTAGTTTCCTACTAGAGGCCATATAAAGATTTCCTCAATTTTTGGAATTTTGACTCTTGATCCTTGACCATAAAACTAGGAACTTATGCTACATAAACTTCTTCTAATGGACCATTCAAGAATGTTGACTTGAAATTTATTTGATAGATGGACCGTTTTCAATTGCAACAACCACTCTAATGGTCTTAATCTTTGCTACAGGTGAAAATAATTCTTCAAAGTCTATGTCTTCTCTTTGCAAAAATCTATTTGCCACTAATCTATCCTTATGCTTGATCACTTCACCCAGTACTACAAATAACACGTTTCACCTCAAATGTGAAATATATTTAACCTCGACTACAAAAACAAGGTAATGAAAGAAGTCATGAAAAGTATCAAATTTACCCATTGGTTTTTAAAACAACGAGGGGAAAATGTTTATGAACATGGGTTTGAACCTCAAGTTCTGAACTTTTAATATTTTCAAAACTAGCGCATCAAACCTCTCAGTTTATCAACAACACCGAGGGGTAAGATTGATATTTTTTAACCCGTTATGAACTACATAATATTAATAAATTAATTGCTTACCCATAATAATACATTGTTTACACACAATATGTCTGTAAATATATAAAATAAATTTTGAATCTGATTCATCATCATCACTGCTGGTGAAGAGTAGATGTTGGATCCTCATTTCATTGAAATGTCGAAAAAGAGAAAATATTGTGTGTAATATATTTCATATCCCTTTTGCATTTATTTGTTTATGACGTAAAATAAAACAAACAAAAAAGACATTAAATAAATAAGTATATGATTATTAAAGAGAACCGTAAAAAATGATTATTTATCCATGTGACATGTATTCAATAAAATTATGATACATGTATTCCAATAATAAAGTACTTAAAATATTTTAATTTAATTTTTTGAATACATACTTTATTTATTTATATTTTAACCCCAAATACATTTAATACTTTTTTTAATTTTTTCAAGAGCAATGTTTCCTCTTTCTTTATTTTTTATTTTTGTTATTTTTCTCCTTTATTCATTTCACTCTAAATTTAAAAGAAAAACTTTTAACTCTAGCAAAACCATAGTTCGGTAAACTCCTCTATCCACTAAACCATCTCTCATCCTCCATTGAATCTCATATCAATAATTCACAATTTTTTTTAATTAATGTTTTGCATTTGTTCATCGTCCCTTTACTATTTATAACTTTGGCTTTTCTCTTTACAATCTCACTCTCTGCCTTCTCTTTGCTATCTTATTAAAGTTTCTTTGAAATTCGCAGGTAATTAAGATCTTATTAAGTATTTTTTTTTTTAAATATAATTTATTGTGTTTTGTGTTTTTTATTATGTGATGTCACATAATATTCAATTGTTCGTAAAAGAAATCTCCTTAATATTTAGAAATAGTGGAAGATGATAAGGTAATATTATATAATTTTATTTCCATTATTGCTTTTAGATTTTTTTAGAAAAAAGTTAAATTAAGTCTCCATGTCACATTTTGAAAAATCTTTGGATAAGTCAATTTCACTCTTACAGTATGACAATTTCACTTCCGCAACATTCGATTTTATTATCAGGGATGTATTTGTCTAATTCTAGTGCACTTTAAATTTTAGGATAAAAGCTTTTATGGCCACGAACAACAACGACTTGATCTGAGAATAAATTATGATTGGATTCTTGTTTAAATATGTTAAGTTTGATTTATTTTTATATTTAAATTTTGCATCATGCCTATAGTTTTAATTTTCATTAATTATATTTACTTTTTACTTTTTGTGTTTTGCGATTCTTTCAAATTCAGATTGTTTTCATATTTGTTGATACAATATTCTTATTCAAACTCGATTCCATATCTTTTTATCGACAATGTATTTTATTGACCTTTAACAAATGTCCTTTGATAAAAAACAAAATGTCCTTGATTTATAATTTCAATTTCAATTTCATTGTCATATTTAGTCTATTGGTATTATGAATTTGTATCTATTAATTTTCTGTAACTTATTTTCTTCTATTTTTAATAGTTTTTTTTGTCTTTTATTTTCTTTTATTTTATTTTGTTTCTTTTGTTAATTTTTAATTTTTGTTGATCTTATTCCTTATAATCAATTTGTCGTTGAAATTCCGTACATTCTAGATTACTTACACTAGAATTATTATACACAAATTAAAATAATATTTGATACAATCATTGTTTAAATCTCTAACTTAATTAAGTTTCCAAATTTTGTTGTATTTTCTTGAAGAATTAGTATGTACAAATTCCCTCTTAAATATCACAATAAATTGAAACTTTGAGTTAGCCAGGTTTTATTTTAAAAATAAACAATTTTATATTATTAAGTGATTTAATTTAATTGTAGTAATTTTATATATGTTAATTTAATAAAAAATAAAAAATAATTAATCATAATTATTAAATTTTAAATCATTTAAATTAATTGACTAGATTGAATTTTTGTTTCTATAACATCTTTTATTGCATCATATATAATTTATACTGAAACTTAATTTAAATTATATTTTAAGAAAAAAATATTTATTGCCTTCAAAGAACAACACATTAATAATTTAAAATATTTTTTTATAATTTTCTAAACATAAAATAATTTAAACCAACAAAATCATTGGAGATTATGTGGGCCTTCGAAGTCATTGGAGAGCACATTCTTTAGTGATTTTTACTATTCTAATCTAAATTACTCGTATTGAATTAATTTAACATGAGTAGTTAAATTTTCATAGATTAAATTTCATTTGATGATAAATCTATTTTTAGTTGGTTGGGACATGTGATCGGATGATGTTAACGTAATTGCTTTGTATCTATATTATTATTTAATTATTGATTGTACGCATTGCCTTTTGTTGTTTCGACATTCAGATCGATCTTGATAATTGTGACTATTAATCTTAGGGCTATTTATCAGACATACCTTAACTGTTGAATTATCTAATTGTCTAGGGATAGTACAATTAAAAATTGTGTCTTAAAGATTAATGAACTCTTGCCTACTCAGACATGATAATTTGCTAGAGGGGTCAGAGAGTTGACGTTTAGGATAGTGAGCTGCACGTTAAGGAATTGAGTGTAATGGCAGTGTTAATCTGTTGTGTAATATTGTATTAATTGCATGTCTGTTAATATGCATTTCGTCAATCAAATAGAAATAGGCGATTTTGATTATAAAACATGACTTTTTTCATTATCGTTTTAAAAATATTTTCTTGCATTTTTTACCAAAACAACTTGAAAATTCCTCCAATTTACTCTTTTTATTTACATCATACACATGTTTAAAGTTTGCAATACATGTAGAGACAATTTTTTCAGTGAATTTCTTAATCCACTCCATAGGGGTGGGACGCAGCCCGTGAAAGCCCCAAAATGCTCTTCCCAAAATCGGAAGTTTATTTCCGGTTAGCACCCCATTTTGTTCAAACCAGACAAAATATGGTGGCACCCATGAATCAGTAAAAAACAGTACCAGAGATTAACTTTAGGTATGGTATCGAAAATATAACTCCGACCACAGAAGCGAGAACATTGAATTACATGCCACCTAGATATTTTGTATGTTACCAGAAGTTTATTTCCAATTTTGTCACAAATGCTAATTGTTATAAGCAGCAACCATGGTGATCACCACCATTCTTCACTTTCTCCTTCAACCCTCTCCATTGTCAATCCGTTTTCCACTCTAAATTCATACTTTTTTGGTTCATCATATCAGAAAAAGCTCAACAAAAGAAGAATTTCAGGTAAACATCATCCCTTTTATCCCTTATTCTCTGCATTAATCCTTAACTTGCTCCTACGCCAAATTCCATTGATCGTATCATTTGTGTTGGGTGGATTTCAAATCCACGATATTTTGTTCAAGTCTACTTGAAACCGGGATGCCAGATACCACCGACATCACTAGAGTGGGCCCTTCATTTCACATAATCATCGGAGACATGGCCGAATAATTTCATGGAAAGGATGCAAGAATACAACAAGTTTAGGGAAATAGATATAGAAATAAATAGGGAAAAGTTGAAAGGGGTGGCACCGGTGGATTTATCTGACGACACTTTTTTCGGCTCTTTCAAGTAGTATAGGTAGCATTATAATGTTACCTTCATTTTAACAATGTATTATGATGTGGAAATATATTCATTTTTGTGATTTGACCATTTGAAAAAAAATTGAATGTATGAGATTTTGTTTTAGAGTTGTTGTTTCTGTTCTGTTCTGGTTTTTCAGTCCTAGGCCATTTACTGGAAGTTTACTTCCGGCTTTGGTCTTAAGTAGGAAATCGAAATTTAACTTCCAGTATTTTCACTGACACAAAGATAGGATTTCTATGGTCCAAGTTTACATCCTTCTACTATAAAAACACCTATCCTCTTATATTTTTCCATACAACAACACAAAAATCAGAAATGGGCATGAAATTGAACATCGAATGGGTTGCTGGAGCTGTCCATTTTCCCGGCGACGAACCGTCTCACAAATTCAAGATCACGGTGTACACCCCAATTGAAGAGGTACGTGAAACTTTGCAGGAACTTGTTCCTTACGACGATGGTCGAAAGGTAGAGAAGATCGAGTACCGCTCGCCATCAATCGACAATGAAGGAAATCTGTAGTTCATGAACCGTGAACTGAAGAACGACGACGATTTACAAGCTATGTGGTCGACTTATCGGAGTTTTTAGGAGAAAGTTCTACTCGAGCTGGGTGCGACTTTATCAAGAACCGTCGATGACATTATGAAGATGTTGCAACGTCCACCAGGATATTGATTTGTAATGTTCAATTTATGTTTAACTTTCGGTTTGTATTTCCTAAGTCTATGTATCTCTTTGTTAAAAAAATGAAATAAATTTTATTGAATTTCTGTTATGAACGAAACCGAAAATATAGTCACGTTTATGGTCCGGAAGTTAATTTTATTATGAATTTTGGGTAGGGAATAAGAACTCTATGCATATTTGTGAAAGAAAAGCATACATAAATTTTTAACCTATTTAATTCCTTTGTGATATTTGCAATTTTGTGTCCAAAACAATAATGATTTATGGTTTCAATCAAATTAAAATTTATCAAACATTAAGGAAAATCAAGTATATTTTTTTTATATATGTGACAGTGCAAAATGTATGTCTATTAATCTCTAAATTTATATGTGAAATATAAATTACGTGTTAATTTATAAAATTCTCCTGATCCAGAATAAATGTTTATTACCTTATCCAAATATTACACCAATCAACCATTTTTTACACATAAAACAATTATTATCCTTTTTCTTTCCCTTTTATTATTATTTTTTTACTACCGTTATTTTGTTCAATCTTTCTAATAACAAAACATAGAAAACATCACAACCTTAACTTCAACAAACTGAAATAGTTCCTATGGAGCTATCATGTTCCACTCCACATGTTATCAACATACCTCAAGAACCAACCTTTTCTTCAGGAAAAGCTCGTTTCTTTCTTCAAAACTGCGACAATTTCAAGCAACTGAAACAAATCCATGCTAGAATCATCCGTTTTGGTCTCACCCATGACCAATTACTCATCAGAAAGCTTTGTCAAATCTCGTCTTCGTGTGGTAAATTGAATTACGCTAGTTTGGTTTTTGATCAAGTTGATTCTCCTGATACTTTTACTTGGAATGTTATGATTAGAGCTTGTAATACTAGTGGTTCACCTGAAAAAGCTATTGTTTTGTTTAAGGAGATGCATTGTTATGGATTTGTGACTGATAAATTTACATACCCTTTTGTGTTAAATGCTTGTATTGCTTCTGGGGTTGTTGATTTTGGTAGAGTTGTACACGGGCTTTCGATTAAAATGGGGTTTTGGAGTGATGTTTATGTGCAGAATAATATGATGAATCTTTACTTTAAGTGTGGGGGGGATGTTGTTGATGATGGGTGGAAGGTGTTTGTGAAAATGCGTGGGCGAAATGTGGTTTCTTGGACTACTGTGATTGCTGGGTTGGTTGGTTGTGGGAGATTGGATACTGCGAGGGAGGTTTTTGAGAAGACGGTTTGTAAGAATGTGGTTTTGTGGTCAGTGATGATTGATGGTTATGTGAAAAATGGTAACCCGATTATGGCGTTTGATTTGTTTGAAAGGATGCTGCTTGATGATGTGAGGCCGAACGAGTTTACTTTGGTGAGCTTGATTAAAGCTTGTACTGATTTGGGGAGTCTCAAATTGGGTCGGCGGATGCATGATTTTGCTATGAAGAATGGTTTTGAGGTTGGACCTTTTTTGGGTACTGCTCTTATTGATATGTATAGCAAATGTGGTAGTTTAGTTGATGCTGTTAAAGTGTTTGGTTTAATGAAAGTGAGAAACTTGGCTACTTGGAATACAATGATTACAAGCTTCGGTGTGCACGGGTTTAGGGATGAAGTGCTAGATCTTTTTGAAGAAATGGAGAGGGTCAATGTAGTTCCTGATGCTATTACTTTTGTGGGTGTTTTGAGTGCTTGTGTTCAAATGAATGATTTGGAAGAAGGCCATAAGTATTTCAGTCTCATGACAGAACATTATGGTATAACACCTATCTTTGAACATTATACATGCATGGTTGAACTCTATGTTCGTGCCAATGAGTTGAATGAGATTTGCACATTAGGAAACACAGCGTCATTGTCAATGAAAGCAAGTCATAATGTTGCAGAGTTGCTTCAAGAGAGCAAACTCACTAGTATTGATGAAATAGAGAAACTCATACACAAGCATTACACGGATTCAGATGTATCAGAATTAGTTTTAGATCATTCTGCAACTGCCACCCAGCCAAAATTCAACCGTCCATATTTGACTTTACCAGCTTGAAAGCCATAGGGGATCCAGGGTACTACAATATCAGCGAAACAAGTCTGTGATTTGTGACTTGTTTTCACGTTCTCTATCACTATCACACCATGTGCGAGCTTATGTGAATATATCTTCTCAGATGCTATCGAGAGAAGCTTGCATATGATATAGCCAGCCGGATACCTCAAATTATGTGTATAACATACTACTTGAATCACAATCATCTCCAATGATTTTTAGCATTATAGGATGATACCAAATTTTGAGAACAGCATAAAGACATCAAGTTGATCTTGAAGTCATTTATTTTTATTGTGAATGTATTTTGAGCTCCAAAATAATAAATTTTACATTTTTTGATCGGGTGTTCAATCGGCAATGGAGGGTATCGTTTAAGGCAGTGATCAATGCTTTGTAGAAGTTCTGTTGCGCCTTGCTGATTGATGGAGGCATTGAATGAGTCAACCTGTTCAAATTGTAGGATAGTGTTCTGCTAGCATTCTTGTTTAGTTTGCTGCAATGGATTCATTCACAACATTCTATGAAATCTTTACCGGTTATGCTTAACCATGCATCTTAGCTTGAAATAAGTCATTTAATTACATAGGCTACTAAATATTAGATGTGGATATTACTCATTTAATTGGAAGACCATATGTTTTTCGATTAATATTTAGTGTTTCCTTCGAATTCGAAGACTAAAAATTTAAACACTTATATGGTGGCCTTGATTTTAGTTGTGCCATATTTACACTCTTGTAATTTAATTCATTTGAGCCTTCTTCAGAATCTTCCAATTGATCGGCTAACACAATATATCACTTCAGGGTTAAGGTTGCTTTCTAGGAAACTGAATTCTAAGTGGTTGGGTCCAGTTGTTGTTAAATACGTATCAAATGTTATTCATCCTATGTATGAGGTAAATGTATCGATTACTCTCCTTCAGTTATTAATTCTCTCCTTTGTCTATACGCTTCTCCTAGTTGTAGTGTATAAGAGAGGAGGAGTCATCACTTGACTGACGAGTTGAGTTAGATAATATTTGTCGAGTTCTATCATCAGGGTGCCCAGTGGGTGATGGTAAATGACATGTACATCAAACTGAAAACTAAAGATATGTTGCATATACCAAAGGCTTGGGGATCCTTTTTGGTCCAAACTCTGGAGGCTGTTTCAAACCAATGATAGTTCATTGTGAAAATATACCATATTCTCATGGAAATCTTGCATGATGAGCCAATAAATGTGGGGATGTTAATTTGCAAGGAACTTCAAATTTATGGTGGAGTCCACCCACCGAACTAGGGGGACTTTTTGTGTGATTAATGAATTATGAAGGTTAGATGGAGTCCCTGTGCACCCAGATGATGTGATTTTCAGTCCTATGCTATCAATCACAATAAGTTCCATCTGAAAGACCCTCCACACACCTCAGTCAAATAGAGGTCAAGTAGAGCAAGGTGAGGACGATGTCCACCATCCTGAAGTGCAACAGCCCCCTGAAGACGCCCATCATCATGATCATCATCCAGAACAAATGCATATGTGGGAAGATTTGCTTTAGGTATGACCACCTGGACACATGAAGCTCCACTTAATTTGTATGGAAACCCTCCTAGGTTTGGGGCTGGATACCAGAGCTTGTATTATCGGCAAAGAAATCATGCACAAGTCCAAAACTTAAGGGGAATATTTCCTAATTCATAACCTATGGAGTCTTATTTTGTGGAGCACAATCAAGCTTTAGAGAATAGGCTGGAAGAGATGAGGATCATATGTACTAGGCAAGACCAACAATACAAAGATGACGTAACTCAGCTTCGCGAATTTTGTACTGTTTTGTTCTTTTTACTTAATGAATGATATTTGTGCCTATTTCTTTTTCAGTCAAATTATTTCCTTACCATTGATTAGAAAAACATTCACAATAAAAAATGAATGAAGTGACCGAGTTTGAAAGTTCCAAGCAGAGTAATGACTAATAAAGAGACTTCTTTACAACAAACAAACTTGCAAGTAATTGTACCATTTTTCTTCTTGTGTGAATATTGTTTCCTCACTCCAAATCCAACTTTTCCACCATAATCAACCCAAACTTTCCAAGCTTCTTCAATATTATCAAAAATCATTTTAAATTTTGGTTTTCAATATTCTTGCATCTTGCATAAAAAATCCTGCATTTTATTTTATCGAATAAGAAATAAAAACAATCATTCTAGATTTTGTTGAATAATTCTTATAGCTAAAGGTTTTAAAAAAGGTTTGCGACAAAACAGTATCGTCAGAATTCAGTTAAGTCAGTCCAATTGATATTTGAAATCAAGTGTAGGGTCGTAGGTTCGAATCCATGACAACCCACTTGTTCGGCAGATGTCGATTACGCAACTGCAACCATTAGTAAAATTATTTGGTGGAGTTAAAATACATGGATTCCCGCGGAAACAAGGTAAAAAGAGCAACGTGTATTCTCTCTCTTTTGTAACATTTTTTTTAATATTTTAAATCTTCATATTATATCAACTGTTGGTTTTTGGGTTGGAGAGATGGCTGAATGAAACAAGCAGGAGATGATCATTTTCCCACAAAAATATTTCTTTGAGGTTCTTAATTTTTTAGGTTATGAAAATAAGTCCAAAATTGCTTTTTTGGAAAACAGAAACTTTATTAATAAACTCATTCATGCAAAGTAGATATACCTGATGTAATTTATTTGGAACGTTCCTTTATTAGTACTTAATGCTCACGGCAATTAAATCTCATCTCAACAAAACACACGTTGTTTTCTTCGTATCTCAATTTTAACTAAACTAGTAAGAAATTCGTGCTATCGTACGGGTCATGTCTGAATTTACATTAAATGTTTATTAGATCATCTATAAATCATTTATAGAGTATAAATTTATTCCTCAATTGATTGACATTCACACAGTTAGAAATACAGATTAATAATATACATCAAATTTTAAATATTGATTCGTACTTATAATAAACAGTCTGATATCTCATAGATACGTTCACATTTACTCCGTGGATCTATGTTTGCAAAGATCTTCAATATGATTATATTAATAATACATTTTTCTAATTTTATAAATTATTTGTATCAACAATAAACATATTCCAATTTATAAAAATATTTGTATTGAATTCCTAATTATGTGTCCATTGAGTTTGCCAAAATGTTTTGAGTTGCACCTCAAAAAATCCTTAATCTCTTTTTTATTAGAAATCCAGTGTTGAACTGATATTTCAAAATACTATGAAAGTTTCAAAGCCATTCGTTACAATTCATTTTCCTGTCTAAATTTGTAAATGAAGTGGACATAAAATCTTCTAGAAATACATCATTTATAAAATGGACATAAAAGATAACATCCTCAAATTAGTCCAACTATTAAGATCAATACTTTTCATATAAATTTCATGTCACAAAGCATAAAAAACAGTTTGAGAAACAACACAAAATGTCATGAACTTATAAGTAATATAGGTCTATCATCATGTCAATAAGAATATGTGATAACACAACGGATATAAGTTTATTGTCCTAATGGTTAAAGCAAATTTTTTATCAAGGTAGGTCAACGCAGTTCTTTTATCATTTGGATTGAATGGCAAGAAGTGCAGCTATGTTATCCCAACCATCACCTGCACAATGCATCACGTCAAATTTCAAATTCAACAAAGATTTAGTTTTATAAAACTTGAATAGTGCATGATCTTAGTTACATGTTCTTAATTGAACATTTGATAGACATGGCCAGTGCATGATTATAGGCATCCATTTGAAAATAATGCATGAATAAAAAATACATCAAACTTAAATAGACAACATCTATTGTAGACACACATCAAATAGGCAGCATCTACTTCCTGTTGCAAAGTATGACAAACATGAAACTTAAAAATTCCACTCTAAGTATTGCATTGCAATGTGTCCAGTCATCATCAAATAATGAATTTACACAACTAATAACCATGAATTTACACAACCAATAGCAAATTAACATGACATCCTTGGTGAATTAGCATGTACAAAACCTACTTTGTAAAACAATGGATTGAAGTATCAAATATCATGTGCACAATAATTGACTAATCATGTCAGCATACCATAGAAGCTTATCAGTTACTAATTTTTTCTCTTAATTAATAGTATTATATGTGTTTGTAGCCTTATCTATCAGTGGACTAAAAATTAGTGGAGAAGTGATGTCGGCGACAGAAGTGATTCTTGAGAGACATCCTTAAACCATCCCCTAAAATAAAGACTAAACTTTTAAGCATATAAAGGTGAAGTTGAGCAGAGTTTTCAATTATTGTACTTAAACTTTATGCGCCAATACTGTACTCTATCAAACATGGTAAGATTTATAGAAATTAAAATTGCAAGAGTTCCTAAAAGCATTGTTTGTTACAGGCAACTCTCCATTTAATGGAGAGTTTCTATACTTTTTTTATCTCCACTCCCAAATTGAATTGTACTATTTTAACATCTTTTAACTGTCCTATGTAAAATATAATATTTCATGAGTTTTCAATCAAAATTATTTGTTGTTACAGACAACTCTTCATCTAATGGAGAGTCCTTAGAGTCAGGTCCAAGTTTAATGGGATGAAGAAAATCATATATAACATAAACTAAATACTAAATCATTAATAAAGCATAAACATTCAATTTCAATCAGTTGTGCACATTAGTCCATATATGATTTATTCAACCCTCGTATATATGTTTTGACGATAGATAAATATCACAAAAAATTTGATAAAGTAAAAAAGATGACAAATCAAGTTGGAAAAACAATTACCTAGTTAAAAATGTTTGGATTAAGGTTGTTACGTTTCTTTGATAAACTGAGTTCACATTTCTACAACAGTGCGACCATCCCACGGACAACAGATTTAACATTTTATAAATCTTGTAAGGATTTTTAACAGCATCAAGAGATTAAACTTTCTATCTATATTCGACATGTTATAAATCTAGTAAAGATTTTTATTAGCGTAAACATGAACATTTATCAACAATGTAACATTTAAGAAGTCAAGCCTCAAATAACTAAAGAAACAACAACCTTAGAAAATGAAACACAAATAAATTTGTAACACCATCTTGAGAATTTTTTGCAGCACATTTCTTCAAACATTTCATGTGCATGTTTAGATCAGAACTTCAATTAAAATTCAGTACATAAAAAATATCACTTAAGTTTAATTACCTGTCATTTAGACATTTCTTCAAACACATAAAGAGCAACAAAACAAAGAAACAACAATTATAGATGATATAATAGATTTTTGCAATTACGACCACTGGGTTAAGAATCAAACATTTACATATCAGGGAAGGAAAAATATACCACTTAAAGAAGGAAAAAATCATATTATGAATCACAACTTTTGAAAGCGGTTGATACAAATTTGACACACCTTCCTTGAATATTGAAAGAATAACCAAAGAAAAAAGCAGCATTCGTAATTGATTCTCCCTATCAACCATCACCTGAAATGAAATGTTTAAACAAAAACAGTGAGTTCAATGCAATTATAATCAACATTGGAACAATGATTTAAAATAAAATAATAGAAAAGTTGAGTGGCTTGGAATAGAGTTGCAGCGAAACACTTCAGCTGTGTATGGTATACGGTGCGGTTTTCCGGAAAAGATTTTCGGAGCTTGTTGTTAAGATCAGAGTTTAAACGTTGATTCGGCTTGAGAACTATGTCAATGGAAGGATGTGATGTAGTTATTTTGTGATATTGTCTGAAGGGAGGCCTGGGACGAAGGTAGTGTGCGGTGGCGTAGGGAGAACTTAAACGCACAAACAAATACACATGCATAACATTTCAGTTCAAATGAAGGAAGAAGAAAACAAATTTTCCGGAACAATAATCAACCGAAGAGAAGGAAAATGATTACAAATTTCCTGGAAACTTCTCTTTGCTAATTGAAATGTTAGCAATCAGGTTGATCTTCATTGCAATTCTCATTCTTGGTATAAAGACATTATAAATGGGAGGACAGTGAAATTGAAAATTGAAAAGTTTTACAATGTTAAATGTAAATGTTGAGTTTTCGATGCATTGAGCAGAACACCAATTTAATGATAATGAATATTAGTAATGCAAAATGTAATAGAAAATGAAATTTAATAGATAATTTAACCTTTTATTAGTGATTAAAATAAATAAAAATGAGTAAAAAAAAAATGTAGAAGCCACAAATAAGCTAACATTTAATATCAAATGCATATAATTACAATAAGGGTGCAATTAGACACTTTTAACCCTAAAATCAGAAAAGTTATAATTTGTAATCAAAAGGGTATGTATGGTTTTTTCAGATACTTTACATTTTATATATTTATAATAGATTTTCAAAATAACTTTTAGAAAAAAAGATTGAATACTAAAAAAAATGAAATTTGTTTAATTTGAAAATTTGGTAAAAAAGGATAAAAATAAGGTAATTTTGTGTTTGTTGTTTCTATATAATTAACGCTTACAGTTTGTAGAACAATTCTGCAGAAACATTTACACAGTTTTACATTCTTTCCAAATCGCATTCCATAAAATCCAAAACAGCAAAGTGTTTCTCAAGAAAATCAAGTATTTTCAAAAATCAAATTGAATCTTTTCCATTACAACAATTCTGACCCTATCAAATCAAATTTGAAACTTGTCTCATCCAATTATGCAAACAAATATTACCATAATCAAATTAAAATATTTCCTACATCATACTAATCAAAATTTATTGACAAAACTTATACTTCACAATAAAAGAGCAATAATATTCAATACAAACCTTATACTTCACAATAAAATAGCAACAATATTCAATACAAACCTTATACTTCATAATAAAAGAACAATAATATTCAATCAGAACGTAGGGAGAAGAAAATGAGATAAAGTTTAACAAAAAAACATGAATAGATGATTAGGAAGAATCTGAGCAAGCAAAGAATATTTACAGATGATTCAAAAGAATTTGTGCAAGCGATGTCAAATACTAAAGAGAAAAATACAAATGATAGAAATATGCCTTCTTCATACTTGAACAATCTCTTGAATCATTCAGGACCAACTTTAGAAATATCGTAGAATCAGAAATCCTATCACGCTGACATTTGTTAGAAATCTTGGTCGATCTATTAACATCACATTGCTCCTCCTCTGTTTTATATGGTGGTGTAAGATGATTATCATAATGAGCACCTTCTCTTTATACAAAATAGTGTTGAACCAAACAACTATCTGATAGAGCTATAGAGTTATGTAATTCATTCACCTTGTATTTCTTAGCTTTTTCAACTTGGCAAAGAACATAAAGAACTTATACCTGCTATGTTTCTTGTTTCTCCATTTCTTTTGTTTATTCGACCACCATTGAATACTTCTCTCTTATTTTCGATATCAACATCGTTCTGATTCCACATCTCGTTCCTCCACGTAACGAATGACAGACTTGAAACCCTACCAAAATTCAAACATAAATTAGCAATCAAAATTACACAAAAATCAGTAATCTGGTTCAGATGGGTGGTGCCTATTTGAAGCTTGAAAGAAGAGATGTTTAGGGTTTGAAATGGAGTGGAAGCATGTATTTAGGTTTTACATGAAAAGGAAGAGATAGAAAGTTGGAAAGTGGTGGTTTGAATGGGAAGTTGTGTATTTTCTAATATCAACATGTCTTTTCAAATTTCAAACAAATGTATCGTAAATGTGTTGTATATACATTTCAATTGTTAATATTTTGTTTATGTTTGTTGTGATTTATCACAGGGAATTTTTGGTACGTGAATTGGTTCGTGTTGGCGGCTGATTCATTCACCATCTCTTGAAGGTTGTGAAGATCTTCATAACATATTTTATTTTGCTATCTAGTTTTGTTCTTCTAATCAGGTTCGTTAGATAGTGTATGTGTTGTGTTTTTTTTACGCCTTGTAAGTCATTGTTGTAATAGTTGTTTTCTGATTGGAATATCTATTACTTTTGCTAAAATAAAAAAAATGTTACTCCCTCCGTTCCTTTTTAAGTGTCGTTTTAGAAGAATATTTTTGTTTCTATTTAAGTGTCGTTTTATAATTTAATGTCATAACTTATCAATTATACCCTTACTTTCTCAATAAATGAGAGAGAGTGTAGGAGTGAATTTATTAGGAAAGAGAAAATAAATGAGGGTATAATAGAAAAATTAACTCTAACATACCACTATCTTGGTTGAAGAACTTTATGCTAAAATGACACTTAAAAAGGAACGGAGGGAGTAATATTTTGTTTAGTAAAAAAAATTATGTAATAAAAAGTATTATGGCCCACATTATTAGTGCCAATAATATTAATGTGACACATCAACATCATTAAATGTCAAATCAATATAAAGAGAGTAACAGTCAATAAGACTATTTTACCCTTGTAATTAGATAAATTTAAACTTTAAATAAGAAGGATTAGAGTGTAACTATCAAGTACTTTTGTTTTTATATATTTGTAATAGAAGGTTGGAGTTTTTGACTTCGATCTTTAGAAAACGAAAAGCTTGCATAGAAACAAACGTAAATTTTTTTTTAGAAATAATTAATTATATTTTTTTTAATTAAAAAATAAAAAAAATAATTGGTTTTTCTCCTTCATTATAACCATCATCCTCATGATTCCAATTAAAAACAAATTAAATTTTAAATAAATTTAAAATAACACCTTATTGGTTGTTTCTAAGAATAAAGTTTACGTTTCTTTCTATACAAGTCTTTCTTCTTTAGAAAATTTCTTAAAGCATCTTATATACCTAAAAAACACCCTATGCAATTCTCTAAAAGCTCATTGGTTTTCAAAGATATATCACCTGACGCATCCTTTTTTGTTTAATGCGGTCGGAGATGTATCTCTGAATCTTATATAGACACTAACACATATTAATTTGTGAATGATTCTCATATCAAATAAAGTTAGAACATATTCTAAGATTCGATTATAATAAAAATATGAATAAATGACGTATATAAAATTATAAGTCAAGATTATGCAAATCCAATCTAAAAGCTACACCGAAGTCGATAAACAAAATACAATCCAAAATGTATCAAGAGTACAAATACAATAATCTTCTGTGTATGATGGACTATGAGTTGGCCTCTCCCTCGATTCCCCATGTTCATACGCTTCCTCCTGTACTGTAGAGCCTCTCGAGCCTCCGCCATAATCGCATATACAACATGTTTTTCCTCAGAGCCATCAGGAAAGAGTCCTCCATCAATACCTGCATGCTCAATCTACATGATACGAAGATAGTTAGGAAATACATCATGAGAATGATCTGCTACCCTAACATGCTCCACCTCTAGTATCTCTTGATGAGTAGGGATGGCAACGGGGCGGGTCGGGGCGGATTTAAGCACACCCAGACCCGCACCCGCCTCCCAGACCCAGACCCGCACCCGCACCCGTTCGGGGCTAAAATTTGTTCACCCGCCCCCACCCTCAACAAGAAACGAGTTTACCCGCACCCGCCCGAATAAAATTTTTATTTTATTTTTAAATTTATATTTTTTTCAATAAAGTTAAAAATAAATAATTAAACTAAATACTTAATTATTTTAAAAGTATTTTTCAAGTTTGATAGTTTTATTTAAATTTTATTTTCAAAAAATTAAATAATAATTCTAATAAACATAATATTATAATATTAAAAAGTATAAAAAAGTGTAAATAAGTAATAAAACTATTAAAAACAAATAAAATAAATTTAGTTGGCGGGTGCGGGTGTGGGGCGGGTATTACCATCACCCGCCCCCGCACTCGCACCCGTAAATAAAAAACGGGTTTTACCCATACCCGTCCCCGGTTAAACCGGGTTTTCCCCGCTAATTTCATAGCGGGGGCGGGCGGGCACCAGCGGGGCCGGGTTTATTTGCCATGCCTACTGATGAGCTGGACTAGGTAGATCTCTTGGAGAATCATCTACCGTATAAAGATATAACACTTGAAAGAACCTCCAGATGTAACTGTCTACAGAGCTCCCATTGTTCGGTGTTATGGTACGTCGTGCCTCATTTGGTACTAGATAATTAACATAATTATCAAACATGGCATACATATCTCTATGTTTCACTATGGGAAGAACATACACAACATGATCTCTGGGGATGTACTCCATATAGTCGAATTGATGCATGACGTGCTCAGGCAGACGAGGAGCAGTCATACGCGACCTGCAAGCCAACCATCTCGAGTGTAATACAATGTCATCAGAAGGAATCGTGTCACGGTGATCAGCGTTTGTGTGGAAATGTATATCTTCAAAGACCAAACGCTTTATATACCTTGGGTACATTACATCGACAAAAATGACACTCTTGTCCATAAAAGAAGTAGTGTCAACCAAATATAAGAGGTTTTCTCTCATAACATACGCTCTGTGTTAACTTACTTGCTCTCATAACAATGTCTATCTATATCACTATAACATCATCTTTCACTTTTTCCAATTTAATATCCTACTTAACTTCAACAGGTTTAACATTATCATTCGCTACATCCTGTTTTACGTTGTCCCATACATCTATTTTGTGAAACATATTCGGGTGAACCATATCAAATAAGAAGCAAAACAAAACAAAAATTAAAAATCAGTAACAGTTGAATTCAGAAATAAATGTCTAAAATAATGTAGGTGAGTTCGAAAATGTATTTCCGAACCAGGTGAACATTTTTCAGCTCAAACTAAAGATCAATGCAAGCAATGAAGGGTGAAACGAGGGAATTGTACCTTAAATTGCAGCTTATGATGTTCCCCCTGATGTGTTAGAATGAACAAAATCTAATTTTGAATCGAAAAGTTGATTGTTAATGAATTTTTTAAAGGGTTTTTTTGGTTATGGAGGTGTTTGGTAGTGTTTGAAAAGTGAGGAAGATGATCATGTAAGGTGGTCATATACTCAAATTCTCGCTGGACATTTTCGGAAATATGTCTCCAAAAATATCACTAAGAGAGAAAGGAAAAGAGAGAAAGAAAGAGATAAAAAAATTTCTGTCAAGATTCTGGACAAGAGGATTGACTTGGCAACAATAGATGCATTTACTCATCATATTACTACAATGTTTATTTGAGAAAGATTTTGAGGACTTCTCAGCAATAGTTTCATGCCATGGAACTTCATGGAGACTTCAACTTTATATTGGCGTGAAAGGAATGTTAACACTCAAAGAAAAATTGATCAAGCCATCTGTAAATAAGCCTAGATGGACAACTGCAGTTCTCTCTCTTGCTTCACCTTAACCAAGACTAACTCAGACCATTTCCCTATCAAGGTGGACTTTAATGGTCAAGTCTCATATTTTAAATCTCAATTCAGGTATATGTAATTGTGGATTAAGCACCCTGATTGCGTTGCTGTCATAAAATTCATTTGGGATTCTTCTATTGTGGGATGCCCTACATTTGTGCTCAGTAAAAAGTTAAAAATGCTCAAATCTAGGTTAAAATATTGGAACAAATATAATTTTGGTAATGTTCAAGACAAGATGAAGAAGGCAGAGGATAAGCTCAATGAGATCTAGAGTAAGATTAGCAATAATGGCTACAATGTTGTAATTGACGACCAAGATAAATTGACTCGTGATTCTTTGGATGAAGCTCTCAAGATAGAAGAGACTTTTTAGAAGGAGAAAGTCAATGTCAAATGGCATGCTTAATGTGACAGAAATACAAGTATCTTTCATAGGATGACTAAACATAAAAATACTGCAAACATTCTCCACTATATGAAGATTGATGGAACAGTTAATACAAATCAAAAGGACATTGACAACCATGTGGGACAATATTTTCATGATTTGTTTAACCGATCCCTTATTTTGTGAAATTATTCTCTTGTAGATAAGGCTATCCCTCAGCTAATAAACACTCAGGTCAATAACATTCTTATAATGCTTCCTACTTTTGAGGAGGTTCATCACACATTTTTCATTCTATTGAAGGATAGTGCCCTTAAGGCCAAGTTCTTTGATCTATATTCCTAAAGATAAAAACATTTTAACCCACATAATGCCCTAACATGCAATAGTAGGAAAAAATTAAATTTAAAGAGTTAATATCATTTTATCTCCTGCCATATAGACGATTTTTGGTATTGCCCTCTGTAAAAAAAAATTGAAAAACATCTTTGTCATTTCAAAATACTAACAATTTACTTGCGGATTTTGACTTTAGAGATTAAATTGTTAATATTTTAAAATGGCAAGGGTGTTTTTTTTAAAAAAATTTTACATGAAACAAAACCAAAAATCGACAGAAGATAAAATGCTAATAACATAAATTTAAATGAAGAAGTTCAATTTTAATGTCACAAATTTGTTTCTCAACATTTTCATTAATCAATAAATGAATGATGATTAGTTTAAAAAATTAAATATAGAATTTATGAAACAATACATTTAATTTGAACATGTATGCAACCAATTTTATTTACTCAATACATATCCATTTAACTTTTTTATATACTTAAAATGTCATACAAATAATTCAAAGAACCTATTAAATGTAATCATCTTTAATACTTATCCAAAATATGTACAAGACTTAAAATAAATATTTTTAGATGAAAGTACTACTAATAATAATATTCATAAGAATAAAATAGTGTTACTCTTAATTGTTCATTCCAAACCAGCCGTCGGCATAGTGCTACCTCAATCAAATGAAAAAACAACAAACAAAGACATCCTAAAACTCCAAAGTTTGCTCTATAATTATTGTCCAAAAAGATTGTACTTGTCTCTATTAAAACCATCAAACCCAAATTATAGAGATCCAATCCAAGGTGTTGCAACTTGCAAGCAAGTGAAGCAAAATTCAAACTCTTTGAACAAATCGTCGAGTATCCCATTCAAATTCAGAGTAAGTTTGTATTTATTTATTTTACATTATCAATTCCACCAATGGTTTAAAACTATGGTTCCAAATAAAACAAAAAGTTACACGGTCTATTGGTTTATGATTTTGGTGCAATAAAGTGCTTTCTTTCAAAATGTCTTAATCAGTTGTCGCTATCATAGTTTTTTTTTTTTTTTTGAATTTTTCATCCCAGTACGTTATTACTAATATCCAATTTTATGATTTTTCACCTAATTACTCTACCTACTCAAAAAATCTCGTGCAGCCTCAGACTATTTGGTAGTATAATATTGTTGCAATTTTTATTTAGTAACAATAAATTACTTGAAATATAAATAAATGATATAAAATTCATGTCATTATGTTGCTTTTAGAAATTGCTTGTTAGAAATTGTTCCTCGTTTGTTGGTTTGTAATCAGACAAGAGTATTTTTTGTTTTTTACTTCAATGATATCCTGTTTCTAGAAAAACAATTGTTGAATTAATTAATTAATTAATTTTAATGAAATATTATTATAACTGTTTAATTTTGTTTTATCATTATTAGTAAATAAAATTTGATTAAAAGTAAAACATCCGGCTTTTATATATTGACTTATTTTAAATTTGTAGGTTGTGCCTATAATTTATAAGTTTATATATTAAAAAATTAATTGTTTAAATTACTTATAACTTTTTATAAATTTATAGTCTATTTTAAATTACTTATAAATTTTTATAAATTAATTAAACAATTTATAGCTTAAAGTATAACTTATCATTTTTATTTCAAATTTATCTTTGCTAAAAAATAAAAATTAATAGATGTGACAAGTCATCATTATATATAAATGAAAATCTCTTATTTTTACTAAATTAAAAACTAAAGAAAAATTGTGACTGAGTTGCAACTTGTTTTTTTTCTTTCCTTAGGTCACACAAAAACTCTTACAATTTATTTCTTAGTGAAAGTATTTTGTCTTAACCAACTTATTGATAATGCGTAAAATTTTAAAATATATATTCGAATTATAATAAAATTTATAAAAAAATTATGATTTGGAATATATATTTTCAAAATTAAGCAATGTTTTAATGATTTCACATAAGAATTAAAAATAAGTGTAAAGATGCATTAAAAAACTGTCGAAATAAAAATATTACGAGGGTTTTGTTTGTAAGACTCCAATTAAACAAGTAGAAACTGTTCTCCAACCAATATTTTTTAAAAAAAATAAGTAAAAAGTCAAATATGATTTTTCTTATTTTAAATTGAATATATTTTACATTTTATTTATATTTAAGATCAATATAAATTTTTTTCTAAAAAATATATTTGTTTATAGTATTAATTTAAAAGTTTAATAAAATACATTTATTTACTTTTACCAAAAGATGCCTTTATTATCCATAAGAGTTTATATTGGATAAGCTTTTAAAATTAAAACCAAAATATATTTTCCATTCTATCTTTACAATATTACTATTAATTAAGAATTGTAAATGTTTCAGGACTTAGTCTAATAATAATATTAATATAATAATCAAAATTATATTACAAAAAATTCAAAAATTAATTAAAAGTAGATTGCATTAATTGAATCTTTCTTAAACTGTCATCCAAACCCAAAATGAATCATACACAATTTTATCTTTAAATTACCAAAACAATTTAAGAAATTATTTAAAAAAAATTAAACCTTATCCCAAACATTAGACTCAAAATTAATTAGCAACCCAATCCCCAAACACATACAAGAGTTTTACCAATTACAATTCTCAAAAATCTGGAAAAAGCCAATAAAATTGAGTCAAACAGTTCAGCATGCAAAAATTTAGAGTAAATTGATGTTATAGAGATTTCAGGAGTATTTAATCTAACTGTATGTGATCCCATATCACAACCGAATACATTATTCCTATTTCTCTTCCCCATCTTCAAATTTCATTTCCCAATTAATTGATTAATAATTCATTTATTATTTAATTATTATTTATTTTCCTCTTGTTCAAACTTTTATGTCAGAATGTTGTTACAAATTGCATTCAACCCAATTCTCTGCGTAACTCCATCATCGTTCAACATCAGCAAGAAGAAAACTTCTTCTTCTGATTCTCTTCTTCTCTCTGATTCCATGGCTTCCAATCATAGAACTAACAATTACTTACGTCATTTGGAATCAATGAAGATTCTTCCATCTGGTGCTGGACGAATTCCTCATTTGAATGCGGTTATTCTCGGTGAAAATCTTGCTACCGAAGAAGAAGAGTTTGTTCTTCCTAGCGAAGAATTCGCTTCCAAAGCACATGTTCAGTCACCAGAGCAGGTTCTTTTCTTCAACGAGTTGTGAATGATCTAGGAAAATTCTGTTATATTTATTTATTTATTACTTATATTGTTTTGTGATCTATTAGTATTTGGAGATGTATAAGAGATCCATTGAGGATCCTGCTGGATTTTGGTCTGAAATTGCATCGGATTTCTACTGGAAACAAACATGGGGTGATCAAGTTTATACTGAAAATTTTGATGTTACTAAAGGAAATATTAACATTGAGGTGATTTTTTTTTATTTGTTTAATTGTAACATTTGGATCTAGTTTTTTTAGGGTTTAAATGATGAGTGATTGAAGTTTAACATTTTCTTTTTTTGTTTGTTTCTTGTGTTTTTCAGTGGTTTAAAGGTGGAATTACCAATATCTGTTATAATTGTGTGGATAGACATGTTGAAGCTGGACTTGGTGACAAAGTGGCGTTTTACTGGGAAGGGAATGAACTTGGTGTTGATGCTACTTTAACTTACGCGCAGCTTCTCGATCAAGTTTGCCAGGTTACTTTTTTTTTGTTTTGTTTTCCATTGGTTAGTTGCTAATACTTACTTCTCCAGGGTCTTTTTTAGTTAAGTTAGGTAACTTTTGAGCTCTGATTTTCATCTTTGTTTGTCTCTTATCCAAAACGATATTTAAACTAAAGTTTCTCAACTTGGGTTGTTTGAATGTTTTGCTTTATAGATGGAAATTGGCAGAGTGATTGGAGATTTATATATGTTTTATTTTCAGGTTGCAAACTATCTGAGAGACATTGGTGTTAAAAAGGGGGATGCTGTGATTATTTATTTGCCTATGCTTATGGAGCTTCCAATCACAATGCTTGCTTGTGCCCGCATTGGTGCTGTTCATTCGGTATCACACTAAAACTTTTTTGTCCTTGTCATGTTATTTCTTTGTTTACTTAGTTTTTCAAACATATCAGATTGTTTGATTTGTTAATAATGCTTGCTTTTTATATTTGTCTAGGTTGTATTTGCTGGTTTTTCTTCGGAATCTCTTTCGCAGAGAATCATTGATTGTAAGCCAAAAGTTGTAATTACTTCTAATGCTGTTAAGAGGGGCTCTAAGGTTATCTATCTTAAAGACATTGTTGATTCAGCCATCAATGATTCAACTAAAAATGGGGTCTCTATAGGTGGGAATGTCATTGATTTATTTTTTGTTCTAGCATTATAATCTCTTTCCTTCAATTAACTGTGTATTTCTGTATCATGTTTTAAAATTCAAATATGTGGGGTTGCATACGTAAACATATTAGAGAGATACCAGGATAGCTAATATCATTCACTTTTACTTTCTTGATCAGTGACAGTGAGTAAATTTTAGCACGCTAGTAGGAAGATAGGTCAATCACTATCTTTGAATAAAATGAGTATTTCCTTTTTCAGTTAATTTTGAAGCTTTCTTCTGGTGTGATTTCAGTCATATATCCTCCATTTTTTCTATTTTTAGTAAGTTATTAAGTATGTTTTGACGGATCCTGAGTCCCATATCAATTTGGTGTGAGACACATAACTTTTATCTAAAGCAAAGGCTCTAGCTTCTCAAGCCAGACTTTGATTGATAGTTTAAGAAATTGTCGTATGACAAAAACCTAGCATTAGGAAAACTGTAAATACAATTTGTAATATTTTTACTAGCTTCATAAATTGATATTGACGAATAAAGAGTTTGCTGGTATGTGCTCAACCTTGCCATAGTTGGTTGTTGTCCAACCTATTAAACTTCTTTCACTATGTAACTGATGTTCCCAACTGAAGCGAGCAATATAATCACCTATGATGTTTGTGCATGCTATAACCAGTTTCATCCATAGACCATAACTCCTCATGTTACTGTTATCTTCTTTGACCTTTTCATTTGCTCTTTTTGTGTGTCTAAGCAGATGTTTGCCTAACTTATGACAACACATTAGCCTTGACGAGGGAGGATACTAAATGGAAGGAAGGGCGAGATATATGGTGGCAGGTTAGTCAATAAGAGTTTTTTCTCTGTGCATAAATATTCTGACATGGCTATCTAGCTGTTACAGAAGTAATTAGTTACATGAGTTCCATCTTCTATACTTCTAAAAAAAAATCCTGATTGCTGCACCTTATATGTGTTCATTGATGATATACCTGTTTAGTCCAATTTCTTCAACTATTTTGAGCAGATGAATTTGTTTTTGATGATAAGTAAACTCAAATTTTGAAATTTTGTTTACTGGTGCTGGATATGTTTTGACTTTTGACTGTTTGCGTCCGTGGCTCCTATAATGACAACAGTCTACATTTTTTGCTACTTTTGTTACTGATGTTGCAGGATGTCATTCCCAAATATCCAACCACTTGTCCAGTGGAGTGGCTTGACGCCGAGGATCCTCTTTTTCTACTCTATACAAGTGGGAGTACCGGAAAGCCTAAGGTATTTGTGTTCTGTTATTGCTGTAATGTTCCATTTCCTCTCTTTTTATAACTCAATGTTGCTGCTGTCTAATATCTAATATATGTTTCTAAAAGGGTGTCGTCCATACAACTGGTGGTTATATGGTATACACTGCGACAACATTTAAATATGCATTTGACTACAAACCATCAGACATCTACTGGTAACTTCGAAAGCTCATCTTACATAATTTTTTATCTTCGACGTGTTCTTGGTGAAAACAGGATCAGTAGCCTTATTTAATAACCCCCTTATTCCTTGATTATAGGTGCACAGCTGATTGTGGTTGGATTACTGGGCACAGCTATGTCACTTATGGACCCATGCTCAATGGTTCAACTGTTGTTCTGT
Organism: Vicia sativa; assembly: GCA_021764765.1. Taxonomy (NCBI): domain Eukaryota; kingdom Viridiplantae; phylum Streptophyta; class Magnoliopsida; order Fabales; family Fabaceae; genus Vicia; species Vicia sativa. Next base: position 156,772,999 of record CM038795.1, on the reverse strand, counting down.
ATGAAGGGGTAATAAATTTGAATCATTGTACAATCATTTATATGCATGATAGAACTAGTCAAAATGAATCCAAGAAACTTTCTATTAGTGCAACCAAAAAGAATAATTCAACTCTAGAATTTAAGAGTACTAGAAATTGATTTGGCTATGTGATAAGAAGAACAATGGAAGCCATATCCAGAATACTTAATCACATGAAATAGTTTAGTAGTTGGAGTCTTGGAGAGGAAGACCAAGAAAAACCCTTAGTAAAACTAGTCAGAAAAAGGACTTTACCCTAAATGGCCTCCCCGAAATCATGGTTTTTGACAGTATGACATTGCTTGATCCATTTAGCTGACTCCCCATTGTGTGAAAAAGGTTTTGATTGTTAATCCATGTTGGGTTACATTTCCTAAATGAAACGAGCTTTACCAATTTGTATATGGAGTTGTGAGAATGACATTAACTTTTGTTTTCTGACCTCATCATAGAATAGTTACTGAAAGACAATAAGACAATGAGTAATTACTCGATAATTTATTAACTAGCCACTTGGGCTTACCTAAAGTTGCTACTTGTAAGGATATGGCACGATTTGGGTACTATTACACTAATACATTCTTGCACTGCTAAAATAATCTTTGAAGTGATTTACTTTATATATCAAAGGACGGTTGAATAGGAGATGTAAAGAATTTCAAGGCCCCCTTTTGTAGGAGGACAACAATTTATGCCTGGTTTATTGGTTGTGTTGTGTAGGTTACGGCCACTTACATCACGTGATTTTGATTCTCTCAAGCCGAGCTTTGTAGATAATTTTTTTGACTCGCCTACATATTTTAGAAAGATTGATATTATGGGATTTTTGAAAAAATTAATAGTGATTTCCGCCAACATCATTCTATTAATTTTGCAATTTGAGTTAATGAATAAAAAACTTTTAACAGTCGTGAAATTGCAAAGAAATACTTTGCTCTGAATCTGATACCATGAATGCAGGCTCCCAATTATCCTGATGCTGGGCGTAGTTGGAACATTGTTGACAAATATAAAGTATCAATATTCTACACTGCCCCTACATTGGTGCGGTCCCTCATGCAATATGGTGATGAGGTAAGATACATCTATGCTCACACTATACCTCCCTGAAAAATTATATGTAATGGTGAAAAAAATGCTTTTACACATGGAGAAGAATTGAAAGTAAAACATTGCAGAAGAATGTATACAATATCAAACAGGACTGAAAGCATCATTAGCATAATTAATGGTTCCTTAAGCCTTTCTTGCCCCTTCAGCTCCACCCCACATGTTTGATGCAAGCACCAGTGTTCTCCCTTTTCCCATTTGTGTTGCTTTACGCATATGGAGCCTTGAAGATATGCAGTAGCTGGAGTCAATTATCTCTCTTATTACTACGTCCACATATTCGTTTGTTAATAAACACATGCCGAGAATATTTATGTTATTGTTTCTAGTTCACTGTTGTCAATCTTACTTATTCAATAATTTATCTAAAAAAAGTTGAACGTGTCCTCATGAGATTAATACTGTTGCATATTTCGCTTGATGTAATTTTAATTTTATGTACATCTATTGCATATAATAAGGGAACTCCGTCCAATGCAACAAGTAGTGTTTAGAGTTCCTTATGTTCTAGATTTAGTTATTCGTCATTGTTTGTTCTAAAATGGTTATTCGTGCAGCATGTTACTCGCTACTCGAGGAAATCTTTACGAGTCCTGGGAAGTGTAGGCGAGCCCATAAATCCAAGTGCATGGAGGTTTGTATCTGTATTATTTATAGGTAATTACAGCTTAGCTTCCCATATCATTTAACATTCTGATGCATACTTTGCTCATTCTCTTTCAGATGGTTTTACAATGTAGTTGGAGATTCAAGGTGCCCTATCTCTGATACTTGGTGGCAAACAGAAACTGGTGGCTTCATGGTATTTTAACTTCCATTGACTATCCATGTTCAATATGATTATAATGACACACTAAACATGTAATTTAGGTTGATTCCATTAGTGGAAGTATAACATATACATAGCTGAAGTGCTAATTGAGAGTTGGGTTTTGTATCAAAGTCTTCACAGACGTGAACACACATGTTTTGTGCATCTCAGTCTTTGGGCTTGAAATTCTTCACTGTTGCTTGCAGATAACTCCACTACCTGGTGCTTGGCCCCAGAAGCCTGGTTCTGCTACTTGCCCTTTCTTTGGAGTCGAGGTATGTTAAGAAAACCTCATTTATTCATTTTATAATATATAGTAATTTTTTCCCGTCTTTTTTACTACTAGTAGTTCAGTATGTCAATTTCTCTTTACAAATTATATTGTTATTTTAGCCTGTCATAGTGGATGAGAAAGGTGTTGCGATAGAAGGGGAGTGCAGTGGTTACTTGTGTGTTAAGAGATCATGGCCGGGGGCATTCAGAACTTTGTATGGTGATCATGAACGATATGAAACAACATATTTCAAGCCCTTTGCTGGCTACTATTTCAGTGGTGATGGCTGCAGCAGGTTCGTGTTCCTAAACATTGAATGTTCATAATATACTGAGTCTCACGTTAGTATCTTTGAATTTGAGTCTAGGCTGTGTAAATTATTATTTTGCAGCCTTCCTTCAAATACAAGAAACAATAGAAAGAACTTTTGAAAATGTGTGATAATTATGTTCTACGCACTTGAGTTTGTTTCAGGGATAAAGATGGATACTATTGGCTTACTGGGAGAGTTGACGATGTCATTAATGTCAGGTATTCTTTGAATTTCGTAAGCTCTTTCTAGTGATTTTTCAATCCTGGAATTTCATTCTTTATGAATAGACATACAATTCTTTTTATGATGTTTAAATATGATACTCTTGTTATGTGCAGCGGCCATCGCATTGGGACAGCTGAAGTAGAATCAGCTCTAGTTTCAAATCCAAAATGTGCTGAAGCAGCCGTTGTAGGAGTGGAGCATGAGGTATATTCTCTCACATGTATATGGTCAAGTTCAAGTGTGATCTTTGTGTATTAAATAATTTAAGCAGTTTCTGTATAGCATCAACGTGTTATTGTTGTCTGTCTGAAATCCGAACCAACTACCATTACTACTGTAGGTTAAAGGACAGAGTATATATGCTTTTGTTACTCTTGTGGACGGTGTTCCATACAGTGAAGAACTGCGAAAGGACCTTATACTCACAGTTCGAAAGCAGGTCTGTATATAATCCCTTATATCTTCATACAAAGTGTGGTGATGATCTGATTGATCCTGTATTATAGATCAAATTGCATGACTTCATTTTATAACTTATTTTTCGCATTTTTTGTTAAACATTTCAGATAGGAGCATTTGCAGCACCCGACAAAATCCATTGGGCACCTGGGCTCCCAAAAACAAGGAGCGGAAAGATAATGAGAAGAATTCTGAGAAAAATTGCGTCTAGGCAGCTAGATGAACTCGGAGATACAAGTACCCTTGCAGAGCCACAAGTGGTCAACCAACTTATTGAACTAGCCGACACATGAAGCCTTAAACTCTGTACTAAGTAGATCAGTTACAGACTGTAGTCAATGGGAATTGAGAGTAGTTTTTAAATTAGATCTGTTATCTCTATTTTTCGGAATAATATTCCTCATTTATGTGATAAATAAGTAATTTAGTTTGTACTAGGTTATAAATTGAGTGAAAATAAAGGAAACTGAGAAAATATTTTGAAAGAAATGCTTAAAATCTTAAATTTTACTTATTTATTTATTTATGTGATGATGGAGATGATTGATGATGGCACACCAGTGTATTTATAGTGGTCCACTGAGAGAGAGAGCACAAGCTTCTTGAAGCAGAAATGACTAACACTTTTAACTAATTTTTGTTGTCCTTATTTTAACTGTAATTAAGTTCTTATACTCCCTTCAATAGATGTTTTGAAGTATTTCCACAAGGTTGGGTAGCCTAGCAAATCCGTTTCTACCTCGTTCTCGCGGGAGGTAGGGATATCACACACCCAATTAAGGGCCTGCATAAACGATTTCTTTTGAGGCCCAACAGAAGCCTTCTGACTTGGAGCTGCAGTACTCTTCTCAGACCCGCAAGAAGGATCCCCAATCTCATGGAAAAGAGAGAAAAAGTCCATGAAATCTAAAGAGACATTGAAGCACTAGACGAGGGGAGGGAGACAACAATGAGAATCTCCCACGGCCTGCGAATGAAAATGGGAATTTAGGGTTCCGGCGTGGAGGGTTATTTTTCTTGCTATCGTTCTCAAAACAGCAACAGCAGAAAAAATTGGTAAGACTATTACTCTTTGAGTAAAAAAACCGGTGCAAGATCATACACTTCAGGGGTTCAAGATCTTAAAATAACATTTTTGGTGCAAAATTCTAAATATTTGATCAGATGATAAATAAGATGATAAATAAGATTATGATACAATTTGATCAGATGTATGAATGAAAGTTTTATATTGCATAATGATAAATCTCATACAACAATTCAGTGTATAAAACATTTTGCTCTATATAATATGGAAGTGAAAGGAAAAAAATTAGTGACAGAAGTTGCTGGCAGTTTGCATTGACAAACCCAAATACAAAATTTAAGAGGCAATGAAAAATAAAAGTTAGCAATAAACTTATGATAGATCTAACAACAAAAGGACTGAGTATCAGTGCAATAAAATTCAAATGATGTATAGGAAATATTCGGTGAAGGGAAAGTCATTCATACAATTATCCAAAACTAAAAATTCAATGAAAGACACTGGAATTGGAATAGCAGATGTTTAGTGCATATTTGGAATTAAGATTTCACAAAATCATATTGGCACCATGATTTTATGGCACTGTGATTCTTCCAAACTCATCAAATCCGCATTTAATCAGAATCTTCATACACTCCATCATCATCGGATAACTCGTCAAATGATCTGATATCAAGCTGGTAGCGAAGCATGCCTCCGATACCACCAAACCCTCTGCAAAACTGTGACCCTTCTTGAGATTTGTTGGTCACAAATTCCAGCGTGCATCCAAATCGTTTGTACTCGTTCGCAAACCACTCAAGTAATGGCAGCTTCTCCTGAACCTCCAACTCTGCATTGGTTTCCGCATCGCGGAATTGGCTTTGATCACTTTCTTGTTCCTTCTTCAAATGCTTAATTACAATCTCACCTGTCGTAGCATTTTTCAGCACATACCTATTGATATCCAAATTCTCCCATACAATAAGTGTTTCAACAGCACCCATCTCTAGAGCTTTCAATGTGTCATCAACTCCATATACATATTTCCCAGTTTCTTGGCTTATCTCTTCGAAATATTTTCCTATCAAGCGTTTCTCTTGTATGAACTTCACATTGGATAGAATCTCCGCAGATAATTCAATAGCTTGATTAAATCCATTTTCCCCACCATAGGAAACATCGACCACGTTCAATATCTTTGCTTGCAAGCGAGGATCAAACATATCTGACTGGCTAAGCTCGGTCTTGAAGTCGGCCGAACCAGCAAGTATGAGTCCGGCAACATTAGGCTGACTGGTAGCAGGGTTGATGTAAAACTGAGTAGCAAGTTCTGCAGTCTTCCTAACATAATTGTGTCGCTTTTCCATACGAAGACGAGCAAAACGCAGAGCTGACTGTCCTCCTCTTCCGTGTTTCTTTGGTAGATCAACAGTAAACTTATGAAGCACCTCACGAGTATTTCCACTTAGGGTCCCGAAAAGGGTTCCATTTCCATCCATAATTATAAAACCAAACTTGTCATCAGATTCTAGAAGTTCATTTAGAGCTTCTGTGTGAAACTTGTTATCACAGAGATAAAGTGATGCATTAATTGGTTTGAAAGGTTCAAAATCAATAGTCACTTTCTTTTCCTTCCCATCGTCAGTGACAATGGTACCAGTATAAAGAACCAATCCATTCGGAGGAACCTTATTGTATAGTTTCAACCTCTGTTGAGCAGAAGTGATGGCTCCAAGCACAGATTGTCGGTTAACCCTACTCTTGATATTTGAAGCAGTTCCATATTCATCTCCCAACATCTTAGTGACACGAGATATCTGATCACGTGGAGGCATTATCAGAGAAATCATGCTAGTACCATTACCTCTTGCAGCTTCCAACGCTTTGATCAACTTTTTGATCTTCCATATCTCAATGTTCTTGTCAGATTCACCGTCAGCCATAGTTTAAGATGACAGAAAAAATAGCCTACAAACAAACCATGCATGTGAATGGAAACAAAATAATGAAACCAAGTATTAAACACATAATTTCAGTTAAACAACAATTAGGATCTGTCGATCTTCACTACCAATTGGAGGTAAAACCATAGCTATAGTATAAATTACCAAGAGGATCATAGTTCTTGAAAACCACTCCCTTAGGGTTGTTAAAGTTGAGATTTAGTTTAAGATACTTCATTATAACTTCATTTTTCGCTTACACTAAACAAAAAAATTGCTTCAAAACCATAATAGAAAATCTCTTTCCGTTTCATAATAAGAGAAGTGAATACCAAGTACCTATACTCAAGGAATTTAGAGTCAGAAACTAGTTGAAATGCATCTTTCTCTAGATAAAAACTATTTTCAAAGAGACCATGGAGATGGAAATTTAAAACAAGGGCAAAAAGGAACCAAACAACAACAACAACAACCAAGTCTTATCCAACTAAGTTGGGTCAGCTACATGAATCAACTTCCGCCCTAATGTCATACGCAATAATAAATGCAAATATTAAGTATTAACGCAGATTTACTTGAATAAAATCACATACAATCCCCTATAGGCTATACAACACTATGATTTCTTATCATTCATGTTGAAGGTTGTTATAAATCATCAAGTGGCAGAACATAGATGCAAATGACATGTATAGTAGTACCTAGTTAAAGCTTACACATTATAAATGGTATAAATCATAGCCTTAAGAAGGATTACACAAGTTTATGTATAAAATATACCAAACACCTAGGTATGTATACCTACAAATGGAATGCTATTATTTGAGGTGTCAGTGTTACATAGGTAATACCTAGAAGCTAATATGATTTCATAATCAGTAGAAAAAAAGTATAATAATCAAAATAACCACCATAATTTCATATCAAAAAACAGCAAGGTCAAATTCAAGTCAACAATGAAAAAGTGAAGTCAAATTTCAAAACATAAAGCAAGATAAATCAATCAAATGAAACACACACCGATGCAAATCCTTACAACACTACTACTACTACTACTACTAACCAGAAACAAATCAAATCGAAGAAACAAACTTGAAATCCAACAAAACCGATAAACGAATTGAGAAAGCGAGTAAAGATTCAACTGGTGAAAGGTGAAAATCGATTGATTCGGTGAGGAGGTGTACCTGGCTGTAGGAGTGTCTAGGGTTTTCGCCGGCGCTTCTGTAAGAAAACAGGAAGACTCGGAAGTGACGAGTTTGAAAGAGAAGAATTTTGTATGGTGTTTTGGATGATTAATACAATTTGGATCTCGTTTCTACGCCGTTGGATTAGATATTTTAATGTTTTTAATGAAGGTTCAGATGCATTATCAAACTACTCACCATCTTGTTATTTTTATGGCTTAATTGTAATTTTGGTTTTTTTATTATCTTTTTTTTAAAATTTTCGTCCACTATTTTAAAATTTAGAATTTTAGTCTTTTTATTTTAATTTTTGAAGATTTTAATTTTTTATAAATTTTAAAGAAATTTTTAATTATATGACACATACATTAATGATGTGTCAGTGTCACTTCAGTTATGAATTGTTCAATAAAATTATTTTTATTTAAGATTTGTATTGAATGAATGTGAATTTCAAGTTATTAAAAATTATCTTCTGATTGATTTGTAAAGAGACTAAAACCCTCAAAAAAAATTAAAATAGCTTGTTTGAATGGGTTTTGCTTTTTAGATTTTAAACTACATTTCATAAATTGTTTTAGAAAAATGTTTTTAAGAAGAGATCAAATAAAAAAATTGTCAGCTGATTTATTCCACTTCAACAATTATCTTGATGAATCTATCAATCCCCTCAAGAGTGTCTACTTCTTCTTCTAGTGGTGTTTATATATGTGTTTGATACATATTTTAAAAAATGTGCAATTTTAGGTGAATACTCTCTTAAATATTGATATATTAAATAATGTCTGTTGTCTCTCTATTTTAAAACAAAAAATTTTAATTCTTCTATTTTAAATATATTTTAAATTAAATTTTATACATATATATTGGTATATTTTTAAATTAAATTTTATACACATATAAACTCGAAAGAATTTGCCTCTTTAGAGAAAAAATAGAAGTTGATAGGCCATTAATATTTATTGGTAGTGCTTTTATGCTAAACATTACTAAAAAATATAACTGCTCGATCAAAACTTGTTCTTAAAAAACATGGTACAATATTCTGATATCATTTTAAAGTTATAAATTAGTAAACTACTCGAGCTGCCGCAGGGTACATTTAATAGTATATATATAATTTGTTTAGATATTTATAAATATTAAACAGTAAATATAATATATATAAAATAATGATATTCATGTGTTTTAATAAATTAAAATAATTTTATATGGTGAATTTGTATTCATATATACATTGAAAGTAATAGTTATTAATGTTTTTTTTTTTTTTGAATTTAATTGATCGTGTCTCGTTACAAATTTTAAAATGTTATTTAAATTTTTTGACAATAATATTAAGAATGATTTAATACATGATAAAAATAATAAAATTATAGTTATATTAAAATTGACGCATTAACACATGTTAATTTATAACTCCAACTAAGTATTAGTTTTGATCATTAATTTTACATATTTTTTGTATTTACTTTTTTTATATCAAAGAAAAAATGTATGTACAATTATGTCTTCTCTTTTCTTCATCAGTCATCAACGTGAAACAATTATAAATAGTAAAGACAGTGAAATCAATACATATAATATAGCATATAATTATGTTATAAATTATAATTAAGAATATACCAGGTTTAATTCAAACAATAAATATCATTAAATTAACCATTAAAAGATACTTCATTCCTAATTATAAGATTTAATTGAGTTTTTTTCTTGTCCCTTTTTATAAGACACTCTTCGACTTTTAAAATGCATTAATGATTTTTTTCTAAATTTACACTTAATGATGTTACATTTTTTTCTACAATCTATAATAAATACTTACATATATATTAATTATTTTTCTTTCCTAAAGATAAATTTATAAAAGTACACAAAATAATAAATAAATTTAATATTTTAATCCACTTTCTTAATTCCTACCATTTTTTCGATGGGTCTTATATTTAGGATCTAGTATTAATTCTCAAGTTTAGAAGTAGAAACGGAAATGTAAAAAATATCACTCAATTGACCAACTCTGTGATTCACTCAAATATATGTGTTGTAGCTATTCATACAATTTTTATTAGATAATGGAAATGTGAAGAAAATGTATAGAAAGTGAATGGAAAAGTCAAAAGATGAAGGTAATTTAGAAGTATAGAAATTGTCATAGAGACTGTCATCCAAAAAAATTCTTTAACATCGTCTAGGTAATTCATTATTCCTATAGTTATATTGCTTGCTTTGGAAATTTGTTTTTGTTTTAATATAATTTAATGCAAGTTGGAAGGCTTTTTCTAAAGGTTTGTCATTGGCCATAATATCAACTATGGCAAACCTAGTCGAATGGATGTGACAAAATTTTGAAGCCGTCCTTGTACTGAAAAGTCATATATTCGGTATACTCCCTCTTTCATTTCATAATAAGTGTCTCTTTAATTTAAAAAATTTGTCTTAAAATAATTATCACTTTATTTTTTTCAATGCAATATTAATTAATTTTTATCAATTTTATCTATAACTAATAATGTTTTCACTACATTCAAAGCATTAAATATCACTCTATTATTATGACAATGATGTGTAATCAATAACAATTAATGACAATATTGTAAAATAATTATATTTATTCCTCCACTCATAATTTTTCTTAATACGTGTACAACAACTTAAAAGACTTATGAAAAGAATGATTCAAATAGTAGGATATATCCAAAAAGATTATGCAGAAACTAATTGTAGCTTAAGCAATATAGTTTGTTTTACCACCCTTCCTTAAATACTTATTTTTAGCTGCATTAATATATAACAATATTTTGACTGGAAATAAAAAAAGTATAGGTGTTATGAATAAACGACCAACCAAATAAATAAATATAAAAGTTGACAGGAAAATGATCAAGTTAAATAAATTGTGCAGAGAGATTCAGATGACATATTAAAAGATTATCAATGGTGTGAATTTTTTACAATAGATTCAAATTCAATGACATATTGATATAGACCTAAACTTTAGATAAGAATGGGAGTTAAAAACACAATTTTAATGATCTATGTATAAAAACCTGTAAAGAAATACCTTATACACTACTGTAGTTGTACTTTGCTGAACGTGATGTGATGTTCATTTTTGTAGGATAACTATGAAGTCTGCTTGGAAGCTATAAAGTTATCTGCTATGAAGGTATATCCACCATGTTACTCAACCATAAGAAAGTCATATCTCAAAAACTGAAAAATAAATGATAATATTTTAGTATATTACTCCCTTTGTCTCAAAATTAATGTTTTTTAAGGTTATTGCACATGGATTAAGAAAAATAATGAATGGGAGAATAAATATAAATATTTTACAATATTGTCTTTAATTGTTATTGGTTACACATCATTGTTATAATAGTAGAGTGAGATTTAAATTGAATAAATGAAATTGAAGTTGAAGAGATAACATGTCCTCTACCTTCTCAAATCTCATCTAAAACATGCCATTGGCCATTTACAAAGTATATGCCCTTCATATAGAATGCAACTGCATACACACACCATGTCATGCAAGCTATAATGATAAAAATAGGCATTGGTACTGCAATGTCATGTAATGATAAAATAGAATTGTCCATGGAAATTGATAAAATATATTGTGTTATAAGCAATGTCATGTAAGACATAATGTGGTAATGTGTTGGATGAAATTTTAATAGACCGAGATTTGTTTAATAATCAGCAAAGATCTATATTTCATTTCTACTAATGAATCAACATTTGGTAGCCTTAGACAAAAAATGATTAGTTAGCAAAGCTATTGAATGAATACACACACAGATCTAGTCATCTTGAATGAAAATACACACATACCTGATTTTGAACGTTAGAAACATAACATGTTAAAATGGCTGTTTTGTGGAAAAAAGTTTCATGATCAAGTGACATTGTCTGCAGCATGGTCAATATACAAAATCTATAACCAAGTAGTAAAGAATACACGTAAAGTATCAAACAAAACAGAGTAAGTATTAAGGCTTAGTCTGAACTAACTTTTTAAAACAAACTCTCACCTTTGCATCTTGAATGACAAACTCTACATGTAAAATGTTAAAATCCATTTTCAACTTCCTTCCACCTTCTACTTTCCACCGTCCGTCCAGGGCTGGTCATTGGGCGAAGCCACTAAAGATAGAGGACTTTAGGCCTCCAAAAATATAATTTGTTATTAAAGAAATTAAGACCTAAAAAAACATCCATCAATTTTGAATCAATTTAACACTCCCAATACATTAGTATATTGTTAGTACTCCCAACAAAGAACTCAATAAAATTTTATTCAATTTATAAAAAAAGCCTCCATCAATTTTGTAAGGATTTTTTATTTATTTAAATTAATTTAAATTAAAATAAATTTAATTCAATTTAATACTCCCAACACTATTGAAAAGAAAAAAAAAAAATATTTTTTCATTTAATTTAATTTTGCTATGACTATGTTTTTTCCAACGTTCCAATAATAATATTAATAACACAATTATTAAATTGATTTATTTGATCAATGTTTCCTAATAACTCTTCTTCTTTCATTATTATTTAAATTACAATTGAATATTTTTTCAAAAGAAAAAAGAAATGTAACTGCAAATCTGCCATTGAAGAAACTCTACATATTTATACTGTAATTTCGAGTCGCCGATGTATCATATTAGAATCACTCCTACATAGATAGAGACAATTTCTTGTTATTTTGTTTTTTAAATTCTTTGTTATTCTCCATCTCCAATCACTGACTTGTTGACGGCAAATAAGTTATTCTCTCTTTTGTTCTCTTTTTATCGGTGTTCTTTTGTTTTTTGTTAAATCTAATTTCTTTATTGAAATTAGGTGAAGTGAATAATGAACCTAAAATAAAAAGTGAAGTTGAATGTTTGGCAACTTATGAGCTTGAAAATTTTGAATTTTTGGTAGGCATGACTATTTGGTATGAAATATTGTTCGCTATAAACTCTGTTAAGAAACATTTCCAATCAAAGGATATGAGCATTGATGTTGCTATAGAGAAATTGAAAGGACTTATTTCTTTTTTCGAAAAATATAGAGAAAATGGTTTTGAACATGCCATAATTTCAGCTAAAGAAATTTCTATCGAAATGGATATAAAACCTAAGTTTCATGAAAAAACGTATTATTCGTAGAAAGAGACAATTTAATGAGAATATTAACGATGAAGTTTTAAAAACTCTTAAAGAATTATTTAAATCTGACTATTTTTTGTACATATTATTTAATAATTGTGCAATTACATCATTTCGGAGTAGATTTGAACAATTTAAAATATATCAAAATATTTTTGATTTTCTATTTAGTATAGAAAAATTAAGGTCATTGAAAAATGAAAATTTAAATTAAAAGAATATTGTCTTAACCTCGAATGTTCGTTAAAACATAACGACAACTCTGATATCGATGAATTAGACTTATTTTTAGAATTGAAAATATTAAGAGAAAATATACACGTCAAAAATGATACACCAATTGATATACTCAACTATATAATAAGACTAAACTCTTTTCCAAATGCATTTGTTGCTTATAGAATAATGTTAACGATTCATATAACTGTTGCTTCAGCAGAAAGAATTTTTTTCAAACTTAAAATTAATAAAATCTTATCTATGATCAACAATATCTCAAAAAAGATTAAATGAATTGGCTTTATTACCAATTAAAAAAGAAATGTTAAATGAAATTGATTATAATAGTTTAATAAATAATTTTGCTTCTCAAAAAGTTCAAAAAGTAAATTTTAAATAAAAATTATAGTAATTTAACTTAATTTAGTTTTTTATTAGAATATAAAAGACCTCAATTTAAAATTTGTTTTAAGCCTCGTAGAGTGTTGGGCAGGCTCTGCGTCCGTCTCCTTCAACCTTCCAATGTTACTGCTTCTTTCAACATTTCAGCACCGTCACGCCTTCAACATTTCACAGCTAAGCATCTTTCAACATTTCTTCACCGTTGCACCGTGTTTCTTCTAGTTGTGCCTACATCATCTCACCGACAAATTTCTTCAACATTCCATTTTTCTCTGCTCCAACATGAACTTTGAGCATAGTGATTTTCTTATTCCAAACTGTTTTTGCAGAGTCATGATTCTCTTCATAAACTAAAACCCAGATTTTGATTCTTGAAAAAAAAAATAGATTCAACTTTAATTGGATAAGGATCAATAACTTAGATTGAAAAGAATAAAATGAATGAGGACAAAGATTTATGGTTGATGTTTTGTTTTAAAGCTTGTTGATACAGATTTAAAAAAAATTGACAAAAAGTTAATGTAGAAGGTGAATACATGGCTGAAAATGGTACATGTGATTAATCAGTTGGATGAGATATCTTCAAAGTCATCCTAACTTTCCCGCAATAAAGTCAGGCAATCCATATCCATGAAGCAGTAAGCGAGAGGGAGAAGAATACCTGGTTTTGGAGAGAGAATGAAGTACATATTTGAAGTGTGTATTTGTATAAGATGTTTTTTAGATGAATTTTTATCTACCCAACTAAAAAAGAGTTACCTACCATGTAAAATGCTTTGAAAATATCAAACAATTGCACTATTTTATAAATAAATAAACATGTTAAAATTAGATGGTTTCAAGTTATTGGTTGAAGGTAGAGTACCCAATTTTTTGTGATGGGTAAAGAAGTTGTCCCCATGTTTATATAGCATGATAATGAAAAGTGAGGGACACCTGCAATGTTATGAGTTGTTATGTAAAGTTTACTCTTTTTGGCATGTAATATTAAAAAAAGGGATGGGCAAAGTTGGAAGGGTGGTGGGCCTCTCATTTGAATATTTTTTGAAAGACCAAAGTAAATTTATATATAATGGCTAGGCATAAGTGTCAAACTCCAATTCCACAACCAGTTCCATCAAACATGAACTAATTTGGAAATAACATTAATTCCTCCTAATGACACAATCAGTCCAAGAATCATTTACAAATGCAAAACTATCTAAACACTCCTATACAACTCACTATATATCTAATAGAGGTGTGCTTCCAGAATCTGAAAAACAAGTGCTTCTCCTTTCTGAACCAACCCCAGAGTTTTTCGACTATTCTTACACAGCAGCATCCCACTGTCCCATCATTATATTAATGACTTAGAAGGCAAACAGTGAAGACTAAGGCAAGACAACAAAAAGGATCAACTGCTACAGAATTTTCACCTGATGCTGAATCTTGACCGAAACCGCAACATGACTCCAGTCCACGATATTCCCTTTCCGACCACTCCTCCATGGTGCTGTCAAATTCAACTTCGATGCACTCAGTATAAACGAATAGTATTGTCTTCTATACACCAGTAGTCACTGCTTCCAAATCACTCAGCCAATACTAACTTATCCACCATATGCATTCCTTTGGATTTGTAATCCATTGACCTAGCACATAATTAAACCCTCTCACTTTAGCCTTAAGCCATCTCCACGCGATATTCTGGATTTCTTCAATAAATGACAGATTATGAACAGCGGATGACGGAGAGTTTCTCTTCGAGAACTCTACCCCCATTATTTAAACCTGAAAACTGAACAGAATTTTGAAATGCAGAGTTATGAAAAGCAGAAACGATTCTCACCCATCTTAGGACCTCGCTCCATGCAACCGCAGCTACGGGAAATTCGAAGAAAATGTGATTCACATTTTCCTCTCTCCCGCAGCCGTAAGGGCATGAATTTTGAGGTGCTACTAAGATTCCCCTCTTCACAAGGTTATCTCTACTTGGTATTTTGTTTTGCCAAATTCTCCAAACTAGAACCGAAACTTTTAACGGAACAATATTGTTCCATACAGCCGCCAATTCTCCGTTCACAGTTCTGATCGACTCCCCAACTAGGCTTTCCTTCTTTTTGCTTTCTCGTATAAGCTTGATAGTAGATAAAAAATAAAAAATTATCAAAATGGCATTAATGAAAATTCAGTGTTCTCCGCGTGTTTTCACTTTTTTTTTAATGTTTTCGTACTAAAAATTAATAATGAAAACTGAAATTAATTTTACAAGTTTTACTTTTTTTAGTTCTTAAAACTAAAAAACAAAATTAGTTTTCAAAACTAATTTTCTAAAAATAGTTCACCAAACAAGTTTTTTGGTTTTTAGTTTTTAAAAATTTAAAAATAGTTTTTGAGAAGTGATTCAAACAGACCCTTAAATTTCGGATTTTAAAATAGAGAGATCAAA
Organism: Vicia sativa; assembly: GCA_021764765.1. Lineage (NCBI taxonomy): Eukaryota > Viridiplantae > Streptophyta > Magnoliopsida > Fabales > Fabaceae > Vicia > Vicia sativa. The sequence continues at coordinate 156,757,430 of CM038795.1, read as the reverse complement.
GCCTAAAAACGAAATAAAATTGCAATTAAGCTTTTTTTTTTAAACACCTTATACTTTTTTAACGCAATGCGCAAAAATATTTAACTATAGATTTATAAAATACATCTCAGGAACGCACTAAATATAACAAAATGAAAATTATTTCAGTTACATTTTCGGTATCAAACCAACAAAATATAGCTTTGGAAATTTTCATTACAAAATGCAGGAAAAAAATTGAAAATACACTAACTTCGTAAAATCAAAATATCATTGATATCATAAAATAAGCAATACATAAGAAGTTGGAAATATCGTTGCAACTGAATTCATCAATGCAGTATCCCGATCGGTAACAATGACTTTCAGCATATCTTCTTAGATCTTCAACGTTGACCGATAAACATCTAAAGCCCATGCAAAATTGTCCTCTTTTTCTCACTTTAGTCGACGTAACACCAACAATGGAAGCTTGTATTTGTTAATCTTATACGTTGAATCAATTATACCCACAGTGGGAAACGTACTGAACAATTTAATGGAATCAGGATGAGTCCAATATATATCTCTTACTGTTACCCCATCATCATCATCTGCTCTTAGAAATTCGACAACTTTTTAAAGATATTTCTAGTTACCAACAAGTCTCGACATATAAGCAGATGATTGTTATATCTTATGTCACAACCTGAACAAATACACTATACTCAGACTTGCATTTTACGAATTTCAAATTAACTAAGTATGAGGCTATCTTCTTGTTCCATGCCCCCAGGTCCTTGCATGAGGCCATAAAGCATTTTGTGCAACTTGTATACTTTTTTTCTTCCTCCTGAAACACAAATCCACGAGATTATGTGACGTACATCTTTCATCTAAAAGACCATTAAAAATGTTGATTTCACATCTAAGTGAAATGTCGACTAGTCTTGCTTTCATACCAAGGCTACCGCCAGTTGAACAATTTCAATCTTACTACTCAAGTATATACTTCAGAGTAGTCGAGTCCCTCTCTCTGAAGAATTTCTCGAGCTATCAATCTCTCTTGACGTCTTGTTATTGATCCATAACATTGTATTTCAATTTGAACATGTGAGATATTGGATCGAACTCTATTGGGTCGAAGGTAGTATCTTGGTTTGACGGTTCGATAGAGTTTAGCATGCAGCCGAAGTTTGCTCACATGATGTTGTCGAAGTGTGTTCTAGCTTGTAGTGTCGAAGGATGCTAGGATTGTTAGCATCGAATTGGGCCTGTTTGTTATGTCCAATTGGTTAAGTTAGCTTGTATCCTAAGTTAGCTTGTAATGGGTATTTGTGATAAAAGTCTATTAGTTTAGTATGTTAGGTTTATTATAAATAGCATAATAGTCTCTCATCATTGCATACTGCAAATCCTATTTTAGGGTGAGCGAGTTATTTGTTATTCTTGTATACTTGTAATCTTATTTCAAGAGTAAGGAAAGAATAGTAGTTAATAATCAATCATTGTGTTCATCGTATTCATCGTGTTCTTCATTCTCTTTCCTACCCTAATTGTTTCTTGATCATTAAGCAATAAGTTTATATTTGGTTACAAGGCATCCGATTCACAATAAATTGGTGTGGTGAGCGTGGAGAAGATGCCTTCGACAAAGTATGAGATTGAAAAGTTCACCGGAGTGAACGATTTCGGTCTGTGGCGCTTGAAGATGAGATCCCTACTGGTTCAGCAGGGTTGTTTGGAAGTGTTGAAGGGAGAATCAGCCATGAATGAAGCGTCAACGACAGCTGAGAAGATGGTAATGATAGAGAAGGCCCACAATGCAATTTTGTTGAGCCTTGGTGCTAAGGTTCTTCAACAGGTATCAAAAGAGACGACGACGACAGGGTTATAGGTGAAACTTGAAAGTTTGTACATGACCAGATCGTTGGTGAATCGACTTTACCTAAAGCAAGCTTTGTATTCATTCAAGATGATTGAAGACAAAGTGTTGGCTGAGTAGTTGGATATGTTCAACAAGCTGATTCTTGATCTTGAAAATATTGATGTGAAGATCGACGATGAAGATCAAGCTTTGTTGCTATTGTACGCATTTCCCAGATCACATGCTCACTTCAAAGAAACTCTCTTGTATGGAAGGGAGTCCATGACCTTTGAATAAGTTCAATAAGCCTTGTATTCGAAGGACTTGAACAAACGAAAGGAGCATAAACCTTCGACGGTTGGTGAAGGTTTGGCCGTTAAAGGAAAATTCTTGCGAAAGGATAATAAGTTCGACAAGAAGAAAGGTAAAAGTCAACAGAAGTTTTACAGTGGTGAAGCATCTGGTATTTGATGTTATCATTGTAAGAAGGAGGGTCACACAAGAAAAGTGTGCTCTGAACACCTGAAAGATAAGGAAAGGATAATGGAAATGCAGCTATTGTTCAAGATGATTTCGACTCATCTAATGTTCTTGTGGTTTCGAGCAGCAACCCGTCGAAGAAGTGGATTATGGATTATGGGTGCACTTGGCACATGACTCCAAACAAAGACTTGTTCGAAGAATTATGTGATCAAAATGGTGGATCTTTATTGTTGGGAAATAACAAAGCTTGCAAGATTGCAGGTGTTGGATCTGTGAGATTCAAACTCCATGATGAGTCAATAAGGTTATAGACTGAATTCGGGTATGTACCTGATTTTAAGAGAAATTTGATTTCTCTTGGTGAATTCGACAAGAAAGGATATGTTTTTCAAGGAGAGAAAAGTATCCTAAGAGTCATGAAGGGGTCAAAGGAATTCTTGAGAGGCGTGAGGAAACAAGGCTTGTATACCCTTAAGGCTGAAGTTGTAAGTGGTTCGACAAATGTTGCATCCACTAAACCTTTGTCGAAGACAGAAATTTGGCACATGATATTAGGCCATGTCAATGAAAGGGGTCTGGTCGAATTGGGGAAACAAAATTTGCTTGGTGGAGACAAAGTCGAAAAGCTGGATTTTTGTGAACCCTGTGTACTTGGAAAATCTTGCATAGTGAAGTTCAACAATGGCAAACAGAGAACACACGAATCCCTTGATTACATCCATGTTGATCTTTGGGGGCCTGCAAGGTGTCCATCACATTCAGGAGCAAGGTATTTTCTATTATAGTAGATGACTATTCCATAAAGTTATGGGTATTCATTCAGAAGACTAAGGATGAAACTTTTGAGAATTTCAAAGGTTGAAAGACTTTCCTCAATAATTAAACTGGCAGAAATGTCAAGAGGTTGAGAACATACAATGGTCTTAAATTTTGCAATGAGGCATTCGATAGCTTTTGTGATGCCTCTGGTATTGCAAGGCACAGAACTACTGCAGGCACTCCACAACAAATTGGTTTGGCTGAAAGGTTTAATCGAACCATCTTGGAGAAAGTTAGATGCATGTTGAATAGTGTTGGGTTAAAGAAGGTGTTTTTGGCTGAGGCTGTTTCGACAGCAACATATATGATAAACATATGTCTTTCGATTGCGTTAGATATGAAGACACTTGAAGAATTTTGGTCGGGACACCCACCAAATCTCGACAAATTGAGAGTATTTTGCTGCGTAGCCTATGCTCACATTAGGCAAGACAAGGTCGAACCTAGAGCTCTTAAATGCATGTTCATGGGATACCCTAAAGGAGTCAAAACGTATAGGCTATGGTGCCTAGAGTCAGGTCCCAGAAGGATTATCACCAATCAAGATGTTGTTTTCAATGAAGTTGAAATGGCTTTCAAGAAAACGGATGATGTTGGTTGAAGTGCAGAAGTATCTGACAAAGAGCTGGAACAGGTCGAGATTCCTGTTGAGGTGGAGCACGTTGATGTTGAATAGCATATCCCATATAAAGTCGAAGAAGCAGAGGATGTTGATGAAGTTGAGGAAACTGCTGATGACTATCTATTGGCAAAAGATAGGACACGAAGAGGCATCAAACCACCTCAAAGATTTGGGTATGCAGATCTTATAGCTTGTGCCTTAATCTCTACAAGTGAGGTTCTAGATGAAGAACAAAGAGACCATAAGGAAGTTATGAGGAGTCGAAATAAGACTGAATGGCTGAAGGCCATGGATGATGAGATGAAGTCTCTTCATGATAACAACACTTGGGAATTGATCAAGAAACCTACTGGAGCCAAGTTAGTCAGCTGTAAATGGATTTTCAAAGTTAAGGAAGGAATCGAAAGAGTGGCGTCGAAAAGATACAAGGCAAGGTTGGTTGCAACGGGTTTCACTCAGAAAGAAGGTGTAGACTTCAATGATGTGTTTTCTCCTGTTGTGAAGCATAGGTCCATTCAGATGTTGCTTTCCATGGTGGCACACTTCGATCTTGAACTGGAACAGATGGATGTGAAGACTGCGTTCTTGTATGGTGATCTAGATGAAACAATCATGATCAGGCAACCTGAAGGGTATGTCAAAAAGGGAAAGGAAGATTATGTGTGCAATTTGAATAGATCTTTATATGGGATGAAACAATATCCTCTACAATGGAATAGGAGATTCGACAAATTCATGGCACGCATAAGTTTTGTTAGAAGTCAGTTTGACCACTATATTTACTTCAGATTGTTTCCTGGTAATTCATTTGTTATTTTGTTGTTGTATGTTGATGATATTTTCATAGCAAGTAACAATGTTGAAGAGGTATTGACGGTGAAGGCTAAACTCAATAAGAAGTTCGAAATGAAGGATCTAGGAGCAGCTTTCAGGATTCTTGGGATTGACATTCGAAGAGATAAAAAGCAGTCAAAATTATGTTTATCTCAAGAGGCATATTTAGGGAAGATTCTTGAAAAGTTTGGTATGTCAAATTCGAAGCCTGTTGTGACTCCAACAAACCCTCAATTCAAGTTGAGTATTGATCAGTGTCCCAGTACTGAGGTCGAAATAGCTTATATGAATAACATCCCATATGCTAATGTAGTTGGTTCTTTTATGTATGTTATGGTTTGTACTAGACCCGGCATAGCATATGTAGTAAGTCTTGTAAGCAGGTACATGGAAAATCTTGGAAAGGCTCACTGGCAAGCATTTACGTGGATTCTAAGGTACATAAATGGGTCTCTGGACAGAGTCTTAATTTACGGTGGAGCCTTGGGTGAAGATATTAAAGCAGTAATCGAAAATATGTCGACTCTGATTATGCAGGCTATACGGATTCCAGAAAATCTATTTCTGGATATGTATTCACTTTGTTTGGTACAACAATTAGTTGGAAAGCAAAACTTCAAAAGGTTGTTGTATTATCAACCATTAAAGCAGAATATATTGCTTTAATTGAAGCTGTGAAAGAAGCATTATAGCTTGAAGGTTTTGCTAATGAGCTAAAAATTCGAGGTGAAGTTATCACTGTTAAATATGATAGTCAAAGTGCAATACACCTGTCGAAGAAATCAGCCTATCGTGATCGAACCAAGCACATTGATGTGAGGCTGCATTTCGTCAGAGGGGTAATCGAGTGTGGAGAAGTCCATGTGCTGAAGGTTTCGACATATCATAATGTTGCGGATATGATCACCAAGACATTGTCTAGTTGCAAGTTTTTCCACTGTATGCAGTTGATAAAGTTGCATGAAGAAAACTAGTTCGTTAATTGATATTATAGTTTGTTCTAAGGTGGAGATTTGTGAGATATTGGATCGAACTCTATTGGGTCGAAGGTAGTATCTTAGTTCGACGGTTCGACAGAGTTTAGCATGTAGTCGAAGTTTGCTCACATGTTGTTGTCGAAGTGTTACAAGTTGTAGTCAAAGTGTGTTCTAGCTTGTAGTGTCGAAGGATGCTAGGATTGTTATCATCGAATTGGGCATGTTTGTTATGTCCAATTGGTTAAGTTAGCTTGTACCCTAAGTTAGCTTGTAATGGGTATTTGTGATAAAAGCCTATTATTTTAGTATGTTATGTTTATTATAAATAGCATACTAGTCTCTCATCATTGCATATTGCAAATCCTATTTTAAGGTGAGGGGGTTATTTGTTATTCTTGTATACTTGTAATCTTATTTCAAAAGTAAGAAAAGAATAGCAGTTAATAACCAATCCTTGTGTTCATCGTGTTCTTCATTCTTTTTTCTACCCTAGTTGTTTCTTGATCACTAAGCAACAAGTTTATATTTTGTTACAAGGCATCTGATTTACAACAAAACACTCATTTTCTTTTGATAGTATTTGTGTGTGTTGGAAATTCAACTAACTCCCATGTATTATTTCTTTCGATTACCTGTAACTATTCGACTATATATGACTTTCACGGTTTATTTTTTAAAGCCTCATTATAGTTGATTGGTTCAGCACCTGCAAGTAAAATAAAATGAATTAATTCTCCATCTAGTGTGACTTCATCATCCCCAGTTACTTCATAGTCTTAAAGTCTTGCTAGATAAACTATAGTTCTTTAAGGTCTTTTACTTGTACTAGTCACACCTCTTCAACTTCGATTGGAATATCAACAATTTCTTTGACTTTGATCTCATTAAATGATTCGTTGAAGTCATAACTCATCAATGATTTTTTAATTGCATCACCAGAATTCTAATCTTAGGCATAATCTCTTTGTCGTCTTAAACCTCTAAGCCCGTAGATGCATCAACTAATTTTGAAAACGTGGCTTGTGAAGAAACTAAGGTATAGGATGAACAACCAATAAAATGTACGAGCACATATTTCTTGATCTTAAAGCATCTCCTAGTTGATATTAACTCATTTTGTGAATTGTATCATGCCACATGAAATTTAAAAATGCTACTTCTTTTTCTCCAACAATACACTTTAACTCAAAATGTCAATTACAAAATACCTTGCATTTATTTTTGTGGCTATTCTGATGTCTAATAACTTCATAATTCCTAAGAATCACGTCAACTTCTAAAGGTGAAATTGGAGAAGAATCAGTTAGAAACTATTCTATTGAAGATACTGATTCCAAAAATTCCTTAGAGCATCATGTTTGTATCATGAGTAAAAACAAGTCATAAACACACCCTTTTTAAAGCAAGAAACTGAATGCATTTTAATGATGTGAATTTCTTAACCCATCCTATAAGGGGTGGGTGTATCCTACGAAAAACCCAAAATATCATTCATAAAATCGGAATTTATTTTTGATACGCACAATTTTCTGAAGTTTTTGAGTAAAACCGGAAATTTACTTATGGTTTGCTACCAGAAATAAACTTTTGGTTCTGTGCATTACAGTATGAAGAAAAACCTATCTATAAGCAATATCTTTTGAATTTACAAATGTTATTCAAATTAAAATCATGCAACTTTTAAATCGATTTAAAGCCAAAAAAATGTGATCCAAACTAAATTTTATAATAATAGTATTCATAAAACATATCCGGTACAATACGAAATAAAAAAAAAGTCAAAATACAATCAAAATAAACTACTGCGTATGGCGGAGCCGGCCTGTCACCCTCGAGGCGTTCCACCACTGTTTCCTGTAGACCAGAGCACCCTGAGCCTCTGCCATGATGGCCTCCAAAACGCCTCTGACATCGGACCTGTCAAAAAACAGCTCTCTGTCGATGACATCCCTAGCAAGCTCCATAATACGGCGGCACCTACGCAACACGTCCTGGGCATGATCCCTCGTCGTCTGCTCCTCCTCTAGGATCTCATGATGAGTCGACCTGGGTGGGTCCCCTGGAGCCTCTTGTATCAGGTATGGATGAGAAATTCTGAAGTACCACAACATGTAACCAAACGTGTAACTCTATTCGTCTGGAGCCACAGTACTCCTGGCCTCCCTAGGGACGAGATGACTCTCAAGATCAGCAAAAATCTCATTCATCTCCCTCCTCTTCACTGTCAGAGGAGCAGATAAAGCAGGATGTCGAGGAATTGTCTAAGTATACCCGAACTGACGCATCACTCGCTTGGGCATATAGGCAGCAGTCTTCCGAGTACCGCAGGCCAACCAACCTGTAAATAGAGAAACCTTTAGCGTATCTCGATCCTACAAGAAAAAACAAACTGTTAGAATTCATAATATTATTCATAACATAATTAATAAATGAAACATAAATGTAAATTTCGTACCTCTCCATCCCATAAATGTCTAGCGACGTGGGTGAGATAATGCGCGAGCACAGATAAGTCATAAGGCCCCCTCCAAAGACTTAAGGGACCTCTGGTACCGTCGATTCCGCATCTGTTGGCTCTGGTACTGGTACCTGATGTACTGGAGGTGTAGGAGGTGTAGGATCAGGTCTCACCTCAGACGGTCCCGCCTGTGTAGCAGATGTGGATCTCGTCTCATAAATCCTCGGTGGTGAGGATAGTGATGACGTGCGTCTACGGTATGACGGAGGCGAAGAGGGATGGACTGGAAACTTCCGTCTGCTACAGGAGGAAGAAGTACAAGGTGCAGAATCAGAAGGAGAAGGTTGTATCTCGGACATAGTCTGTCAGAATGTCGACGGAGCCTGCGTGGCCTGAGTCCTCGGAGGACGTGTGGCCTGACTCCTCTCTCTCCGCAAAGAAGCATGTTATGTAACTCGGCCATGCCTCAAACGATCGTATCGCTCAGACATATCTCTTGTAGAAACAAGACCGAAACATTAGCATATGACTAGACTCATACAGGAAAAAATGGGGGGGGATTATGCAGACAGATACTGAAAATTTATTTCCGGTTTTGTTCATCACATGAAACCGGAAATAAACTTTGGATTACCTCTGCGAAACTGAACAGCAGAAACCACCAACCCAAACTCCAAAATGCTTCAAAATAAACGGATTGATCGTCAAAAAGAGTTTGCAAATAATATTATAATGACCCTAATGATGTAAACTACAAAAAACAACACATTTCAAACCCTATTTCACCTGTTTCAATCGATTTTACATAAACTCTAAAAATGAGTAAATCACTTACTTGATTGAGAGTTGGGTGTTGCTTGAATGGTTTGGATTTGGTCGTTACTTGATGATTTGTGTTGATTGTTTGAGAGAAAAAATAATTTTGATGAGAAGGATTTTGAGAGGATTTTGGGAGAGTTTTGAAAATGTTTCTGTTATGGGGAGGGGAAAGGTTTTGGCGCGATATAAGTTCATAAATTTATCGAAAATTTATTTCCAGTAGCATCTCGTTAGTAAATCTTCGATTTTCACCCGTATTAAATTTCATTGAATAGGATGCTAATCAAAAGTTTATTTTCAGTATTTCGTGGGTAAAAATGAAATTTCGCATGAGTGACTAAGAAAGACATGGAATGGATTAAAAAATTCACTTCAAAGAGATAGATAAAAATCTTGAGGACTAACGATCATTAATAAAATCAAATTTTTAAAGATTGTCATAAATCTCCTTCTCTCTTTCCAATAATTGATTATCTAATTCTTTTTTTCTTCTTATTTTATTTACTTCTCTCACCCTGTTTCAACTTATTATATAATTGAGCTCACAACAAACCATAATTATTCACTTGCTAATAAAAGTCAAATAAGTCAAATTGTTATGGACTCTATTACATTTTTTTTATGAAACTAATGTACTTGACAACGCAAACAACTTGAAACACAACAAATCATGTTATAATTATTCATGTTCTGTGGTACAACAAAAAATGACTAAATTACATTAATTCCCTTTCCTTCAAAATCTCTAATTCCATCTGTGGATGTCCTTTCATGGATATCCTGTTCAATTTGGAAAGGGGTTTCAAGCCTGATCTTGGGGCCAAAATTGTGGACATATACAGAGGAAAATTGCAGAAAAATAATGATTGAAAATGGTGAGGCGATTAAAAATGGTAGGGCGCCGCAGTTGACTATACAAACCTCGTTGATTTTTACCAAATGATACAGGTACCATCAGAAAAAAAGATAAGGTGCCACATCAACTCTTCAATCTGCATGCCGAAATTCGCATATGTAAAAGACTAATCTAACATGTCCCGGCAGTTATCAAGTCAGATTTGGAATATTTCGGTGAGCATCAGCAAATTCTCGAACCAGACGCTTTAAAACTCTCCCACCCTTCCCTTGCATATGTCCAAAATCGCTCTTCAATCCATTAGAGTTCTTGCTCTCAAGGTAATCAGAGGCTGCAGCAGCAAGGGCTTTGGACCATAGGGGCGGTAGGGTCTCTGCTTCTCCTTGGTTTAGGTATTCGGCAGGAAGAGCCTGAACCTGAAAATTCACATGGTCAGTTAAGCTAAGTACATGACATACCCATGAAGATCCCAGTGCTTGTATAGACAGCAAAGTACATAATTGAGCTAGACACCAACTAATCAACATTGTTCATCAATTTGTAGGACCTGAACTTTTTTGGAAAAAAAAATGCATGAAATAACACACATCGTCTTCTCAAAAAACAAAATATATCACATGGATCCTATCTTTAAAAGCCTTAGATTAAAGTTGGCAATTTTTCACAGAAGAATACCAGAGACGGAAAGGGAAGAGCCAGCAACATGTTAGTCAATGAGGGAATGCAGCATCAATGCAAGAACTAATAGAATATTAACCAAACACTAGTATAATCAACCCCACTTTCGAATTATGTTAGCCAATGGTACCACAACAATACTTACACCGCGTGATGATATAATCATATATTTACGTTGATTCTTCCATAGACCAACATGTTACCTACCTAGTAATTTGGGCTTTAATCATTCTCTCAAATCGAGGTTGGGCTTTGACTTTAAGTCACACATTAAGCAATTTGACATTAAACTATTTGTTATTTGGGTCTCGTCTCAATTTGTCTATCTTTATAAGCCGTGTTTCAAAACCCATAACGGTGATCGACCCGGTCAAGATTTAAATGCAACATAATAACAATATATGCAGGCAAAAAGGCAAGGAGGAGAGAGAGACCGCTGACTGTAGCCATCCGTTAAGAGTTTGCCAGCAAAGTATCGACTTCCATGATGTTCTTTCAGATAAAGTGCAAATCGCTGCCAGTTGTTGTAGTATTGTTGCACACTTGTGAACCTATCATGCAAAACAGAATTCTCTTGGTTATGGATCAATCACAACTGAGAGCCTCCATATATATCAGGCTAAAAGGACAAGTAATATTGAAACAACGCTGAAAAAGCTAGGGAGTAGGGAGGAATAAGAGAAAAGAACATTGGCCCTTAGACACTATTGGTTAAGGACATATCAAGATAATCATATTATTTTTTATTATTTGTTGGCTTTCGCACTCTGGTTCCTAGGGTAAAGGGGCCCTAATAATCCAAAGTTCGTGCCGAGAGGTATGGGCACTGGCCAAGCATTGTTCCCACCTAGGAATCGAACCCAGTATTCCCCGGATTACGTCCTTAGCAAGAGCTCCTTTACCACTGGAGCCCAAGAGCTTGGTTTATATAATTAGATAAAAGGCATTTATCGTTTTCAATTTTTAAGCAAGGGATGGAGCTGAATATTTCCAAACTGACTAAAAACAAAAAATGGGATTCAAAACCTACTTTTCAATTTTAAGCTGTTTTTAGTCTTCTTGCTTTTATGAATCACCGAGGTAATCCACGGAATTATATTTTCCTCAAAAAAATTCTGTTAAAGCCCTAATTGACTTAAGGTCCTGCACTGAAAATGTAAAAATGTGAATCTTAGAACTTATTTCTACACAAAAAGGCTTCAGCGAATAACTTATTTCTTAAAAAAAAAACTATATAACCAATATCATTCAAGCAGAATCCGAATCTGCATACTATATTGTTACTCATTGCTTTGCTTTTACTTCAGCATATATACTTGCATCTACTGCTCTTGAGAATATTATAGCAATTCATTTACAAAGACATACTTACACGTGACATTGCAGACACACCTAGTAAGGCATACACCACATTAGATACAAGTCCCTCACCACTATGGGATATGACATGAATGGCTGTGGTGTTGGATGACCCCTCAGTAATACAACTCATAGATTCTAACAAAGAGAGAAGGCCCACATCTAAGAAACCTGAAAAATCCAAGAAATGAAAATCCATTAACCGCATGTAATAACTATAAAAATGAGATATACATTTGCACCGAGAAAAAAATACTAAAAACTTATTGGTAAAAACTCAAGTCCCACATTGGTTAAAGATAGAGCCTAAAAAAGAGTTTATAAAGAGTAACACCCCTCACCTTACAAGCCAGATTTATAGGGATGAGTTAGGCCAAACTCAAATTGTAACATGGTATCAGAACCTATTGATCGGGCCACCCACCATAAGCCCAATAGTCTTGGGCACGAGGGGGTGTATTGGTAAAAAAAACCAAGTCTCACATTGGTTAAAGATAGAGCCTAAAAAAGAGTTTATAAAGAGTGACATTCCTCACGGTAAAACTCAAATTGTCACAGAGCTGCAGTAACTCTAAGAACTATATATCTGATTTTAGGTAAAATTCAAGTTGTAACAGAACTACTTTAACTCTAAGAACTATATATCTGATTCCATGAAACTGGAGTACAAATTTATAATTAGAAAGCAATTACAAAGTCAAATGTTAACATTACTCCTCCAGAATTCGGTAGAAGGTTACGATTTATACCTAAATTCAGCTTGGCTTACATGATTTTCATATATAAACCGTGATGTTAATCATTTTCTTAGATTTTTATCATTAAATTTCGTATCTATTTTCCTTCACAGAAGAAAGGATTTAACTTAAATTTTTGCAACTTACAGCCATGTATTGCTCAAAACTATATCCAACTAAACTCACTTAATTGAGGATTACTTATATAACAAAAACAAAAAGCAACATAGACTTTTCTTACAAGACAAATATGACATTGCAGCTAGGGCAGACCCACGGTGCATAGCTGTGCAGCATATAGCTGCTTTTTGGATAGAAACTTCAAGAAGAGAACCACAAACGGAAAGGGCGTCCTGTAAGATATTGTCAAACTGGTAAGTATATAGACTACATTATGCCGCAGCGAATAAATCAAACCAATACATTAATGAAAGAATTCACAACCAGAATCTCCAACCTCACTTTAAATCTAGACCTACACTCCAACAAAAAAGGAAAACAAAATAAAAAATGAAGACCTTGTTACAGGAGCGAATAAATATGGATGCAAAATTGGTGTAAGCCTCCACTAAGTCAGGTTCTTGGTCACATATGTAGGAGGAATTTAGAGCCATTACAGAATTTGAATGAGTAAATCTTTCAAACATGGTAACAAATAAAGGTCCATACTCCTCTCGATGACCAAATTCTTCAATGACTATGGAAGCTGAAAAAAATGTTAACTGAATTAGCAAATAAGTAATGGTTTATTGTAACCAGAGGAAGCTCAAAACATTCTCCAAATGTGAAAACTAACACAAACTCCTGATTTCATGTGTCATACTGCAACATAAACAAATGGAAAAGAAAAAAAGGTGCAGAACATATAAAGTAAAAAGCTCAATAATAACTTCATCAATGGAGACTGCTAGATTTTAAAACAAAATATACAACAAAAATTCTAGCAACACTATTTTAACACGTGTTTCTGAGCATACTCCTTCTATTAATGGGTCTCGCAAAATTTATGTGAGACCCAAATAATATTCCAACCAACTTGGAATACGTAATCGAGTATAGCATGAACATGAGATACCAATCCAGAAAAAAAAGCCTACCAGTTCTTATATAGCACTCGTGATTTTGGAACAAAACAAAATTTGTCGATAGCCAATCCAGAACTTTGGGCAATAGGGTCACAAAATGCTGACCTGTATATTCAAAAATAAAATAACATTTCTCACAAGACCTCGTGAAATTTCAACAAATGTGTCCAAAAAGAAAGTGAGCAAACCTGAAGATTGAATAGCTAAGGAAAGAGCTCGGCAAGCTGCTATCGATAAATTACCACTCTCCATATGCTCGGAAGTAAATACTTTCTCCAAGGTGGGCCAGAAAACCCTTAGCAGTAAAAGTATCAAGTCATCTGCAGCAGGTTCAGTTGCTACAGATGTTGAAAGATGACTGAATACAGTTCCTATTCTGAATTTAAAGTATTGTCAATTATTAAAGGGTCAGAAAAAGTGACTTTACAGATTTATATTGTCAAATATGGAACACATAAAGAAGGAATAAGAATGATAACAACTGATAGAAAGAACTCGAGGAATTCAATCCTACAAGAAACACTCCTTCTATGTGAAAAATAGACTATGAACATAAGACTTGTTAGGCTCTGATTGATATAGTCTAGAAAAAGGGTGCCAGTGTACATAATGTTGTTGCTTCCACTGTTTTTTTCAAGAAGTTCGAGAACATAAGTTTATGGAAGTGTTTCTATTGATTCGTTGGAAATCATCATGATACGTTCTATTCTTGAGAACCAGTCATCAATATAGACCAAATATTCAATAGACTGAGAAATAGAATAAAGACTAATAGACAACTCGCAGTTTCATGAAATCAATAGTTTGGAAAATACAAATTCCACTTCAGAAACTATCTTAGAAGTCCAAATCAGTGTTATATAAAAAATGCAATGAAGAAGGGAAAACCCCAAGAACAATTTGTCCTATACTAAAATAAACTTTATTGGTTTGAGTGAACACAACAACCTGAACATAATATATTAATATTCACCAGGATACCTGTGCAGTCCTCTAGAGGCAGCATTCAAAATATGTGTATAAGATGCGGGATTCTGTTTAAGAGAAACATTTTCTGGATTAACCTGAAAAAAGAAGGATGAGATCACCCAATTCAAAGAGCACATTAAGTTTAAAATGGTCTAATACAAGTTCATTAAGTTATATATAATGGCAGAAAATTGTTATAGAGAAATAACAATTTGTTTTTCCACAGGATCTAGAAATAACTACAATTTATTAAAGTCGTGCAACAAACATGCTGGACAATCCTAATGTTCAGCTGCAAAAAACCTCTCAATTTTCCTAGTTGGACTTGCTGTGACTCAATAAAATCTACTTTCTTAAGTGTATGGCCAAAGTGAAATTGCTCTTAGGCTATGTACAATGGTTTCATTATTTAACACCCTCATTTATCACTTTTTATACTACACATCATCTTCTCTTTCTTCCACCTAATAATTCAACACACATTCAACTTTTACTCACTACAATTGTTTTGTTTAATAAAATTCAACACCTTACCCCACCACCATTCACAACACACTAAAAATTTAAATATTCAAAACAACCAATAAAATTTTACGAAGTATTTTGTGGGCCCCACTCTCTCCTCATCCAAAATATTGAATGTTTTCAACACCAATTAATTCACCTCACTTTCAACCCTATTCTACACCTCCATTGCAAGCATTCAACTATTAATTTTTTTTTCAACACCCCCGTTGTACATAGCCTTATGTGACACCAGAAAGAGAAAATAAATCTTCTATTATAAGGAAGGGAAAAAATAACGCTTCTCCAAGGAAGCAAAAACAAAATTTTGTTCTTAATAGTGATGTTTTTCTATAGAAGCACTTTTAAAAAAATAATTCTTTTTTTACGGGGAGTAAATCAATTCTTACAAAAGCAGAAAATGCATAGCAAGGTTAAACATATTTAAACGCATGTGAAGCAGTACATGCTACACTCTAGAAATAGCATAGATACTAGTAATGAAATTGAGACAAAACAGTCTAGTTTCGGAAACATGAAATAGATGGACTCATAATCATCAGATAATGACAAATAAAGCAAGAACCCCCGGGTCAAGAATCTATCCTTATCCATTAGTACCTTGTGCATTCTATACCTCTTGTGAGAAAAACATTATTTAGAGAACAGAATTTATAATAGCCAGTTAGCCAGTAATTTTACACACAGAAGTAGCATACAGCAAGTTTTGATTTCATTGTCCAAGAACACCTTTAAAATCAACTACTGGTGAATTGTGCAGAATGCTAATAAATACAACTGAAACAACCAGCAACCATCAAATAATAACAGAGGCAGTGTGCAGAATAGGAAAAGGAAGGCTCACAAGTTTCCCAATAGCTTCATAGCTAGACGATAGCAATTTAGCCAATAAGTTGCTCTTCAATTCTAGATTGGGAACAGAACCAAGGACCAGACTTATTGCATGCATAACTTCTTCCTCATCTTCCAAAGATAAATGCCACTTCTCTAACCCCTACAAGAACAAACACAATTAATTCAGAAAAATATCACATAACTGATCTGAAAAACAGAGAATATTCAATAAAAGTAAATCATAAGCTTCCATTCATGCTGAGCATTTTTGGTACCACTCACGAGCATCATATACATGTATTGTAAGAAATGATATCAACAGAAATTCACTCACGCAGTGCATCATTCAACTGCATACATAATATTATCATTCAGAAATGTACTTTGCTGTAAGCAGTGAGTAATTACCTCTCCTATCCACATTAAGATTTCCAAATGTGAAGGTTCATAAATTACTATGGGAGCATCTTCACAGATTTTACGGAGAGCGCACGCACAAGCATTTGAGGAAAGAGGTTCAGAAATCCCAATAGCAAGAAATAATCTGAAAGAAGAAAGATTGTAGCCCAACATAAGACATGGAACTTGTCAATCAGTGATAAGAAAATTACGTTCAACACAGCTATCTTTAGGTTAATTGAACCAAGATTCAATATGACCAGAAATATCTACCAGACATAAATGATAATAAGGTAGTTAAAAATAATAAAATGAGATGGGAGACCAGTGCATTCACTATTCGTGAATACCACAGCAAAATGGATTATTTTAATACTTACAGCAAGGGTCTAAAATTCTCCTTAAAAGCAGATATCCACTTGGAATAAGAACCAATAGTATCCGCTAGAGATCTGTATACCTAAAACAAAGTTACACTTTTAAATGTCAACAAAGTAGATCAAACTGCTTAGAAACAAATGCTGCCAATGGAGGAAATGAGAGAAAGAGCATATATTACTCACAATGCAAATGAAACCCTTTAAGTCGTCACAAGGCTTACTCGATAACATGGTCACCAACTGCATGACTGCAGAGAGATCAAAACTTTGGCCATCCTGTATGATTACATCGGCAACCTGGAGTAAAACAAGTACTACCATAAATAATGTGGATAAAGAAAAAGTAATCTACAAGTTAACTTAGAAGTTACAGCAATGCATTAGCTTTTCAGTAAGCAATAGTGACAGAGTGGACAGTCCACTACTGCTGGGGTATATGCATAACACTTGACTAGCAGCAATGAAAAATCATCATGGGAAGTTGGGAACTAAAATAAAAATGCAAGAATGCATGATAAAAGAAGATAAGCATATGCATGAAACAAAGGGACAGGTAATAAAACATCCCATGAGAGAAGCAAGTGGTACTCACAGCATTAAGAGCAAACAACTTGCTTTCCATTTCTTTCCAAGGTAGTGATTGATTCGAAGATGCGCACCCACCTATAAAGAGCTGCAAATACACCCATAATATTGAAATTGTGAATTGGGATTTTTCTGACGAAATTGACATTATGCACTGAAATTTATGATCAGTACTGTTTGACATTTGATAAGAAGAATGATGTACATGTGTGGAAGAGCACGCTATTGGGTCAAAGTTTCATTGTAAGCAAGACTCATATTTCAAACTAAACTATGACAGCAATTTATATCACATCCCCAGTTTATCTAGCAATTATCAATAGTATATCCATTTAAACTAACTGATACCAAAGTAATTATACCATAATAAAAGGTGTTAAGTCCAAAAAAATGGAAAAAAAATATGAAACTTTCCAAAAGCACCTTTTGCATAAATATCACAGATCCTAACAGGTGACATATATCCACCAAAAGTTCTACGAGGTTCATTCTGAAATGCACAAGGCCATCAGGAAAATCGATCACTCTTCCTTCATCATTGTATGTAGAATCATCCACCTGTTAAGCATCAGGAGGGTAAGAAATTGCTAAAAATATTTACTTTTTCAAACTGAGAAATTTCAAAAAGAAAATAAGCCACCAGAGCCGTACTTGAAAGAAAAATAAATAAATACTCAGTGAGTTACAAACAAAAATGAATTCCACACTTGACATCTGTTTAAAAGTAGTTGGTTGACATTCTCAATGGGACATATAATAGATCAATAAGACAATAACCCATTTAACTTAAGCTGACCAACTTTTTAACAGTGGATTATATGACCAGTCTAGCCAATACAGTCTTCATTCGAGTAACTAACATAACCATAGCTCTAAATATTCATGCGCAACAATTCCAAAATAATATATCTAATATTTGACCAAATCTGGGTTATGAACTAGAACAAACAACCAATAGTAGTTTGGGAAACTTGCATTCACTCTTTAATCAAAGAATAAACCAGTTTAAAGATTGCTTTGAAATCAGAATTTCTCATCAGCACCAACTCATGTTCAATGGGAATAGCAATCACAAGGGATGCATATAGGTAGACTGTCAGACTTTAGATCTATTTAGACAAAATAACTGATATGAAATGGGTGCAAAAAAGGAAAGAAGAACAACATTTACAAACATTGATGCCCATACTGCAAAATGCGAATAGATTAAGAATGAACCTGAGAACGTATTAACAGTGAATCGAGCAATGCTGAGAACACAGGTGAAAAAATGGCTTCCACGTGTTTTCTTTTTGCACCATCTACATCAATGCCAAGTATATAGCTTGCAAGAGTGGACCTGTGACAATAAATTTTGTTCTTATCATGAGCATGTACTAAGGCAGTGTCTAAAAGAGGATAACAAAAAATTGAAAAAACAAAGAAGCTCGAGAATTCAGCGAGGCCTACAAATCTTGCTACATACCAGTACTCAACCAAACATCAAACATGTCACCTCTCTCTTCTCACACATTCATGCATAACCGTAACTACAATAATATTTAGTCATCCGAGTTGGCCTCATGCACAAGTAAACAACAACCTGGCTGAGCCAACTGTATGATTTAGTATGAGTACTTAATGTAACACCCCAATATTTTCAATTATTAAATAATTTGAATTTTAGTCATTTATTTAATTAAAATGTGTATTATTAGAATTATTGGAATTATTTAATTAAATAAAAGGAATTTGGTTGTTGGTGTAAGGAGTAGAAGGAGGAGGTGTGAGGAGTAAAAGACTCTAACTTACTATTTGGTTATAATTATTGTAGAATAATAATAAAAAGGAATAATAAGAGGAAAAAGAGAATTGGGAATTATTGGAAAACTGATCAAACGTGAAAGAGAGAAGAGGCAGAAGGAAGAGAAGAACCAAGGATTCAAGGTTTCAAGCAATTGACTAAGGTAAGGGGTGATTTCTCTTAGTTATTATGCCTTGTAGATTTTGAGAATGATAGGATTGATTGAGTGGATTAGAAATCCCAATTTAGGATTTTCTAGGTTTATGGAAATTGTCCTTAATATTGTCTAATTGCATGAAATTGAGTCAATCACATGTTATGGGTATGTTAGGTGTTGTTAGGTGTTGTTAGATTATGTTCATATGCCTTGAAATACTGTTTGTTGGGTGATTTTGATGATGAATTGGTGATTGGTTCGTAATTGGATGTGTGGGTGAAACCAAGAACGAAGCATGCTGTCAAAATATTGTTTCTGCTACTGTAGGTCGCAGGAACCGAGTTCCTAGTATAAATTTCAGCAGCGTGGAAATTTTGAGTCTGAGGAACCGGTTCCCTGGTGAGAGGAACCGGATTCCCAGTGTATTTTTCAGGGAAAAACCAGATTTTTGAACGTGGGAACCGGTTATCTGCTGGGAGGAACCGAGTTCCCTGTATGTTTTCCAGAGGCGTGTTTCACTATGAGAGTGGGAACCGGTTATCTGCTGGGAGGAATCGAGTTCCCTGTATGTTTTCCAGAGGCGTGTTTCACTATGAGAGTGGGAACCGGGTTCTCTCAAGGAGGAACCGGTTA
The DNA here is from genome assembly GCA_021764765.1 of Vicia sativa. NCBI lineage: Eukaryota > Viridiplantae > Streptophyta > Magnoliopsida > Fabales > Fabaceae > Vicia > Vicia sativa. The sequence goes on along the minus strand of CM038795.1, from coordinate 156,737,613 downwards.
CCACTGTAACTTTTGGAAAATTATTAAACTTTGAAAATTCATATCTTTTGAACCGTAAGTTTGTTTTAATCGCCGTTTTGGACAATATTTTTTAAATTAAATAATTTATTTTATGAAATGAAGAAAATAATAATTAATTAGTTTTATTTTGGAAAGTGTTGGGTTTTCCGATTTTGTGAAATTGTACTTAGTGTACTTGGTGGAGGAACTAGTATGTTATTGTTACTGATGAGTTGGATGTATAACGATGCTTGCATGTATTTGTTATAGGTGGCATTACTGGTTGATGAGTAAGTGCTTACATGTTATATTTCTGGTGATTTATCCATGATGATGTTGATATCATGTGTTGTTGTTGATGTTGTATATTCATGATGGTTGTTGATATCATGTGTTGTTGCTGATGTTGTATATTCATGATGGTTGTTGATATCATGTATTGTTGTGGAATGTTGCATGTTGTTGATGTGCATGCATATACATTGGTGGTAGCTAATTCCCATTGTGCGGAATTAGTGAGTTGGCCAATATCCGTTGCCGAGTTGGAATGGGCGGTGATGTTTTATCTATGTCCGAGTTGGAATGGAATAGATGTTAATGTTGTGTCCGAGTTGGAATGGAACAGTATGTGAATTTAGTTCACTGTCGGTACCACATGCATAGAGTCTTGCATCGCATTTTGTATGGATTATAACATTATAGGATGATTTCCAGTGTTATAATCTTGTTGTTGTGTGTGATGTGTAGTTATGACTTATGTGGTGAAATAAATCTGATTATGCTGAATAGGGTGGAATAATTGCTTCTGAGATTCTGTTGTTTTATGAATTTATAATGCATTTTAATTATGATGAAGTCTCACCCTTACTTTGATGATTCCAGATTGAAGCTTTAGCGGCTTAGGAATTGGTGAGAATGACTCGTAGAGCTATGCCTTTATTTATTCGTGTGTCGGTGTCATGCTCTGATCTTGTAACACTGGGGAACGTTTGATCTTGAGGTTGTTTGGATAATTGTTTTTGCGAACTAAGGCGTTGACCTTATGATAATTATTTGGTTTTGAATTATCCATGTTTTGAATAAATAATTCCGCTGTGTTAAACATGTGTTGATCAATTCTTGGTTTAATTATGTTCTTCAGTAAAGCATGACATTAAATGGAATTTTATTTTAATCAATTGTGATGTCCTTTTTATGCATGTTAACTCTGAATTTAATATAATAATCGCGGGGTATTTAGAAGGGTGTTACACTTAATAATTCAAAAAACAACTATTAGGGATAAATTTTGTCTAGACAGTCCACACAAGCTTTCCATATGTCTTTCCTACTGTTTGTACAGGCTTTAGGTGCAGGCCCAACTAACAGGCCCACTTTAAGTCACTTGCATGTTATAAATAGAACAAGGGCAGGAAACTGATAGTCATTTAGTTGTTTTATGTCGGATTAGATTTATCCATTACTCTCTCAAATATTATAGTTCTACTTCTATCATTATCATACTAAACGCAATGAAGTGGAGTCGTATGTCATTGGTCTAGCAGTTCTGAGCTTCTTAGCAACAAAAGAATTCTAAAAATAATCGGATTATGGATAAATTGTGAGTCTGGACAGTTTACTACACTGATTCAATCCTAAGTATACAGATATATAATCCTAAAATAGGTCATAAGATTGCACCTAATTAATACTATCATGTATAAGTAATATGTTATAACAAATATATAAGTTATAAGATGATATGACATGAACATAACCAGAGAAGATATAATATTACTAACTCACTAATCAATTTGCAACATGAATAATAATCAAATGATCCACATACTTGAGAGAATAAATGGCTGCATGTAACTCTAGCAAAAAGAGATAGAAAGAAAAAGGAGAGGCGGTTGACAAAAGATAAAGCAACACAAAGATATCACATATAAACATATGAACAATATTCACAAGAGTATAGATGCGTAAACTAAAACAGATTGTGAAGTCTTACTAAAACTGCATTACCAAAACTGTAGTGTTGAGTCGGCAATCTCCCAATCTTCACTTGGAAATGCCACACAGCTGCTAGCATATTCAACAGATTCATTTCAAACTGACCAAATCTATAATAATATGATTTATGCAAGCAAGCTGATTAGAAATATGCAAAACTGAGTCAACAATATGAGAAAGTTTCTTTTCAAATATGTGAATATGTCTGTAGAGGTTTCTAAATTGCAAATTTTCATTCATCTCACTTATTAACCAAACATTATCCTTTTATAGTTATAGCTTTTAATGTGAGAGTGTCTTAGATCCCCAAATTACAACATAAATAGTTCAAATTCTATCACTGTGTTGAATGGAACTTCGTCTAATAAATCTCTAAAATCCTTGAATCCATGGAATGAAAAAATAAGCAGAAAAGACTACAGCTATGAAAATTCTCAATAAATTGTTGAGATATCACCTCAAAAGTGCATCTGTCAGCACAAGGGCTTCTGCACTTGCTTCTACAATTAGAGATGGACCCTGAAAGATTCAACAAGTGTTACAAGCTAAGTGAGACACATATGGCTCGCCCACATGGAAATGAAAATGAAAATAACTAATAGTATTAGTAACCATAGGTTATTGAGTAATTCACATACATCAGTTAGATTAAATAAACAATAGTCACCATTACATTAATTAAACAGACAACAAACAAAAAGGTACCCATAAAAAGGATTTTCAAAATCCTAGGGAACGTAAATATACTTACAGCCTGCCCAATTTCTGACAATAAGCATGCAAGGCCACCAATTACTTTAATGTCTCCCCTATTAAGAGCTGGAAAAAGAAGTACCTCCTTCAGATAATGTACTCTGCATAACAAAATTTGGGGCACTCCCTAAAGAAAATACAAAATCAAAATCAATACATAACCCATTTTTAGTGACAGCAAATAAAAGTACAACATGTGAAGTAAAAAAGACACTAGCTTAACAAGTAAGCTGCTTAGAAATTCATCCCGTATTTCCCTAGAAAATATTAGACATAAAAATCAAGAAAAGTTACAGTTTCATTTGCAGTTGAACCAATTATCTATGGTAGTACAAATCCATTGCTTGTATCAAAAGATGAAGACACAAGCATCATATCTAAGTTGACACCCATGCACCCAGTATTATATACTATATAAGTCTTGAACACAATTTAAAATCCAAGTGTATGAGAAAGTACATACATCATGAACTTAATTCAATAACTTTCGTCAACAATTACATACACAAGCAATTAAGCAAAACAGATCAAGTCACGAAAGTTTAAACGGCCTTCCATCAGAGTGGACAACCATACCTCGTGTTTAGTCACAAGTTCAACAAGAACTTCAATGGCAAGATCAAATGATGTAGAGTCCTACACAAAGAATGTGATTATAAAGTAAATTTGAGTAATCATTAATACTCCATTTTAAGAAACTGGTGCATGAGAACTCGATTACCTGCAATGAGTTGAACAGAAAATTAAGAAGTGGGTGAGCTGCCAATGTTCCTGGAGAAATCTCAGAGAAGCAACCTGCTCTAACCTAAACACAAAAATAAAATCAAAAACAACAGATTGATGAATATTCGTGTTATACACAAAGCAGGAGAACCAAGCAGAGGATGTCTTGCCCAGCAAACAACCAGACTTAAAATAATACATCTCTAAATGTATGCAGAGTGGTGAAATTGCCAAAAAAAACAAATGAGTCATCGGTACAACATTTTACCCAGCTCAATAAGCAGCGCAAAATTTTTCTGTTCCTTTCATTCTGTTGTACAGAACCATCATAATTTATTTCAGATTGCCGCAGCAGGAACTCAAGAACCATGGGTGTATGAGAGAGAAGCTGTAAAACAAAAGTGCGTTGGAAAGTGAGGGTTAGAGAGAAAGGAAATACAGAAAAATTGCAATTAGAGGAGCATATCAAAATCAAAAGTTCCTAAACCTCTTGGGTATAGTGGCTTTTATGTAACGAACTAATTTTAGAATCAATACGTTGGTTGTCAACAACTTCCTCCGGCAGGACAGTGAGCATCTCCAGGACAGCTATATTGCCGTTATCTTCGCTCTGTAGACTCCGGAGACTGTAAAAAAGCTGCTCAATTGGGTTTCCATGAGCAACAACTTGAAGCACGAGAGAAGAAAGTGCGAGACATATTTGAGTTAAAAGCTGTTACAAGAGTAACAAAGAGCCAATTTAAGCCAAATTATTCTAAACATAAATCCATTTATATGTATCTGCATTCATACAGAGGCATAAAAGAAAGAAATAGAGAAAAATAATCCACCTGAGGAGGACCGCTACTGAACCTTTTGACAGCAAGAAGAAGAGCATTTAACAAAGCATCCTTGGGTCCTGATTGCAGTAGATAACCTTCATTTTGTATCTGTAATTCGAAAAACGTAACAATAAATCAGCCATAAAATGAGTTCAAATAAGTTTAAAGAAGTAAAAATTTATTGAGGCATTTAGTTAAAAACTGAAAAATGGAAGGACCTTGCGTTTGAGAATCTGAGCAGCGAAGAACTCGACTTCGAAATCGGAAGTGTGGCGGAGATCGGAGGTGAGGATGTTGGTGGCGACATCCCAAGCGGCGTGAGTTTGTTGAAACTGAACGAGCCATTGATTGGCTGCGACGCGGTTGCATGATTGGGTATCGTGGTTCAGCACATGGACAGCTTCAGCAACCTTCATTGTCAATTCCATTATAAATAAAATAATTGGGAGCGAGTGGATGGAATTGGAAGGAGGCGGGAGAAGACGACGCCTGGAGGGATTCTGTTAACCGTTGTTTAGTTGGTTAATCATCGGACGGCTATGGGGGTGGGTGGGTATGTGTGAATCAATGAACAAGTGACAGAGGGAGTCAGAGCTGAGGGTTTGCTTTTGCTCCTCTACCAACTACCTTACGCCAACTTTTGGTTTTTTCATCTCATTGTCATATTTTTAGTATTTTACTCTTTTATGCAATGTGTTAAAAATCGGATCGACCGATCCGAATCGGGAACCGATCAAATAATTTATCTAATTAAATTATTAAATCAGTGTGAACTGATAAAAATTGGTGTAAATCGTTAAAACAGACCGTTTTTCTAAGTCGGTAGGTTTAATTGTTTTTTTCACTTTTTTAAAAAAAAAGTTTTTTTTCTAATTTTGAAAAATCAAAACTACGTGGTTTTGATTATTTGAATAAAAAATTTAAATAAAAAATAAAAATAAAATAAAGTAATGATGTCATTGACGGAGAAAATGTTACAGATACGATTGATTTTATTGTTGATGGTTTTGATATTGAAGAAGGAGATCTCAAGTAAAGAAATTTTTTCTCCTTAAAACTAAATATAATAGAGAATTGAGATATTTTATTATAAACTATTCAATTAGATTATGTTGTAATTAGGTTTTATTTGCAATTAGATTTTATAATTTTGTACTATTTTATTATATGTGATACTTATGTTTAAAATTTGAATTTAAATTCTTAACTTGTGAGTTTATTTATGATATAATATTTTCAAAAAAACAAATTATCCGATTCAACCCGATTTAGTGATGTGGTTTGCACAGTGACTTAGTGGCTTGACTAATAAACCAGTGATCCAGTACCCTCACCGATTTGATGTTCGGTCCGATTTTTAAAACACTGCTTTTATGTTGCTTTTATGTAGTGTATTTCTTTATTTGATTTTATTTTATTTTAATAATTTATAAATTAGCATAGTACACTAGTATCTTCCTTTATTAGGGTGTGTTTGTTTCAAGGATTAGAAATATAATTCTGGGAATGTTTTTTTCTTGGAATATTATTCCTGGGAATTTTATTCTCATTCATGTGTTTGGATAAAAAAAATTAGTTTCCTTGAAACATTTATAAAATATATTTAATTTATAATTTAAAATATTAAATAAATGAGTTGAAATATGTGATAGTGGAAAGTTGTGGGTGGTTGTCTTTTATTCTCATGGGAATGTAAGATTCTCACCACATGGGAATAGAAAATGACAAATCAATGTGTAAAATGAATTTCTGAGAATAAAAAGTTCCTAGGTATAATTTTAAAAAACTTGAAACAAACATGGGAATGAAAAATATTCTAACCCATATTGGGAATAAATTTGTCATCTATGAAACAAACACCCCCTTAGTAAAAAAATTCTTTGGATTTTTTTATTGTGTGTGATGTTACTTATTCGTTGATTTGGTGTGACATTGTTTGCTTACGTTGTTTTGTGTTGGTCAAAAGTCTAGTATGCGTGAGATTCAAATATTTAGTCCAATAATGTGAAGCTGAGTCAATATTATCCAACAAGTATAATAAAAAAGTAAGACATAAGTACTTTTTTGATATCATCATTTCACTTTATTCGACTTGGACTTTGTAACTAACTTAGGCGTTGGACGACTAACCTTGCACGTCCACCTCTGTGTTACAATATCAGAGATCAACATCGCTGCATTATGATGTGGATCTATGTGTTTGTAAGTATAATCAATGTAATATAGGATGATGAAGCTTATGGATAGCAAAGTTGTAAGTCAATTGGGTATATGTTTAATTTTGATGATGACAACACTTCATATCAAACGATATCAAGTGAACTTGAGTATATATTGAAGATAACTTAAGTGGTCAAAGATGCACAAGATGGATGATTAAATTATTCTCCTAAATCAAATTATGCTCTTGAAGATCAAGACATCTTTTATAGTCAACATTATGGTCAAACAAATTTCAAGTGATAACTTCTCTTTCAATGGGCATTGATGGTTTATCACTTCAATTAATGGCAATCAAGATGAAGATATCTCAAGTCATATTTAGAGTCTTCAAAGTTATTACATTTCTAAACTCAAAGATAATGATTTCGAGACTTAAAGCCTAAGAATTGTGAAAGAGAGAAAGTATGAAAGTTGGTATAGTCGAGTTTGTCTGATTGGTTAGCGTCTTGTAAAACATATGGGTATTTTTGGAATTACGGTGACTAAATCACAAACACATTATAAACATTTGAGAAGCCTCTCATATTTTATTTAAACCACCTAAAAATATTTTACAACCTAGTCAGTTGATTTGAGGAGTGTTTGATAATTAATTATGTATTGTTTGGTTTAGCCTAAAATCGATTAGGACTGCTCCTAAATGATTAATAACGGTTTTATATCAAAATTTTCCGTTTATGGCTATAACATTGATTATTCAAGGTCTATAATTGATTAGCCTAATTGATTATAACATTGATTTGGCCCATGGATTGTTTACAGATGTATATCATATCTTGGCCCATAAACAAAGATATTATATATCATTTTTTCACATCTAGAAAATGAGCTTAGATATCACTTTTTATTGCTCACATAATTTCTTTAAATCTCTTGTTTTCTTACATATTTAACATAGTGCTTTGAGAGTAGTTTTGAGTTTAAGTGAGGATCTTTGTTCTGGGCGAGGGCAGAAATTGTAAATTTACCAAGAGTGTATCATCTCTTGAGTAAATGATTCTTCCATGTGAATTTATTATTCTGCAAGTGAGTTAACTAGTTAAAAGCTCTTATTTTCTTTAGGAATTATCTTAATAAGTATCTATTTGGTTTGTGAGTTTCTTCTTAAGAAAAAATCTCTCATTTGGTTTGTAAAGATCAACCAATAAAATCTTCACAATGGTCCTTTAGCTCATTCCAGTTAAAGATTAGTCCTGTTAAAATCTCACTTGGTTTATGAGTTCGACCCGGTATAAAAAAACTTAGTAGGTTCAAGATTTTCCCAATGAAAATCTCAATAATATATATGGTCAGCCTATTCAAAATACCGATTCAGCTTGGAGGATAGCTGACTCAAAACTCCATCTTGGTTCGAGACTAACCTTTGGAAAATCTCTACTTGGTTTGGATACTACCTGCTATAAGCCTTGTCTTTTGTTTGATTAGAAGTAAGTCTAGAAACTCATTTCCTTGTATAAGAGAGTTTATGGACAAGAGTATAAGAATCTCAAGTTTATTGGATACTCTCAAGATTCATTCCCGGGGACAAAAGTAGGTCATCGTATGACAAACTTATATAATTATTTAGTGTTTTTCTCTCTCTCCCTTATCTGTTTTATATATCAGTAATTTTCTTTCCTTTTGATCTATGTTGCATATTATTCATTCGTTTTACAAAATATTTTCAAACTTTAATTTTACAAATTATTTTGTTTTCAACTAATATTTTTCAAGCCTCCATAATTCACCCTCCTCCTCTTGTGTATAGATTCCCATGTCCAACAATTGGCGCCTGAGTTTATCTCATCTTTAATGACTAATTACCTTATAAGAAAGATGACTTCCGAGTTCCAACAATACTTTTAACAAGAAGATTTCCTAAACATATTTCTGGTGTTAATGGTGATAGGTTTAAGTTATAGAAAACTATAATTAATTTATTCATTCAAAGTTTTAATCTTGAATTATGAGAATAATAATTACTGGTTGTTTATACATAATCATTATGTTATTAGTGAAATAGTATATAAACCTGATTTCCTTTGGACCGGAAAGGACAAGAGAAAATTTCCAATTGATTTCAAAGATAAAAACTTGTTAGTGATGTCTTTAAATGAAAATCAATTTTTTATTTCCTTAGCTATAAATTTGTTAAGAAAATTTGGGACATTCTTGGTCTCCCAAGTTTCAAACGAGAGGTAAATAACACATGAGGTGAAGAAGTTAAAACACCAAACACTACTACAAAATACACATATCTTAACATGTTATTACCTCGATTGTTCAATCAATTAAAATAATAACTTTTATTTATGTGATATATTTTTTTATTAAGAAATTTTTCACTACGGCTCATACTAATAATTGGGGAGATATGTTAAGGCATACAAGTTTCAAATTCTAACACCAACATTTTCCTTTTTTTTTATACAAAAATGATGAGTCCCTTAATTTTTATAGTTATATAAAATTAAAATACTTTTCACCATAGTCATTTTCAACAATCGTAGTAAAAAATGGTGTTCCCAAACTCAAATAGAGTTAATTTTTCACATAGTTAAGTTTTTAAAGAAAGTTACGGTTTTTACAATCTTAGATACGTTTTGTGCGTAATATACTCATTCATTTATCTTATACCATAAAAATTTTGGCATTAAATATTAATGTTAAGATTTAAACTTATCATTTACTTAATAAGGTGAATCTTAATATTAATCTTTAAATCGATGTTTGCAATATACATTATTAACTTTTGAATAATGGAATATGTATGTTGAAAATATAATGACTTAGGTTTAAGAAATTGGTGAATGACTCGCTTGTTCAATTTTATTGTAAAATCAGTAAATTGTTTCACCGTATTTTTATTTGACAATCGTTGTAATATGTTTCTCTAAAATTAATGTTTCATAGTGTATGGTCTTTTCAACCGTGGTGAAATGCATTTCTTTAAAATTAAAACACGACAAGTTTAGTTTATTTCCTTCATAACACAAGCAGTGCCCTAGCGAAGGAACAAACGAAAGCGATAGCAAATAAAGAGACAAAAGTGAGTCCAAACTCCAAACTTCGTCACCATTCATTTATTGAAACCAAGGAGTGGAACGTCCAAACTTCATCATCATTTAACAATACAACTATTAACAATACATCATTTAACAATACAATAACTCAATAAGAATGGAACAATTTAAATATCACTCAATCACAACAATATACAACATTCTAAACAATATAAAGACAAGCTCGATATCACTCAATCACAACAACATATAACATTTAACAACACCAATACCTAAAGCTCAAGATGAATGGTGATAAAGGTGACGAAATAGATAATGTATTGTAATTAGAAGTAAGGGGAAAGTCCAAGAAATGATTTTTGTCTACGCTTATTTAACTTCTTATGGATCGTAGTTGGATAAAAGTTGATAGGTTAGATTAGTAGTATCAGAAATGAGCTCTATTGAATTCCTTGAATAATGGACATAACAACAACGTGCAACACAAGAACACCCGGTTCAACAATTATCCAACATCACACATGGAAAACCGCATCGATTCATCAAAAGTTCACCTACTGTGTTTGAAAATATTTTTATAAGATAGATTATAATTTTAGCTTTCCAACGGTCTAAACGATAATTAAATCAGAGTTACGGTTGCAAAGATATGACCAAAACAGTTTTCAAAGGTATTTTTCGTTTTCTGTTCAGTATGAGTCGATGCATAAGCTCATGTGTCGATGCATAAATAGCATGTGTCGACTCATAGCTCTATGTGTCGGCTCATACAACATTCCAGATTCTGTTTTTCAAATTTCATTCAGTATGTATCGATGCATAACTTCTTGTATCGACACATCCTTCATAAATTTAGCCACATGAGTCGACGCATAGCATTTTGTATCGACGCATACTGAATTTAAGCTTCTGTTTTTAAAATCCAATTCAGTATGTATCAATACATGGCCTATTGTGTCAGCTCATATAGCGTGAAAATGCCCAAATATCAGTTTCAGCAACCCAATATACTTATTTTTCCAGAAAATCAACCTCTATCATTCAATATAAACGCACACATGATCATATAACAACACAATGCAAACAACATCAATGGAAGACAGTATAATTTCGACAGAGATCGATCAATTTCATTATAAAACAGAATTGACAGCAATTTATACAACCCTAAATCCCACATAAAAATCATCATACGGTCGATTATATTAGTTGAACCCCACCCCTTACCTTTAGATTGAAGAGAGCTCGAAAAATCAATCGAAATCAACAACTCACAGACTGCAATTTGAGCCTTTCTCCTCACTGCTAGCAACCCTTGTTCCCAATTCAATTTTCCTATTCTACTTACTGCCACGTGACTATTTTGTTTTATTTTTTTCAAATGATGCTACTTGTTTTTCTATACTTCATAGCTCTCTTAAAATAATAATGACCCACTAAACTCATATTGGGTCTACTAACTAATACCCCTCAAAATGCTATTTCACCCTTATAATTAACTCATCCATATTTAATTAATAATTCTAAATATAATAATAAATTCTAATATTATTTTCCCGACTATCAACTTAATGACTTAAACCACAAATTCGACAGGTGTTACAAGTTACATCACCCCCTCCTCAACATCAACTTACTCGAAGGATCACCAACCGTTCTGGCCGTCTCCGATTCTGTAATAGGGCAAAACCATCATCTTAATAATGTCAACTTTCATTAATGTTTGCGACACCAACATGCAACAACTTAATTTACATTGATATTCTTACTCATCAATGTCACACCAATACAAACCATCATTGTCATTATTAACAAGCAAAGTCATGCAAAACAATCGAGTCATTCATGCAATATCATCTTACATAAATCACAATATAAATCATAACACACTACTTAAGAATATACACGAATAGGATTCAATGTTGGTAGAATAATTAGCTATTGTCCTCCAATTCATTTTTATAGGATATAAAATTGTTTTAGCTTCGTACTGGCCCAAACGGCATGTCAAACGGACACCCGAGGGGAAAGTTGTGATTTTACAAGTTTTCAAAAATTGTTGCCAGCTTTAGTAAAGTAACTGATTACTTCAATGAGGTAAGTGGTAACTTCACTCTTGACATGCCTTTGTTATGCAAATTTTGATCGATGTGATTAATTACTTCAGAATGGTAACTTGTTACTTCACTGAAGCAGTAACCAATATTCTCCAAAATTTTCAGATGTAACTGGTTACCTGATCGCGACTTTAAGAGTCTAAATTACTTAAATCTAGATAAAAAATATTAATTAAACGGATATCGGTATGTAATTCATCAAACTTCGAGAATCCCAAGTTCTACTGGCCTGGTTCTTAAGTAATAAAAACTCTTTTCAGCAAATAATATTTATTTAAAAATCATATCTCAAACTCTCGCTCTATTGAATCGGATCATGTAATTAAATCCTAACGTATGCTCTCACTATCCCGCCGAACTTAAAAACACTTTTTGAAAATAAATAATATTTAATCGATTTTAAAACGCTTCCTTCCGCTGTCTTTAAAATCAATGCCTAATATCCACTATCCAGTTTTAAACCTCAAACTCTCGCTCTGTTGATTCCTAACCTTAGTCCAGTTTTAAATCTCAAACTCTCACTCTGTTGATTTCTAACCTTTTAATAAATTCAATTGGATACTAAAACCAGAAAAAGTATTTTTAACAAAATAATATTAGGCCAGTTTATTTCGGATTCCTTTAGTTTGATTAGTTTACATACCGATATTTATACGATTTAGCCAGGCATAGAATTGAGCATAAACAAACTAAACGTGAAGATTGAAATTAAGAGCAACATGATAATTAAATTAATAGCAATAAATAATATAATAATAATAATAATAATAATAATAATAATAATAATAATAATATAAGCAATACAATAAAGAACCTGTAAATGCGAGAAATGAAGAATTTGAAATAAACTTCTATTATGATGGCAAGATTGTGATCCAAGAGTACATAGATTGTAGGCCTAAAATTAATGGTGTGGTAGTTCTCATATGTGATAAACTACCACTTTTACAAATATGACTTTTGTGACACCCCAATTAATTTGATTATTAAATAATTATAATTTTTAATTATTAATTTAATTATGAATGTAATTATTAATATTTTGGATTAATGGAATTAATTAAATTAAATTTAAGTGGAATTATTGGTGGTGTGAAGGGTAAAGTGAGGGTGTGAGGAGTAAAAGGCTCTACTCACATTATTATTTTATTTTTATTATGATAGAATAATAAAAGGAATAAAAGAAGGAAAAGAGGAAAAAGAATCACTTTTGGAGAAAACTCACAGTACGTGCAATTGAAGAGGAAAAGAAAGGAGAAAAGCCAATTCGTGTCGGAAGTCGAAGAACCCACAAGGTAAGGGGTGATTTTGATTAATTAATGCGTATTATGGGTTTTGAATTCAATTTTATGGATCATAGTATGTTAGGGAATCCCGGTTTAGAAATTCTAGGTTACCGTAGATCTATCCCTATTGTGTCGGATTGTGAAGAATCTTTTGATTAGTATGATATAGAGTCAATAGGAATGAGCAAATCATGTTAAATTGCATGTTAATGAGGTTAATTGAGTGATTTTGTTGTGTTGGAATGTATGGGTACGGTTGGAGTTAATATGCAAATGGTTTTGGAAACATGTTGTTGTCAAACTGGTATTTTTGGCTCTGAGAGTCGTGGGAACCGGTTCCCCAGTGGGAGAACCCGGGTTCCAGTGTGTAAAATTGAAAAACTGGGCATTTTTTGAACTCAGGAACCGGTTACTCCTGGGGAGGAACCGGGTTCCACGTTGTATTTTTCCAAAGAAAACCAAATTTTCTTCTGGGAATCGGTTTCCTACCTGGAGGAATCGGGTTCCCCATACATTTTTCCAGGAGCGTGATATTTTTGAATTGTGGGAACCGGGTTCTCCCAGGGAGGAACCGGGTTCCACTGTAACTTTTTAAAAAATTCCAAAACTTTGAAAATTCATAACTTTCAAACTGTAAGTCCGTTTTGAGCGCCGTTTTGGACGTTGTTTCTTAAATTTAATGCTCTATGTTATAAAATGAAAATATTTCCTAAAACTTGAAATTATTTTGAAAATGAGTCGAAATCCGAAAATAAGTAATTATTGGCTGACGCACATTGGTGTGTATGTAGCAGTGAACCTGTGGTGATGGATGTATTAGTATTGTGTGAATGAAAGGCATGTTTATATTACTGATGATTGTGTGCATGATCGTTGAGATATCATGTTTTTGGTTTTGATTCAGTTATGATAATTTGGTGTATTTCATAGACTGATTTGATGTTACATGCTGGTGATGTGCGTGCATATGCATTTTTGGTGAAGTTAATTTCCATTGTGTGAAATTTGACTTGTATTGCCGTTAACCGTACTCGGGTGATGATGGGTGGTTAAGCTGGATTCGTGTCCGGGTGTTTATGGACGAATCGATGATTACTGTATCCGGTTGATGATGAATCAGTGTTGGGTGACTTGGTCATGTGTTGGTACCACATGCATTGTGTCTGCATTGTATTTGCATGGAATTGTAACATGTTAGGATGTCTTCCAGTGTTGCAATTCTCTGATTGTTCATTGTTGTGCATAATGATTTGTATGGTTGTAACTGTGTATTAAAAATCTGAATTATGCTGGAGTGGATGAAATAATATACTTGTGATATATGTTGTTTGAGAGGCTTATAATGCATGTTAATTATGAGAAATCTCACCCTTACTTTAATGATTTTAGATTAAGGTTAGCAGCTCAGGAGTTGGTGAGGATGGCTCTAGAGCTATGTTATTTTAAGTTCGCGTGTCAGTGTCATGCTCTGATAGGTCGTAACACTGGGGAACGTTTAGTTGAGGATTTATTTATTATTCAATTGTTCTTTGAATTTCCTTGGGAATAATTATGATTGGTTTATTCCGTTTTGGTTTATGGTATTTTTCCGTTGTGTAAGACATGGTCTTAAATTGATTGAATTATTTTAATAATCACCCTTAGTGTAGCATGACTACTGTTTTATTGGAGGTTTTAATTTATGTCATAATTGTGACGTCCCTTGTTCTGTGTTAATTCTGATGAAATTTGTCCTTAATTATTGATTTAATTAATATATTCGGGGTATTTTAGAAGGGGTGTTACAATAGTGGTATCGGAGCATAGTCGGTCGTGTCTTAGTGTCATTATCCCTTTTGTATGCGACTAGTGTAAAGTAACAATGTCGATAGTTGTGTGCTGATGAGATTGTTTTGTAATGTTACAGAACAATGGCTGGAAGAGGTAACGGAAGAAACGATGATGCTATTGCTGAAGCTTTGGGAATGTTAGCTGGAGTGCTCGGAGGGAATCAGCAGGGAGCTGTTATTGGTGCTGACAGACAATTGGGGAATTTTCAGAGGAATAATCCTCCATTGTTCAAGGGTGCACATGATCCGAAGGTGCTCGAAGTGGTTGAAGGAGATTGAGAGGATCTTGAGTGATTGACTGAGGAGGAAAGTGAGGTACTGTACTCACATGTTAACAGAGGAAGCTGATGTGGGTTGCTACCAGGACAGAAATGGAAGGAGATGGTATTGCGTTGACTTGGGTTGTGTTCAGGAGGGATTTTTTGACGAGTGTCATACCCCAATTTTTGACCTAATATACCACCTTACATTTACATTATTGCATCACTAACAGTTCAGAACAGAATCAATCAGGTGTAGCTTCTACAGGTCAAAATTAGGGTTTCATCAATTTTTCATCTGATTCAAGAGGCAACCAATTAGGGTTTGAGTTTCATTCACTTCATTTGATCTATCTTGATCAAACCATCAACCTCTGATCTTCAGATATCAAATTTTTCCTCATGATCTATCGAGGATCGACCAATTAGGGTTTTTATCGAGGATGAGCAATTACTGATTTTCTGATCAATGAATGACTTTTTTGATTGGAGATTGATCTTCATATCTTAGATATAACATGTTGACCTAATTTTTGGATTCAAAACATCACAGAAGTTCACAGATTTCATCAGTCAATTTCTAAATCATCTGATGAAATTTCATTTGCACTGAAAAGTCAAACTTTGACTTTTGGTCAACTTTTTCAAGACAAAACTTTTTCCATCATCAAAATACTTCAAAGGATCCATCATGATCATAAAAAATCAAAAAATTTGGAAAAGTCAACAAAAAGTCAAAAATTTCAACACTTAGAAAATTTTTCAAGTGTTAAAATTTCATAATTTTTCCAAACTTCATGGCATTTTTTCACATAGTTCCACTTTGAATTGAGAAAAACTCAAAACATGAAAGTTGTAGCCCTTGAAACAAGCTTTCCAAAATGTCCAAGAACTCTCAAATCCATGGAGTCTAGCTATACTTTTGATTTTGAAACATAGAGCTCCAAAATCCTTGATTTTCAAGTACAAAGTTCAAGATTATACGTCATTTTTGAGTTTCTTCTTCTAGAAGCCATGCCACCTTGCAAAGTGAGTTAGAGCTGATAAAAAATCAGATGGAGAGTAATTATGATGGGATAAGATCAAGTTGAAAAATTAACCATGGTTAAAAGGAAGCTTCCTTTTGCATTTAATGCAAAAATGACTTCCTTGCCCTCTAAGGCAACTTGTAAATACCAAAGCCATTTTCCTTCCCTTATCTTTCAGAACTTGTGACCTATAAATAGAGGTCATGTTGGCCAATTCAAACCACACCAAAGCTATGCAAGAACATGCTTTCTCTCTTCTTTCTTAAAAAATCAAGAAACATAGTGTAATTGGAGAAATCTTGCATTTTTGAAAACTTGTGAAGAAACATAAGATGTTTGGTGTCTAACATGTTGTAAATATCATATGTAATTGGTTTGTAATTTAAAAGCAACATAGGTAAAGCTAAAAAACAGATTTTGCACTCCATGTTCACAAACTTGCCAAAACTGCCTTAAACTTCAAATTCATAGTTTGGCTCGAGCTAGTTATGTTTTGATCATCCAAACATCATCAATATACTCCATATGAATGATCCAAACCATCATCTTTGATCTGTAACTCCATTAACCACGAATTCAAGTTTCACTTTGAGCAAACTGCAGGTCGACTTGGTCAAGATGATCCAGGCAAATTCGTGATGAGCAGACCATCCTCACATGATCCTTGAAGGCCGTTGGTGCTCTAAGAATCATAAAATCATAACTGGAAACACTCCTTCATCGATTTCGATCTCAGCTTGAACAGGTAAGAACACGAACTTCAAACTCTATGATTCTTTGATTCCAGTCAAAAAAACTCTTGGCCGTTTTGTTTCTGCACTATCAACGATCAATAACCCTTAATCTATTGACAAAATCATTCACCATACACGATTTCAATTAGGATTTTCAGTTTTAGGGTTCTTCGTGTTTTTGAGAAATTTAATCATGTTAGGCTTAAAATAAATGAAATTAAACAACATAATCATGTTCCTGGGCTCAAAACGATCAAGTTTGATGTTTACTTCGTTCAATTTCATCAAGAAATAAGGATTTGAGGATTGATTGAAGATTGGAGGAGGAAGATGAACACTGCGCGCGTTTTTTCAAATTCAAATATCCGTTTTAAAATATAATTTCATTGTTTGACTTTAATACACTGATGTATTGCCGCCCCAGCGGTTGCCAGCTCACTCTTAAGTCATTTATACCTTGCCTTGCCTTGAGGTCCCGGGTTCAAGCAGCCTTGGGACCATTTTTTTACCAAACTTTTGTATTTTTTTTTACAAACTTTGACTTTTTCAAAACCCAATCAAAACTCCTCATTTTGAGGTGATTTTTTGTACATAGCTATTTCCTTGTACATACCCAACATTCTTTATGTACATACATATTTTCTTTGTACATATCCAATTCTTTTTATGAATATACCAATTTTTACCTGTACATAATACATATACTTTTTTTTTGTAAATACTCAAGTACAGACAAACTTCGATCGTTTGTTTTCACTTCACTTGTGTATACACTGAATACCATTGGTATTGAAAGGAGCATTATTCCCAGTGAAACTGCTTTTAAACCAATGGGCTTCCCTCATGGTGTAAGTCCCAACCCTCCTATGTACATCCACATCCTCCCGTACATAAATACTCGTTCGTGTACATATTTACTTCCTTGTACACAATTCAAGCTTGTAAATAATCAAGTTGCGCTAGTTTTAAACGTTCGTTTTACACCCACCTGTTTATATTTCCTCCACAAACTCTTGTAAATAAACATCATGCATCTGTTTATATTTCCTTCGTAAACTCCTGTGAATACATATCACACACACACACACACTTGTTTATACAACTGTCTAGTTATAACATAACAACTAGTCTAACCAGTAAGTTCCCCACAAAGTTTGCCTCATCTTGGGCTTTGTACAAGGTAACTCATTTCATCTGAGTTCAGCCTCCTCTTAGGCTTCATATAAGAAAACTCATTCATCTGAGTTTAGTCTCCGCTTTGGCTTCATATAAGACAACACTCCCCTGTTGAGTCAGCCTCCTCTTGGGCTTCGTTCAAAAGAACTCCTCATTGAGTTTAGCCTTCTCTTGGGAATCATACAATGAAAGAGACCAGGAAATCTCTTAATAGCCTCCTATTGGGCTTCCAATACAAAGAATCACTCGCGCTAGGATAGAACCCAGAGAGTATAATTTCCCGGTGAAATTGCTCTTAATTCCAAAAGGATGGTTTCCCGGTGAAATCCCTTTTAAAGCCAAAGCCAGCCATACCCTATAGCTTCCTCTTGAGCTTTATACAAGGACCCTCGATGCCCCTCGGAATGCCTCCTCTTAGGCTTACAATACAAGGACCCATGGGCTTCTTAAAAGCATCCCCCTAATCCAATCAATTTCTCCTCGAGATTCAGACATTTATCATCTCTATGGAAGAAGTGTCTAATCTATCACATCACATACAATCAAATACTTTTCAAACTCCTTTCAAACAAAAACATCTCTTAATCGTAAGTGGTAACGCTTGTACACTCAAGCAAAACACCTATAACTTACGACGAAAGATTCAAACTTTTCAAAATGTATGTGATAAAATAGATTAGATACATTTTTCATTAAGGCGACATTTGTCTTTGTCTCTTAAATAACATCCCGTTGCTTCCACTAGCATAAGTGGGAACTACGATTGCTCTGACTTTCTCAACATCCCTTTGAGAATACGTAGGCACAAGGTCTCATCCTTGGCGAGCAAATTTCTTTCTCCCTCAGACTAAACAAACCATGATCCCTTTAGATCTGAGCTACAAATGCTCTGATTCCCATTAGGGGATATGTATGCAGAAGATCCAATGATCTTTGCGAGCACAATAATAATAAACACTAGGATCCCACATAATCTATCCTTCTTAAAATCCAAAGGAGAAACTTTCCCAATCATAGAAATAACAATTAAAACACACAAACATATCAAACATATTCATATATAAAGCTATAGATAACTATATATATTTAGGGTGCTCCATCTATTCCCTTTATATAACAAACCTCCTTACCCGGAATCTCCCCAATGCGTTGCGTCTAGTTTGCGTTAGTCGTAATGCATATCATATCAATTGAGGGTATTGCAACTTTCCCTTTTTCATAATCATCATTTCTTGTGTTGAAAATAATAAAGCTTGATGCTCGCGGCATCTTTATAAACAAATCAAAAGAGTAAATCGTTTCGAGCCAGAGAATCCGAATTCATATTCGATTCCATCGCGCGTCACTTTTTAACGCGAACAAGGAGGTACTTTCCTGAAGACATTCGGGGTAAGAAGGAGATTGAGTTTTTGGAGCTCAAGCAAGGCAACAAGACTGTAAGTGAGTATGCTTCAAAGTTTACTGAGTTGGCGAAGTATTATGCTCATTACACTAACAATGCAGATGGAGAATTTTCCAAATGTATCAAGTTTGAGAACGGTCTGCGTGATGAGATCAAACAGGGTATCAGGTATCAGCGTATCCGAAGATTTTCTGATCTGGTAGACTGTAGTAGGATTTTAGAGGAGGATCTTGCTAGTACTAAGTCGAATGCTCGAGGATATGTTGATAGGAAGGGCAAGCAACAGATGGATTGTGGTAAGCCTTATGATAGGAGTAATCAGAGATCCGATGGTTGGAAGAAGTCTAGTGGAGGAGATTTTGGTTCCTCCATTAAGTGCTACAAGTGTGGTGAGACAGGACATCGCATGGTGGACTGCAAGAGTAATGATAAGAAGTGTTTCAAGTGTGGGAAACTCGGCCATGTGGCCAATGATTGCAGAGTGAGAGTGGTGACTTGTTACAATTGTGGTGAATAGGGTCATACTTGTCCTCAGTGTACCAAACCCAAGAAGAAGCAAGCGGGTGGTAAAGTGTTTGCATTGTCTGGGTCAGATACTAAGCCAGATGATCGGTTGATTAAAGGTACATGTTTTATTAATGACAATCCTTTGATTGCAATTATTGATACTGGAGCCACACACTCTTTTATTGCTTTGGATTGTGCTAAAAGATTGAATTTGGAAATTTCTAATATGGATGGAAGTATGGTTATTGACACTCCTGCGTCGGGTTCAGTGACTACTTCATATGTTTGTAGGAATTGTCCTATTGTGATTTTTGGTAGGGGTTTCGGTATGGATCTAGTGTGCCTACCGTTAGAATAACTTGATATCATGCTTGGAATGAACTGGTTGGAATTCAACCAGGTTCATATCAACTGTTTTGCGAAGACGGTTATTTTTCTTGAAGAGGTTGGTGTCGAAGATGTGACTATGTCGGTTAAACAGATGAACCTAGCTGTTAAAGATGGTGCTGTGATGTTTATGTTGTATTCTGCAATAGAAGCGGAGGGGAAGGCAAAGAGTGATGGATTGCCAGTGGTGAATGAATTTCCAGAAGTATTTCTGAAAGACGTTAGTGAATTGCCACCTGAGAGAGAGGTAGAATTTACTATAGATTTGATTCTTGGAACTAGTCTGGTGTCGACGGCGCCTTACCGTATGTCGGCATCTGAATTAGCTGAGTTAAAGAAGCAGTTGGAGGAGTTGCTTGAGAAGAAGTTTATTCGTCCCAATGTTTCGCCGTGGGGAGCTCCGGTGTTGTTGGTTAAGAAGAAAGAAGGCTCAATGAGATTATGTGTTGATTATAGACAATTGAACAAAGTCACAATCAAGAATCGGTATCCTTTGCCGAGGATTGATGATTTGATGGATCAACTAGTTGGAGCTTGTGTATTCAGTAAGATTGATCTAAGATCTGGATATCATCAGATTCGTGTGAAGACGGAGGATATACAGAAGACTGCATTTAGAATGAGGTATGGACATTACGAGTATTCTGTTATGCCGTTTGGAGTTACTAATGCACCTGGTGTTTTCATGGAGTATATGAACAGGATATTTCATCCGTATCTTGATAAGTTTGTGGTGGTATTCATTGATGATATTTTAATCTATTCGAAGAGCGATGAAGAACATGCAGAACATCTCAGAGTTGTATTAAGATTGTTGAAAGAGAAGAAACTTTATGCGAAGTTGTCCAAATATGAATTCTGGTTAAGTGAAGTGAGTTTTCTTGGCCATGTAATTTCCAAGAATGGAATTGTTGTTGATCCTACAAAGGTAGAAGCGGTATCTCAGTGGGGAGCACCGAAGAATGCTTCAGAGATCCGTAGTTTTCTGGGTCTTGCAGGTTATTACAGGAAGTTTATTGAGGGGTTTTCCAAATTGGTGTTGCCATTGACTAAGTTGACCAGGAAGGGTCAGGTGTTTGTTTGGGATGCTGAATGTGAGAAAGGATTCCAAGAGCTGAAGAAGAGATTGACTAGTGCTTCGATCTTGATTTTGCCGAATCCGGCTAAGTCTTTTGTTGTGTATTGTGATGCATCATTGATGGGATTAGGTGGTGTGTTGATGCAAGATAAGCAGGTTGTGGCTTATGCTTCAAGGCAATTGAAAATTCATGAAAGGAATTATCCGACTCATGATTTAGAGTTGGCAGCTGTTGTATTTGTTTTGAAGTTATGGAGGCATTATTTATATGGTTCTCGATTTGAGGTATTCAGCGATCACAAGAGTTTGAAATATCTCTTTGATCAGGAGGAACTTAACATGAGGCAAAGAAAATGGTTAGAATTTCTGAAGGATTATGATTTTGGTTTGAATTACCATCCTGGTAAGGCAAACGTTGTTGCGGATGCTTTGAGTAGGAAGTCCTTGCATATGTCGATGTTAATGGTTCGTGAGTTAGATTTGGTTGAGCAGTTCAGAGACTTAAGTTTGGTGTGTGAAACTACTCCGAATAGTGTGAAATTGGGTATGTTGAAGCTGACTAGTGGTATTTTGGAAGAAATTCGAAATGGACAGAAATCTTGATGTTGGTTTAGTTGATAAATTGACATTGATCAATCAGGGTCAAGGAGGCGAGTTCCGGATTGACGAGAATGACGTTATGAGATTTGGTGATAGGGTGTGTGTTCCAGATGTTGCCGAGATTAGAAAGAGTATTTTGGAAGAAGGACATCGTAGCGGGTTGAGTATTCATCCCGGTGCTACTAAAATGTATCATGATTTGAAGAAGTTGTTTTGGTGGTCGGGAATGAAAAAGGAAATTACTGAGTTTGTATACGCGTGTTTGGTTTGCCAGAAATCAAAGATCGAACATCAGAAACCGTCAGGATTGATAGAGCCGTTGTTTGTCCCAGAGTGGAAATGGGATGACATCTCTATGGATTTTGTGTCTGGTTTGCCACGGACGGCAAAGAATTGTGATTTTATTTGGGTTATTGTTGACCGATTGACGAAATCTGCTCACTTTATTCCGATGAGGATGGATTATGCGATGGAGAGGTTGGCAGAATTGTATGTTGAGAAGATCGTAAGTTTGCACGGTATTCCTTCTAGTATTGGGTCGGATTGAGATCCAAGGTTTACATCTAAGTTCTGGACAGGGTTGCAAGAGGCCTTGGGTACTAAGTTACGATTGAGTTCTGCTTATCATCCACAGACAGATGGTCAGACGGAAAGAACGATTCAGTCATTAGAAGATTTGTTAAGAGCTTGTGTGTTGGAAAAAGGTGGAGCTTGGGATAGTTATCTACCATTGATTGAGTTTACCTACAACAATAGCTTTCATTCGAGTATTGGTATGGCTCCGTTTGAAGCATTGTATGGTAGGAGGTGTCGGACACTGTTGTGTTGGTACGAGTCTGGAGAGAGTGATGTGATTGGACCGGAAATTGTCCAACAGACTTCAGAAAAGATCAAAATGATTCAGGAGAAGATGAGAGCTTCTCAGAGTCGTCAGAAAAGTTATCATGATAAGAGGAGGAAGGATCTTGAGTTTAGTGAAGGAGAGCACGTGTTCATGTGGGTTACTCCGATGACTGGTATTGGTCGAGCCTTGAAGTCAAAGAAGCGACCGCTTTATTGGTCCGTTTGATTACCAAGAGAGTTGGGTGCGATTGCTTTGCCGCCACTTGCAAATTTGCATGATATTTTTCATGTATCTCAGCTGAGGAAGTACATTACTGATCCGTCTCATGAGATTCAGGTAGATGATATACAGGTACGAGAGAATTTGACCGTTGAAGCAGTACCTGCGAGAATTGAGGATCGGAAGTTGAAACATTTGCGAGGTCAAGAGATAGCATTGGTGAGAGTAGCTTGGGGAGGACCAGCAGATGGGAATGTCACTTGGGAACTGGAGAGTCAAATGAAGGACTTATATCCCAAACTTTTCGTCTAAGGTATGTTTTCGAGGACGAAAACTCTTTTTAGTAGGGGAGAGTTGTGACACCCCAATTAATTCGATTATTAAATAATTATAATTTTTAATTATTAATTTAATTAGGAATGTAATTATTAATATTTTGGATTAATGGAATTAATTAAATTAAATGGAAGTGGAATTATTGGTGGTGTGAAGGGTAAAGTGAGGGTGTGAGGAGTAAAAGACTCTACTCACATTATTATTTTATTTTTATTATGATAGAATAATAAAAGGAATAAAAGAAGGAAAAGAGGAAAAAGAATCACTTTTGGTGAAAACTCACAGTACGTGCAATTGAGAAGAGGAAATGGAAGGAGAGAAGCCAATTCGTGTCGGAAGTCGAAGAACCCACAAGGTAAGGGGTGATTTCGATTAATTAATGCGTATTATGGGTTTTGAATTCAATTGTATGGATCATAGTATGTTGGGGAATCCCGGTTTAGAAATTCTAGGTTACCGTAGATCTATCCCTATTGTGTCGGATTGTGAAGAATCTTTTGATTAGTATGATATAGAGTCAATAGGAATGAGCAAATCATGTTAAATTGCATGTTAATGAGGTTAATTGAGTGATTTTGTTGTGTTGGAATGTATGGGTACGGTTGGAGTTAATATGCAAATGGTTTTGGAAACATGTTGTTGTCAAACTGGTATTTTTGGCTCTGAGAGTCGTGGGAACCGGTTCCCCAGTGGGAGAACCCGGGTTCCAGTGTGTAAAATTGAAAAACTGGGCATTTTTTGAACTCAGGAACCGGTTACTCCTGGGGAGGAACCGGGTTCCACGTTGTATTTTTCCAAAGAAAACCAAATTTTCTTCTGGGAACCGGTTTCCTACCTGGAGGAACCGGGTTCCCCATACATTTTTCCAGGAGCGTGATATTTTTGAATTGTGGGAACCGGGTTCTCCCAGGGAGGAACCGGGTTCCACTGTAACTTTTTAAAAAATTCCAAAACTTTGAAAATTCATAACTTTCAAACTGTAAGTCCGTTTTGAGCGCCGTTTTGGACGTTGTTTCTTAAATTTAATGCTCTATGTTATAAAATGAAAAGATTTCCTAAAACTTGAAATTATTTTGAAAATGAGTAGAATTCCGAAAATAAGTGATTATTGGCTGACGCACATTAGTGTGTATGTAGCAGTGAACCTGTGGTGATGGATGTATTAGTATTGTGTGAATGAAAGACATGTTTATATTGCTGATGATTGTGTGCATGATCGTTGAGATATCATGTTTTTGGTTTTGATTCAGTTATGATAATTTGGTGTATTTCATAGACTGATTTGATATTGCATGTTGGTGATGTGCGTGCATATGCATTTTTGGTGAAGTTAATTTTCATTGTGTGAAATTTGACTTGTATTGCCGTTAACCATACCCGGGTGATGATGGGTGGTTAGGCTGGATTCGTGTCCGGGTGTTTATGGATGAATCGATGATTATTGTATCCGGTTGATGATGGATCAGTGTTGGGTGACTTGGTCATGTGTTGGTACCACATGCATTGTGTCTGCATTGTATTTGCATGGAATTGTAACATGTTAGGATGTCTTCCAGTGTTGCAATTCTCTGATTGTTCATTGTTGTGCATAATGATTTGTATGGTTGTAACTGTGTATTAAAAATCTGAATTATGCTGGAGTGGGTGAAATAATATACTTGTGATATATGTTGTTTGAGAGGCTTATAATGCATGTTAATTATGAGAAATCTCACCCTTACTTTAATGATTTTAGATTAAGGTTAGCAGCTCAGGAGTTGGTGAGGATGGCTCTAGAGCTATGTTATTTTAAGTTCGCGTGTCAGTGTCATGCTCTGATAGGTCGTAACACTGGGGAACATTTAGTTGAGGATTTATTTATTATTCAATTGTTCTTTGAATTTCCTTGGGAATAATTATGATTGGTTTATTCCGTTTTGGTTTATGGTATTTTTCCGTTGTGTAAGACATGGTCTTAAATTGATTGAATTATTTTAATAATTACCCTCAGTGTAGCATGACTACTGTTTTATTGGAAGTTTTAATTTATGTCATAATTGTGACGTCCCTTGTTCCGTGTTAACTCTGATGAAATCTGTCCTTAATTATTGATTTAATTAATATATTCGGGGTATTTTAGAAGGGGTGTTACAATTTTTGCCTAAAACTATGAACAGCGCTTCCGCGCACAAACTTGGATCCCTCTAAAATGAATGCTCACCCCTTTATATAATGAGAAATTGTGGAAGTTATCATGAGAGAAGAAATGGAGATAGTGGAGATCATGGTTAGAGAAGTTGGGAAAATAATGGAGAGAGTGGGGTTGCATTTGTCGTGGGCGAAAATAAAGGAAAATTGTGGAGACTGTCGCCTTAGTGGATGACGTGGCAAAAGAGGAAAGAAGAAAAAGTCTTTGAGACGTGCGTCTCAATTGAGTAGGGCCACCCTTAGCTTGGAGGCGGGCGCCTCCTTAAAATGAAGGGATGGGGACGGTCGTCTTAGGCACTCTAGTCTTGAGGACGATCGCCTCAGGAAATTGGGCCACATACTCTTGGGCTGAATTTCATTTGTCTTCTTCTTTTTGGTTATTTTTGTTCTTTTTTAACACCCTTTTTTCTTCTTTTCTCACAAATTCTTCATTTAATTAAATATCTGCAAAATAAACAAATACCAGCGTAATAAAAATTCAAAGCAATTAAATTAAAATAAAAAAAGGAAATAACTTAAGTAAATCAAGCTAAATATACGATACATTTACGTGTTATCAAACTCCCCCATACTTAAACTTTGTTTGTCCTCAAGCAAGTGCTCAGTACGATGTTTTCTAAACATCGGTCAGATGCACATACATGACTTAAATCAACTTGTACGCAGTTGCATCGTGTTTATGTCAAAGAATCCAAAGCTCGATTTATGCTCCAGCACTACGGTAATGACACTATATAATCCCATCCTACATAAACCAATTGCATATGCTATCATAGCTCTCCCCAAGTAGTTGTCTTGTTTTACCCATTTCATTCAAGCGCAATCACATTAAGCCCTTTATCCTTACACGCACATAGCAAAACAGCCGGTTAGTGGTTATGATCTTTTTAGCACAATGGTTTCTGACACAATAATGTGGCAACATTTTCTATCCAATTGCAAGATGCGGGGGATCAAAACGTAGTCTGCCCTACCAAGTTCAATACCAGATGCTTCTAAACCACCTAACAATGGACTCTTATGTTACTTAGTAAGGTTTGCATCCGTTGGATTAAACGATCGGGTGAGGATCGCCCAATTTAATTAGTGCATTACCTATTTCCTTAAAGCATGTAACATTTTTCTAAATAATTAACCGAGATCATCCACTTATATTCATCGACTTTCTGCGTAGTTTGTGTTTAAGACGGTGCTGACTGCTAAATATACGATACATTTATGTGTTATCATTACCATTCTGAAGTAACTGGTTACTTCATTGTTACTTTCACCAAAAATCAATATATTTCCTGCTATGGGATTTCAATCTTTTCTCACCAAAAATCAGTTTTGTGAATGCTCTTAAAGATGTCAATCCATAAAATTTTCAACATACATCATACACAACAATTCTAATACAAACATCACACCAATTTCATCAATAACACACAAAATACATCAAAGAATTCATCAATGAGAAAAAACCCAATCAAGCAAAATAAAGGAAAAACCAAGAACAACAATCATGAGACCTAGACACTACCATTCCCCATTATTATGTATCCCATTATAGTGTTAGAATCTCACCCTTATATGAGACTTTGTCAATTCTTGATTCATACGGTGAAGCTTCTTGCCCTAGCCTTCTAGTGCTCTTTCTCTTCTTCTCACTTCTACTTTTCTTTCTATTCTTACGTTTCGATTATTATTCCCTATTCTCACTCTAATATATTCCAACAATAACCTTAGTCTTCCCAATTAAATAATTATTGGCAAAATATCCATTTTGGTTCCTTAACTATAGGTCATGGTTCAATTTGGTCCATTATCTTTTTTTCGCGTCAAATTGGTCCCTTATTTTTTAAAACGATACAAACAAGTCCATTCCATCCACTCCGTTAGTTAAAGTCTATTAAAAGTCTACATGACACATTTGACTAACTATTGTGACAGAATTAGCGTCGGAAAAACCAACACTAATTTTTAATTATTGTTGTTCATCTTCTTCCCCAAGTTTTTATGCATTTTAATTAAATTTTTATGGATATCCTACGATTATAACTCATACCGAAATCAAAAAGTGTAGTCACAAAATATAATATCATACAGGATGTAGCCGCAAAATATAATTGTTGCCAAGCAAACCATAGATCATAGTAGAGTATCTTACCCATTGGAAAGAAAACCTGCAGATAAACCCAATAAGTATTCAACCAAAACCATTAAACAGTGTAACAATAACTATGAAGAAATAGTCATGGAAGACCATAATACCTATACCTGAAACAACCCGAAAACCATAAGAACTAGCAAAGTATTAACTTCAACCCATTACACAATAATTGATATTTAAACACTCGCAACCTCAATATATCCATAAACCCCTAATTCTAATTAAAATAATTGATTTGAATTAAATTTTAAATTATTTTTTTAATAAGTGCGATGTGTTGTGTTAATTTCTTATTAGATATTATTTATTTTTAAATATTATTTATTAATTTAATTTAAATTATTTATTTTTATTATTTTTTATTTCAATCACGCGTGATATTTTTATTTTGTAACATTAACTTTTAACATATTATATGTTATGTTACATTATACCAAACCAATTAATTATTAGTATTTTTATAATTTTATTGGATTTTTTTATAATTTTGTTATTTAAATATTTAAATATCATTCAAATCAAGTTCTATAAAGTTCAGTCGGATTAATTCAGTTTTTTTCAACCAATCATTCAAAACCAAATTAAAACAAAAGGAAATGTATTTAAAATCAGATGTTTAACTCAAACACAGAACTGTATTAATAAAATTTAATTCATATGCAGAGTGTATACAGGCTAGTTGGATTGGATTTGACCTAATATGTTATCCAACCTATTCAAATTTTAATAAATTGAGTTTGTTGTCCAACCCACAATTTCATCGGCGAAATCAATATGAACCAACCTGCTCATTTATTTGTTGAGTTGGATTGAGTTTACTGATTGTATTTCAAATTTAAAATATCTTTTTAATAATATTTTTCAAGTACAAAAATTATAACATAATTCAATACATCCAAATTATTTTGAAATTGACTCTTTGCAAATTTTATTTAAAATTGATTTAGATTTAAATTATTATTATTTTATTTCAAATTCAACAAATTAATTTAGTCATTTTCAAAATTTATCTATAAACCAATTAAAAACAAAAACTTATTCACATACACAGTTTTTTTTTGCAAAATTTACAATTCAATCAATAGGTGCCGAATTATTAAAATCTTTAGTTTTTCTTATAATTACCTATAAAATAACACACACTTAGTTTTGATTCAATAAATACACTTTCTCATTTTCAAAGTTTATCTAGTAACCAATTAAAAATATAATTTCATTTCACATGCATTGTTTTTGCAAAATTTAGATTCAATTAATTGTGTCAAATAGCTAAAATATTTATTTATTTTAAAAATAACACACATCCAATTTTATTTATCATTTTGTAAAATTTACATTCAATGCGGATAGATTATTATAATATTTAATTTTTATTATAATCATTTATAAAATAACACACATAGTAAGACAATAATATAAATAATTTAAGTCTATAAATAATTTAAGTCGGTTATTATTATTTGTTACTAAATATAATAAATATTTCATCCGTCTTATATTTTTTATTACAATTAATTATTTTACACAAATTAAAAATAATACAGTAAATAAAAAAAATAATGAATTCATCAAATTATTTTGATTAATTATTAATATATTTAAATTAACATTAATATTAAGTAAAAAAATAATAAATTAAAAATATTTATCAGATGATATAATTATTAACTATAAAATTGTATTGGTAATTTAAAGTGATAAATATTTTAAGACAATTTTTTTAAATGTGATATTTATTTTAAGACAGAGAAAAAATAATTTAATATAAATTTAAAAGATTATAAAATATAAATTTTAAAAAAATCATATATTTATCATAGTTTTATTGAAAAATAATTAGAATCAAGATTAAAAAAAACTAATATAAAATTGCTTACATTTCTTCTCATAAAAAGTAAAATATAAAGTAAAAACACACTAATAAAACACGTTTAAAAGACAATTTTATTTTTATTAGTCGGTTATGCTAATTTTATTTTATTTTAATTACTAGTATTATTTATCCCGAGTTTCAATGCACATGATTCTGTTTCTCTTTTGAAAATTGGAATCAAATAAAATAAATTTCAATCCAACTCACTTCTTCACAAAAACTAAAACCTCTCCGGTAACCACCAATTCCGCCATGGAAGACTCCCAACCACCACCACCACCACAACCTCCACTTTCTCCGATGACAATCGACGGTGCCGACAACGACATAATATTCGCTAACTCGGCCGTGTTATCTCGGCGCGAGGTTCTGACTCGTCGACTCCGCCGAGTCAAGCAACTCGCTCGCTTTTACCGGCGTCACT
This sequence comes from Vicia sativa, assembly GCA_021764765.1. Lineage (NCBI taxonomy): Eukaryota > Viridiplantae > Streptophyta > Magnoliopsida > Fabales > Fabaceae > Vicia > Vicia sativa. The sequence continues at coordinate 156,707,657 of CM038795.1, read as the reverse complement.
ACTGGGCTCTAATGGATGAGGTTAAGGCTAAGTACAGAGACTATTACTGGATTTACGGGAAGAGTCCGTTCAAAGAAGATGAAGAGAACCCAAACGGCGTCGTTTTGGGTGAAACGGGAAATGAAAGTTCTGCTGGTGCTGATGATTTCGTTCGTTGCGCTTATAGTGGATGCAAGACTAAGGCTATGGCTCTTACGAGATTCTGTCATGCGCATATTTTGTCTGATTCGAAGCAGAAGCTTTACCGGGGATGCACCGCCGTGGCTAAAAAGTGAGTTTTTCGTTTTTAATTTTGTTATTTATTTTGAATATGTTTTGAATTTAATGTTTTGTTTATTTGGATTTACTGGATTTTTTTTCTTGTTGATGGTAATGTTGAGTGAAGTAGAAATTTTTTATTAACAAATATGAGTAATTGAGTTTCTTGTAATTTGGGAATTAATGTGATTTTAGGGTTTTTTAAATTATTTTTATGCTTTGGTTTTTGGTTTTATTTTTCTTGGATTTGGTTGTGTGGCTTTGGGAAAGATGAATAAGTGAACTAGAGGAAATGAGTGGGTATTGTTTGTGGTTGATGAGAAACAATAGGTAACTTTGTTTGTTTTCTGTCTATGGTTATGTATGAGGCGGAATCAGATTCCAGTGTGTCATAAATTTTTTCACACATTGGGTTCGTTTGTAGTCGTGGAGGTTTGAGTTGAGTGTTGAATTCAGACCGCTTTAGATTTTAATATAAATAATATACATATCTTTGAAATCTGAATATCGTGATCTCAATTGAACGACTACAAATGCTCCATATGCGCGAATGCTGTCAAATGGCGTGTCAGGGTTCAGGCACTGATCAGGTTTGAGTTTAGTCACAATTCGGTGCAGTGACTGCATGCAATTAGCGTTCTCGTGGCCATTCAATTAAGATCAAATGGTTCATATTTTAACATCAAATTTTATATTAAACAATTGTGTTATACCGTCTGATCAAGATTGGATGGTTGTGATGTGCTGACTACACCTGACTGTATGCACTAATCCCTCTTTCAGAAAAGCTTTCAATAAGAAGTGTCCATGCCATATATCAGTTATTGATTATTTTGCTTTCTTCCTGAGTGCACCCTCTTTTGTTTTCCAATTAAGTTCTAATTGATGGGTATCTGCTCAAAATTGTTTTTCCTGTGGGTTAAAATGTTACATGGGCTACTTTTTTCTCGAGAATGTACAAGATTGCTCTTTCTCGGTCTTCTCATCTTGGCTAGTGATAGGGACTTTGGTAATATGGGTGTCTAAGTCCCACATCAAGTAGTATGAAATGCTCGGTGAAGTACTTAAGTGATCTGATTCTTCTTCCTTAATAGCTAGATTTTGAGGGAGAGTTTTCCAATATTTTGGGTACTTATCAACTTGTATACAAAAATCACCGCATGTCCCCACACGCCAATGCATATCTATTGAGTTCTAATTAGTTGTGTGTCATAACAGGGTACATGTGAAAAGGGTTCACTTCAAAGCCTCGCGGATGTGAATATGCCATCTTGCTCTATACAGTTTCTTAATTCTATTCAGAGCTTACACTTTTGTACATATCTTACTAATTAAATTTAATGTTTGTATTTTACTGGATCATTGGTTTTTCTCATTTATGTCAATCATTAACAATTGGTAAATTGGTTTTTTGTTCTTTTCTGTTTTCATGCATTACATTTTGTTTTCTTGTTTGTAATAATTATCATTACCTACAGAAGACAGTTTAACTTAACTGATAAAGTTTTGGCTTTATGCAGCTTGCCAACAGGGCCATCCTATTGCAATAAGCCAGTATTGAGGTCCATGGTTCCTTGTGCATGCCCTGCTCATTACCAATTAGGTGAAAAGTGCTTGCTTCGTGCAGTAAAAAGGGCAGGTTATAATATCTCAGTTAATGGTAAGCCTAGTCCAAATTTCCATGAATTAGTTCCTGAGTTTGTCCGCCAAATTCAAAATAGACGAAGAGCTGCTCGTAAGGCAATGCTACCTAAGCCTGAGACTGAATAACCAAAGATTATGCTGCTGATTACTGGAAATATTATTGATTCATTGAAGACATTGCACAGTATATAGGGAGGGCAGGTTCCAATATCTGAGAAACAGAGTTATGACTTGGTGTTGACTGTTGAAGCATCAAGTGTTAATAAGAAATGTACTTAGATACATGTAAATTGTGAGTATTCTAGACATGTCCTTAAATTTTGTGTTTCTTTATTCTTGCTCAGTCATTTTATTGGCACCCTATGAGCAGCATAATAAATCATAAGACATCAAATTGTTGCTTGTTATTCATAATAGGAATTTTTGTTATGGATTGGAAATTTCTATCCTGAAATTCTTGATGCTCATGTTAAAGTCATTAACTTTAGTATCCGGGCTTTTTGACTTCTATAAATGCTTGGTGAATTCATTTGATCTGTTAATAGTTTGATATTTCCTCCTCTTAAGATTCATTGAGGACTTCGATAAAAAATGCCACTTTAGAGACATTAATTTCTATTGCTCTTTAGAAACATGTTTTCTATAGATTAGTGATTTTGATATAAATAATTTAAATATTACTTTTTAAAGATTTTTAAGAAAACCATAAGCTTTGTTTTTTTGTTCTTCTAAAATTATTAAAAGTGATTTTGTAATTTTATGATCTATTATAATTGATTTTCTTCAAAAGTTAATTGAAACAGCTTTACATTTTTAGTGTAAAAATCATTTTTTAATAAAATATTGTTTTGAAAACAGCTTAAACATACTAGTACATAACTAAAACATCAAAGAAGACTTTAAATGTTGCAAATGGTCCTAAATATTAGAGTATTAGGAAATATAGGTAGCTACTATTTCTTGGTACAAATAAAAGTAGCAACTATTTCCTTTTGTTATCGTTCTGTTTCTAAATGATGAACTGCTGACTGCTGCTCTACACAATGATCAGTCACATGCTACTGCTATCAGGATTGTGTGTCTGTCATCGATCAAATAACTTAACCTCTTCCTAGAGTAGTCAATAGAGACACTGTAGTGGGATAGAGGAGCGGATGCCAGCTGCATTGAGAAGAGCCTTAGTGGTGCATAGCATTAACACCATAGCAACCATTACTGGTAGTGGGGGCATAGTGGTTCCCGGTCTGAAGCAGTTTCTGGCCTGCTACCCTTTTTTTCTTTGAGTAATATTGACCTTAAAATTTGAATTGAGTCAACCCTAACCTTCCTTCACACCGCCGTTTCTTTTCTCCACTTCCCTCATCTCTCTCTGCACTTTCTCTCGTTTGCTGTCGTTTCTCTCTCTCAGCTACCGTCTCCTCTCTCTGCTCTGCACTATCATTTCTTACTTTTAAGGTTTGGTTTTCTTTGTTTCTTTCTTTTTCTCATGTTTTTTCCTTTTCTGTGATCCTCTATTTTTTACTTTTTCTTGTGTTTTAAAATTTCCCTCTTTTACTTTTTCTTGTGTGTTTTAAATTTAACCCCATTGTGTGTGGGATTCTTAGCACTCCCTCTCACGCTCAGGAATTGCATCTGGAGCGTGGAACTATATGGTAGGTGACCCAATCGATCTTAGATGAGGCTTTGATACCATTTTAGAATGTGTGAGTTGGACTTAACTCGACCCTACAAGACCGGTTTGTAAGGTGAGTGTTAGAAACTGAACTAGGAATGAAAGAGAGAAAGAGAGAAGAGAATAGATTGAATCTCATTTCATCATGAATGGAAAGTTAGTTACAGATTCAGTTGGAGTGTTGTTTATATACAACACCCCCACTGAGCTTAGTCACCAGAATATCTAATTACATAAATGCCCTTTGCTATATTTCTATCGTATACTCTAATAGCTCCCCTAGAAACCCAGGTCAGTCCTGTGCCAGAGCTGCCTTATCTAGCACTTGCAGCTTGCCTCTGAGTTGCAAAAACTTGAGGGGAGAGAGAGGCTTGGTCAGGAGATCAGCATACTGATCAAAGGCAGGAATATGCTGCACAACCAGGCTCTTATTTAACACTTTTTTCCCTTAGGAAGAAAATATCAAGCTCCATGTGCTTGGTCTTGGCATGCAGAACAGGGTTATGAGACAAGGCCACAGTGCTCAAGTTGTCACACAAGAGCAAAGGAGTGGTGAATGGTATCTTGAGTTCAGTTAATAAGGACTGAATCCAAAGCACTTCTGCAGCAGAGTTAGCCAAACTCCTGTACACAGCCTCTGTGCTTGACCTAGCCACAAGAGTTTGTTTCTTAGACCACCACGAAACCAGATTAAGACCTAGGAAAATGCAGGATCCTGAGGTGGATTTCCTGTCATCAAGATCTGCACCCCAGTCAGCATCAGAAAAGGCAGTTATGGACAGAGGAACTTGAGTATTAGCACATTTCAAGTGAATGCCATGATAGAGAGACCCTTTAAGATATCTCAAGATGCGTTTAACAGCTGCCCAATGAGACTCTTAAGGGTTAGACAGGAACTGGCAAGCTTTGTTGACAGCATAACTTATTTCTGATCTGGTAATTGTGGCATACTGCAGTGCCCCCACAACAGACCTGTAGTAGGTAGTCCTGCAGCACATCTGTCCCATGCTTAGTGAGTTTGAGGCTAGAAATCATAGAGGTAGGCACTCCATTGGCAGCACTCAAATTAGCTTTGGCCAGGAGATCTTTGACATATTTAGTTTGAGATAGGAAGAGTGACCCATCTTTGAGGTGAGACACTTCAATTCCTAAAAAGTATTCAAGAGATCCCAGCTGCTTTAGAGCAAACTGAGAGTGCAGCTTGGCAACTAGCTCCTGTATGTGCTTGGCTGAATTTCCAGTAATTATGATGTCATCCACATACACTAACATGATGATAGTGTATGAGGAAGTGACAAGAGTGAACAAGGAAGGGTCACACCTACTGGATGAGAAGCCAAACTGTTTGAGAGCTGATGTGAGCTTCTCAAACCAGGCCCTGGGAGCCTGCTTGAGCCCATATATAGCCTTCTGAAGTTTGCATACCAAAGAGGCTGAGGTGCTGCTCTCAAACCCTGGTGGCTGCTGCATATAAACTTCTTCTTGAAATGTGCGATTAAGAAAGGCATTGTTCACATCCAGTTGGGTGATATGCCACTGTTTAGAGATGGCAATAGTGAGTACAATTCTGACTGTGACTGGCTTAACCACAGGAGAAAACATCTCAGTAAAATCAAATCCTTGTTGTTGATGGAACCCCTTGGCCACCAACCTAGCCTTGTACTTGTTGAGGGTCCCATCAGGATTTTGCTTCACCTCGAAGACCCATTTACACCCAATAGCCCGCCTGTGAGAAGGTAAAGGAACCAGAGTCCAGGTGTGATTGTTTAGAAGGGCTTGATATTCAGCCTGCATAGCTGATAACCACTTGGGATCTTTAAGGGCAGACTTGTAGGAGGTAGGCTCCACTTCAGTTAAGAGGAGTGTAGGGTTGAGCCTAGGTTTAACTATACCACTCTTCCCCTAGTAGCCATGGGATGAGTGTTGTTTGGGTGTAAGGGAGGTAGAGCAGAGTAAACAGTAGATGGGGGTGAGGTAACTGTGAGAGGAGAAGTAGAAGGCTCAGAACTGGGAGTAGATGAGACATGTGATGGTGAAACAGGGTTAATTTCACCCTGGGAAGCATTAGATGGTGAAACAGGATTACTCTCACCCTGTGAAACAGATCCAGATACAAAACTGCTGGAAGCTGAAGACTGCAGGCTAGAGGAAACATATGCAGAAGTTGCAGGTGATGCCAGATGAGGACACAAAGGAAACACAGATGGCAGTGTAGCAGTAGACGAAGATTTTGGTGCACAGGATTTTCCCACTTAAGAATGAGGAAACCTGGTTTCATTGAACACTACATCCTTTGAGATGTAAATCCTCCCACTGGATGCCAAACACTTGTATCCTTTGTGATTCGAGGAATAGCCTAAGAAGACACATTCCTGAGAATGAAAGTTGAACTTGTTGGTGGAATAAGGCCTGAGATGAGGATAACAGGCACAGCCAAATGCCTTGAGGAATTTGTAGTCTGGCAAGCTCCCATAAAGCATGAAATAAGGGGAATTCATGCTAAGAAGGGGAGTAGGCATCCTATTAATTAGGTATGCTGCAGTAAGACAGGCATGATCCCGGAATTGCAGGGGATGACTGGCTTGAGAAAGCAGGGCTAGCCCAGTTTCAACTACATGCCTGTGCTTTCTCTCCACTGTTCCATTCTGGTGATGGGTGTGTGGGCAAGCCAGTCTGTAGGCTATGCCTTTGGTGAGAAACAAAGGAGGTGAGGGACTGAAATTCACCTCCACCATCAGTTTGAACTGTCTTGATGACAGTGCTAAACTGAACCTCAATGGCTGTGAGAAAGTGTGTGACTGCGAGCAAGACATCAGATTTCAGTGGAAAAATCCAAGTATATTTAGAAAATGCATCCACACAAGTCAGAAAATATTTTTAGCCACAAGAAGAAGTCATTGGAGCAGGGCCCCATACAGAAATAACAAATCAAATGCTCTACTGTAGACAGTGTGTGATTGTGTACTAGGCAGCCTATGCACTTTTCCAAGGCAGCAGGGAACACAGAAATCTAAAGGTGATTTCTGAGGAACAGGCACTTTGCATAGCTGAAGTATAGTCTTGAGCACTTCATGGTGAGGATGTCCAAGCCTGTTATGCCACAAACTGTAAGGAGAAACACTGATGGAAGCAGCAGCTGGTGAGCTTCTTGTGATGTTATTTATGGATGCTCTTGGTAGAAGAGAATTGAAGGAATAGAGGCCATCATTATTCACCACACCTTGGAGTACAATCTCAGAGTTGGCCTGTGTTTTAACAAGGCACTTATCAGCATGGAACTCAAAGTACACAGAGTTGTCTTTGGCAAACTTGCTCACAGACATTAAATTCTTAGTGATGGCTGGCACAAAAAGCAAATTGTGCAGTGAAAGTGTGGTATGTGAGTTGTGTGGTGAGGTGAAACTAGTAGAACCAACAGAGGTAATAGGTAAACCCTGTCCATTACCAAGAAGAACTTGATCAGTACCTGGTAATGTCATACTTTCAGACAGATAATCTGCATTGTTGGTCACATGAGGAGTGACTCCTGAGTCTGGATACCAAGTTTGAGAGAGTTGTGCTGCTGCAGCATGAGCATCAGTGCCAGCTCCTGCGAAATAAGCTTGTGGTTGATATGCTGGTTTTGCAGAGAAACCAGGAGGAGGACCTCTCACAGCAGCAGGTGCTAGCCATTGATTAGGGTGAGGAGTACCCCACTGATTAGGTGCTGAACCTGTAGCAGGCATGGTCCATTGATTCCAGTTCTGGTATTGAGGGCGAGGTTGCTGAGCTTGTTGCCACATGTTAGGCATCATAGAGGTATGCCTGTGATAGCACACACTTGCATCACGCCCTGTTTTAAAGCAAATTTGACACTGAACCTTGAATCGTCCACCGGACCTGCCACCTCTGCCTTTAGGATCCACGACTACCACGAAAGCCTCCACGTGATTCACCATAACCAGTCATAGTGCCGCCATAGGTAGCCTGAGCAGAGGAATCGTGATTGTGCTGGCCAGAGTCAGCAGAAGCAGGTAACGTGGCCTGAGCCAGATTCACTGATATAGGTTCAGCTACAGCAGCTTTCTTTGCTTTATCCAACTTCGCCTCATGTGAAAGAAGCATGGATTCTGCTTCAATTATAGGGCACAAATGAGGACGGTACTGAATGATGGAGGCTAGGGCATTATACTCCACAGGTAAACTGTCAAGAATCGCCTCAATCTGATCACGATGCGAGATCGGATCATCAATAGATTCAAGAACATCAACAATGCGCTGAATGCGAGCAAGATATTCGGTCATGGATTTCTCACTCTTCGTGATCGATTTGAGCTCAGATCGCAACTGTCGTGACTTCGCATTCGTGTGCGCAAACATATATTTATGAATTTCATCCCAAATCTGGTGCGAATGAACGCACCTGACGACACGAGGAAGCACCGAATCCGAAAGCGTCGAGAGGAGCCTGGTGAAAAGCAACGAGTCTTGCTGCTCCCAAGTCACGTACGTCGGATTCTCAACGTCGTTCTCACGATCGACTTCAGAAAGATAGCGCTGCGGAATCTGAGGATTCACCAGAAGACGGTGAAGCTTAAGCGTGCGGATGATCCCTTCGATCTGTTGCTTCCACGATCGGAAGTTGTTTTCATCGAGTTTCAGTGTAGTCTGTTGTGCAAACGTCTTGAACGCGTTTTTTGCGTTGAACGGAACTGCCGCTGGAGTTGCGCCGGTGGTGTTTTCAGAATCGCCGTTGGAAGCCATGGCATGGATCGGTTAAGCTCTCGATACCATGTTAGAAACTGAACTAGGAATGAAAGAGAGAAAGAGAAGAGAATAGATTGAATCTCATTTCATTATGAATGGAAAGTTAGTTACAGATTCAGTTGGAGTGTTGTTTATATACAACACCTTCACTGAGCTTAGTCACCAGAATATCTAATTACATAAATGCCCTTTGCTATATTTCTATCATATACTCTAATAGTGAGGATTACCCCCGCTTATAAATACATGTTCATGTCATATATTGTCCGACGTGACACTCTTAACAGTTATTTATTCAATTACTTAAGTTTTTCACATAACCTTAGCTTTGATATTGATATGCTGTTTATTTTAGTGGTTGGCAATTAGTACCAAACTTTTCAAGTTTATAAGCTGGGAGCAATTTTCCTCACTTTTTACATTTCTATAAAACCATAATTTTTTGGCATTATACTTTTATCCGAAAGTGTATTTTCAAATGACACAAAGTTTGTTTACTTTTCTTGGTTTTGAGCAAAGCTTACTACTTATAAGCCTGATGTTTCTATATATGTCTGGTCTTGGGTTACTTTTCTTTTAGTTCTAAATCAAATGAGAAACAACCAATAACATATTGCAATATATATGAGAAAGAGACGATGTAAACTAGTTTTATATGGCTAACGAAGGTGAATTCAGTTGGTAAGAAGTTGACTTGCTAATGAAGGTGAATTCAGTTGGTAAGAAGTTGACTCGCCGAAAGGTTATGAGTTCAACTTCTGCAGCCGAGATGATGATCTCTTTGGTGAGTAATCTGTAAGTACCTTAAAAATCTGAGTTTTGAGGTTAGAATATAGTGTGATGTGGTTATGTACTTAGTATAAAGAACTTTGGTAAGCCTTTTCGGCCAATCTCGAGGTTGATTTGTATCTTTAATGCAACAGTTTCTTTAGTAAGAAATCCACCTTGTATTTTTCGATTTCCATTAGAATTTTATAACCTGTTCTAAGGTTTTTCTGGTAGAATCCTTTTCTTCATGGAAATCTAGATATGTTTTGATTTTGACTGTTAACAAATCAAAGGCCCTCTTCGAAGTGTTCATAAATTCTTTGGTTATGCACAAAAGATTAAGCCAATTTAGTTCCCTAGTAATTGAAATTTTTTCCCTGTTCATGATTATACCATATGTAGACCTACACGAGTATCATTAGTGTATGTATATTCAACCCTGGATAGTGAGATATATAACAAACAAAGGTGTTTGGGGCTTGGAACTAGAGTATTTCAATGGCCTAGTCATTTCTTACTGTGTTGAGTCTTGCAACACACAAGTCTTGTAACAGAACCAATCCTTTTAATGAAGAATTCTACTTCATCATAAGTCATAAGTCTTTCTGAAATAAGCTCAAGCTTTCTTAAGGCATCCATCATGATACAGCTTGTCTCCGACCATGGCTTGACCTATATTGATCTGGATGTGAAAATGAAACATGTCACAATCCATACTCTTAAAATACCCTATCATTTTTAGTATTTGATGTCTGTGTAACCCAAGTAGTTAGAATTTTAGCTGTAAGATGAACAGCCACATTTCTTTCCATGTGTAACTCTGAACAATACATTTGGTTATCTTAGTAGAAGTGTTTTGTTATTGAACCTTGCTTCCTTGCCTATTCTCTTCCTTTGTCTACCCGAATTGTTCTTTATGGAGTAATGTTTTTCCCATCTTTAAGTGAATATTATTAATGTTATGCTCCATTAGGAACATCATTTTTCTGTTGGTCCTCACATGTATGTTCTTGTAGTAGCAATTTGAGTGGTTTTGACTTTTGACTTTCTATCACACTGCATGTTTCGAATGCCATTTAGTTCAAGTTTTCTTAACCAACTAATTAGTCATGACATTTTAGACTTGTGTACTAGTAATGTTGCAACTATTGTCTGCTCTAGGAAAATTATGATCCTGAACCATGTGCCATTAATAGCAGAACATCTCAAATGCTTAAAAGTGGTGAAACATGCAAACTCATTTAGTCTCTCTACGAACAAAACATTGCTTTTTAGTCTCAACTCAACCAAAAAAAAAATCGCTATTTGTCTTCTACAATCTAACCATTCAAAACAACATTGGAGCACATTTCATTTCTATGGAACCTTGTGAAGACAGTCAAGCAGAATGGAGATGTGCAGGGACAAAAATAAAATTAAGTTATCATTTTCTTCTTTCTTCTTATGCTAGCAAAGACAATAAAAAGGACAGAACGCACTTTATCTCATTTTCTCTCATCTTTCCTTATAAATAGGATACCAATTTTATTTTTACGGATATTCGGACAAACCAAACGAAATTTTTGACTAGCTAAGCTTATAGATTAAACAATGTCTCATCACAAAAGATAACAAACAAAAGATAAATATCTCTTGCACTAATTACAATAAACCTAGCATCACAGTACTAAAAAATTTTCACTGATATTTAGGCAAATTAGTAAAAATGAGAGAAATGAGAAGAAAAGGAGAAGAGAGTGATAAATTCTTTCAAAATATGTTGTCTGATGTGTTTTGAAAGTGAAGAGGACTCTAATTATTTGAGAGAAATTTAGCTCAAAAACAAAAAATATCCATGTGATTTTTAATGCTCATAATCGATTACGTGCTTCGTAAAAATCACAATTCTAATTTCTAATAACGAAACTCCACAATGATTAGTGTTCCAACCGATTAAGAGTGTTCATAATCAATTAGGAAGCTTTAAATTTTGTTCTAATCAATTGTTAAGGGCCTTAATCGATTTGATAATGTATATATGTCTTATAAATGTTTATGAGTACCTTTTATCAATTCCACAAGACCCATGATGCTTCCTCTAAGGGTTTTATTAAATAGAGAGATTGAGAATGTTTTTAGGTGAGTGCATACATTGTCTTAATAGTTTAAGAACCATTCTAATCTCCGATTACTTTGACATATATGACAAGTTTCCAGAGTCTCGCTCTTTTAAAAATTTAGAAGTTTCAATATTTTTTATCAGACACATCAATGATTCAACATTTAATATGAGACTTGACTTCTTCTATTTGATGGGCCTTGATACGACTTCTTGATAGCACCATTATCAAAGAAAAATGCTTGACAGAAGGTCACTAGGGATTTCTCCGAATGTTGCATGACATTGGGTGCTATTCGAGATTGACTATGACATCTTGATTTTCAAGCATAACAATTTGATTATCGCCTTAGATAAAGACTTGTGATCATCAAAATCATATAGGTCAAGTGACTACTCCAAGTATTATACTTGCAACTACATAGAGCTACAATTTAGACATATTTAACAATGATACTATCATGAGGAGCAGAAGTAGAAGGATTCTTACTCATTGGTTTAAACTGAAGTGCATGGTGAAACACATTTCAATCATGTGATTTTTCTTGGCACAGTAAGTGCAGACCTGGTTTTGTCACCACAGAGGACAAAAACCTTGATTCTTTCCCCTTAAATTTGTTGGTCCAATTCTTTCCACCATAGTTTCTCTGATGAGAAGTCATGTATAGTACAAAAGTCGATACAATACTATTAGGGTCGAGTAGTGATGCAGATGCAGAAGTGCTCATCTCTCTTTCTTGTTGGATACCGAGGGAAAAATCCCTATCAAAGTAAATTTGAGATTTGGAATGGAATTTTTTGTCATTCAAACCTTTTAGAAACCAACAACATAGTCTTTGTGTCAATAGTGTTTGACAAAAGTGATGGAACCACAAGATTAAGGATGGAAATGGGCGATAGTTTTCTATTTGAACACATCAAACCTCTCCTTGGCTCCATGAGAATCTGGAAATACTGTAAAGAAGAAAGTTGAAATCCTATCCTCACTCTCCACATCTTTGCCTTCAGATCTTTCTGGTTGTCCCGCTTCCTGTAATGCACTTTCTGCCACACTGCCTTTTCCCATCGCACAATTGTTGGTGGTTGGTATTTTTGATTGGATTTTTTAGTTTTGATTTTGGTTTGAGTGGAAAGTTAGAGAGGTGGGAGCTTCTCTCAACACGGGTAGTAAATTTCATTGAGGAAATATTGACATTAAGAGTAACGAAAATATTAACATTACCAACACTTTGTTTTGAGCTGCTAATTTTTCTGTCTGGAACAAACAGGTTTGATTCTATGTGAAGATGAAGCACGTGTCCAAAAACAAGAGCAAAGTTTGACTTACAATGTTGTTGATAACTTGAGTAATTCAAAAATTATATGAAGTATGAATGAAATGCTAGGCAATAATCATAAGTTTAAAAATTATAAATCCATGTCACATAAGAATAAATTAACGTTTTTGGTTAAAATTTAACGAAAATGATCGGCTTGATCAAGAGATTAGTTTTTGAAGGCCATAAATTAATATTCATTATAAGGAACCAAAATAAAATCTTTAATTAAGTTAATCGAAAAAAAACCCAATTAAACCATAAAATAGCAATACCATATGAAACGATTAATGTCTATTTCCGATAGCAATCAAGTAGATAGAAAACGATTATCATCCTTACACACATATATTGACCATATGAAACATTAAATAAACTATTAATACATCACATTAATATTTACTTAGTTATTACAATCTGATTATGTTTTCCATTATAAAGACCATACACTTAGTTTTCAGTTTTCACATCAATGTATTGATCAAATCAAAATGTATAAAAGAGGCTTTGAAAATTTTCCATTTCTTTAGGAGGAAGGGCCACTATTATATTCACCCCACCATCACCTCCTCCACTTGATCCATGAAAAGGAGGAAATAATAGTATAACATTCTTGCTACGATACACCACTGGACAAGAATACTTAGGTTTTCCCCATGGATACTCCACATCTTCAAACCCTAACCTCCACCATGAAGACACCAAAAGCTCTCCATTTGGAAAACCATTATACAACTCTCCCCAATCAATAATAGACCTCGCATACTCATCATTCATTCTTCTTGAACCCTCCCCAACCATCTCCACCAACTTTGAGAATTCACATTCCTTTAACTCCTCATACTTCATTGTAGCGTATGCAGTTAAAATCGCATTCCCAATGTAACCTTTCGGCAATGGAGGATTCAATTTAGAACGTATGTCAACAGCATATAGTATAGTTGATGACTTATTATGATCATACGTGCCAGATAACGTCCTGCATCTCCATAGATGTGCACTGATGACATTAAAACTCGTGACACGAACATTGTTGTTACCCTTTGCTTTTTCCTTAAGGCTATTGATATCCCTAGAGTTTAATCGAAAAACCTTAAAGTCAAGTTCTTCCGAGGAGCCTTTAAAGACACTAGACTTAGTTATATTATCGAGTTTCACCATCTCGGGGTGGGGGAAGCTGATACGTGGAGGAGATCGTGCGGCTAAGACTTGTCTGTCATGGAAAGGTGTCACAGTCAGTGGCATGTTAGAAGCCAATGATGCAAGGCTTTCTAAGAATGTTTTAAAGCTAAGTCCATCGAAGGATGCATGACTTGTTGTTATGCCAATTGCAAAACCCCCACATTGGAAAGATGTTACCTGTGAATCAAATTAATACAATATAATTGATTAATTAATTCTAGTTAGACTTACTTTGAGTCAATAAATATTAAAATAAAATAATAAATATCGTGTATATTTTCAATCAATGAATTTAAATATGTATGTAATGAATTTAAATGTGTATGTAATTATTTATATGAAGGGTAGCATCGGGTTAACGGTAAGGTTTTTTCATTGCGATCCTGGAGTTATAGATTCCTACATTTGAATTTAAATTTATGTTTTAAACAAAACCATCCGTAACCGAGGCAACGAAATCCAAAGTAGAAAAAAAGAAAAGTTAATAATTTATGTCTTAGGTTTCAAAGACCTTTATATAGAGTTAATAAATTATGTATTTATGTGTTTCTTATAAAGTTCAAAATTTTTGATTTAAAATAAGTAAATTTGTTGAGTCGGCCAAAGATCTAGAGCGGCAAACTTAATTACGAAGGCTAAATCTAAAATTTTACCAAATAGTATGGGTGGACAGGCGAAGCTTCCTTAAGGTGAAGAATACTTAATTCCAACGCCAAACATCCCATGTCATTGGATATGATTGGACGGCTCTGCGCGTCACACGCCAAATCAGACTAAGGAAATTTCAATTAAATGACTTATATAAATCTCATCACGCTCTATTTACATGCATTATCTCATCCCCACTTTAAAATAACAATTTTGAAACTTCATTGACTTAGGCGTTGGAATACTGATCTCGCAGGTGATCTCTGCTTCACCATACCAGAAGCTCTAGGCACCGCACCTAAAAAGTGCATTCCTTCATTACACATATTTCTTCTTCCATCTCAGAACAATGACATTGTATCTAAGAATTGACTTTTATTTCTATAAAAAAATCATATAAAACTCATCCAGTTCTAAAAGTCACATCTCACCAACAACGATCTCGCACAATCTAGGATGCTAATCTTTAATCTGATTTAAAGACACCTCCCGAACACCTATCTTGAGATTATCAACAAACCTTCTCGTGTCCCCCATTGATATATAATCTTATAGTAAAGAAGATCTTGACAAAAAACATTTGACAAAAAATTCCTCAAACTCCTAGACAATAGAAGGAAACCAAGAGAAAGAAATATTCATCATAGAATTATGACATAGTGAGAAGCCGGAATGGATCTCTAATGCG
Source organism: Vicia sativa (assembly GCA_021764765.1). Lineage (NCBI taxonomy): Eukaryota > Viridiplantae > Streptophyta > Magnoliopsida > Fabales > Fabaceae > Vicia > Vicia sativa. Next base: position 156,692,637 of record CM038795.1, on the reverse strand, counting down.
ACACTTCTGTTAATGGCGATCTCCATCGTGGATAACCGCATGGTCTCAAGAATCCTTATTGACGATGGAAGTTCGTGTAATGTTATGCAGTGTATTTGTAGGTACAGTTTTGAGAAAAGATCACATGCCAAATGAAGGTAATAATCTCCAGGTGTTCAATATCTTCATCACTCATCCTTGCGTAGCATGATGCCGAATAAATATTGACCATTGTGTTGGATATGTAGCTTAAAGAAGGAAAAAATCCTCAGAGAAATATGTATCCACCACGAGCATGGTCCAAGCCCACTCCTTTCTAACTTTATTTCTGAATTAAAATACACCAAATGGTTATCCTATATTATCCTAGTTAAGAAGTTGTACGACAAATATAGGATGCGTGGAGACTACATCGACCTCAATCGAGCTTGTCCAAAAGATTTGTATCTACTCCCCTTACATTGATAAGTTGGTAGGTAATTCCACTAGATAAAAATTGATGTCATTCAGGGACCTATACTTCAAATATAAACGAATACATATGCACGAACCAGACAAAGAAAAATTTGCCTTCATGAGTGAACATGTCAATTAGAGATAATACTTCATGCCCTTTAGCTTGAAGAACCAATGTGCAATATATCATAGGGTAATGAATAAAATCTTCAAAGAAGAGATTGAAAAAACACTAGAGATATGTATGAACGACATAATCGTAGAATCCAACAAAGAAGAAGTCAATAATGAACATCTAGCTAGCATGTTTTGACGAGTACGACAAATCACATGTTATTCCATTCTATTGGTTTCTAAGAAAAAAGAATGCTTCGAGTGAGCCCTAGAATGTTAACTGTAACGCCACGAATTTAATTAATTGGTTAATTAAATTATTTAAGGATTTAATTATTGGATTTACTCGAAGTTCAAGAATCAATCGGATTTGTCGGTATTATTTTGGGAAATATATTTGGATTATTAAGTTAAATTCAGATTTTATTCGGTTAGTCGGAGAATTAATAAAGTTGATTACGTTGAAGAAATAATATTAGAAATAATATTATTATTAATAATGGACTATGTTAATTAAATTAGTTGGGCTAAGTTGTAAGTGAGAAATAGCAAAATAAGGGGGTGTTATTTGTTAGGCCCATTAAGATAAGTTAGTAAGATATATAAATAAAATAACAAGTGGTAGTAGTTACTAGTAACATGAAGAAGAAAAAGAGGAATAGGGTTTTGGAGAAGGAGGCAAGAGCAAAGGAAGTGCTAGAGCCAAGGTTCCAGAAATCTGATCAAGATTTAGAGCCGCCATCAATCCAAAGAGGTAAGGGTGGGGTTCTAACTCTATAAAGGGATACATGATGGATGACATGTGGGATGGGGTTTATAGATTTGCCCTTGTTTTGGTATTTTGATTGTTGTTAGAAATCTCAAATTGATGCTTGATAATCCATGAAAATTTATGAACGAATTTGTGTGTAATTAACCCTGTTGTGCTGTTATGGACTGTTGGGATTGAGATGTATGGGGTGTTGGGACCTTAAATCAAAGCTATACATGGAACTGGATTCTGAAACTGATATTTGGGCATTTTTACGCAACATGTGTCGACACAAGAGGCCATGTATCGATACATATTATATTGAGTTTTAAAAACAGAAGTTTAAATTCAGTATGCGTCGATACAAATAACTACGCATCGACACATGATGTTAAAACCTTTGAGAAACAGAATCTGGAATGATGTATGAGTCGACACATACGACTTATGCGTCGATACAAGCTGTTTGAAAAATAGGAAATTTTAAAGGGTGTACGGACTTATCGTTATACATGCTGTGTTGAAATTTTAAAGGATTAAAGGATGAGCCGACACATGGGCTTATGCATCGACACATACTGTATGAAAAATGAAAAATACCTTTGAAAACTGTTTTGGTCATATCTTTGCAACCGTAACTCTGATTTAAGTGTCGTTTTGACCGTTGGAAAGCTAAAATTATGACCTATCTTATAAAAATATTTTCAAACATAGTAGGTGGACTTTTGATGAATCGATGTGGTTTTCCGTGTGTAATGTTGGGTAATTGTTGAACCGGGTGTTCTTGTTGTTGCACGTTGTTACTGTTGTTAAGTTGTTGTTATGTTGTTGTTATGTTGCTGTTATGTTGTTGTTATGTTGCTGTTATGTTGCTATTATAACGAAGTCTATAATGCTGCTATGATGTAATACTACTGCATGACGTTTATGATGTTGATGATGATGTTATTGTATTGCCGATATTTATGGGCAAATATTAAGTTGTAGGCTTTTAGCCAAATATTGAATTGTTACTAAGTTGTAGGCTTTTAGCCAAATGTTGAATTGTTACTATGTTGTAGGCCTATGGCCAGTGTTGGATTGATATTACGTTGATATATTGATTACGTTATAGGCCTATGGCCAGTGTTGAATTGAGATTACATTGTTGTTGTGTGTTGTCGTTGAGTTTTCTGTTGTTGATTGAGTTGATGTTGTGGTTGTGGTCGCATAGATACATTTGCATATTATGTTGGCCTGGATTGGAAAAACACGTTGGCCGTTACGGGCAGAATGATTACATTGAAGGCTTATGCCTTGTGCCTCGGTAAACTGGCAAGTGATTACGTTGAGAGTTTTACTTCAATGGTACCACATACATGTGCACAGTTGAGTTGCATTTGAAATCGCATAATTATATTTGTTATGTTGATGTGTCGATTGAATTAAGTTGTTATTATTATTCACAAGTTGTGAAATAGTTGTTATGTTGTGTTGGAAATGTTGTTGTGATTTAATTGTTATAATTGTTGTCGTTGCTAATTGTTAGTATATATGTTACTGTAATCGTTGTTGGTATTGTCGATATAACTGATGTTTGGATTATGTGAAGCGGTGAATCATATGATCTACATTCTAATATATTATTTATCATGAATTCAATTATATTGGTAGATATCTCATCCTTTCATCTGTTTCGCCGTTGCCTTTATACTGGTAACATGCAAGTATTCAAGAATTGGGGAATTAGTTGATGTTAGTCCAAGTCAGTTTAGTTGCTCTGATACGTAGCACTCGGGGGGATGAACGGTTGTCATTTAATTGTTGTTATTGTTTTAGTAGTTGAATCTTAAGTTGTTGCTATTAAAGAATCGTTATATTAAAGTTGTTTTGAGTTAGACACGAGGTTATGTCATTATAAGTTTAATTATGTGAAGCCGCTTATTAATAAAAGTTGTTTTGTTTTCAAAAGAACGAATCAGGTTCTTATCAGTTTATCCGAACCAGTGCTATGTATCTGAATTAATTGTGGTTATTTGAAGTTGTATTAAGTTGAAAAATGTGGCATCTCATACGTTTGTTGAAAATTTTGCACTATGATTTCCTTATAATTACCTGGGGTAGAAATGTGGTGTCACATTAGTGGTATTAGAGCAGGTCGGTCCGTCCGGCCAGTGTCGTCTAATGTTGTTTATCACTATGTACGCGATAAGTGTGCGAAACACTATGGATATTTGTTTCTTTTCTGATCACTTGTTGCAGGAGTTGGTTTGAAGCTAAGTGGGGGAGAAGCTTTGCTTCTCGAATATGTTTCGATTGTAAGATATTGGTGTCGTATGTTACTGGTGGCGAAAATGCAAGTATTGTTTAAGTTGTGTTGTTTCCCGATGGTAACATGAATTCAAGATTTTGTTTGTGGATCAAATTGGAAGGTCTTGATGGAGCGTGATTAGACATTGTTGATGCTTATTTCTTGAAGGATGAGGAGTAATGTAGCGGTTGTTGGTATACAAGTAGAATGAGAATTCCTGATGTTTATGAAGGTGAACTGTTAAGTAATAGGGATAAAACTTATAGCGGATAGAATTTAGAAGGTTGCGATGTTTTAATATTTCTGGTGGATTGCGAAGTTGTCAGTTGATGTAGCCTTGCGCATGATGTCAATGTTGGAACGGTGATAGAGTAATAGATTACCGTAGACAGTGTCGTGGAATTCTTGTGATGTTAAATAAGTTGTTATAGAAAGTTGAATGATTTCGTCATGATATTAAGTTGAATAACCTTGTGGTAATCGTTGTCATAAGCTATGATAGTTTGTTTTCGATCTGAGATTGAATCGAATGAAAAATATGGTGTTAACTGTGTTGGGGGAATATTGTTCACGCAACAAACCTTTTTGTTATGTTCAGTTCGCGGAGCCAACATGTGGACGCGGCGCGAACTGTGTTTTTCTGCAAAGATAGCGACGCTAAGGATAGTTCGCGGCGCGTACTGTTTGATTTTTGCAAAAAAATTCAGAAGATTGATTGTTACCCCTTGGTGATTGGAATGAAGATTTCCTTTAAAGGAAGATGCTTTTAAGAGGAATTAAAGTCAAGGTTATGATGCCAAGGTAGTGGCATAAGTAAAAGAATAATTATACAGGTTCTAACGCCAAGACGGTGTGGAACGACGTTGGTGAAATTTTAACCGGGACGAGATGACGTGAATGTACCGGTGTAGTAGAAATACTGACCCTTCGTGTGAAACTAAGTGAGTGTAATGTGGACCTTGTAAATGTTGAATGTTGGTGACTCATCGACAAGATTGAGTGAGAGGGAAGTTGTGAAGGTATCTGCAGACCACTTTGGAGATTATTGGAGTATGGCGCTTGAGTACAAGTTGGAAAAGAACATTATTATAGAACATTATTATAGTTAGTAATGATGGTTTATAATCCATTATGAATGTCGGCTATCTATTGAAAAATTGAGGAACTGGTTACCCTTAATCCCTTGTTGATAGTAGACGAGATCGTGTTGGAGGATGTAGACTAGAATTGCTATCTCAATAGTGCATTAAGTAATGGATGTTATGTCGTGAAAATAGTTGCTTCCGAGTTGATGAGAATTAACAGAGATGTATCCATGGAAAAGTCGAGGGACGTTAAACAATTCGGAATTGATAGTTTATGTGCGAGCTAACGCCGCGAAGTGAAAGATTGATGCACGTGAGGGAGTCTGAAACTTGGTTGAAGCTTGTGAATCTTATAAGTGGATAGAAACTCTAATAAGGAAGGTGGATTAACTATCTCCACATTAGGGGAAGAATGATTACGTTGAAGGCTTATGCCTTGTGCCTCGGTAAACTAGTAAATTATTACGTTGGGAGTTTTACTGCAATGGTACCACATGCATGTGCACAGTTGAGTTGCATTTGAAGTCGCATAATTATAGTTGTTATGTTGATGTGTCGATTGATTTAAGTTGTTATTGTTATTCACAAGTTGTGAAATAGTTGTTATGTTGTGTTGGAAATGTTGTTGTGATTTAATTGTTATAATTGTTGTCGTTGTTCATTGTTAGTATATATGTTACTGTAATCGTTGTTGATATTGTCGATATAACTGATGTTTGGATTATGTGAAGCGGTGAATTATATGATCAACATTCTAATATATTATTTATCATGAATTCAATTATATTGGTAGCTATCTCACCCGTTCATTTGTTTCGCCGTTGCCTTTATACTGGTAACATGCATGTATTCGATAATTAAGGAATTAGTTGTTGTTAGTCCAAGTCAGTTTAGTTGCTCTGATACGTAGCACTCGGGGGGATGAACGATTGTCGTTTAGTTGTTGTTATTGTTTTAGCAGTTGAGTCTTAAGTTGTTGTTATTAAAGAATCATTATATTAAATTTGTTTTGAGTTAGACATGAGGTTATGTCATTATAAGTTGAATTATGTGAAGCTGCTTATTAATAAAAGTTGTTTTGTTTTCAAAAGAATGAATCAGGTTGTTATCACTTTATCCGAACCAATGTTATGTATCTGAATATATTGTTGTTATATGAAGTTGTATTAAGTTGAAAAATGTGGCATCTCATACGTTTATAAATGAGGTAGAAATGAGGTGTTACATTAACAAGCGTCTATGTCATTAAAATTAGTGTTTTTTACCCCGCTTTTTCTGTCTAGCAATCAAGGTGGCATTATTCCTCTACCTAGTTGTACCTATCGAAGAAGCTAGTGTCGTCCTCATCGAAGAAGCATGATCTCTTCAAAACTATATATATTTCATATCGAGAGCACTCCCAAGGACAAAAACGTGGAAGCTAAACCCGTAAAAATTAGACATGTGATTGTGTGCTTTAGTCCTAGTTTAGGTTAGAGATCAGCCTGTGACAAAATCTACTAGGTTATTGATAAGCCCAAAATTAAAATCAAGATAGGTTGAAGTCCATCCCATTATTAAAAGCTTCATAGGTTTGAGATCATTCATGTATTAAAATCCCAAAAGTTATTGGTTATCCCCTATAAAATTAAGGATTTGAGCTCAACGTTTAAGAATATGGAAGACTAACATCTCCAGGGTTCTTATTTGTAGGAAGAAGACTAACCTCTTAAATCCACTATTGGGAAGGAATACTGGCCACTTTAATTTTGAGATCATATGGAAGAAAAGATGCCAATGCCTATATATATATATATATATATATATATATATATCGTCTTGTATTATTTGATTGAGGTTCAACCATCCTTTTATTGGCTGATGATTTTGATATTGTGATTCGAAATGAAATGATTGAGCTTTGTTCTGAATAGAGCAAGTTTTATGGTTTAGAATGGAAGAGATTGTTCTTCGAATGGAAATATTAAAAGCTCAAAGTTTCGAATGATAGTTGTGAAGTGTACATTTAAAGAAGCTTCGAAATGGTGATGAGACTATATCTATGAAGGTTGTTTTTTGAAAGTAATCTGCGAAACGAACTCGAAGCGAAGGTTTCCAAGGCGTTTGAAATTCAAATGTGAGCGGGATATTGGAAATTCAAATACATAAGCGCGCTGGAGCGTTCGAAGACGCGTGGAGGCTAGAGAGAAGCAATGCTCTGCATGCTTCGAACGTGGCAGAATCTTATAGCAAGACCGTTATGGTCGAAATAGTATAAATAGAAGTCTTAGTGTTAGGATTTCGTGTGTCATATCTATTGTACAAATTCAGTAAACATTCAAAATACCGCATGGATAGGGAAACGAATGCTCGAAAGATGTACGTATGATAACACCAACATTTACAATTCAATAAAAACTCTTTACATTTTCCAGTTTATCTTTCATTTCCATTTCATTTCTGTTTCAAACACTTTTACGTTCATGCCTTTATATTAAAACTTTTACATTCAGAGTCATTTATTTCTTTCTGCTTTTATACACTTTTCTTACATTTGAATCCTTTATACATTCAGAAACTTTTACATTCATTCATTTAACCTTGTTATTTACCTAGTCCAAAGTCTTTTTACTTTTCTGATGAACATTCCTTATATCATATAGAAATTATCATTCAAATCATTTAGTGTAATAATCGAAGTGGATTGAATATCTTTAAAACACTTTAATAAGACGTCCTAAATATGAATACCAGTTTTTCAATTAGATTTACCCAAACGACCATGCCCCATAGGATCAATCTAGTCGATCCTGCAAGTTACCAGAGAGATTGAATAACAATCATTAAGTTTATTCGATAGTTTGGAAGACTAGCGGTTGTTTACCAGAAATCACTGTAAACAAATTGGCACACCTGGTGGGACACTCATTGGTCGTTAAGAAAATTGAAAGTAAAAATTCTTAGGATATAATCTCGTTGTGTGAAGTTCTTTTATGAGTATCAAGTTCGTTGTTATATGAACCTTAGAAGTGATAAAATAACCAATAGCAACCAACCCTTACCCAGAAGAAAACGTAATAACAGGATGTCTAATCCAAGCAATCAACAAGGGGAACAAAATGCCCCACATGGAACAGGCACCAATACGTCTGCTTCGACGGGGACGTCTAACGCGATTCCTTCGAACGCACAGTCTGTTGCATCTTCTACCAATAGTGTGGCCACGAATGGAGCAAGTGGCATGACAACCAATAATTCAATCCTAGGAAATACAGGAACCTCTGGGTATCCTGGGGGATTTGTCCCACCATCAGGGACACAAACCCATTTCGCCACCCCACCACTCACTAGACCACCCAGTCTCGATGGCAATAGACCCAGAAATCCCTCTTATGGGATGCCAACATCTTTTATGGCAGGTTTACACACTTCTACATCGAATTCGTCACCACAATTTGGGTCTGGATCTGGGGCCAATCAATTTATGACAAATACCCAAGGTTTAGTAGGTTATAGTACACTGCCTATCTTAACCACAGAAAATCAGATGGCCTTTAGACAATTAATGAATGATAGTAACCATAGTATGATAGGAGTGTTAGCCCAGACGATGCAAGAGATCTTTGCCCCAATAGTGCAAAATGTAACTGTAACCAACAGAGAAAACGCGGATAACATGAGTCGAATAGCTTTTTCGCCCGAGGCGTAGGCGTCAGCGTTGGTTCGAGCGAACATACCTATCATAGAGCAAATTGCTGATGACCCACCCTATAGACCAGCCAGAGAGAGGGTTAATTTGGGGGAAAGGGCACAAAGGTTAGATGCCCCAGTGATTCGAGAGGAACCACAAAGGGGAATTGTAGAACCAGGGGCAAGGGTCGAAAGGTTAGATGCCCCAGTGATTCAAGAGGAACCACAAAGGGGAGTTATAGAACCAGGGGCAAGGGTCGAAAGGTTGGAAGTCCCAGTGTTTCGAGAAGAACAACCTAGAGGAGTTGTCATGGTGGGTCGACATCAAGATGCTGATGAAGTCGTTCATAGAATTCGAAACGACAACATCTTGGCAGAAAATAATTTAACCACCATGATAGAAAGGATTATGGCTCAAAACGGTCTCAATACAGGAATTAGAAGGCCAAACTATTCCTCTCCCATAGTAGATTATGTGATGCACACTGATTTACCAAGAGGATATAAGGTCCCTAAATTTACAAAGTTTCTCGGAGACACCAATGAGTCAACAATGAACACATAGCGTATCCGATCAAGGAGACATAGCAAATAATGAGAACCTTAGGATTAAATATTTCCCAAGTTCTCTAACTAAGAATGCTTTCACATGGTTCACCACATTGCCTCCTGGATCCATAGATACTTGGAACCTCTTGGAGAGATTATTCCATGAACAATTCTACATGGGACAATCTAAAATAAGTCCGAAAGAGCTAGCTGTCAAGAGGAAGTTTATCGAACCCATAGATGATTATCCGAATAGGTTCGACTTTTGAAATCTAGATGTTTCACAAGAGTTCCCGAACATGAGTTAGTCGAAATTGCGGTGGCCTAGACTACTCTATTCGAAAGAAATTAGATACACAATACTTGAGGGATATGGCCCAATTAGCGGACAGGATTCGACAAGTCGAAAGACTCAAGGCCGAGAAGGCCAGGGCTTTTAAAAGTAACAAGAAAGAAAGAGTTTCCTATGTCAAACCGAGGAAGTCAAGATTACCTCAATCAAGAGGTCAAATTGATCTCGAATTAAAACAGTCGCACCTTACTAAACTACTAGTTCCCACAAAAGGAAAGAAATTGTTGAAAATGAGAAAAGTGACAAGTTCCCAAAGAAGGTGTATACCTAACGAAATGTGATGAAATTTTTGATTTGCTTGTCAAAGATGGCCAACTAATTGTGCCATCGAATGTCAAATTACCACCTTTAGATCAAAGAAAGAAAAGAGGATTTTGTAAGTATCATAGTTTCTTAGGCCACAAAACCTCACAATGTTTTCTTTGCAGGGATCTGATTCAAAATGCAATCAAGGATGGTAGATTAAAGTTCGCTGACAAGCCAAAGATGAAAGTGGATGATGACCCTTTAGATGTTGCTGACACCAATTACTCTGAACCTGCATACATTGGAGAGATAAATATGGTGGAAGCAAATGAAGGTGACACTCCATCAGAAGAGAAAAACACTGAAGATGAAAACTATGTGTTAGTTGAAGTCAAATAGGAGGTTACTGAGGACGTCCATAAGGAACAAGAGGCTTCGATCGAAGCAATATCTTTGGCTGCTTCGAAAGAGATCCACCATCAAGGACAGAGAATCAAAACAAGATTTGACACAAAGCATCAAGGCCCGAGAAAGTTGGAGAAAGTCCAGATCACACTGCCAGTTCTTCCTCAGAAAGGAATATGGGATACCTGGGGAGCCCAATGAAAGTTCGATTACCTGGTGAAGTATTCCGCTCCAGAAAGTTCAAAAACCCCAATCGAAGATATCAAACCTACAGGATGGGGAGATGCTGACATAAAGGGGGAAGATGTGGATGTTAACATGGTGGATATGGAGCGACCTTGTTCCGAAATGGAGGAAATGGAAAGGTATTTAGAGAAAGAAAAATACAAGATGGAAGACAGTTATGCTAGGGATGCCAGTCTCAAAGACTACCTTATGTTGTGCCACAAAGAGAATGCTGAAATGATATTATGTCCCAGATGCAGCATCATTTGTAATCCGAGAATTGCTGCAGACTTCGAGAAGAAACAAAGGGCACGAACATGCGTCAACTGGCGCCAGGATAACCAGTTGTTCAGATGTTACCCTAGGGATGGAGAAAGTCTTTTGGGGTTCTTAGTTCGTTGTCACAAAGGGGCAACCAAATGCCTAGTGTGTCCAAGATGTTCTGCGGTGTATGATCAGAATGTGGCCGAAGCGTTCGAAACAATCCCTTTTGCCCCATGTTGGAACCACAAAGAAACTGGTCAGATGGGCCAACGTTTCGAGAACAACTACACCCAACGGAGGCCTGACAGCCCTTATCCTAGAGGCGCTCGAAAGGTAACATTCAAAGTTCCTCTGAGGTACCAACAGACAAGTGGCTACAAGTTAGGGGTGACAAGGGAAACATAAGTGGAGGAACAAGGAATGAAATGCACGCTATGCCATGACATATAGAAGGCAGTTCAATATGGCAAAAAGGGAAGAAGTAAGGTTAGAAAACTACAAAGGAAAGAACCCTATGTCAAGATCACAATGGCGCAGGCAACAAAGAGTTCGAAAAGCTGAGAGAGAAGCTATGTTAGACAAAGGAGTGGCTTCGAGCAAGAAAAAGAGGAATCAAGTACCAACAAACTGAACAATCAACTGGGGTAAACCTCCGTTTGAAACTTTTCTCCGAGACAAAGCAAAACGAATCAAGGAGTACACACCGCCCGAGGAGGACGAGGATACGATCGACAATTTCAAATCGAAGGAATCTTCACTCAATATCAACCGCAACGTAGTATCTGTGTTGCCTTGCGAATTTGGGCAAGAGACTGAAGTCGGAGAGCACGAGGAGGATGATGCAATAGACCTGATGAAACATATGCCAGTGTGCTATTACGTGATGGATAATTGAGCTGTTGAAGAGCAAAATGCCTTTTTCGAGCACCCAGAACCAGCCATGCAAAATCACCTGAAGCCACTGTTCATTCGAGCAAAAGATGGTACACATGGCGTAAACAAAGTCTTGGTGGATGGGCGCCGCGAAACTTGATGCCTCATTTCATGCTGAAGAAGTTAGGAATACAGGATGTGGACATCAAACCACACAATATGGTACTATCAAACTATGAAGGTAAAGTAGGCCAGATATTGGGGGTGATCCAAGTGGATTTGACAGTAGGATCAAGCTGCAGACCCACTATGTTCATGGTAATCGAAGCTAAAGCCAACTACAATTTGCTGTTGGGCAGAGAATGGATCCATGGCGTTGGAGCAGTTCCCTCGTCGATGCATCAAAGGCTAGTACTATGGAGAGAGGATGATATTTTTGAGAACATCGAAGCGGATCAAAGCTATTTCATGACTGCAGTCAACTTAGTTAATAAGAGAAACTATGACAAATACTTAGCCAAAATTTCTCCTTGTACCCCAAGTGACGAGATCAACGAAACCAGGAATGCACATTATTACATGACCCTTCGCCATGATGGAATGTATTGGGACAGAAGGATAATCAAGGGAGATGAAGAAGTCGAAGGCGCTGCACAAAGACGGCCCGCAGGCTGGGAATTCGATAGTCCTACCCATGATTGAGTCTTCCTTCTTCGAAAAGATTTCGACCTACATGGCTGAGAACGAATGGAAAACGGCCCTAGAAACTGAAGTAGATAGTATGGCTGCAGAAGTAAACAAAATAGATGGGGATGGCTCGAAAGGCTCACCCTTTGAAGAACAAGAGATAGTTGAAATGGATCAAAGGCTAGATGCCATCTATGATAAAGAATCCTTAGGCTTCGAGAAGGACCCCACAGACTCAAGTGCTAAAATGTTAGCGCAGGATCCACTCGAAGAGGTGAATTTGGGAGATGAAAACACAAAAAGAATAACTTACGTGAGTGCAAAACTCAATCCAAGTCTCAAGCAGGAAGTGATCGAAGTTCTCAAGAAAAACAAAGATTGCTTCGCATGGGACTATGATGAAATGCCTGGTTTAAAGAGGGAGTTAGTGGAACACAGACTTCCAATCAAGGATGGCAAGAAGCCCATCAAGCAAACTACTAGAAGGTTCACACCAGCAGTTCTCACAAAGATTAAAGCTGAAATTGAAAGGTTGTTGCGCTGCAGATTCATCAGGACCACAAGGTATGTCGAATGGTTAGCAAATATAGTACCTGTTATTAAGAAAAATGGCTCTCTGAGAATTTGCATAGATTTTAGAGATTTAAATACTGCTACCCCCCAAAGATGAGTACTCCATGCCTGTGGCAGAAATGTTAATAGACTCTGCTGCAGGATTCGAATACTTAAGTATGTTAGATGGATACTCTGGGTATAACCAGATCTTTATTTCCGAAGAAGATGTTAATAGACTCATTTGCATCATTTGAGCCAATCATTCGAAAGAATGAGAAAACATGGCTTAAAAATGAACCCCCTTAAGTGTGCATTTTTCGTGCAGGCTGGAGATTTCCTTGGTTTTGTGGTTCATAAGAAAGGTATCGAGATCAACCAAAACAAGACCAAAGCCATTATGGAGACGAAAGCACCTACATCAAAAAAGGAGTTGCAATCTTTGCTAGGGAAAATTAACTTTTTAAGAAGGTTCATTTCGAATTTAAGTGGAAGAACCCAAGCTTTCTCTCCGTTACTTTGTTTGAAGCAAGGACATGCCTTCGAATGGGACGAAGCACATCAGGAGGCGTTTGACAATATAAAAAGATATCTCACTCAGCCTCCTATCTTGTCTCCACCTTCATGGGGAAAGCCCATGAGATTGTACATATCCGCCTCTGAAGTTACCATAGGTAGTATGTTAGCACAAGAAGATAGCATGGCATCGAAAGAGCCATATACTATTTAAGTAGGGTGTTGAATGATGCAGAAACTAGATATAGCAACATAGAAAAGCTATGTCTTTGTTTGTATTTCTCTTGTATGAAACTTAAGTATTATATAAAGCTTGTTGATGTTTATGTTTCATCTCATTTCGATGTTATCAAACACATGCTTTCGAAACCAATAATGCATAGCAGAATTGGTAAATGGGCTTTGGCCTTAACAAATATTCTTTGACTTTCATGCCTTTAAGAGTGAAAGGTCAAGTAATTTCGATTTTATTGTGGATCATTCACGGTCGAAGAGAGCATGGGTTACGCTGAAATGCAACCTTGAAATTATACTTTGATGGCTCGACCCATAAAGATGGTAGTGGTGTTGGAGTTCTTATAATTTCTCCCGAAGGAATTCCAACAAAATTCAAGTATAAGTTAGATGGTCCTCGTTGCTCGAACAACGAAGCTGAGTACGAAGCGCTTATCGTTGGACTTGAAGCTTTGTTGGAATTGGGGGCAACTAGAGTCGAAATTAAAGGAGATTCGGAGTTAGTGGTCAAGCAAATAACAAAGGAATACAAATGCATAAAGACAATTTGATGACGTATCGCCATAGTTAATGTGTTACTCAAAAATTCAATACATGGATATTAAACATATACCAAGAATAGAAAATCAAGAAGCAAATGACCTAGCATAGTTGGCTTCAGGGTATAGAGTTTCTACCAAAAACTTTGAAGATTTGGTTGAATTAAGAGGAAGGGTTATGGCTACTAGACTCATACCATCGAGAAAATATAAAGTTAAGTTGTGGATGGATTCAAGTATTAGCCATAGACACCTTATCGATGCATTGGCTAAGTCCAATTGTGAGTTATTTAAAAATCCAACATTGAATGTTGATAGGAAGATAAAATATGAGCATTATCATATGTCCTCATGGAAATGAATTGTTCAAAAGACCCGTGAAGGCGACATCAAGTGCCTAGGAGAAGGTGAGGCATACTTAGCGTTATCGAGGTCCACAATGGGGCATGGGGCACACCAAGCAGTGCCATAAAATGAAATGGTTGTTATTCGATATGGCATGTATTGGCCCAACATGCTCAAAGATTGTATAGATTTTGCTAAAGGGTGTGAAGAATGCCGTAAACATGCAGAATTCAACATGCTCCCCAAGCGAGTTACATTCGATCATTAAACCGTGGCCCTTTGAGGATGGGCACTAGATTTAATAGAGAGATCAATCCTTCGCCTAAAGGACAGAAATATATCTTAGTGGGAATTGATTATTTTACTAAGTGGATCGAAGCAATACCACTAATAGTTGTTGATCAAGAGGCTATTATTGAGTTCATACAGAAACATATAATTTATAGGTTCGGATTACCAGAGAGTATAACCACAGACCAAGGTTCTGTGTTTACTGGTAGAAAGATGCAGGAATTTTCTCAAGAGATGGGTTTCAGATTATTAACATCAACGCCATATTATGCTCAAGCAAATGGTCAGGTCGAAGCAGCAAAGAAAGTGATAATAGGGTTAATTAAAAAACATGTTGGTAAAAAACCAAAGAATTGGCATAAGACTTTGGACCAAATACTATGGGCTTGTAGAACGTCTCCTAAAGAAGCTATTAACACCACGCCTTTCCAACTAACATTTGGCCATGATGCAGTTTTACCAGTAGAAATTCATCTGCAATCAGTTCGAATTCAAAGGCAAAATGAGATCCCATCTGCATTGTATTGGGAGATGATGATGAATGAGTTAGTTGAGTCAGACGAAGTTAGACTGCATGCATTGGAAATCCTTATGAGGCAGAAGGAAAGAGTAGCCAGGGCATACAAAAAAAGGGTGAAAGGTAAAATATTCGCTGTTAATGACTTAGTCTGGAAAGTCATATTGCCCATGGACAAGAAGAATAGAACATTAGGCAAATGGTCACCTCATTGGGAATGACCCTTCCGAACACTAAAGACATTCTCAAACAATGCGTATGAAATCGAAGAGTTAGCTGATGATAAATGAATCTTAAAGGTTAATGGAAAATATTTAAAAAAATATAGACCTCGCCTGTAGGAGATTCGAATAATAACAACATAGTCAAAATATTATAAGAAATGCCAAAATGGTACCATACATTGCCAAAATGGCGTTGTTCAAATATTACAAATTAAGACTCGAATCAATTAAGCAAAGATTTAAAAATATGCATTATTTCTCAATCTTGCAAAAGTGCTTTGAAAGGACTCAAGCCTTTGTTGGGTGAAACATCTCGCTCCTTCCAGGGTAGTTACTTCTCCTTTGAGTCGCTCTGCTGCTTCCATTTTAGAAAGGCCTTTGCTGAGAAGTTCTTCGAATTGGCTCCTAGCAGTGTCAGTTTCGTACGTCAGTTGCTGTGTTGTTGAGCTTCCTTGACCTTTCGCTGGAGTTCTTGAATTTGTTCTTCCCAAAGGAGAATAGACCGAGCTCGAACTTCATAGTCATCCTTTGCCTTTTTTAAGTGCATTGCTTGGTCTTCAGCTTCTTTAGAAAGTTTTGAAGCGTGCTCATAAGCAGCATCCATGGCGTTTCGTTTCTCCTGAACTTTAGCAGCAGCGAATTCGTCTTGTAGGAGACATCCAGTCACATTATCCAATAATGCTTGGAGATCAAACAATATAGTGCTGACTGGCAAGGAACAGGCTGCGAACGAAGTTAACTTGGGCAAGAAGCTCCTTCATGGCATAGCAAGCAGTACTATCCTTTTTGAGAACTTCGAACAAGTCTACATCAAGGATTGTTTTCCTGACTTTGTTAAAGAGTATAGCTCTAGCATCTGGGGACAATGGGTTGTTAGTCGAACCAGTACCAGCCCTAGTGAGAGGAATGTCCTTTTGGGCCAATTTCGTTTTCATGTACTCAATGGGGTCATTGTGTTTTAGGAGAGCTAGTTCCTCTTCAGTCAGTTGAGGCTGGGAAGTTTGGGGAATTTCCATACTCAAAGGAGTCATGTCCATTTCGACCTCCATAGGCTCATTAGTTTTATCACCATCATCTTCATCTTTGTCTTGCTCATTATTTTCTCCTTCGTCGACCAGATCCACCACCTCAATAGTATTGTTCTTGCTGCTATCGGCATCAGACTCCGTTTCATCAGCCGAACCGCTTTGGGTTTCGTCTTCCTCAGATCCTCCTTCGGCAGTTTCTTCACTCTCTTGAGGAGAACCAATCTTGTCCTTTTCAGCATGAGTGATCTTTGGACTCTCTTGAAGGGTTTCGAGAGGAGATTTCAGAAGGGAAGTTTCTGGTGGATTTTATGTAGACTTATGGGGCGATTCTTCGTTTGCTTCTTTCAAAGGAGGGGAAGTGCCTTGATCATCTTGTGCCTTCGAAGCCCCAGTCAGAACCACCATGTTGGAAAACCCTTTGTTTTGCACAAGGTTGCTGGAGTCCCCATGGGTAGAGGAAGTGATTGGAGCGATAATCCCTGTTGGAGGAGTTGAAGTAGTGGGGTTCGGGTTCGAAGTATCCTACATAAACAAAGAAAAATTAAGAATATGTACCAAGGTATGAATAACTATTTTGTTAGGAATTCGAATTTAATTTACCTGTGGATTATCAGAAGAAAGGTTACTATCAATATGTTCCAACATTACGTTGGAGGTCGAAGGTGGAGTTTTGATGTTGTTGAGGAGCAACGCTCGAATCAAGTCCAGAACGCTAGTAGGTTTAGGCCTTTAGAGATTTCTTTCTTTTGCTTCTTGGGGAATTTCCACCGCCTTGAGATTCTTTTCATGGCGCCTGCTTCCTTTTCTTAGGAGTAGTTGGTGGAAGTTTGCTAGTCCGAAAAGGTTTAAACATAAGTTAGATCTAAATCATAAACTTCAGTTTATTCAAACAACAGGTTAGTTGATTACCTTTGGAGGTGGAACGCTTCACGGTGTTGTTGTAGTAGTTGTTGTTGTTGGTATTGCTAGAGGTACATCATCATTAATTTCGACAATTGTTGAGAAGTGCTTCCTTCCTTGGCTTCAAGCAACATTCTTTATCCCGATGGTGAAAAATGAAACAATTAAAGTAAAATGTTAAAAATAAGGAATTAGGATACATTTGAATTTTCCCAAGCATTCGCACTGCCTTGATTAGATATAATCGAAATGGCGGAAGGTCATAGCGAAGATGTCCTGAAATTATGAATGATGAGCCCATGTCACAGTCTCAGATGGCTTTAGTTTCTTTCGAGGTTGATATTTGAACATTTCTTTGCAAGTCAACCACCAAGGATATGGAGGAAACCAAGCCAGAGCCAGTTCTGAGGTAGGCAATCTAGGAAATTTAGGTGGATGCATTTCGAGTGCCAACCTATACCTATCCTCAGGTGGCAACCCTGAAGGAAGTTTGAACTTAGAAATTTTTTCTTTAAATTTTTCCTTCAAGGTTTCGGATGCTCGATGTATAGTGGTTTCCAAGCGTGTGGGATCATAAGTGGTTTCAAAATAATTTTGAAAAGCTCTAATTTCTTTGGCGTGAGTGAACATACCTTTCTTGGAGTGTACCTGCACATTGAACGCGTCAGTTAGCTTTTGTTGAATGGTGAGTGTGTCAAACATATATGATTGGTAGAACTTAGTCCACCATTCCAGAAATCCTTTTGCTGTGAAGTATGTTGGCTCAAAGGGTAGAAGTTCGAACTGAGCAAAATCTTGATATTACTCCTGTTGTAACTTGGCCTCCCTTGCTTTGAACGTTCTGCCTGAGGTTATGGCACTTTGTGTTTGGAACAAAGGTTCAGGAACTAATTGGCAAAGGCCAAATTATCGAGAGACGAAGTTGGGTTGATAAGCAAGGAGGAAAATCTGATTCTTTGTGGGAGTAATTCTTGAGGAAATTAACCTAGGGAGAAGAAATGCTTTCCAAATGTCCTGTATCTCTCTGCTCTTAACAGCTTCTAAGAGAGACATTGTGAACCATGATGGTCCATAAGTCATTGAGGAAAAAGGCACCATGGACTCTTCGAATTTGTGTCTCTTTGAGAAGATCATGATGTATTTAGAGAAAAGGACTTTGAAATCATCTTTGTCATCATTTGGAGTAAGCTTTCGAAGCCTTGTGCCTTCAATGATTCTGTCAGCTATTTCTGGATCTTGTTCGACGATAGTATCAGCAGTTGATAAGGAAGATTCGAACATGGCATTGAGCCATAATTGAAGCAACCAAAAGGGTCCAGCTAGACGAATGTTCTTTGGAGTATGGGATTTTAAACTAGAAACCGCGGACCTTAAGCTCTCATAAAGATCAACAAGCAGCAGTTCGCTCAGACAGATTCTCCTATTTTCATGCAAATCCCTGGCTAAGGGAATGAACCTACTTGCTACTTGCAAGGATCTGCTATAGAACACATATCATGACAACCACAAAGTAAGGAAAGCAATGTGTTCTACGTCTGAGACGCTATCCCCTTCAGTATGGTAGTGGCTGATGAATTTTGAAAAGCTAGCTAGTTTGACATCGAAGTCAATGATGCTAGAATGCTCTTCGTTATCAGGAATATAAGTTTCCCCTACTGGTGAAAAACCACTGATGACAACTATATCAAAGAAGGTGGATGTTATCATTCCGCCAGGAAGATGAAAAGTATTATAGGTGCTATCCTAGAAGTACAATGAAGCGAATAGTAATGGGTGACTGTAAGTGAAGCTTGGTTTCGACAGTTTAATCAAATTGTAGATTCCTAATTCTTCCCATTGCTGGGATTTTTTGGCTTATACTTTAGTAAGCCAGTTTTGATACGCTATATCTGAAGTGGGGCAGGATCGAAATGGTTTGAAATTACTTTTGACATAATCTAAGATAAAAGGGTCTTTTGGAGGTAAGACTGGAGTTTCAGTGGTTTTCGAATCAGATGATTCGCTTATGTTTTCAGTTCCTACCTTAGGGGCATCCATTTTGTTGAATAAGGGTTTGAAGTTATAGCAAACGGGAAAGATTTTCCTAGTGTCTTTCAGAATTTCAAAAACAGTTAAAGGACCCATTAAGGTAAATCTTTTTCCAGCGACATTAGTAGGGATTAATACCTGAGAAGCATACAACATTTCTTTCTCTTTGGAGATCGTTTGAGGAATGAGCACAGATTGATTCTGGTAAGTGCCCACCTTGCTCTCCATGACTGTCTCCGTGTTCTTGTTCTTCTTCTTTGATGATTTCTTCAGTTGAGATGATGTTGATGAAGACATTGTTGATATTGTTGGAGGTTTTAGGGTTTAGTGAAAGGAAAGAGAAGAAGAGTTTCAGAATTTTGGAGAAAAAAGGAGAAAAAGACTAAACTGATGAGTTTTTATAGAGAGTATGGAAGTTTAAACACCCACTAAGTGAGACTAGGGATACGTGGGAGTTGTGGGTTGGATTCAGAGAGAGGTGGCATAAAATCTGATATTGGTAATGAGTATGATTAATAATAATCATTACTTTTAAAACCGCACCATGCTGTGGTAACTGGTTCAAAATGGATAAGTATTCAAAGAGGCGTCTTGATTGACGTGGGTGAAGTCATGCACAGTAAATGTCGTGATTACTCAAAGGTCTTATCAAAATCTTGTGAATCTATTTAAAATAAGTATTTCTCAAAGGGTTCGAAATACATATTTTAAAGGGGCATTTTGTTGGCTGAAGATTTTGATATTGTGATTCGAAATGAAATGATTGAGCTTTGTTCTGAATAGAGCAAGTTTTATGGTTTAGAATGGAAGAGATTGTTCTTCGAATGGAAATATTAAAAGCTCAAAGTTTCGAATGATAGTTGTGAAGTGTACATTTAAAGAAGCTTCGAAATGGTGATGAGACTATATCTGTGAAGGTTGTTTTTTGAAAGTAATCTGTGAAACGAACTCGAAGCGAAGGTTTCCAAGGCATTTGAAATTCAAATGTGAGCGGGATATTGGAAATTCAAATACATAAGCGCTGGAGCGTTCGAAGACGCGTGGAGGCTAGAGAGAAGCAATGCTCTGCATGCTTCGAACGTGGCAGAATCTTATAGCAAGACCGTTATGGTCGAAATAGTATAAATAGAAGTCTTAGTGTTAGGATTTCGTGTGTCATATCTATTGTACAAATTCAGTAAACATTCAAAATACCGCATGGATAGGGAAACGAATGCTCGAAAGATGTACGTATGATAACACCAACATTTACAATTCAATAAAAACTCTTTACATTTTCCAGTTTATCTTTCATTTCCATTTCATTTCTGTTTCAAACACTTTTACGTTCATGCCTTTATATTAAAACTTTTACATTCAGAGTCATTTATTTCTTTCTGCTTTTATACACTTTTCTTACATTCGAATCCTTTATACATTCAGAAACTTTTACATTCATTCATTTAACCTTGTTATTTACCTAGTCCAAAGTCTTTTTACTTTTCTGATGAACATTCCTTATATCATATAGAAATTATCATTCAAATCATTTAGTGTAATAATCGAAGTGGATTGAATATCTTTAAAATACTTTAATAAGACGTCCTAAATATGAATACCAGTTTTACAATTAGATTTACCCAAACGACCATGCCCCATAGGATCAATCTAGTCGATCCTGCAAGTTACCAGAGAGATTGAATAACAGTCATTAAGTTTATTCGATAGTTTGGAAGACTAGCGGTTGTTTACCAGAAATCACTGTAAACACCTTTCCAAGTATAAGAGGACTCATGAGTTTGTCCTACTAAAAGCTTTCAACGTTTATTAGAAACTCTCAAGATCAATACTTGGGGACATGACTAATTCGTTTTTGACTAAACCTATATAATTCTTGGAATTCTTCTTCCTCCCTTAAGTTTTTAAAATTTTTGCAATTTATTTTCTGCCTTTTATTTTTCAGCTGCTAATTTTTTCAAGAAATTTTTTTTAAGCTCTAATTTTATTTTACAAAGTTTTTCAAAAGCCCATTTTTCGAAACTACACAATTCACCCCATCTTGTGTGTGAAGTCTCAAGTCCAACAAATCTGATATATGGGCAAGACGAGGAGCATTCTGATATAACACACAAATTTTAGTGTGTGTCATGACTTTGAGGAGTGGATAAAAATACCAATTTTTAAAGTTCTTAAAGCTATCAACAAAACATCAAACATATTCTTCTCTTGGAGAAACGAGAGAAACTCTTTCCCCTACTCATCCTTGGTAAAAGTGAACTGCATATTAAACAAGTGAAAGAACAACTTTAGATTCCAAGCGCCATATTTGTACTTGCACCAATATTAAAATACTTTCACATATGCCCAAGTCACCAGATGTAGGTGAGATGGGGAGATCTTGAGATGATTAAAAACCCAAACTTCAAAGTCTATGAAGGGAAATTTGAACCTTATCTTGGAGAACATGAAATCATGAAAAGGACTAAAACATCCATTAGCGGAGCTATATAACTTCTAACCTGGCTCTATGCATTGAAAATGGGCACACATCCCCGTAATAATTTTTCGACCTATGGTCCCCACTAAAAACGAAGGTCATACCCAATACGTCCCTTTTCACCCTAAGATATTGATCAATATTGGTTTGTAGTTTGAGATTTTGCTACCTTATCCGTACCATCTCCTCCTCCCTGTGAATAAACAAAATTTCACAATAGTGAGTCTTAGAGCATGTTTGAGTTTCAAGATACCTCATAATCTCGTCATCACAAAGGCCCATGTCGTTCATAGACCTTAAAGCCTTAATATAAACATGAATCCTCAAGTTACCCTAATAATCCTCAAACCTTTCTAAGTTTACCACATGCATTTCAATGAAAGAGAAACCATGACCAACCTCCTTAATATTAAGCATAAATGGGATATCCCTTGTATCCTCCTCCATATGCTCCTTTAGATCCTCGTCATCTCGAAGACCCCCAGATTCATTACCACCATTATCAGAACTCTTCACATAGCTAAAACTACCATTAATATGTATAACGTCTGCATGGGGGGCTATAACTTCTAGAGGACCCACATCCAACACCTCTGAGTCAATCACTATAGTGTGGAAGAAAAAATCACTTATTTTTTCCCACTTGATAAGTCCATGAAATTCATGTTTGGGTTCCCCAGGTTGGCAATGGATGAAGAAATAATAAAAACAACAATATTGGGATGAAGAGAGAGAAAAATATTATTGTAGACAAATTGCAAAGGTAGAAGCAAATAAGACGATGAAGAAACCACCTAGAAATTTAGAAATAACAAGGGAATTCAAAATTGTGGAAGCAATGGAAGATGAGCATATCAAACAATATCGCTTGAATCCAAGGAATAACATATAGAAGGTGAAACAATAACTTCTAGTAAGGGGTCATCATTGTATAAGAAGACAGAATGCATAAATCTACTGCCCAGAATGAAGGAATTATTAGAAAATGAAATTAACCTCGAGATCACATTAGAACTAAAGCATTCTAAATCGTAATGCCACTCCATGCTATAGGGATCTGAAGTCATATGTAGGAATAACTTTACGAAGCTTTTATGTGATGAGACTAACACTTAATGTGCATATTCCTGAGGCTACCTACTCCCACTCATTGAGCTTTTCCATTTCCACTTTGGCTAAGCAAGGTTCACCCAGGGAGAACAATACGAGACTAGCAGGAAGCCCATGAACCTCGATTCTTGCATTTCCAAGTAACAAAAAAGACTTATGAGACAATTATTTCGGACCGGTCAAAGAATCTAAGCAACATTCCCAATTACGAAGTTTCAAATAAAAAATTTGCCAAGTAGGACGCATGGGTAGTCAGAGCTCCCTCGAGGCACGTGATACTTGATTCTAAACCCTAAACACCCCTTATCATTTATCATTGGATATGATCGGAAGGCTCCTTGTCTCACGTGTCGCATTAAATGGATGTAGTTTCAACCAAATGACATACGTAATCCTCACTATGTACTAATTACATGTATTATCACATCCCCACTCTAAAACTACATTTCTTAAACTTTAATAATTTGGATGTTGGATTAATAACCTTACAATTCCTCCCTCGTTCTGCGAAACTGAAAGCTCTAACCACCACACTTGAAGAGTTTGTTTCTTCATCACACATAATTTTTTGTTCAACATCATAACAATAAATAAATACCTATTTTATGTTAGAAGTGTTAATAATGTCACTTTTATAAAACGAAAAGTATTAATTTGATTTCTTGAGGTGCAACTCCCTATAAAAGGTAAAGTCATGTTGACTAAAAATCTTAATCAAATATTTGAATCCAAAAATGCCTAAATTATTAGTGGGATATCCAAATGATACCCGTAGAAGTCAAACTTAACTAATGTAAATTAACAAAAACAAAGTTTTAATTGTACTTTTAATTTATTTTGTTTTTATTTATATATGGTTTAGGCCGCCAACTATAAAATTTCAAGTTTTGAGTTTGCATATGTAAGAGAAAATTATGCACTTATTATATTTTTATTGAAAAATAGTGGAGACCATGCTTAATGAATCCTAAATATATTAAGGTAAAATACTAAGTTACTATTTAGGCGCCTAAATCTCAAACTCAATCCGCCTAAATCTCAAACTCAGTCTTTCCAATAAAATAATAATATAATAATAATAATAATAATAATAATAATTATAGTCTTTCCAATAAAATAATATAATAATAATAATAATAATAATAATAATAATAATAATAATAATAATTATTATTATTATTATTGTTATTATTATTATTGTAATTAATGTTATTATCTTACCACCTAATTAGTCAACAATACATGAATGATTTTTTTAAAATTCACAACTCAGCCTCTCTTTTAAATGCCTAAAAATTTGCATCCCACCTAAAACTCAACTTCATTTTAACCAAAACTAAATATCTCTTATTTATTTAACAACCACTCTTAGTCTTCTTTTAGAAAGTATTAAATACGAACATTTGATTGACGTTATAATTACAATAATCAAATAACAACATTTTTAATAGTCAAATAACTTACATCTAATAATTTTATTTTACATTCGATTTATTATAAATTCGTTGTCAAAAATTAAATTTCAAATTAAATACGAATTTTTTTTATTTAAAAATAACTTACATATTTTTGAAATTAATAAATAATATTTGATTATTTTTCACATTCATAATTGTTATACAATGCCAATATTATAAAAAAATCTTCAAATTAATTACTGTATTAAATATAAAATATTTTTTTATAAATATTAAGTTAGTAATAATTGCTAGACAATACCAATATTATAAAAAGTCTTCAAATTAACTACTATATTAAGTATACAATATTTTTCTTATAAATATTAGGTTAGTAATAAATATTAGGTTAATGGAGATTGCCATCTAAAATTATTAATTATTTTTATACTAAATAAATTATATAATAGGAATTTTTCACTAAAATATAAATTAATTATTATTATTATATTAGTGTAATTAGTGTAAATTATGTAATTACACGCACCTCTTTAATAGTGAGACGACTAAATTGTGAGACGGTTTAAGGAACGATGAATTCTCAAAATTTGTCTATTTCTATTTTTCTCCATTCTTTGAATCTACCTTTTTAATTCTTTTACAACTTCTGATGCAGTTTCTAATAACACTATTATCATCCTGATTTTAATATAAATAGATCCAACCTTCATTAAGGCACAATATGCTCTCCAAACCCTAACCCACACCAAGGTTTAGGTAAATAAAGTGTTTATTGGGAGTTCTTAATCCACATATATTTTCATGTTTTGACTTCATCTATTTCAATTAATTGTTTTAATTTTTTCTTTTGCAATTTATGCAGAATGACTCTATGTATCAACGTGATTTCTGAAATTGTTCCCCCAAAACTGAACTGACAAATTAAAGTCCGTATACGAAGCTTGTGAAAAGTCCATTCTTGGAATGACCACAATACTATTGTCAGTTTAGAAATGATTTTGATTGATGACAAAGTGAGTGTTACAATTGTTGTTTATTATCTATCATCTGTTATTTAATTTTTTTGTTATTTTGCCAAAATATTGCATTTTTACCTCTTTCTGTGTTGTTTTTCAGTGATCGATTATCCAAGCTTCGGTGAAATCGACACTAATCGGTGAATTTTTCAATACTTTTATCTCTCTCTCTCTCTCTCTATATATATATATATATATATATATATATATATATATATATATATATATATATATATATATATATATATATATATATATATATATATATATATATATATATATATATATATATATATATATATATATATATATATATATATATATATATATATATATACACACACACACACGAAAGGTTTTACTTTATTTTTAATATTGATGGATAGTGCCAACTACAAATTCGAAAGGTTTTGATGCACATTATATATTGTATAAGCTTGTTCAAATTACTATTTTAATTCCTTTTCAACATTTATAAATTGTGTAAGTTTGTTGAAATTGCTATTTTAATTCACTTGCAACTTTTGTATATTGTGTAAACTTTTGATATATATATATATATATATATATATATATATATATATATATATATATATATATATATATGATCTATCACATAAACATATCACATAAACATATAATATGATCTAGTTAACCCTAAGAATATGAAAATGAATTATAAAAAATGAGCATATTTGTACCTGAACAACACACAGTGGTACATCGCCTATCTTCAAAAAATCTTTAGTGTTGTAGACAAATTGTGCAAAGGCTTGATTAGGGTAAGCCAAGTCTCCAATTTGATCCAACGTATACTCACTAGAAGCCACAACAAAGCCAACACCCTCTGCACTGCAATCTATCTCCAACCTATCAGTTGCAGAGTTCATCTTTACTCTTCCAGCAAGGAAGTCATAATCTACCAGAACATCTTCTAGAGCTTTATTCAACTTCTCGGTCACTATTTCAGGAGGGAAATCGTTGTTTGCTTCGAAGAAATGAACTGTTTTAACGTCGAAATTGAGAACCTTGTCTATGTTTGATAAGAATAAGGATTTCTTCTCAGTTTGTTTTGATGGAAAAACCATTGAAGTTTTGTGGATTGTGACCTTCATGTCTAGAAGAAGAGGTTGAGTTTCTTGATACACGGTTGCCATCCCGTTTTGAAAAAAATATATGAATTCCATGGGTTTGTATTGCAGATATATTTGTATAGTTGGTGCGCAGGTAGTTGGTGCGCTAATTAAATCAGGCCAGTCTAGGATTTTTGATTAGTGGCTTTAAAATTATTTATTTCAAATATTAATATAAAAATATATGAATAAAATGGTTCAGTAATCACTTCGTCACCAATTATGTATAAGGTATAATTCAATAATATTATTTATTATTAATGTTATATTGAATATCTTATATGAGTTTAAATTTGAGAATGAGTTTAAATCCGAGAATTTTCAATTTCATCATTAAATATTGATGATTATTATCAATTTATCATATATTCTAAAAGAATAATATTAAAATAAATAAGAAAATAAAATTGATGATAACAAATTAAAATCATTGAATTTCTAAAAATTGAAGACTTTTTTATTGTAACATATAACAATAATAACCTAAATGATTGTGAGATATAACCAAATATTCTGATTTTAAGGGAGAATGAATTTCTACTTAAGACGAATCATTTAAATACTATCCAAATTCGATTCTAGTCGTCCATCTAAACTACAAAACGTTTCTTTGAACCACAAAACTAAATTAATATTCTCATCTAAGTTTTATTTGACTAAGTTGTAATAATAAAATTTAAGACACTTTTAATATCTAAAAATATATTTTTAACTTCTAAAAAATATAATAATTTATCTATACATCATTTCATATTTTGAGTGTTGTAAGATTTTTTCCATATTTTTTAAATATAAATAGTTAAAAGAATTTTAAAATTATTAATTTTAAACTTAAATACAATTATTAATAAATAAAATATTTTTCAACTCCAATTAATTTTTCTAAAAATATCAACAATTTGATCTAAATTAGTTTTTTTCATTAAAATAGATATCAATGATATAATTTGCAAATTGATTGAAGAGCCAAATAAACCAAAAAAATTAAATAGAAAAAATTGAGTTAAATTAATTAAGTTTTTATTATTAATAAATCACTATATCTATGCTGTTTTTCGAAACAAAAAAAAAGGAAAAAAAGAAAAGAGTATAATTATCTATTTTAGAGTGTAGTGTGTAGAGAAGTTTTGTTTTATTTTTATTTGAAACACTAATAAATTAACCAGGACAAGGTAGCTATTTTCTAAACATACTAGTCGAAGTCCGCACGGGTACATGCGTTCCTATCTTAGATAATTTCATATGATTTATTTGTTGTAAATATATACTGTTATTATAAAATTATTAATAATTAAAAATATTTTAAAAAATATGTAGCAAATTACTAACATGATAAATCTAATATGTCTAATAATTATAAATATTATTAATAATTATAAATATTTATAAATACGTTGTTGATTAAAATAATTTTTTTTTTTATAGATATGTTGTTGATTAAAATAAAAAAAATAATTATTGTCATGATAATGACCCGTAAAATTAATAAATATTGGTGATAAAATTTATAAGATCGTAAAATTTACAAATATCACTTATTGTTTTCTTATAATAATCATAGTCAAATGTACAATGTGAGTAATATTTATGCATGTTTTTTTACTTGAATAAATTTAGTTGTGTCCCGTGCCACTTAATGTAATACTTTAATCAAATTTTTAACGCAAATGAATGATAGTTTAACACCTACCAAATAACAACAAAAATTAAAATTACATCAAATAAATATATTTAAATTTAAAATACAAATATATAAAAAATTATAAATATTTCACCTGAGTGCAAAATACAAACGCATATAATTTTTAATTAAAAGATTTAATTAATATATATTTAATTTGCACGGGTGCCTTCATTTATATCTTAGATAATTTGATAATACATGATTATTTAAAATAAGTATTATGGTGATAATGACTAATACAGCCACTGATATAAATTTATTCATATATCTTATGTTAAAATATAATGTTTCTTCCGCAACTTTCTTCAACAGAGTTTGAGAAATGATTACATCAAGGAATATAACCAAGGAGGAATGTTGATTAGCTGGATCTGGATATCTAAACAAAGTTTAATATGATAACAAATAAGCCTGGAATAGAGGAGTTTCATTACAAATTACAAAATAATAAAATAAAGATGTAACACAAGGAATTTCATCACAAGAGTTTCCTATTATTGTAGAACAAATAAGCCTTGATGAATAATGTCTTTCTTCACTAAAGGTAACAACAAACATCATGTCTTAAAGATTTTAGGTCAGACATTATTTTAAAATTACACACAAATATAAATGAGAGATAGTCCAACACGTACCAAATAATAACTAATTATCAGTTAGTGCGAATGAATAGATTCTTCAACCAAATTACACTAAGAAAATTGAATTATATAATAATTATGCATGTTTTATTTGTGTCCCATGTCTCTTTATGTTTCAATTATTTTCAAAAGAATATATTTTAAATTTCAATTTAATATATGTTCTGGACTGGCCCACGCTCTAGGCCCAACAAGATTCTAGGCCCAATTACCCTTGGGAAGCATCTGGGAATGTCCGCGCGGGCACGTGGCCGACCCAACAGATCCCAGGTCCAATTGCCCCTAGAGAGCGGCTGGGAACGTCTACGAGGGGCACGTGGCCGACCCAACAGATCCCAGGTCCAATTGCCCTTGAAGAGCAATTGGGAATGTTCACACGGGGACACGTCCATGCGGGGGCACGTGACCGACCCAACGGATCTCAGTTGTCCTTGGCTGCCATGTGCCCCCCCGATATTAATGGACCCTGTTGACTAGGTTTCCTCAACCGTCTAGTCTCCCAGAACTGCAACAAACCCGGATTTCCGGGCGACATCTAGGGAGGAGGCCACGTCGGCCTCCACGCAAGCCTAGCAATCCGCTAGTGGGCTTGGACCGCCCACTAATCGGATCTTGGCCCGGGGTTATAAATACCCTCTCGAGAGGTCGTATCTCATTCTTTACTCTTCTCTCACTTGCTTGCTCTGCCTCTACTTACTTTGGCATCGGAGTGTCTTGCAGTACCCCTTCTTCACTTTGGACCACCGCTGCATTGGGCCAAGACACCTTCGGTCGATCGATGGCGCCGTCTGGGAAACTTGTTTCCGCCTCCTTCATTCATTGACCAAAGCAAACCAAGAAACTCCTTTTGTCATGGCCAACACCGCAAACGACGGACAAAATCCTTTCTTGAGGATCGTGCCGAGCAAAGACGACACCCTCTTCCCAAGCGAGATCCTCGAGATGGGCAAACCGCCTCCTCCGGATCCCACAGGGGAAAGGAGCGCAGGGCCGAATCAGATCACCGTCAAACAGCAGAACCTGCAGTATTCCAAGAAGTGCAACCACCCCGACCGATCCTACGGCCAAAGCTCTTCGCACCATCAACAACACCAACCTCCGCTCTTCACCTGGGAGGCGCTCACGCTCGAAGCTTCGCCGATCACCGCGAGACGCCGACGACTGCACTCGTGGTCGCCATCGCCACGCCGACATCGCTCCCAAACTCCCCGCGAGAAACAGGAGAGATGATACTCAGCACGCCGCCCCCGAGGTAGGGGACCCGCACCCGAGCGGCAAGACCAAGAACAGCCCGAGAACGACTCGATCGCCTCCCGACATGAGCGAAAAGCCGACAGATCGAGAAAGGTCAAAGGCGGCCACACTCGCGAACTCAACGCCATTCTCGCCTCCCCACCGGAGCGACGAAGACGACCCGCGGTCCCCGTCCGACAAAGATCATGAATGCCCCAATTCCTGGGAATGGAGAAACCGCCCACCATACATACGACGGAGTGGACGACCTATCGACCACATCGACGGTTTCAAGCTATGCTCCAATACCTCAACGTTGGAGGACCAATCAAATGCAGTCCCCACAACCCTCGTGAAGACAAGAATGGATTGGTATAAGAGCTTGCCCGGGTCCATACACTGTGGAGGGAGCTCAAGGCCCACCACGAGCACTTTCACCCTCCCACAGCATCCAAGGAGGCCTCCCGAGGCCATCATTCGAAAAGCGACGAAAGTCTCCGGAGTACATTGACCGCTCAACAGGAAGCCATCCAAGTCCCCAGGACCGGATGAAGTACCTATTAGAGGGGCTCCTCCCCGCTTAGCCGCCGCATCGAGCCCCACCACTTCGATGCTCTCTCGATAAAGCCCGTGCTTATATCACGTACGAGGAGAAGGAAGCCGCCAACCGCGCCAGGGATTCGAGGAGTCGTGGCTCGGGCAACTCCACCAGACACCAAGATAACCGACGCCCTGAGGCATGGTCATCCCGACGCCCGATGAGCGACGCGAAGACAGGCCGGGAAACACGCGAGCAGCGAGGTCCAGCTGGACGCTTCACCGACTACACTCCGCTAACCGCTTCCCGCGAGCGAATCCTAGCCGAGTGCTCGGCAACCGAGTTCAGAGATGGAGGGCCGACGCTCAAGCCCACCCTCTCGGCGCTGACAAAACAAAGTACTGCCAGTATCACCGAAGCCACGGCCATTTGACTGAAGATTGCGTCCACCTCAAAGACGCGATTGAGACACTGATCAAAGGCGGAAGACTAGGGCAGTACAAAAACCGAAGGAAGAAATGCCCGAGCTATCAAAGAAACCGAGGACGAAGGCCGACCACAAGGGACTCGCCCTACGATAGCCTACTCGGTGACTAGGCCCGAGGACTTCAGAGCCCTTTTACTCACTTGGGAAGAATTCCCGCCATGGTCATCTCGCGGCGGCGACACCAACAATTAACTCGCCAAGAGAAAATTCGACGAACCGATCGACAAAGCCCCAGACAACGAGGTCTCACTCGAACAATTTCGCGGAAGATCTGAGCCGATTACCTTCTACCTGGAAGAACTCCCCGGCGGAGCACCAAACTCCCACATCCCCTCATCAAGGCAAGGATGGACAACTCAAGTCCACCGAATCGGTCGACGAGGGCAGCTCGGTCGACGTGTACACTCACTTGTTCGTACGCCCACCGATGAATCTCACCTATCGCCGTACGTGGGCTCTGGCCTTCAGGGGTTCAACGGCTCCACACCACGACCTTGGGATACGCCGAGCCCTCGTCACCTTCGGCGAGGACGCCGCTCGACAAGTCAAAGTCCGCCTCGGTGATCGATCGCCACTCTCTACAACGCCATTTTGGGCGTAACAACGCGTAACTCACAGCTTCCTTCGACCGCCCATCCAAGCTCAAGTTCTACACTGACGGGACGCCGCTACTATCTCGCGGGGACATCAAAGCCGCGAGGAGGTGCCACAACGCCGCTGCCGAGGTCAAACCTCGTCGACCCAAAGGGCCCGCAAAGAAGAAGGAAGAGCGACAACGCCAAGTCGAGCTTCCCAAAACCGCAGAGGATCGTAGTCCCAACGCACGGTGGACCTCGACACCGATTTGCAAAGGACGAACTCGACGGACAAGGGGGACGCAGATCCGCCTCCGCCCAATTCCAGACGGTGAGTTTGAGCTCGCCCTCAAGAAGATCCCACCAAGTGCGTCAAGATCGGCGCCGATCTCCCCGACCTAGCAAAGAAACAACTCAAAGCTTGCCTTCGGGAGAATGCGGATCTCTTCGCATGGAGCGCAGCGGAAATGCCCGGACTCGACCCTGAGGTCGCCTGCCATCAGCTCGCCATAGACCCAGCCGCTAGGGCCATAGTACAACGAGGGGCCCCCGGAGGCTGTCAAAAAGTCAGAAAAGACCTCCTAGAGGCAAATTTTATTTCCGAGGCCAAGTATTCAACTTGGTTGTCAAACGTTGTACTTGTTAAAAAATCTAATGGAAAATGGCGTATGTGCGTTGACTATACTGATCTTAACCGGGCATGTCCCAAAGATGCTTTTCCTTTGCCTAACATCGATAGACTGGTCGACAACTCGACCGGCTATAAACTGCTTTCTTTTTTAGATGCTTACTCAGGTTACAACCAGATCCCCATGGACATGGCCGACAGGACCTACACAGCCTTCATGACAGAGTCGGGAAACTATTACTACAACGTAATGCCCTTCGGACTAAAGAACGCCGGAGCAACCTACCAGCGAATGATGAACAAGGTATTCCAAAACGAAATCGGCGATATGCTCGAGGTATACATGGACGACATGATCGTGAAATCCCAAGCCGAGGACGACCACGCCTCACGCCCGAAAGTATTCGACTGTGCCCTGCACGAAACGCGCTCAACCCGAGAAGTGCACGCTCAGTCAGGCCGAAGTTCCTCGGCCCACCGATGTAACGGGAATTGAGGCCAACCCCGACAAATGCTCGGCATTCTCCGAGCTGCCCACACCTGTGTCCAAGAAGTCCATCCAAGTCCCGAATGGCATGCTAACCTCGTTGTCCCGATTCGTAGCAAGGTCGCACAGACGCCCTTCCCTTTTAAGTTGCCGAGGAAAGGGCCGACCTTGAATGGAACGAAGAGTGCGAGCGAGCTCCCACACCTCAAGCGGCACTTAGACCACAAGACGGGAAACCTTGTATCCGTATTTAGCCGTGTCCAACGGCGAAGCGCAGCCTCATCTGAGACCCAAGACGGCAAAACCCGCTACTTACAAGCAAAGCCTCCAAGGGCCCGAGACCGTATCAAAATCGAAAGGTCGACTCGCCATCACCGCGAGGAGATTGCGATACTATTTCCTCGCCATCGCCGCGAGCCCATAAACGCTCGCCCGGACATGGCCGGACGAGGTGGTCCTCGAACTCGAGTTCGACATTCGAGACGACGAAGCCTGAAGGCGCCGCCGCCGCCGCCGAGATGACCGCCACGAGGCCCCAAGCGAGCGACCACTGGACTCGTCGCCGGGCCTCGAGTTCGACGGGAGCGGTGCCGGCGTCCTCCTCGAAAACGAAGAAGGCATCGTCATCGAGCACTCGTTGACTCTGGCATTTCCAACATCCAACAATCAGGCAGAATACGAGGCGCTGCTCGCGGGAATACGACTGGCCGAGGACATAGGCGCCCGAGACATCCAAATATTCACCGACTCCCAACTCGTCGCATCGCAAGTCCTTGGAGACTACCAAGCTAAAAACGACAGCCTCATCGAATACCTTCACCTTGTGAAGGAAAAACTCAAGGGCTTCGACCGAGCAGAGATTCGACACGTCCTCCGCGAACAGAACACCCGAGCAGATATCTTGTCCAAACTCGCGAGCACAAAGAAGAAAGGAGGGAACCGGTCCGTAATACAAGAAACAATCACCCAACCGAGCATTCAAAAGTCCGCGACAGCGCTCGACATCAATGTGATCGGTGATGCGCTTGGATGACCCCGTGTTCAACTATCTCACACGCGGAGTTAGTTAGAGCCGCCGCCACCAAACGCCGCGCATGCTACGTTGTCCTCGAGCAGCGTGATCGACGAGGCTTCTCCATTCCCTCCTCAAGTGCCGAGGAGTCCTGTGGCCGACATCCTCCATGAGATCCATGAAGGCATTAACGCCAACATCCGGGAGGACGATCTCTTGCCCGCAGCATTACGTGGCTACTCGCCCACCATGCAAAGGGACGCCAAGGAACACGCCAAAAATGCGACAAGTGCCGCGCCGACATGCACATCGCACCACCTCACGAGCTCACGACGCCACTTCCCGTGGCCTTTAGCTGGTGGGGAATGGACATACTTGGTCCCTTCACGCAAGGCTCCTACCAAAACAAATACCGATGGCCGAGACTACTTCACGAAATGGATAGAGGCCGAGGCACTCGCCAAAATCACCTCTTTCAATATCCTTCTTCTACAAGCGAAACGTCTCGCCGGTATTCCACAGTGCCCTCACGGACAATGGGACGCAGCTTCACCGATCGAACTTCCAACTTCGTAGCACGGCCGGGCACCAAGCACCACTTCACATCCGCCGAGCATCCCTGCACCAACGCCAAGCGAAGCGCAGTCTTGCACGCGGGCTCAGCGCACTCGGGAAGCCAAGAACAGTGGGTGGAAGAACGCAACACTATGGGCTTACCGGACAACGCCCATTCGACCACGGGCGAATCCCGCTTCGTTAACCTACGGAACAGAGGCATACTGCCGAGATCGAGAGCCGCCAAGGCGCATCAATTTCCCGAGGAAGAAGCGAACGAGGCGCTACGCGAGGAGCTAGATCTGTCGACGAGATTCGCGCGCGGCTGCGTGCAAACAGATCACCGCGCCACGACCGAAGGTCATTAGACGCAACCAAGTCGGTAAGTCCTCCCGAAACCAAAAGGAATCTCAAGGAAAGTTGGCCGCCAATTGGGAAGGGCCATATCGCGTCCGAGGAAAGACGGCACGGAGCCTACTACCGAAAACCTAAATGGAGTGCAACTCCTCGACCTTGGAACGCCACAAAGCTCAAACAATACTACACCGAGACACAACGACCACATCCTCGCCTTGGCCATCAAATCCTCCTGGGATATAACTCACCTTGGTCGCGGAATGGTGCTCAGACGTAACCAAGCCACTTACACACGTGATCTACTCGACTACGGTAAGTAGGAACCCTGCTCGATGCGGAACACTGACCGAGCTCCGCTGGTTTTCGCACCTCAGTGATGTCCGCTCATGACGGACGGTTCGCCCGAGGATGTGATCTCTTATCGCGACCACATCCTCGCCAAGGGCCTCAAGCCCAAAACCTGGCACGCAAGCCAGGGGAAACAACATCGAGCAATCATATCATAAGGTCGAACACATCATACAAACACAATCAACGCAAGTATAGACTAAACAAAACATTTATAATGGCCGACAGAGACCGGCTAAATATTCACGGGCACAAGACCCAAATTACGGTGATCCAAAAAATACGGGCACATGCCCAGTGTACGAATACTAAACACAAGGGCACGCAGGCCCGGAATAACAGGCTCGCAGGCCCAAACAGATCTGAACAAAAATCACTCCTCAGGAGCCACGATCTCCCCGTCCACCACGCGATGCCATGGGCCGATCCCGGAGGTCACCAGCTCCACCCCGGGGTTCACAAGCTGCACCTGTTGTACTGCCCGCTCGAAGCCGAAGGACACAGCCCCCGCGGCATCCTCTTCGAGGTCCTTATCCTCTCAATCAAGCTGGCTCGAGTGAGAAGCCCCTGCTCCTCGGCCGTTTCATCCTCGACGGGAGCCAGCTGTTCCTTCAGCAATTTTAGCTCGGCCTCCAGCTTGTTCTTCTCCTCCACCAAGGGCTCATACTTGTCCTTCATCCCCTTGAGCTCGTCGGCCATAGCATTGCATCGGCATCCGCGCCTTTGAGCTTTAGCGTTCCTTGCTGTTCCTTGCTCGAGCTCCGTGGCTGCGGTCATTAGCGGATAGCAAAGCATTTTGGCCACCTCGTCGTTGAACGTCAACGAGGTCTCCAAAGATCCGAATCACCGCGCCACGCCGCCATACCTTCTCCCTCACCTTCGGTCGAGCCTCGGATCGTCCTTCTCCTTCGCACCACGGGAGGTCTGCCATCGAAAAGTTGCCTCTGGGCATAACAGGGGGGCAACACGAAGGCGTCCCCAGAGATGGAGCTTTCACCTCTCCTCCTCGCCTCTTGAGCGGTTGATCCGGGAGGAAGCGGGGAAGGAGTGCTCACCACCACCGGTGCTTTCACGAGCTCCAAGTTCCCGACCGTCCGACAAGCGACCACCCTTTGGTAGATACCTCCTCCATGGCCGCCATTTTATCGCAAAACAAACGAAGAAAAACGTTAGTACACGCCAAAAATACGGGCAATTCCTCCTATGCACTTCCGACGCATACCTAGGAGCCAACGCATCCTCCGGACTACACTCGAGGAGGGACTTGTATGAATGGGTATCTCGATTTCCCGTTGGGGTCGAGCACATTTCCTCCCGACACATACCGCCTAAAGCTCTTTACGAAATTCTCCAACCGGTGGTAAGAGAGTTGGTCGTCCCGCTCATTTTCGGGCCTCACGGAATAGAAGTCCGGCTCTTCTCATAGTGCCCCTATCCCATTCAAGGGAAACTTCGCCATATCCTCTCCACCTCCGTCCGTCTCGTTGATCACCACCGCCGCCGAACAAAGTATTCTCGGCCTCTGTGACGGGCTTTATCACGTAGAACCGCTTTTTAAAGTCCCGAAGTAATCCGATACTGAAAAGTTTGCCGGACTGCTGAACGAAACCTGTGCACATTTGTCCCCAACCATCCTCTGCAGATGAAAAATGCGGAAGAAGAGGGAAGAGGGCCCTATGTCCAAGTAGCGGCACGATCTCGAATGCCCGCATGAAGGCGTGGCATTCGGATGGAGTTGAGAAGGAGCAAGGTTCACCACGTGAAGACCCCGAAAACTGAAGGGCATCCGGAAGCCCGCCTCCCTGAAGGCAAACTCATACATAGGAAATCTCGTCGAAGTAAATGACGAACAGATCCTCCGTCCGGGCCCAGGTATTTGCACGACCCAGGAACCCTCGATCCCTTCATCTAGATCTTCGATCTCGTTAAACGCGACGAGTCGGTGGAGAAGTCGGAGGCAAAATCCCTGGTTGGCGCGACCAGAGAGGTCCGCCACTCGGCGAAGACCGTCCCTCGACGGCCACATTTGATCCGGCACAAAAGCAGCGAAAGAAAAGTGAATTCGAGGACATCAAATCCACCCCTCCACCACGACTCAAGTGACACGGCGAGGGGCCCGGACATACGAGTAGCAACAGGGCAGTCATGTTTCTCTCAAAGACCTCTCACGGGCAACTCCCCTCCGACATTAATCCTTAAAGTTCCCCGTAAAGTGCAGCAACCTCCCCGCGAGATTCACGCTCTTGGTCGTGGCATTCAAGTCCCTGCCCGTGCTACTCCAACTCTTGCCCGTCTCATCCTAATTCCTACCCATGGAAATCGACTCTCTCCCCGCAGTATTCAACTCTTTCCCCGCTATGTGCAAGAATCTCCCCGCAGTATTCAACTCTCTCCCCGCAGTATTCAACTCTTTCCCCGCTATGTGCAAGAATCTCCCCGCAGTATTCAACTCTCTTCCCGCAGTAGTCAACTCTCTCCCCGCTAAAGTCACGGAATTCCCCGCGATATTCAATCTCCTCCCCGCGATATTCATACAAAGTAAACCCTAAATTCGGCCTAAACTCATCCTAAAACATGAATCGAAAGGAGATTGTCAAAGAATTAGGAATGTTTACCTGCGTTTGAAGACGAAGACATGTTGAGAGTTGAGTAGGAAGTTGCGGAAGATTCTGCGTTCAAAGGTTTCTTAGGTTGGAAAAATCAGAGAGTAAACAAATGAAGCCCTAAAAAGCCCTTTTTATACCCAGAGTCTAAGGGCATACGAAAGGTCACCTCGTTTAGGCGCCAAAAGTCCCGTCTCAATGACAAGTGGCATCCAACTGACACGACCCTTAGCCTGCGAGCTTCCGAGTCCCGACATCCCGCGGCGTCCCGGTAGAAAACATTCGCGTCCCGGGCAGTGCGGTCCGCCGATTCCCCGCCTGCCGCTACCAGTAATCGTTGAGTCTTGTCGAGGACATCCCCAGTTCAAAGTCATTACTCTACTAGAGCAAAGACTTGGGGGGCTCCTGTTCTGGACTGGCCCACGCTCTAGGCCCAACAAGATTCTAGGCCCAATTACCCTTGGGAAGCATCTGGGAATGTCCGCGCGGGCACGTGGCCGACCCAACAGATCCGGTCCATTGCCCTGAGAGCGGTGAACGCGTCACGAGGGCACGTGGCCGACCCAACAGATCCCAGGTCCAATTGCCCTTGAAGAGCAATTGGGAATGTTCACACGGGGACACGTCCATGCGGGGGCACGTGACCGACCC
Source organism: Vicia sativa (assembly GCA_021764765.1). Lineage (NCBI taxonomy): Eukaryota > Viridiplantae > Streptophyta > Magnoliopsida > Fabales > Fabaceae > Vicia > Vicia sativa. Next base: position 156,654,566 of record CM038795.1, on the reverse strand, counting down.
AACGGATCTCAGTTGTCCTTGGCTGCCATGTGCCCCCCCGATATTAACGGACCCTGTTGACTAGGTTTCCTCAACCGTCTAGTCTCCCAGGAACTTCGCAACAAACCCGGATTTCCCGGGCGACAATCTAGGGAGGAGGCCACGTGGCCTCCTCCCACGCAGCCCTAGAATCCGCTAGTGGGCTTGGACTTGCCCACTAATCGGATCTTGGCCCAAGGGTTATAAATACCCTCTCACTGAGAGGTCGTATCTCATTCTTTTACTCTTCTCTCACTTGCTTGCTTACTCTCTGCCTCTACTTACTTTGGCATCGGAGTGTCTTGCAGGTACTCCCCCTTCTTCACTTTGGACCACCGTTGCAGATTGGGCCAAGACACCTTCTGGTCAGGTACGATCAATATATATTAGTTACTTTCAAAATAATAGGTATTAAATTTCAATTTTAATAGAATAACAAAAAATAATAATATTATATATTTATTAAAACAATATATAAAATTTTATTGACCCATAAACTATATGAATAAAATATAATTGGAGATAGAGGATCATATTTTATTATACGAATAAAATATTATATGAATAAGATTTTATAAAAAGTGTTTTAGAAGTTACATAGTATGCTAAAAATTATTGCCAAGAGATCTCCATATATGAGTTGGTTGGAATAAATGTGTTAGAAATTAGGGTTAAATATGTTTTTGGTCCCTCTAAATATACCAAACTTTGATTTTCGTCCCCCTAAATATTTTGTTTAAAGAATCGTCCCCCAAAAGTTTTCCGTCCCTAATTATCATCCCTGCCGTTTGTTTCACTTGACGGCTGCACATGTGGCACGTGAAATGGCATTTCTTTTAGTTTTTCATTTATTTTTCTATTGACAAATCATATCCACGTAGGATATATGTTTGGAAAACCCTAATTTCAGAATTTCACTTTCACTCCCTCCTTTTCACCTTCTTCCTCGTTTCACTCCCTCCTTCACTCCTTCCTTTTCACTGTCTCCTTCTTATCCTGTTCACTCCTTCTTTTTAACCTTTTCACCGTCTCCTTCGAAGGTAAGATAATTATTGCTTGACATTCTCCTTTTCATTCTCCTTTTCATTCTATTGCTTGTTCTGCTTGTTCTATTTTGTAAATAATTATTGCATGTTGATAATCCTTGCAGTTATTGTGAGTGGTCCCATTTCTACTTTGCAAAGGAGCTTTTCTGTGGTCCCTCGACAAGGAACTTGAGGTAGGTCCACATGTTCTTCACTATATTCCATTTTATTAAAGTTCTGTACAGCAAGTGTAGTATATTGGTAGTATATTAAGGGTTTTCGTGGGCCCATGTTTGACTGTCAATGTACCTTCATTTTGTAGGGATGGTTTTCTTTAAGGTAATTTTTTACACAAAGGGTTGTTTTGTTAAAAACCGCTTGCTAAAATATGAGGGTGGGGATGCATATGCATTTAATGGTCAAGATAGCGAATGTTGGTCATTTTTCGATGCCTGTGACCTTATTAAATCAATGGAACCTGGTTTGATTACAGTGTAAGGATGTGGTGGAAACATGTTGAAGGTACCTTAGAAAATAATCTAAAACCATTTAAGGATGATGGTGATGCATTTGAGATTGCAGCCTTTATTCATGAATGCAAGCCTGAGATTGAAATATACTCTGAACAACTTCCAAGTAATGGGGCTGCAACTTTTATGGAGAATGTAAGAAAAAGGAAGAAGGGAAAACAATGTGAAGAGGTTATTGATAACTGTAGTGGTGATGATGGTTCCATGAGTCGATTAAGGATGTTAAATTCGAGGATAGTGAAGAAGAAAGGATGAATCCTTTTGATGATGGTTTTGATGAGGGTTTTAATGACCATCCTGATAATGTGCCTGGTGATGATGTTGCTGGTTGTAGTGAGGCAGTAAGACCAAATTTAATTACACCAGAGATGGGCAAGGAACATGTAATTGAAGAAGAGTATTTGACTGATGAGCTTGATAGTGGTGCTGAAGATGATAGTGATGATGATAGGCCAAGATTTTTAAGGTTCAATGATGGAGATGGAATTACAAAGGACTTTAGGTTCAAGGTGGGAATGGAGTTTTCATCACTAAGACAATTCAAGGATGCTATCTTGGAACATAATGTGTTGAATGGGAGGGAAGTTAGATTTCAGAAAAATGATGGTGTGAGATGTAGGGTGATTTGTAAGGAAAAATCTCAATGCAACTATACTGTACTATGCAGTAGAGTATTGACATCAAGAACCTTCAGAATCAAGACATTGTATGATAAACATAAGTGTGGAAGACAATTTTTTAACAAAAGTGCAAAGGCTGATTGGGTTGCAAAGGTGATTGTTGATAGGATGAAGAATAATAACAAAATGAAGTTGAATGATGTGATTGCTGATGTTAGGGTTAGGTATGCTACTGAAATTTCTGCTTGTAGGGCTTTTAAGGCAAGAAAGATTGCTAAGAGGATAGTGGAGGGAGATTGTAGCAAACAATATAGTTTGTTATGGTCATATGGGGCTGAATTGAGGAGGGCTTCTCTAGGGAATACTTTCAGAATGAATACTATTTCTCCAGGTCATGGTTTATTGCCAAGGTTTGAAAGGTGCTACATGTGCTATGATGGAACAAAGAAGGCCCTGAAAACTGCTTGCAGACCATTTATTGGATTAGATGGTTGTCATCTAAAACACAAGTATGGTGGGATACTATTGATAGCTGTGGGAAGAGATCCTAATGACCAGTACTTACCACTTGCATTTGGAGTTGTAGAAACTGAGTCAAAAGACACTTGGAGCTGGTTCATGCAACTACTTCTTGAAGACATTGGTAAACAAAGATGGTGTTTCATATCTGACCAACAAAAGGTAAGTAAAACTTATGTTATTTCATCTTTGTATATCATTTTTATTGAACCAGCTTTTGAGCATAACTCCTGTTTGAGACATCTTTATATGTGTGTTTGACATGTTTGAGACATCTTTGTTGAACCATTTATCATAGCAAGTAATAGGCATCTTAGTGTGGTTCATCCTGTTCATAAACAATTCCAAATTTTAATTGCATCCTATTGTCCCAATTGTTAATATCTTCATGTGGATGAAAAACATGAATAAAATAGTGAAACCAACAGGGACATACCAAACGAAACATGTGAACTGCAAGTTAGGGGTACCCTTTTGTGTTGCAGAATAAGTATCAGAAACAGGAATAGTCCAGAACATTAGTATCTTTATAGTCCAGATATAGTTTCTCAACATTGATACATACATGAAATAGGAAGAGGTGGGATGCAATATAGGAATTTATTGCATACAGGGACTTATTGAACCAACACTTGTGTAGGAATTTATTGCATACAGGGACTTATTGAACCAACACTTGTGTAGGAATTTATTGCATACAGGGACTTATTGAACCAACACTTGAGCATAAGTTTTTATTATTGCATACAGGGACTTGTCCAGGTTTTCGAGGAAGAATACCCAGCATTTGAGCATAGGTTCTGTTTGAGACATCTTTATGCCAACTTTAAAAAGAAGTTTGGAGGTGGAACCCTTTTTAGGGATCTCATGATGGCTGCAGCAAAGGCAACATACCTGGAAGCTCATGAAGAATACATGAAGAAGATCAAGGATGTAAGCAATGATGCTTTTGAATGGTTAGAGGCTATTCCAAAAACTAAATGGTGTAAGAATGCATTTCCTTTGTTTTCTAAGTGTGATGTATTGATGAATAATCTGAGTGAATCCTTTAATGCCACTATTCTGCTTCAGAGGGACAAGCCTATAATTACAATGTTTGAATGGATTAGGAATTATTTAATGGGAAGGTTTGCAACTTTAAGGGAAAAGGTTGAGGGTTATAAGGGTAGGGTAATGTCAAAGCCAATGAAGAGATTATGTCCATAAATGTTACCACAAGTCTACATATATCAAATGCTATGAAGCAGGTATCACACCCTTAAATGGCCAAAATAAGTGGCCAAAAACTGATGATCCAATAATATTTCCTCCTTTGTACAAAAGAGGCCCAGGTAGGCCAAAGAAACTTAGAAGGAGGGAACCTGATGAAGGAAGCCAAACAAGATGGAAAAGAACCAATACAAACCATAGGTGCAAGTTATGTTTTGAACTTGGGCACAACAAAAGAACCTGCAAGAAAAACAAACAAATTATGGTTGTTCCTACACAAGCAAAGCAGGCACAAACTCCTGCACAACCAAGTCAGGCAGAACATCCTACACAAGCAAGTCAAGCAGAAATTCCTACACAAGCAAGCCAGGCAAAAATTCCTACACAAGCAAGTCAGACAAGCCAAGCAAATTTGGCACCCAAAAAAAAGGTATTGAAAATAATCATAATTTTCTAACATGCTTTTTTATCATACAAAATAATGCTTTGATTACTTGATACAGGGAAGGCCTAAAGGGTCTACTAACAAGGAATCAAAGAAGGCAAAAACTAAGGAGGTGAATGATGTTAAGCCAAGAGTAGCTGTTGTGAAAGATGGTGAGCCTAGGGACACTGCTGTGCATGATGCAGAGCCCAGGGATAATGTTGTGAATGATGCAGAGCCCAAGGATACTGTTGTGAATGCTGCAGAGCCAAATGATACTGTTGTGAATGATGCAGAGCTAAATGATACTGTTGTCAATGATGAAGAGCCAAAGGATACTGTTGTGGATGATGCAGAGCCAAAGGATACTGTGTTGAATGATGCTGTACCCAAGCCAACAAGTTTGGATGAAACTTTGGCTGCATTATTAAGGGATACTGATGTCTTGGACATTCAACCATTGAATATTGACACTTCACCTCTCAAGGCAAAGGCAGCTAAACCAAGACCAACTGGTCCAAGGGTTTTCTTTGGTAAAAAGCCACAAGTAGCTACTAACAAACCCTACAAACCACCTGGTATTAGGACTGTACTATCAAGTCCAACTTGCAGTGGATCATCAGCCTTCAAAAAACAGAGCAGGTACAAGACTCAGGTTCAATCTGAAGGCTCAGTTGAAAAGAGACAGTCTGATAGGCTAAAGACTTTGAAGGTCAAGAACATCCCTGGACCTGGAAAGAAGGCTGATGATCCAGTGGTAATACCTGAAGAAGATGGCACGAGTCTAGCATAGTGAAGATGATGTATTCTCCATAAGTATTTTGAAGAATTGAACAATATATTTTGGCAATGTACTGTCTTATCAGTTACTTGTAATTTTAAATTTGGCAAAGATCCTAAACAATGATCAAACTAAGTCTATCTTTTGGCAATGTAATGTATTGTACTATTATTCACGGTTTTGTTTACAAACCAAAATCATGACATGTCTGTCTGGTTCTTCTCTTCATTGGAATTAGGTTTTTCTAAATCGCTTTAAGGTTCTTGGTTTAGAGCATTGGCATTAGAGTAAATTGTGATATTATTTGATGATGTTTTTTTATGTATGTCAAAAAACTGTGATTATTGGATCTTTTGCAGAACTTTTGACAGAGAAATTAATTTGTGCACAATTGCACCATAGGTTAAAGTTAAAATTTAACTGAAGTAAAATGCCTGATTCATTATGATATGTTTGGAGTTAGTTCCAATTTGAACATTTACAAAATGAATACAAACTGCTCCCTAACCATTCTTGTTGGGTAGTTACAAGTGGGAGAAATAAACCAGATCATAAACTTCTATCTCACTAATTTAGGCCCTGTTTGGACAAACTGATAACATAAACTTCTATTAAATAAGTACTTTTACATTATCTCTAAGAAATGATAAACTGAATTCAAAGTTATCATGCATAATGTTCAAACTAAACAATGTTCAAAGGCATCAATTCAATTACATTGATAACTACTAACTTCAACATTTACATTTCATTAAAAGGATAACATTGATCATCAATGAAACTACAAAACAGATAAGCTTTATTTTTCCAGCCCATGCCTCTGCTCTCAATTTGTCTTGCATCTTCATATTCTTCTTTTTGGAACCTTCATATAGCTCCCTTAACAACTCAACTGTCTCCAATTCCTTCATCCTGTAATTTTCTACCTCTTCAACAACAGTAAGGTCTTCTGTGACAAGATCTTCATCCCAAATGAATAAATCACAAGTTTCTTCACTCTGCCAAAATGGGCATCTCCAGAAAAGTCTACCTTTATTACGACCATTCTTGCAAACGTACGAGACCATACGAGCATCACAACCACATTTTCGTCCTCGGCGGCTACGCACAGAGCATGAAGAGATGCTGCTAGGTTTCGTTGCACCTGATCTTGAAGACGTCATCTTCCAATAACAAAACTCTGAAACGAAGAAAGGGGATGAAATTGAAGATGAACGATTGGAAAATCTGGAACGAGGAATAAAAATTTGGAAACCCTAAATTAGGTTGGAACAATCCCAATTGATACACCCACCAGATGTGCTGTATACTATTAATACACATGGATAATAGAAAAATAAATGAAAAACTAAAAGAAATGCCATTTCACGTGCCACATGTGCAGCCGTCAAGTGAAACAAACGGCAGGGATGATAATTAGGGACGGAAAACTTTTGGGGGACGATTCTTTAAACAAAATATTTAGGAGGACGAAAATCAAAGTTTGGTATATTTAGAGGGACCAAAAACATATTTAACCCTAGAAATTATATAGTCTATCCATATGACACCACCACGTGATTATAAAAGTGAACCGACCAAATGGACACAATTTCTATGGCTGAGAGAATGTCCAGGCGTGAGATGTTAATATTTGTATCAAAACTCGGTGTATTTATCTAAGAAGCAGAGCAATAAGCATATCATAATTCACAAAGCAATACAAATCACCATGATATTAGCAAAAATTGTGGAAACAAAAACAACCATGTGATAAAAACCAATTTGATTTGGGAAAATTCAGAGCCAGTGACATACCAAGTAATAATATAGTGCGAAAAAGAATGAATATTCACATAAGCAACGACTTCTAAGCTAGACAACCGTAACTGCAGCCTGCCCCGCTGCCACCGCCGCAATAGAGCCTGGATCCATAGGCTTCATTTTCTCTAGCTTTCCTTTTTGTCAACTTCCTTTTTGTATACACACGGAGATTCTATAAATATACTGCTAAACATCAGGACAAGAGGCTTCTTTTGACAAAACAAAATCAATCAATACCTACTAATATGAGATATTTGTAGAGCCCTCTCAAATATGGTCAAATATTTTCCCATCATACCATAAAGTTATGTCCTCTCAAGCTGCTCACTTTCCACTTCCATAAAATGAGATAACTGTGGCAGAGAGAAGTACATATAATACGAATCTGAACCTCACGAGGCATTGGTGCAGACACAATGATCTCTTCTATAACCAATGGCTCACTCGTTCTTTATAGCCAAAGTAATATGGTTGCAAGTCTCAAATCTAATAACAAAACGAAAATATTAAATGAATGTGACCATAAAAAAATATAATTTCCCAGCAACAACAATTCTCTATGGGCACAAATAAAACAACTTGGACTTCTATTAACTTCATTAAAAATATATAATTTCTCAGCAACAACAATTCTCTTATCATTATTTTGGAGCTCCCAAAATACACATTATTGTTTAGCCTACTCAAATAATATTAAAAGAAAGAACATACCAGTTGTGTCATGACAAGCAAATACATAATGAATAAACATCAACAATAATTAATGCTTATACTGAATTTAATTTGTTCTCACATGTTAAGTAAATGCTTATAAATTTTATATATAGCAGGTTAAAGAATAGTGAATGTCATTCTCCCATTTTCCAAGAAAGACTAACAATATCATCTAATGTATAAGAAAACAAAATTAGAAGAAATTGGAATGGACCTGTGAATAGAGGAAGGTACCAAGAATTACAATGGTAGTGAGAACAATGGGAGACTTATTCATGTTGACAATATTGTATTGCATTAACGTCGTAGGCCAAGGCATCTCTCTCTTTCTCTTGCATATTTCCCTGCTAGAAGAATGTGCAGAATCAATAACTAAAGTAGTGAAATTGAATCTATCAAAAAAAGTATTAGCAGTAAACTTATCATGTCGTAAGCCATATCGGAACATAATCATCAATGAATATGTAAAGTTAGTTTTAATCCTGTTTATACTTGCAGTAATGAAAACACTGGAGAGGATATACAAAACACAATTTGATGAAGATCTTACTAATCAAAAAGAGAGTCATGTGCATAAATGGAAACATCAAACATTATAATCAATTACAGCAGCTCCAACATCATGAATTTGTCATGCAGTACCTGCACAGGGAATGCTGAACAACCATTGTGCATAAAAACTAAGGTACCACTCAGCTTGATTTTATCTTATCGATTGGTCTGCATATGTTGACATTGAATGATATGTTCTTCTTATCTATAGTGATAGTTGATAGAATCAAGAAATTAAGTTAGAGAATTATTTCAAGTCATATTATAAAATAAATGATAGATAATCATTATCGGCAGAACGATATATTATGAAATGGGCAAGGAGTATAAACAAAGTTGTTCGAACGTATTGAAAATTTCGCGATAATCAAGATAAAGACTCACCATGACCAGCAACAAAAACACAGATTTTAACTGCAACTATTGATGTTTTCACTGCATAATGCATCCTTAAACTGCAACCTGCAAAAATCTATCATAGTGCATACATACTCTTCCAAGATAACCTAGTAAACATTAATTAAGGACGAGTAACACGCGTGTACAGAGCTACTACTGGCGCTTTCTTGAGCAGTAAACCACATTGTGCATAAACCACTTTCTAGCCCTCAACCAGCAGCTACAACTCAAATAAATCTCACAGCAGTGTCTGATATAAACTCATGAAACATAACTCAAAAATAGTATTAAACAAAAATATTAAGGATCTCTATTTCACAGCTCCATGTATTTCTTCTTTAATTTTCAATATGTATTACAATAGTTAAATGGTATCTTCAACTCTGTAACAAAATAGTATTAAACCGAAATATTGTCGATCTCGACATACAAATGTAATTTAAGATGGAGCATAATAATAATTTAATTGATATTGTACTCACAAATATACACAAACATGGGCTAACACATTATTCTGTGAAACTTAGCATAAGAAATATCATTATTCGGATGACAAAGCTATACCTGCAATATATTAAGCACAGTTTGAATGACATCTTAAGCATGTTTGAGATCAACATTTTGATGTGCCTGTCCAATCATTTCCAACCATTTCTACAGAAGATTTTGTAAAGAATGTTCATCAAAAGTCAACGTCGAAGACAGAATAGAGAAAAATCATAAAAAAATCGAAACCCTAAAATTGAAAAATTTGGAAAAATCTAAAAATCTGAAGATATATTAAAACCCATAAATGAACAACAACAGGACCAGCCGCGCAAAACAACACCTATGAAGGAGTACACTTACTGGGAAATTAATCAGAGTCCCAGGACCCTAACATGAAAAGTTAATTCCTATCAACTTTACCTATGACCAACCTCTCAGGTTTCCAGAAACCCAACACAATACAAATCTTATAGGTAAAAACATATAAAAGAGAATAAAAATTAGCTAACAATATCAATACGAGATATCACTTTTGAAGACAGAAAAACAGAGAAAGGTAAAATATGAACGCTTAGCTACCTCAGATTTCAAGTCTTCTTAAGTTAATTGGTTATTTCCTTTAAGCTCCTCAGCTAGATTATGCAAAGCTTGAATTCCAGAACCATACATGTTTTTCAACTCTCCCACCCTTATTTTAAGATCTTTAGTATACTTCATAAGCATAAATCAAATCGAAGTCAGTAAATCTCAAAATTTAAGTTTAAATAGTAATCGTAACTTTGTCATTCGAACCACCTCAGATGTTGTTCATATCAATGCCACAAATCTCTCAGTCAATTCAATGAACTATCAGTAATCTTTCACCACTTACGGTGTATCAAATTTCAAACACAACCAAGAAAAAGAAACATTGAACAACACAGTGAAACAAAAAACAATCAAATCATCACATTTTCCACATATATAGATCTACTGTCTAACCATGGCAAACCTTTCTTCTTTTTCATGTTCGCAGCTTTAGCCAAGCTCTGAGTTTGTTATTTTCCTCTGTCCATTCAAAATCATTTTCCAAATTCCTTGGACCCAGTTTCTTCCTTCTGCAGAAATTTATAATCAAAATATAATTGTGATAACAATCAAGAAAACATAAACGAAAACGAAAAGGAATATGATATGAAGATATTTGCTTATGATGAACAAACAACAATAATGAAAATTAAAACGAAAAGGTAAACGTGAATTAAAACGAAAACACAACCATATTATTGCGTTGGTCTCCCAATCGGGGGTTGAGAGATGAATAGAACGAAGAGAGAAAGGGCTGCGGGTTTGAGGAGGTGAGAGAAGAGAGAAAGCAGGTGACAGATTGCGAAGGAAAGAGGAAGCGGAAAAGGGAATGACCGTATGACCTTATGTTTACCCGGATAAAACTAGGTATCAATGCAAATTTGAAAAATGTATGCCACTTGGCTTAATGGAGAAATATGATTGGATAGGATGTGTTTATTTATTGAATTACTTAAAAGGACTTTATGTAGTGTATTTTTTTTTGGTTGATGAAAGGGTAGAATGTAATAAGTAGTTGATAACTTGACAATACTTATTAGTTAAAAATCAATTGGTTAAAAATGTAATATTAGTTTCTCTTTGTTAATTAAAAAGTTTATTAGTGGAATGTGTGGGGACAAATCAATCCTTTCAAGTGGGGGCATATCAGAAAAACATTCAATTCGTCCTTGAATGAGGCGGCACCGTGTTTCATATGCCATACAGTGGCATATGCCATTGCTTGCCATGACCTGATTAAATAATATTTTAGTATAAGAGTTTTAAAAGTAGTGCATTAGTTTTACAATAATTATATTAAAATTAAAATTAATTATTTTATTATGTTATATAATTTACTTAAAAATAATTGTATGATTTGATATGTATTATTGTTGTGATTGATTGAGTGTAAATTTATTTTATAATGTTAATACATGTCTGTTTTTCTTTTAGTATATAATCGAGGTAGCATTACTATATCTTTAATTTAATTTTAAAAACATTTAAATATAATAATTTATTTTTAAAATTTATGAAATCTGTATTAATTTAGTTTAGTAGAGAATGTAAAACTCATCAATTTAATTTTTTTAATATAGAAAATTTAGTTAATTTAATATTTAATATCTTAGGAAGAGTTGTGATTTAATTGACGGAATTTATTTGGTTTATAAATTATTCGTGTATAATATTTATAGATGTGTGGACTAAATTGAAGAATAAGTAATAATTTAGATACCAAAAATAGTTGTGTTTGTTCATTGTGTTAAACAGGTTGAATTAAGAAAATTTCATGAGTGTAAGTCTTGATCAAATTAGGATTTTGACTGAAGAAAGTGAATCATTGACTTTTGATAGTGGGAGAATTGGATTGACTGATGACAAAGTCAACTATCACACAAAAGTCAAATTTGAGTTTTTTGGTCAACATTGAACTTCAAAAGTCAAGAATCATCAAAGCATTCAAAATCCTAAAACATTGAACATTAAAAAAATCAGAAAAGTCAACAAAAGTCAAAATAGAGGATTTTCCAACACTTAGAAAAATTCAAGTGTTTTTGCCCTTAAAAAACCCTAACTTCATGGACAAATTCCACCAAGATCCAAGCTGATTAGAATAAAACTTTCAACATGAAAGTTGTAGAGAATTAAAAGTGCTACAACTTTGTCGATGAGGGTTGATCTCCAACAAATAATTAAAATAAGAGATCTGAGCCCATGAAGTTGTGATACTTTTTGTCCAACACTTGAAAAAAAATACCAACCAGTTTTTTGACCTAAAAGATTACCAAATTTATGGCCAATTTTCACTATGATCCAGGTTGATTCAATAAAAATGTTCAACTTGAAAGTTATAGATATGATTGCAAGCTTTTTAAAATGTCTAAGAACATGAATTTATCTTACTTGAGTTGGATGTTTCGAATTTTTGAAGATGCGTGATCAAAGTTTGGATTTCAAGTCATTTTTTAGAAGAGCTTTATGAACAAATCTTCAAGTCATGTTATGTGATCTGGTTTTTCAGGTCATAGTACCTCTAAATCTCCCTAAGATCCAAAAAATACACAAGCATTTAAGCCTTTGCGCCGAGGGATACAAGCCATTATCCTTGAAACTTTCCATTTTTGAAAGAAAGTTACCACTTCCATTTTCATAAAGCAAACTTTTTGTACAAATCTTTTCTTGAGCCGATAACACTGCTCTCTTCTGATCACACTCCACCATGTATCAAGGAAACAAAGTCCCTTTAGGCCTTCACTAGTCTTTCCTTGTACTTGACCTTAAAACCATGGATTTGTAAGATTTCTTCACAACTAAGTTTCACAAACTTTGTGCTTCAAACTAATCAATCCAAATACTAATGTTTCCCTACAAATAGAGACAATCTTTGCACTTAAAAAGAACCAATTCACAGCTCTAAGAACACCCTCAATCTCTCTCAAACCAGAATTGGCATAAATTCTCCATTTTTGAGCTTTGAAGTCCATTTCTTTGAAACCCATAAATCTTGCAATATTTGTGCAAACCAACTATCTATACACCTCATATACAACATATAGAAGTTGTACAAACACAAGAATAACTATTGTAATCACTCCATCATAATACACCATTTCCACTTTTCACCATTGCAAGTTGACTTGGTTGGGAAGTTTCAAACACTTTCATCATAAAGTAAGGATTGCAAGTTGACTTGGTTGGGAAGTTTTAAACACTTTCATATGTATTAATATGATTGTAAATATTTGTTGCATAGGCTTTAGGCAACTCAGTGGTCGACTCATCTTGCAAAATAGGACATGTATCGGTCGGGTGTGCACGAGAAGTACAAATACCACACAAGTTCGCTGCTTGAGTCTTACCTACTGCCAATTGTTTTACTAAATAAGTAACCTCATCAATTATGATTTCTAAATCTTTGTTAGAAGAAATCTAAATCTCATTCACACCCTTGGTTTGGACAATATTGTTTCAAGTGGTGAACTATTGGGAATTGAGAGACATGTTTTCAATCAGGGCTTTGGTAGCAGCTGAAGTTTTATAAACAAGTGCTCCACCATTAGCAGTTGTAACACGGTGGGATAACTGACTTGTTTTTTTTGCATTTGATCGCAAATGTTATGGTTAGAAAGAGTCGCCATCGACTTTTCTTTTATCCAATAAGGAAAGGTGAAAAGAACAGGGAAGACCTTTTATCGATTCTGAGTTCGGGGGGTAATTATGAAAAGGAAAGGTGTTATCACTCTTTTCATCCGTAGTTATCTACGGGCTCTTAATTACTTAGCTCACTTTTGAAAACTTGCTTTTTGTGTGTGTGATTTGTTTGAAAATATTTTGCTTTTACTTTGTAATGATTCTTGTATCAGTCCTCAAGAATGTATATGAAGTGTTTTGAAAAACATTTGTTTGAACAATGTGAGGTGTGAAAAGTATTTTGTTTTGAGCAAGAAATTAAGAGTAACTGTTGTAGGATTTTTCCGTGAACAAAATATTTTAATTATCGATTCCACAGGGATTGGTGCATGTTATAGTCTTTCAATAGATAAGTATGCTTTAAGATGATGTAACCAAAGGGTTTGTTATCTACTCTACTAAAACCATGAGTTTCCAACCAACAACTAAATTAATTCTTTCAAATAGAGTTATAGTTTGGATTAGAGAGAGTTTGAGATTGTTTTCAAGTTAAGAAGGCATGTCAAGATTAGTTTCATTGATCTAGTTTCATACATATTCATTTTAATCAAGTGATGAACATAATAGATGATTTCTACAAATACATATCCTCTCAATCTTGTAGATTTCCCACCAAGATTGTGAATGTTATCATGTTAATCCTTGCATGATTCCTCACTACAACTATTAGCATGATAATCATTAAGTTCAATATTTTGTAAACTCTAACACACAAATCTATTCCTAGCATTTGTTTATGAGAGGATGAATATCCTAGGTTACTTTGAAATATTCTTTTCCAAGCAAAACTCAAAGCATAAAGATGAAGAACAAAGATATTCAACTATATTAATCATCAACCATGTTCATACACCAATGGATCAAAAGAAATACATACTATAAAGATCAACTACCTCTAATCTTGACACAAAAGGAGCTTAGCTACTCATTTCCATGGTTGCCTTGCTCTCAAGATTGTTGGTAGAGATGATGAACATGAGAAAAATCAAGAGAAAAGCTATGGTTTTTCTTCCTAAACTTGCCCTAGATTTACAAAGATGAAAGATAATGATGGTCTATGTTTTCTTGCTTCCTTTACAAGCCAAAAAGGTCTGGTGAAGTGATGGGTTGGTGGCTCAAAGGTGAAAGCATGGGCTGTCCTTTTTAATTTCAGAGACCGTGGCGGTTAAGTCATGTGCGCACTCATGGGCACTGGCGACCTGTAACATGCTTCCCTCTTCCAAAATTATCTTCAAAAGAATCATCCTAAAGCTCTTCAAGTACCCTTGAATCCAAGCTTGGGAGAATTAGTTAATAAATTCCTACAATTAAGAGTAACTAAAGTCAAATAATATATATATTAAACAAAACTAGATAAAAACCTAATTAAAGCAAAATACTAGAATAAATATACAAATTAAATACAAAGACATTGTTAAGGACCACAAAATAATGTACAAAATAACTACAAATTGGTCCTTAACAACTCTCCTAACTTACTTCTTTGTTTGTCCTCAAACAAAAGTCAATAATCTTACAAAGCTAGAAGGAACAAAATGCAAGCATGCAAACTCACACAAGAGTAATGGTTCAAACTCGACATACCGGCAAAAGCACACATCAATCGCTTCTTCTAAACACAACATGGCCATGAATTAAGTTCTAAACACAATATATCAAAACATATAACAAAACAAAAGATATGTTCACACTTGAATCACCTAATCATTTCTTCAAAATTCAAGAAGAACAAAATGCATATTCACAAAGGACTAAACACTCTCACTAATAATTATGCACATCCAGAATAATTCATGTGTTCATCGAAACAAGTTAAATGATAAAATGGAAACAAAGATCACTAAGGACTTTCAAGGTTGTACTTTGGCTTAGGTTAGAAACAAGGGATATTTAAGTACAAAGCCATTGAAACAAATCGGGTAAAAGGATATGAAGAGCATTTCACAACTAATTCCCATCTTATTATTCGCAACCTCTTTTTTTTTTTTTTACACAATGATCCTCTCTTTCTTTTCTTTTTCTTTTTGTATCTTTTCATAAACAAATTTCTTTCTTCTTTTGTATTTTTCTTTTCTCTATTCTTTTTCTTTCTTAGGATCATTGTGCCATCAATTCTAGGTTCTTTTTGATCCACCTCCCCAACTTCATTTATATCAATCCTTTTTTATTCAAAATCATGCTCTTCAAGGGTTAATTAACAAAAGGGTTGGTATTCACAAACAAGAAAATTTATAGAATGAATTATCATTGAATTTTTCAAAGATTATCAACAACTATTAAGTGGCCTACTTAACAATTAGTTGATTTGATACATTCATCCTACAAATACTACTTAAGCTCAAAAGGGTTCACAAGGATTCGCTCTCTCACGGGTAATTGAAGCCCTTTTTAGAATTGGTGGTTTTCCTCATAATGCACAAAAATTGCCTTGATTATTTCTTAGTTTCCAAGTTATCACAAACAAGTAAAGATTAAGCATGAATCACACGAGTTAACACAACTATTAGACACTCAATATTTGATAAATAGTGGAAGCTTCTCACATATATGATTTATGTCCTAATGATTCGAATGTGAACACAAATTTTTTTTGTACATGCCACAATATCTTGCATAAAGAACAAATTTCATAGACATGTTATGTTTCTACAAAACGATAAAATGTGTACCTTCTTTGTGGAATGAATCAAGAATTTTATCATCACCATCACTTTGGTGAAACACGCTTACTAGCTTTGAAGAACCATTTGAACAATCCGGACAAACCACAAGAAGTAAATTCAAACTAAATACTATAATCTAAAAATAAAATAAAATAGAACAAAATAAAAGAAACTAAACTTAAAATAAAAAGACACCCTAAAATGGTGTTTAAAACTTAAAAAGAAGTATTTAGGCTTCATGCCTACAAAATATTAATTGGAATTACAAGCCAATCCCCAAAATTGGATGGCAACCAACAAAATCCAAAGTTTAAAACTAAAATGCAAAAGTAAAATCTAGAACTAGAATGCTGAAAGTAAAATAAAAGCAGGGAAATGAAAGAAATCAATCAGTGGTCTCGAGAATCGAATCTCCAATCGACCCCGAGTCAGAACCGGAACCAGAACCAGAACTCTCTTCACCATCATCCTCATCTCCCACCTCCTCCTCGACATTTGGACCGCCAACCAGACATGTCTTTCTGAGCTGCTCACCCGTGCGAGTGAAATGGTTCACTCCGGGCTCTCTAATCTGTAGAGCAAGGTGCTCCATGCTCTCATGCATAAACATAAATGCTCTCTGATGAGCGAGATGCATCTGTCTGTTCCATTCTTCTGATGGACTAGCTTGAGGAAGTGCTGGTACAGCCTGGGCAGCAGTATTATCAAGGACCCTACAAAATCGATCACAGTAGTGATCATCAACAACTCCATCAATGGTAAGATGTCCTACTGCAGGAAAAGCCACCTTCGCCCTCTTTAGCAAACCCATGATCAAGCCAGGATAAGTGAGAGCACACTTTATACGCTCCCCCCTGGAGGTATAACTCAGCGTAACCCTCTTCAGCTCATTCGCGATCAGACGGCCAAAATCAATTTGCTCCTCATCGAGCATGTAAGCAATCAAACCTGCCGTCTCCATGGGTATCGAAGATGTGTGGCTCCTAGGTTTCAGATTGTATAGAGTCACACACATCATAACTCTGGCGCTAGTTCTCAGACTGGTCCTGTTGAATTTCAAAGGTTGACCAGCCCGATTCGTTTCATAAGAATGCCCGGACAAACAGAGCTTATTCTTCAGCAAGTTGTAATCCCAATTACCACGAGCAGTGCTCATGGTAAACATCGATTGGTCCTCCGGGCTGTCCATTGATGCCCGAGCGTGATTCTTGGCGAGAGAAGGAAACGGATTTGCCTCGAACAACTGAAGCAAACCTAAACTCACATCCCTCGGCCGGGATAGCATTAACATAGAACTCGCGAACAAGCTCCACATTCACCTTTGTTTGAGGGTTACAAAGAACTTCCAACCCGTAGTTATCCAGGATGACATGAGGGGTGTGGTAGTGCCCTTGCTCACGGAGGCTGATGGTGCGCTCAGTCCAGATGTTGCGCTCCTCGAGCTCTTTGTAGCGAGCCTCCTGAGCAGGCCCCAAGAATCGCACAACATCGAACGCAGCAGGCCGAGAGGGCCCAGCCCCAGTAGAGGAAAGTCTTTGTCGCTTAGGTGCCATCTGAAATTTCAACACAAAAATCAACAGAAAAGTGACACCGAGGTGTCCATTAGCAATGAAGCACGCAAACAGCAAAGCAAACCAACCAACCAAGGCATTACAACTAATCGGAAACACTAAAAACACAGCAGAAGAATTTTTCAAAATTGAGACCATGTTGGCGCGATGACCATGTTGCGATCTGCATTTCGAAAAATTCTTACGCAAATTTTTCTCCACACAATAACGTCCTAGGGCAGCGAAAATAACATCCTATTACTTCTCTAACACAAAAACATCCTAAATCTAAGAGAAAATTCGAAAATTCCTAACCCTAGGTTTTCAAAATCTAACCTAAACATGCAATGTAGACGAAATTGAGAAAAGAAAAACATAGAATACTTACTAGGATGCCTTGGGGGATTGATTTGACAAAGAAATTCGCAAAGATTTGGAGATTTTTGGTTGGGGATTTTTGGGATTTTGAGAGGATGAAGAAAGATGAAGAAAATAGGGAAAAAGGGTTTAAAATAACCCTAACCCCTTTTAAACTAACTAGGCCACGATTTGGGCCTCCAAAATCTGATTTTTTTCAAAATATATATTTTTTTAAAAATCCCAGACCGCGCTGAGCGCGAAAGTTTATGCCAGATGGGTCAAAGTGCGCGCTGAGCGCGGTCTGCAGAATTTTGAAATTTTAAGAAAACAGCAAAATTAACAGTGCGGGCAAGTGTAAATGAGTTCAAGGAAGAATACTTACAATGTTGGGGTGCCTCCCAACAAGCGCTTTGTTTAACGTCGGTAGAGCTCGACGGTTCATGATGATCACTGATCATCAAAGAAAATGTTGCCAACCTCATAATTTGCTCCTCCGAATGTTGGAACCTCCACGACTTCCTCCTCCACCGCATCATTTCGAGAAACGTCAAGTTTGATCTTGGTATGCGTTGTTTCTTCAAAAAGCTTGAAAGCGACCTCTTTATCTTGCACTCTTACTTTCATAATTTCATTGTCGACATCAATCATCATCCGAGCCGTCTTCATGAATGGTCTTCCAAGAATTATTGGTATCTCTCGATCCTCCTTCATGTCAATTACCACAAAATCCACGGGAAACAAGTACTTGTCCACCTTTACTACCATGTTCTTAATAACTCCATAAGGTGAAATGGTTGACTTGTCGGCAAGTTGCAAAGCCATTTTTGTAGACTCCATGCTAACATTCCCCAATCTTTTAACAATGGATAACGGAATTAAATTGATGCTAGCCCCTAGATCGATCAAACCATTACCCTTGAATGTATCTCCAATGGCCACCAACGTGACACTCCGGATCGAATTCCTTCTTTGGAAGAGCTTGCTTGAGTATGGAACTACAATTAGCATCAAGTAATATCGTCTCCTTTTCCTTGTGCCTCTTCTTCCTTGAGAGCATATCCTTCATAAATTTCACATATTTCGGCATTTGCTCCAATGCTTCGGAAAATGGAATGTTTATGTGAAGTTGATTAAAAATGTCCATAAACCGAGCATATTGTCTTGCCTTCTCCTTCTTTGTGGCGCATTAGGGTAGTAAATTTTGAATGGGGGCTGCGCTTTCTTCTTTACTTCCCTTTTTACTCTTCCTTTCCTTCTTCTCTTTCTTTTTACTTCCTTTACCATGTTCCTGCCCCTTTTCAACTAACTTTGCCTCCTTTTCGACTAAAGCTCCCTCAACAAATAATCTCTTACTTTCAACTACATCTTCCGACTCATCTTCCGTTACAATATCGTTGTTTTTTTAACTACAACCTCATCCTCTTTCTCAACTACTACATCATTTTCAACTAAATCCTCTTCCACATCAACATCATTAATTTTTTTAGAGGGAAGGTGAGGATAAGGTAATTTTCTCCATGGATAAGTGACTTCCTTCTCTTTCCCCTTTCTCATCTTCTTCTTCTTCTCCTCTACTTTCTCCTTTTCAACTACACCATTTTCCTTTTCATTTTCAACTAAAACTTCCGATTCATCCTCCTCTACATCTTCCTCGCTTTCACAATCCGTCATCTCATTTTGATTTATAGTGAAAATTGCTTTGCAATACTCCTTCGGGTTTGCTTGAGTGGTTGGAGAAAATGAGGTCGAGGCCTTTTGTTCGGACATTTGCTTGGCGAGTTGTCCAACTTGAGTTTTCAAGTTCTTGATAGATGCCTCCGTGCTCTTTTGATTAGCCATTGAGGCTTGCATAAATTGAGCTAGAGTGTCTTGAATGTTGGAAGATCTCACTTGACTTTGAGGTTGGTTTTGTTGTTGACTTTGATTTTGATTTTGACTTTGATTTTGTTGTTGACTTTGATTTTGTTGTTGTGTTTGATATGGATTTTGCCTTCCTTGGTTATTGTTATCTTGCCTCCACCCTCCTTGATAACCTTGATTACCCCTTTGTTGGTAACCTTGGTTTTGATTTTGATAAGGGTAAGGAGCTCGTTGTTGGTACCCTTGGCCTTGGTTGGCCACATAGTTAGCTTCCTCATTCTCCGGAGGACAAAAGCCGGTTTTATGATCTCCTTTGCACAATTCACAACAAGCTATTTGGTGAGCTTGCTTATTTGATGCTCCTTGTAACTCCATGATTTGTTGAGGGAGTTTAGCCATTTGTTTTGTCAATTCTTCAACTTGTTTCGCAAACAATTTGTTTTGCGCCACAAGTGCTTCATGACTCGAACCAATTTCTAAAACTCCGTTTTCACTTGTACACCTCCTTGATCATGTTGAGTTTGATGATCATTCCTACCCATCTTCTCAATTATTTGGATTGCTTCATACGGTGTTTTGCCATCAAAGAACCTCCCGTGGCATCCAACAACAATTTGTGTTGAGGTTGGAGACCATTTCGGAAAATATGAATTTGTGTAAGCTCGTCAAAACCATGGCTCGGACACTTCCTTAGCATAGACTTATATCTTTCCATGCCCGATTCAAAGGCTCGTTTACTCCTTGCGAAAATACCGAGATAACCGTCTTAGCCTCCATGAAGCGTGATTGAGGAAAAAGCGTTCAAGAAACTTTTCCTCCAAAACGTTCCAATTAGTCATTGTCTCTTGCAATTGATCAAGATACCAATCTTTTGCCTTCCCACTAGAGAATGAGGAAAAGCCTTTGGAAATATTGTTCTTCTTGGTCTTCCGGAGCACCCGCCGCTCCCGCGATCTCATAAAACTTGGTAAGGTGAGTGTAAGGGTCTTCATGGTCGTGGCCATGAAATGGACTTGCATAGAGAAGTTGAAGCAAGCCCGTTTTCATTTCCGCAACCCTTGCATTTGCTTGTCGGGAAAATTGAGCATTATGGCGAGGGCTATTGACACACGGCCCCCGTGGTGGTGGTGGTGGTGGTGGTGGTTGATTCTCCTCCATAGTGGTGACTTCTCCAAACACGGGTGGTGTTGAAGAAGTGGATGCTTCTCCTCTTTCTCCTCTTTCTCCTCTTTCTTGCCTTTGCCTAGCTTGTCTTTTTCTTCTTTTAGCACTACTATTAAGTCTCCTAGCCGTCCTTTCAATTTCGGGATCGAAAAGGAGTTGGTCGACCGGAATACTTCCCGCATAAACTAATTCTGAAAAGTCTAGCCACACAAAAGAAACAAAGAGAGATTAGTAGAAAAAGTCTTAAAACACTCAACTATTGCTATACTAACAACATCAAACGCCAATCCCCGGCAACGGCGCCATTTTGTTGTAGGATTTTTCCGTGAACAAAGTATTTTAATTATCGATTCCACAGGGATTGGTGCATGTTATAGTCTTTCAATAGATAAGTATGCTTTAAGATGATGTAACCAAAGGGTTTGTTATCTACTCTACTAAAACCATGAGTTTCCAACCAACAACTAAATTAATTCTTTCAAATAGAGTTATAGTTTGGATTAGAGAGAGTTTGAGATTGTTTTCAAGTTAAGAAGGCATGTCAAGATTAGTTTCATTGATCTAGTTTCATACATATTCATTTTAATCAAGTGATGAACATAATAGATGATTTCTACAAATACATATCCTCTCAATCTTGTAGATTTCCCACCAAGATTGTGAATGTTATCATGTTAATCCTTGCATGATTCCTCACTACAACTATTAGCATGATAATCATTAAGTTCAATATTTTGTAAACTCTAACACACAAATCTATTCCTAGCATTTGTTTATGAGAGGATGAATATCCTAGGTTACTTTGAAATATTCTTTTCAAGCAAAACTCAAAGCATAAAGATGAAGAACAAAGATATTCAACTATATTAATCATCAACCATGTTCATACACCAATGGATCAAAAGAAATACATACTATAAAGATCAACTACCTCTAATCTTGACACAAAAGGAGCTTAGCTACTCATTTCCATGGTTGCCTTGCTCTCAAGATTGTTGGTAGAGATGATGAACATGAGAAAATCAAGAGAAAAGCTATGGTTTTTTCCTAAACTTGCCCTAGATTTACAAAGATGAAAGATAATGATGGTCTATGTTTTCTTGCTTCCTTTACAAGCCAAAAGGTCTGGTGAAGTGATGGGTTGGTGGCTCCAAAGCATGGGCTGAAAGCATGGGCTGCTCTGGGCATCTTGAATCATCCCTAAAGCTCTTCAAGTACCCTTGAATCCAAGCTTGGGAGAATTAGTTAATAAATTCCTACAATTAAGAGTAACTAAAGTCAAATAATATATATATTAAACAAAACTAGATAAAAACCTAATTAAAGAAAAATACTAGAATAAATATACAAATTAAATACAAAGACATTGTTAAGGACCACAAAATAATGTACAAAATAACTACAAATTGGTCCTTAACAGTAACTACCCACTCGAAAGGTTGTTCTTGTTATTTTCCTTCTTCTTTAGGATAGTGTTATCTATACCATTAGTTAGTAGGTAGCCCTATCCGTTGGATGTGAAGGGACAAGCGTAGGGTCATCGTATGGTCATTGAAGGCAACATGTAATGATACATTAGTAATTTTGTTGGGACGACCATCATTTATTCGTAGGCAAAAACCGAGGGACAAGATCATATATTCGTAGGAAACATCGAGGCTCATCGAGGGACTATGATTTTTATGGTGATTTTGAATCGAGGGTCTTTGCTAATGGTCTCCCTATGTTCGAGGGACATGACTATTATTCGTAAGGCAACAAAAGAGGATACACTAAGGGTGTAAGTGTGAAAATTGATTCAATTTAGATATTTTATCTTGATTAGGGTTATTCTAAGATTGATTTTAAATTTTGCCATACAAACCCTAATTAGCATACAATTAATATTTACGGAAAAGTAAAGGTGCGGAAAATAAAATATCCTACGCTATTACAAAGCTTTGGGGCATTTACATAATAGGAGGTGCGTACAAGTAAATTAACCTAAGCTATTACATCCCATGAGTGTAACACCCCTTCTAATTACCCGCGTTTTATAGATATTAATCAGAGTTTTAATCACCAATCAAGAGGCGTCACAATTTAAATCATAAATTTTTTAACCAAAACAGCGTCATGCTTCACTGAAGAATACTCATCAATTAAATCATACACAACATTATGTTTATCAGCGGAAATGAAACATAATTAAATCCCGAATACTTTACTCAACAGTTATTCCAGGATGATAAATCAACATAATTCCAAAATTATCAAAATATCCATAAAAGGATTCCAAACAATCGTTTTCCCGGTTACATCTACGAGCACGACAACACGCGGACAAAGACTCGAATCTAAGACTATCCTCACCAACTCAAGCGCTAATCACCGGATCCGAAAATGTTAAAGTAAGGGTGAGATTTCAATTCGATATAATATGAGTTATCGTTCTTAGATCCAACAGAATAACCGAATATATTAGTTCAACCAAATACAAACTCATAAACAATGCGAGACAAATCACACAATAATCATGTATATAACAAGCGATGGCAATTGCAACACGGAAACCATCCTAACATGTTACAATTCCATATGCAATGCGACTCTATGCATGTGGTACCAATCGTGAACCTCGTTCACCCACCGCTCCGTTTACTCGTGGAAAGAGGTGTAATCCATGATTCGCCCACAACATACGGGTCAAGAATCTAGCCTCACTACCTCCAACTGTAAGTCTATTGGCTCTGCAAGCCCACTTCCGCACAATGGAATGAACCAAATCAACAAATGTTTATGCATGCATCATCAAAGCATGCAACATTAATTCTCGATCACGATATCAACATATATCACATAATGCCGGTTCATCAACGTATCACATTCAATCATAATGAATATCAAGATACACATAATAAGCATTAACCTTTCATCCGTACTTAGACCGAAGGTAATAGTTCCCGTTGTCATTAACTAATCACTCTTTTCAAAAATCGGAGCAACCATTTTAAAATAATTTGGCAAAATAACATTTTCTCTTTTCAAAAGGTAGTACTTTAAATTTAAGAAATAACGAAAACGGCACTCGAATCGATTCGGTTTAGAAAATATGAAGTTTTGAAGTTTTGGAAGTTTTGGAAAAATGCACTTTGAACCGTTCCTACCTATCAGAACCGGTTCACGAAAATTTTATAAAAGCACGTCCTGTTTTTGAATGGGGAACCGTTCCTACCTATCAGAAACCGGTTCACGAGTCTAAAGTCGATTTTCTAATTTTGACACTGGGAACTCGGTTCCTCCCCACAGGGAACCAGTTCCCAAGACCTGCAACAGCATTTCTGCTACTTTTCGACAGCATTAGGCATCCATTATCATTACCAAACTTCCATATACGAATTTGGACATCAGGAACACTATTTTATCATCACTTCACACCATTATAACAACAAACAAGGTAGTTTAATTATCCCTATCATTTATTTGACATACTATGATCCAATTTCCAACACCGACACAAAATAGGGTTTGTTCCTATAACTCCTAATCATAAAAGATTCAACTTTCTAACATACCCATTCATTCCTATGGTTCCCAAAACACATAAAACATATTAACCGATTAAAACCACCCCTTACCTCGCGATGATTCTCGGTTTCTCTCGGCTTTTCCTCTCTTCTCTTCTTGTCTCCAACTTTACGTGAACTGATTCCTCCAAAAACCCTTCTCTTTTCCTTTCTTTTCCTTTTATATTTCCTTTTAATATTCCAATAAAATAAATAATTAACACTTAGTAATTAGTAGAGTGTTTTACTCTTACACCCACCATTTACTCTGCACACCTCCAATCCTTTCCTCATTAAATGACCCAATTAATCCAGATAATTAAATATTTAAGACTTAAATCAATTAAATAATTAATTCTCATTTATTTAATATTTGAATTAAATCGGGTGTCACAACTCTCCCCACTAAAGAGTTTTCGTCCTCGAAAACATACCTTAAACGAAAGTTCGGGATCGAGTCCTTCATCGACTCTCCGGCTCCCAAGTCACATTTCCTTCATTGGTCCTCCCAAGCTACTCGTGCGAGCTATCTCTTTACCTCGCAATTGCTTCACTTTTCGATCCTCAATTCTTGCGAGCCTTTGCTCAGATTAAATTATCCCTTTGAACATCATCTACTTGAATCTCATGAGATGGATCCGATATACCTCCTCAATGAGACACATGGAAAACATCATGCAAATTTGCAAGTGACGGCGGTAAAGCAATCTGATACGCAACTTTCCCAACTCTCTTGGTAATCTGAAACGGACCAATAAAGCGCGGAGTCAACTTCTTTGACTTCAAAGCTCGACCAATACCAGTCATCGGAGTAACCCTCCTAAACACGTGGTCTCCTTCATCAAACTCAAGATCTTTCCTCCTCTTATCGTGATAACTCTTCTGACGACTCTGAGAAGTCCTCATCTTCTCCTGAATCATCTTAATCTTTTCCGAAGTTTGTTGAACGATTTCTGGTCCAATCACAACACTTTCTCCATATTCGTACCAACACAACGGTGTCCGACATCTCCTACCATACAATGCCTCAAACGGAGCCATACCAATGCTCGAATGAAAACTATTGTTGTAGGTAAACTCTATCAATGACAAATAGCTATCCCAAGCTCCACCTTTCTCTAACACGCAAGCTCTCAACAAATCCTCTAACGACTGAATCGTCCTCTCCGTCTGACCATCTGTCTGTGGATGATATGCAGAACTCAATCGTAACTTAGTACCCAGAGCTTCCTGCAATCCTGTCCAGAACTTATAAGTAAACCTCGGATCTCTATCCGACACAATGCTAGACGGAATACCATGCAAACTTACCACTCTCTCAACATTACGCCAACCTCTCCATCGGATAATCCATTCTTATCGAAATAAAGTGAGCAGACTTCGTCAATCGATCGACAATCACCCAGATAGAATCACAGTTCTTCGCGGTTCTAGGCAAACCAGACACAAAATCCATAGAAATGCCATCCCATTTCCATTCCGGAACGAATAACGGTTCCATCGGTCCGGACGATGCTCAATCTTTGATTTCTGGCAAACCAAACACGCATACACAAACTCGGCAATTTCCTTCTTCATTCCTGGCCACCAAAATAACTTCTTCAAGTCATGGTACATCTTAGTAGCACTAGGATGAATACTCAACCCACTACGGTGTCCTTCCTCCAAGATACTCTTTCTGATCTCAGCAACATCCGGAACACAAACTCTATCACCAAATATCATGACACCATTCTCGTCAATTCGGAACTCACCTCCTTGACCTTGGTTAATCAATGTCAGCTTGTCCACTAAACCAACATCAGACTTCTGTCCATTTCGAATCTCTTCCAAAATACCACTAGTCAGCTTCAACATGCCCAACTTCACACTATTCGAAGTAGTTTCACAAACCAAACTTAAATCTCTGAATTGCTCAACTAAATCCAATTCACGAACCATTAACATCGACATATGCAAGGACTTCCTGCTTAACGCATCTGCCACTACGTTTGCCTTACCAGGATGGTAGTTCAAACCAAAATCGTAATCTTTGAGAAACTCTAACCATCTCCTCTGCCTCATATTCAATTCTTTCTGATCAAAGAGATACTTTAGGCTCTTATGATCACTGAACACCTCAAACCGTGAACCATACAGATAATGCCTCCACAATTTCAACACAAACACAACGGCCGCCAACTCTAAATCATGAGTCAGGTAATTCCTTTCATGAGTCTTTAACTGTCTCGAAGCATAAGCCACAACCTGCCTATCCTGCATCAAAACACCTCCTAAACCCATCAAGGACGCATCACAGTACACCACGAAAGATTCTTCTGGATTCGGCAAAATTAAAATCGGAGCACTAGTCAACCTCCTCTTCAATTCTTGGAATCCTTCTTCACAATCTATATCCCAAACAAATGCTTGGCCTTTTTTTCGTCAACTTAGTCAATGGTAACGCTAACTTCGAAAATCCCTCAATGAACTTTCGGTAGTAACCTGCAAGACCAAGAAAACTACGAACCTCTGAAGCATTCTTCGGCGCTTCCCACTGAGATACCGCTTCTACTTTGGTAGGGTCAACAGCAATACCATCCTTGGATATCACATGACCAAGGAAACTCACTTCGCTTAACCAGAACTCACACTTCGACAATTTCGCATAAAGTTTCTTTTCCTTCAACAATTCCAACATAGTTCTCAAATGATTTGCATGCTCCTCTTCATCCCTTGAGTAGATCAAAATATCGTCAATAAACACCACCACAAACTTGTCAAGATACGGATGAAATATCCTGTTCATGTACTCCATAAACACACCAGGTGCATTAGTAACTCCAAATGGCATAACAGAATATTCATAATGCCCATACCTCGTTCTGAACGCAGTCTTCTGAATATCCTCCGCCTTAACACGAATCTGATGATATCCAGACCTCAGATCAATCTTGCTAAACACACAAGCTCCAACCAACTGATCCATCAAGTCATCAATCCTCGGTAATGGATACCGATTCTTGATCGTCACTTTATTCAACTGTCTGTAGTCAACACACAGTCTCATCGTACCTTCCTTCTTCTTAACCAACGCACCCGGTGAAACACTAGGCGAATAAATTTCTTCTCCAATAACTCTTCCAACTGTTTCTTGATTCGAGACAACTCGAGATGCCGACATGCGATAAGGCGCCATCGACACCGGATGGTTCGAGAATCAATTCTATAGTGAACTCCACTTCTCTCGGTGGTAACTCATTAACATCTTAGGAAACACCTCAAATTCATTCACAGGTAACTCTCCACTTTTAGCCTTTCCTTTCACTTCCGTCAAAGAACATAACATGAACACCACGACACCCTCTCTGACAGCTGAATTCATCTGCTTAGCTAACGTGATCGCATCTTCAACTTTAGCTATTTCAGGAAATATAACCGTCCTTCTCAAAACAATTGATATGAACTTGGTTGAAGACCAACCAGTTCATTCCAAGGATAATATCCAGTTGTTCTAACGGTAGGCACACTAGATCCATACCGAATCTTCTATCGAAAATAACGATAGGACAATTCCTACACACATCTGAGTACTCACGAACCCGGGGAGTGTCAATGACCATACTTCCATCCAAACTAGAAATTTCTAGATTCAATCTCTTAGCACGGTCAAAGAAATAAAAGTGTGTCGCTCCGTGTCAATAATTGCAATTAAAGGTATGCCATTAATAAAACATGTACCTTTAATCAACCGATCATCCGCAACCTCGACCGACAAAGCAAACACTTTCCCACCACTTGCTCTTTCTTTGGCTTAGTACATCATGACGAGTGTGTCCTTCTTCTCCACAGTTGTAACAAGTTACTCTTGGGATCTACACTCGGCTAAATGACCAACTCTTCCATAATTGTTGCACTTCCTCCCATCACCTTGCATTCAAGAGATCGGTGACCCAATTCACCACATCTAACACCTCACGGAAGAACCGGAAGAACCGAAGAACCGAGTCTCCCCCACTAGACTTCTTCCAACCTCCAGATTTCGATTATTCCTATCATAAGGCTTACCACGATCCATCTGTCTCTTACCCTTACGGTCAGCATAACTCTGAGCATTTGCCTTAGTACTAGTAAGATCTTCTTCCGAATCCTACTACGATCAACCAAATCGGAAACCTTCTCTAATATACGATACCTTGCTTGATCTCATCTCGAGACCATTCTCAAACTTGATACATTTGGAAAATTCTCCATCGCATCGTTAGGATAATTAGCATAATACTTTGCTAACTCAGTGAACTTGGTCGCATACTCACTCACAGACTTGTTGCCCTGCTTGAGCTCCAAAAATTCAATTTCTTTCTTTCCCCGAATGTCTTGGGAAAATACCTTCTCGGAAAAGCTCTCACGAACACGAAGTCAATGCAATCCGTCTTCTTCCAATTCGATCCGGTAGCAACCCACGGTCATCGACTTCCTCGCCAACATGTGAGTACCATATCTCACCTTCATCCCTCGGACAATCAATCACTCAAGATTCTCTCGATCTCTTTCACCACTGAGCACCCTCGGGATCATGTGCACCTTTAAACAACGGAGGATTATTCCTTTGAAAATTCCCCGATTGTGCATCGGCCAATCGCAGCTCCTGCTGATTCCCTCCGAGCACTCCATTAACATTCCCAAAGCCTCGGCAATAGCATCATCATTCCTTCCGTTACCTCTTCCACCATTGTTCGTAACATTACAAAACAATCTACATCGACACAAGTATCGGGTGTTACTTACACTAGTCGCATACTAAAAGGGATAACGACACTAAGACAAGACCGACTATGCTCGATACCACTATTGTAACACCCTTCTAATTACCGCGTTTTATAGATATTAATCGAGTTTTAATCACCAATCAAGAGCGTCACAATTTAAATCATAATTTTTAACCAAAACAGTCATGCTTCAATGAAGAATACTCATCAATTAAATCATACACAACATTATGTTTATCGGTGAAATGAAACATAATTAAATCCGAATACTTTACTCAACAGTTATTCGGGATGATAAATTAACATAATTCCAGAATTA
Source organism: Vicia sativa (assembly GCA_021764765.1). Classification (NCBI taxonomy): domain Eukaryota; kingdom Viridiplantae; phylum Streptophyta; class Magnoliopsida; order Fabales; family Fabaceae; genus Vicia; species Vicia sativa. The sequence goes on along the minus strand of CM038795.1, from coordinate 156,625,032 downwards.
TCAAAATATCCATAAAAGGATTCCAAACAATCGTTTTTCCCCAGTGTTACATCTACCAGAGCACGACACTGACACGCGGACAAAGACTCGAATCTAAGACTATCCTCACCAACTCCAAGCAGCTAATCACTTCGGATCTGAAAATGTTAAAGTAAGGGTGAGATTTCAATTCGATATAATATGAGTTATACGTTCTTAGATCCAACAGAATAACCGAATATATTAGTTCGTCAACCAAATACAAACTCATAAACAATGCAGAGACAAATCACACAATAATCATATATATAACAAACGATGGCAATTGCAACACTGGAAACCATCCTAACATGTTACAATTCCATATGCAATGCAGACTCTATGCATGTGGTACCAATACGTGAACCTCGTTCACCCACCGCTCCGTTTACTCGTGGAAAGAGGTAATCCATGATTCGCCCACAACGGGTCAAGAATCTAGCCTCACTACCTCCAACCGGTAAGTCTATTGGCTCGCAAGCTCACTTCCGCACAATGGGAATGAACCAAATCAACAAATGTTTATGCATGCATCATCAAAGCATGCAACATTAATTCTCAAGATCACGATATCAACATATATCACATAATGCCGTTCATCAACGTATCACATTCAATCATAATGAATATCAAGATACACATAATAAGCATTAACCTTTCATCGGTACTTAGAAGGTAATAGTTCCCGTTGTCATTAACTAATCACTCTTTTCAAAAATCGGGAGCGCGACCATTTTTAAAATAATTTGGCAAAATAACATTTTTCTCTTTTCAAAAGGTAGTACTTTAAATTTAAGAAATAACGCCGAAAACGGCACTCGAATCGGAGTTACGGTTTAGAAAATATGAAGTTTTGAAGTTTTGGAAGTTTTTGGAAAAATGCACTTGGAACCCGGTTCCTACCTATACAGGAACCGGTTCCTGAAAATTTTATAAAAGCACGTCCCTGTTTTTTGAATGGGGAACCGGTTCCTACCTATACAGGAACCGGTTCCGAGTCAAAAGTCGATTTTCTAATTTTGACACTGGGAACTCGGTTCCTCCCCACAGGGAACCGGTTCCCAAGACCTGCAACAACATTTCTGCTACTTTTCGACAGCATTAGGCATCCATTATCATTACCAAACTTCCATATACGAATTTGGACATCAGGAACACTATTTTATCATCACTTCACACCATTATAACAACAAACAAGGTAGTTTAATTATCCCTATCATTTATTTGACATACTATGATCCAATTTCCAACACCGACACAAAATAGGGTTTGTTCCTATAACTCCTAATCATAAAAGATTCAACTTTCTAACATACCCATTCATTCCTATGGTTCCCAAAACACATAAAACATATTAACCGATTAAAACCACCCCTTACCTCGCGATGATTCTCCGGTTTCTCTCGGCGTCGGCTTTTCCTCTCTTCTCTTCTTGTCTCCAACTTTACGTGAACTGATTCCTCCAAAAACCCTTCTCTTTTCCTTTCTTTTCCTTTTATATTTCCTTTTAATATTCCAATAAAATAAATAATTAACACTTAGTAATTAGTAGAGTGTTTTACTCTTACACCCACCATTTACTCTGCACACCTCCAATCCTTTCCTCATTAAATGACCCAATTAATCCAGATAATTAAATATTTAAGACTTAAATCAATTAAATAATTAATTCTCATTTATTTAATATTTGAATTAAATCGGGGTGTCACAATGAGCATTTACATAAGAGAAAAAAACGTGAGAAAATAAAGATCTACGCTATTACAAAAATAACCTTGCAACCTATACATCGATTTCTAATATTTATATGCAAAAATAATAAATAAATAATAAGAAAAATATTTTAACCAAGGTGAAAGTATTCTAAACCCTAATTATTAAAATAAAAATGTATTTGATATTTTTTGGAATCGATTTTAATTAAGAAAACCTAATTCTAAGTTAATTAGAAATTAATTGTGAAAATAATTTAAATGAGAGAAAAGAAAATATTTTTTGTGTCAAAAAATTAATTTAACATTTTATTGACCCAATTCTAAAATTAAAATATTTTTAGAGCTTTATTTAATAGTTAAAAATTAATTTTGAAAAGAATTGTTAAAAAATAAGAAATAAGAAAATATGAAGGGAAATCGTGTTACAAAAATTAGAGTGGTCCTGCCAGGGTTTGAACTCACGCCCCTGAAGCCATTGACACGAAACCTTGCCACTAGGCCAAGCGCCTGTGTTGTCATTATACTCGCCATGGAAATAGATATGCATTACCTGCAGAAATCAGAAAATATTGAAAAAAAGTTGCAAAATGGCAGGGACCGAACCTGTGCCAAGAGGGAGAAGAGGACTAAGTGCGTGCGTTGTACCACTGGGATGGGCATACATCCATTAATTTACATACAAAGATAAATATATACGCAAAAATAATTTTCAGAAATTTAATTAAAACAAAATGCGCGAAGGTGGGGTCCCTGATTTTTGAATGGGCCAATCAGGTTATAACGTTGTGCCACATTGGGGTCAACGTCGGTCAATCCGCCATGGAAAGGGGTCATCTTATTCATCTTCCTCAAACATCAAACTTGCGAAATCGAATCAAAAATGAAAAAGAACAACCCAGATCAACATAAAATTGTGCGCTGAGTCTGAATTTGGGGTTATTTTGGCTTGAATCATTTTGTAGTTATGGATTCGAAAGCCCATAAGCTTTATGCCCTAGCCATGGTAAAATCTCATTCCTGCACTAAACCTTACAACCAACGTATCAAATCGATTCTAAACAACATTATAAACATGTATGAATGCATAAAATCAATTTATATCATGTGAGTCAAGAGTTTAAAATTGATGAACTATACTAAACCGGTGCAATCAAGTGAGGAGATTCTGAGATGCTTTGAACTCGTGCAAGGTCCTGGATCGATTCCTGAACACTCCAGGAGAGTGAATGAATGGTTGGTTTGGCTTGAGAACGACTAAAATATTAACTTTGAGTTTGCCCTATAAACTTGATTTTTTGAGAATTTCGTGTAGGGTTTTTTGAGCAGCAAAACTGTGTGTTTTGTGGCTGGTCATGTTCTCTACTTATAAGTGAAGGAATTAGGTCAAGAGTTGTGGAAGAAATATTTTACATTCATGAAAAAATATTTGATTGGAAATCAAATAAAAAAAACTTCCAATCATGGCCAATCTTGTATCAATGCTTATTATGTGTTTTTGACAGCTATTCTTGAGTTGTTTTCCACATATATAGATCTACTGTCTAACCATGGAAAACCTTTCTTCTTTTTCATGTTAGCAACTTTAGCCAAGTTCAAATCATGAAAACATAGGCCCATTTGGAAAAAAATTCAAGTTTGCTCAATATTTCTCTTCATGCACTTCTTCAAAATTGCTAAACTTGCACAAACCATATCTTGCTCAATTTTCAACATTTGAGGGATGATCTTGGACTTTTTAGAAATCTTAAGATGTCCTCTAAAATATATCTTTGGTTTCATCTTTATTGAAGCTTCCATTTTCATGTACATTTCTTTGAGAAAAAGGTGACTTTTTGTTGACTTTTGAAAAGACCTATAATGTCTTGGCCCATATCTCTCGAATGAAGCATATTTGGGAAAACCTTGTGAGAGACAAAGTTGTAGAGAATTGAATTCAATTTAAAATGAGATTTGGTGTAGGAATTTATGATAAAGTATGTGAAAGTTATGCTTGGTCAAAGTTCTGTTGACTTTCCCTTAAGAAATCCTAATTTAGCAACTTTTGACTTTTCATCAATTCTTGAGTTTTCTTGATGAATCATGATCAACCCTTGATAAAATGATGAATGTGACCTCAAAATCTCGATGTTGACCAAAAATGATGGAGTTTGACCGTATGTTGACCACAATTGACTTTTTGTCCAATACAATTGATTTTCAACCATCCAAGCAATTGACTGAGCAATCTTGAGCTATGAGGCTTGAAACTTGACATGGGGATACTTGGAAGAATATGAGAAGGAATGAAATTAACTTGATCCATTAGAACTCATTTTTACTTGATAAAAATAAAACCCTAATTGTGGGTTGATGGCTTAGGAGAGGGTGTGTCTGATCAACCCTTGAGAAATCCTTGAGCATGGAGATGTATGTTGATCTTAAAATGGGAGGGAAAATTTTGGGGTATAACAGCAGCATCAAGAATGTTTCTATCCATCAATAATAATTCCTCATAAAAGTATTGGATAAGCAATTACTCGGTGATCTGGTGTCGAGGGCAGTTGGACATTATCTGCTTGAATCTCTCCCAATACTCAACTAATATCCCATTATCCTGTCTAATGCCACATATCTCTTTTCTAATTTATGCAGCTATATAGGCAATAAAGTATCTCTCTAAGAACACTCTTGTAAGAGCATTCCATCTTGTGATGGAATTCAGCTCAAGGTAATATATGCAATCTTTTGTTGTACCTTGCAATGAGAATGGAAAACTCTGAGTTTGATGTGATCTTTAGTGATCCCTTCAGGCCTCAATGGTGTAGAACACACAACATATAATTCTTTCAAGTGCTTATGCAGATCCTCACCTACAAGAGCATTAAACTTTGGTAACAAGTCTATTAAACCAAATTTCAAGAATGATCCTATGATTTTTGTACTCCAAATAGGAAAAATAAATCAAGAATCAGACACAATTTTTCAAAAATTGGGTTTTTTGGACTAGGTCGCACGTCCAGACGCGAAAATGAGCTAAACCGTGGAAAAAAGCATAAAAATAACATAAAAATGCATGAAAAACAAAACACACAATACCTAAAACTAAACTATTGGCTAATTTGTCAGGAATCCCTAGCAACGACGATAATTTAATTCGTTGTCGCGCACAGGTCAAAACGAGTGATTTTAAACATTTAGTTTAGAGACAATGGCTCGAGTATCGTATCTCTAAGATTCTTATATTATCATTAACCAACCGAAATCAAATTAGGGGGTTTGCAGTTTTAGGATCAATTTATAAAACAAAGAAAATAAGTGATTATAAAAGGTAAATCTACCAGTTCTACTTCTAACTTATCACTGGTCATTACAATTTCAATTCCCTAAGTGATTCCAATTCCTATTCGATTGCAATATTGATTAAGCAAGAGTTGACAATACTACATGAGTTATATTCATAATCATTGAATTAAGCAAACAATTCAATGAATTGAGGAAACGGTTCACAAAATTAAGCAAATGGTTATAGATAACGCAATTAATAAAAAGCTAAGTTAAATGTGATTAAGGAAAGAAGATATTAAGTTAGATGCATTTATTAGTGTGGGGGTCGTTACTTTTATGGAAACAAATGTATTTTTATGTTTTTTCGTTCTATTAGACTTTTTAAATGAATATGGAAACTTGATGACAACCTCTTTAAGTTTGGAACCAGTTCGCTCAGGCCAAATATTTTCTCTGGAAGTCTTCAAAGGGGTATAAGTGGAACCTCTCAAAAAATGACCCCCTCTCCCCATCATGTCTCTTACAGTTAGTAGTTTTCCCAGAGAATTTATCATACTCGTGACTTTTTCCCCCAAATCCCATGATCAACTAGGAAATCATCCTTCTAGTTTATGTACGTTCGAGCCTTGGTCAAAAATTTGTTCATGTTGTTTTCTATTTCTAGCCTCAAATGCTCTCTAAACTAATGATATACACTCAAGTCATTCTTAAAGATCCTCCACTTTAAATCATCTTCCCCTACTTCTACTGCCACAAATATTTTGGTGAACATGTCTATATATTCCTGAAAGGTTTCATTCTTTTCTTGTGTGATTCCACTAAGAACTAAGAAGTGAACACATAGAAAAGATCCCCCAATGAGTTTATTCTTCTATTTGGGAGAGACTTGTACCACTTCCTAGAATCTCCATTGAGGGTTAGTGCGAAAAGTTTATATTGGACATGTCCTTTAGCATGATATCCATTAGGTTATCAACATGATCAATACGGTATTTGAGGCCCCCTATCCAACAATAGTCAAATAGCTTTGGAGGCTTCTCCAACGATCTTGGTATCATATTGTCAAAAATATGAGCGAACATTGGGTTTCTCCTCTGCTCTACTAAAGAAGTAACTACCTTATATCTTTCCCCTTACCTTGTATTAGGAACCAAGGAATGTGAAGTCGGAGGAACCATCTTTGATTCAATTGGACCTGGTGGTGAAGTTACTAACCTTGGATCATCTAATCTTGGAGGAGGAAGAAGAGAAGGTTTATTGCTTGCTTGTAACGCTAATATATAAACTTTGGAAGATGTAGTGGATTTAGAAATAACCATTGTAAAGTTGTCGAATTCAAATTTCCAGTGAGGAAATCAGTAGCTTGAATGCCAAAGTTCTGATATTTGAATATTCAACATGAGAATGAAGGTTTCTTGCTAAAGTTTGTAGGAATCAATTGTCGATTCCTACAGACGGCACCAGTGTTTAGTGATGGAGACTAAAAATTTGAAATGGATCGATGCGATTGGATTTCTGACGCGATGCATTGAGCTTTTTGGTATGGAGGCATGATGATGTACTTGCTAGGTTTTCCCTCCAATGCCAAAGTCCAAAAAAGAATTAGAAATGACATGTAAGAGGTATGGATTTGAATATGTAAAATGATGTTCTCCCCTCTTTATATAACAAGGGTGGCTATAATTGCATTACATGGAATGTGGTGTGCTAAACTGAGGACCATCCAATCGATATGTACCGTGTGTGATGTGTTAAGGGTTGGGATTATATTTGTTTAGGAGAATCGTGGCCCTCCTTTCTTGCATATGGTCCCCTATAAAATTGAATTTTGAGACTCTCTTATTAGGTCTCATGGGCAGCCCAGAACACCACCACCTTTGTTAGAAAATAAATCCCCACTAGAGAAGACACAAACAAAAATATCATAACCTTCTACATTAGGAGGATAACACATTTAAGAGCTAGAAGACAAGTGCTCAAAAGAGATGAGCTCATAATGGCATACTACTTGTCCACTCCTAGTGTTAGATTCCAAATAAAACTTAAGTAACAGGTTAACAAAGTTACCATCATCCATAATCCCAAAATTTAGAGATGTAACTCCGGATACACCTAAATTCACATCAACAAAGATGTTGTAAGTACGACACCCTTAATTTTTTTTTTAAAAGATATTCGAAGGTTCGTCTTCAAAATAATTTCAGAAATGTATCTCCAAAAAGATACTCTTTAACTTCACCCTTTATTTTGCCATAATGATATACTACACCGAATTTTTTTTTTCAGGGGAGAATTTTTCATATCTTACTAACTTAATTATCTTGAGAATTTAACACGCCATCCTAAAAAAAATGTTATTCCAAAATTACCCCAAACGAAATTTTCAGTAATTTTTAAAATATATTTTTTCAATATCGTCGGTATTAAAAAAAATTCAAAAAATTATGTATTTTATCAGAAATTTTGTAAATTTTCAATTTTATTTTTTGAAAATTCTGAAATATACCGAAAATTTTGTAAACTTTTGTTTTATTTTTAAATTTTCGGTACCATCCGCCACACTTTCGTTTTTTTTATTTTAAAAATATTAAAATATACCTAAATTTCCGATATTTGATTCAAATTTCTAGTACAACCCCCAATTTTCGATTCTGGTATACCCGCCAATTTTCGATAAAATTCAAATTTTTGAAAATTAATAATTTTTTAAAAAAGTATAATAATAAAATTATATCCTTAAAGGATAACATGTATAATTTGTAGAGTGACAAGATAAATTCTCAGATAAATTCTCAGTTATCTTGAATACAATTTCCCCTAAAAGTATCCAATTATATTGAGGTGTTGTCTATAATATTTTGACCTATAAAATTAGGTGCCGGCTAAGGTGAGGGGAGGGGTACATCACCGATGGACCATTATGAAAAATAACTATAAAGCGTTAGATTAGATAAACCTATATAAACTTACATGTTATTGACACACTATATCTCACCTCTGCCCTCTCTTTTTCTAAGCATGTTTATGTTTGTCATTCTCTTTCTATCAATTTTCTTTCCTCTCCCAGACAATCATGACATCAATTTCCTCTCTTATTTTCTCAACCATTTATGATCTCTTACAACAAATCTACGCATGATAAAGCAATTCCCTTATTTTCTACAATTCCAAATCTAATGAAATTTCAAGATTAAATAAACTTTTAAAAAACCTAATTATTTGTGGGTCGACAAAAAAATGTTGAACTCTTTTCCAAGTCACAAATCATGAGTCAAATATCTACTTTGATCGATTGAATTTCTGATTAGAACAAAAAATTATTTCTTTTTGTTCATTACTAATTCTTTCTTGCCACCTATATAATGTATGTTGAAAATTATTTAAAACTTTTTTATCCCATCTGATTTGAGATTCTCATCCTAAAATTGAACACTATTTTACTTTCAAATTACTTTCCCAGAACAAAAGTAAGAAAAGAAGCAATTGAAGAAAGTATTCTCAATTGGGTTTGACGAGCACTATACATAATGCAAATGATATTTACATAGGAATCAATGTGGAGAAAGTACTATATATCTTAAAAGCAGAAAAGAAGAAGTCTCTTAGATGAAAAAGAGATGATCGTGAATACTGAATGGTTACAATAAAATTGATCTTTATTTTTTGATGATTGTCTCCAATAAATCAAAACAAGTTTATCGATTTAGGAAGATGAAAATTTTATTTTATTTATTTTTTTAAAAAAGAAAATCCAGTATTAAAGGTGTATTATAAGATTTAGTAGAATTTTTTGATCCAATGGTTCTCACAAATGATTCACTTATGAACCACTTAGTAGTTGGTTCACATTAGACATCACCATAAAATTTTATTTATTCCGAAAAATATATTTAGCCACGTGGACCCGCTTGTACCAACAGTACCGTGTATGGGCTTGCCACTCCAATCCAACGGTAAGATTTGAGTGCAAAACGGGACTTAAGTAGCAAAAGGTTCCTCAATTAATGCGTGGCCATCCATTAGGAAGAAGGGTCTTGTCACTATGTACAATATTTTATTATTCAAATTATTTTTTATATTGTATATGATCCACACTCTTTCATTCAATATTTTGAATTTTTTTCAATATTAAGTAATCTAATTATTTTTAATCTTTTATTTTATACTCAGTTACAAATATTTAATTATTGAATAATTTATTCAACATCTTTTATATATATTTAGAACTTGAGGGTGGTAATATAACTAGTTTAGAACTGGTGGAGGTGGTGGTAACAACATCCTCCCACTATTTGTAAATTTTGACTTTTAAAATTTATAGAATAAATAATATATTTGATTTATATATAATTATATATCAATTCATTTAAAAAATTAAATTTTACTTAGAGGAAATAACTAATTTGGAACTTGGACTTGTTGTTAATGTTGTATTAATTCTGGTCATATTTATAAAAATAAATTAACTTTTTAAATACATAAAATAATTAATGTATTTTGACAATTATAGTATATAAATACATTGTTTAAACAATATATTTGAAAAATTATTTTTTTCTTATAAATTAGACCACGGAATCCTAAGTTGTGGTGTTAAGTTTTTTAATGCTGTCTTTTCTTTTTGGACCACAATGTCTTTAGAACTTCCTGAATTGACATACCTAAGCTTCCCAATCTAGTCCAAGAAAAAAGATAAGTCTATACTTATTTGCGTTGTCATGTCACTATCTATATTCAATTATTTCCTATGTTTCTTTCCTCTACTGGACATTTGTCGTTTTTCCCCTCTTTCATCTCTACTCTCCGGTATTGCTTTTGTTGCTTTGATGTAATATGAAACGTACTAATTCATGTTAAATCCTACTACTTGCATTGCATTTATGGTGGCAATTAGGGTATCAAACAATATTTTGATCACTATGATCAAGTTCAAGTTACTTTTTAAACAGTTGATATATTATTATTTATATTCAATGGTTATGATGGATGATCTACAATTTGTTAGTGATTTGTTGTATTTTTTTTTCAAAAATCAGAAATAATAAAATATTATATTTAATATATTTTGTTATTGGACTTGTATTAGACCTTTTCATTTTATTACTTTGCATTAGAAAAACTGTACTTTGTACTCCCACAGTTAATTCTGTACTCCACACTTTTTTAAAAATGACAATTTTATCCTAATTATAATTTAATTATTTTACTATTTGATTTTTATCATTTACGAAAAAGATAAAATTTTACAGTCCAGAAAAACACTTCCGGAACACATTCCGGAACACTTCCAGCAAGTATTCCGGTATGTAAAAACACAAACCGGAACAGTTTTAAAATGTGTTCCGGATTTCACAAAAACTATTCCGTAACACTTTGTGCAAGTGTTCCGGAATGAATGCCAAATTGTATAACAAACCGGAACACTTCTTAAATGTGTTCCGGTTTGTAAACAGTGCCAGTGCAAACCAGAACACTTTCAGAAAGTGTTCCGGTTTGTAAAAAATGTAAACCGGAACAGTTGCTTAAAGTGTTCCGGAACGCTTTTTTTTAAAATTTTTTTCTTCTTTTTTTAGGTATGGAAATTCAAAAAAACGAGTCCTCCATAGATACGACAAATGTATTCACTACAACAGAAACATTCGCTACACGAGAAAATGTTATTAGTTGGATCAAAGAAGTTGGATTAAGAAATAAAATCACCGTTATTATTAAGCGTTCGGACATTGAAACTGGCAAGAGAGGAAGGAGGAACAAGATAATTTTTGGGTGTGATAGAGGCGGAAAATACAAGAATAAAAGTGGAACTCAGAGCGCAACTAAGAGATGTGGATGTCGTTCAAAATAAGATCGACTCCGTCAAAAGATGGGTTGGGATGGAAGGTAGATGTAAAGTGTAGAGTTCATAATCATGGATTACCTGATAGGCTTGAAGGGCATGCGTTTGTTGGCAAGTTGACCTCAGATGAAAAATAACATGTTTTTGATTTAACAAAGAGACATGTTCCTCCTAGACACATCTTGACTTCCCTGCAAGAGAGAAATCCTGAAAATATCACTCGGATCACTCAAATTTATAAGTAGAAGAGTGTGATACAAAAAGAGATAAGGGGTCCAAGATCTGAGATACAGCATTTGCTAAAGCTAATTGAGGATGCATGATATGTCTACTGGAGTAGAAAAAGAGATGGTTCGGATATTGTGAGAGATATTTTTAGCATCCAGACTCCAAGTTCTGAATATTTTTCCCATTGTCTTAGTTATGGATAGCACATATAAGACAAACAAATATAGGCAACCTCTCTTTGAAATTGTTGGCATGACATCGACGGAGTTGACTTTTCATTGCATTTGCTTATATGGAGTCCGAGCGGATAGTTTTGTTGGGTCTTGGAGAAGCTGAAGGAATTGTTTGTGCAGAAAGATCTGCGTCCAAAAGTGATTTTGACGGATAGAGATCTAGCATTGATGAAAGCTGTGGAAATTGTGTTCCCTACTACACAAAATTTGCTATGTCGTTTTCATATTAACAAAAATGTTGGGATGCGATGCAAGCAATATGTGGTGAAAGAAATGCGAGAGACCATTGACACATTATGGGAGGAAGTTGTGTGGGCTAGTGACGAGGTTGAGTATGCTCAAAAGTTGGAACAACTTGAGCAAGCCTGTTTTAATTGTGCTGACTTTATTGATTATGTGAAAGACACATGGTTGATTCCACATAGACATAGATTCGTTGGAGCATGGATTGATCGAGTACTTCATTTGGGCAACACCACGACTAACCGATATGTATTTTATTTTATTGTTATTATTATATTATGCATGAATATTATTTATATATATTATGCATTAATATTATTTATATATATTATGCATTAATATATATTATGCATTTATATATTATATTGTTATATATATATTATGCATGAATATTATTTATATATATTATGCATTAATATCATGTTATATATTTGTTATGCATTCATTTTTAGGGTTGAATCCGCTCATTGGAAGCTAAAGCAGATGTTGGGAAATAGTCTAGGTGACATGGTCAATTGTTGGGAAGCTATGAACAACAACCTGAGGATACAAATAGGCAACATTCGTGCTTCGTTTCAAATTTTTTTTTATGAAGTTGAGCATGCACATGTTAGTCCATTGTATGGTAAGCTGCGTAGTTTTGTTTCTAGAGCTGCTCTGAGACGCATTGCACAAGAGTTAAAGAAAGTTGATTATGTTGGAACTTCTAGAGAAATATGTAGGTGTACTCATAGAACAAATTATGGGTTACCTTGTGCTTGTGAGTTAGGTAGATATGTGCTTAGTGGTGTACCTATACCTATTGAGAGTGTTAATGATCATTGGAGGAAGTTAAGTATGGAAGGTGAATTGCAGGCAGAAGGAGAAGATGGAATGGAGACTGACATGAATAATGTAATGGAAGAAATATGGAGAAAGTATAGATCATCAGATGTTGTCGGGAAAAGAGCATTAAGAAGTAGGTGTAGTGAAATTGCTTACCCCGCAACAACTTCCTTATGTCCAGTTTTCCACCACTCTTCCAATTCCAGGAAAATACTCATGGATCCAGCACCGTGTCAATAAAAAGTAATAAACAGTTAATAATAATTAAAAATTATCTAAATAATAAATAATAAATAAAAATTATCTAAATAATAAATAATAAATGAATTACCTGAAGAAGAGTCGGATAACCAGCAAGTTGTTTGGTGCCAAACAAACATGCATCTCCAAGTGACTCATACAGTGTCACCAATGCAGCTGCCCCCTAACTGTATCTTCCAGCACCCTCCAAGTCCGCAAAGAGAGATATATATTTTGCTTCGACAAGCGTAAACGTCTTGTCGGCAAAAATAGTGCAACCTACTAACATCATTAAGTAAGCTCTGGTCGCATATGCCCAATTATTAAGAGCTCTATGGGCAATAAAGGTATCATACAACCATTCCAACTTATAGTAGGCACCTCTGTTGCCACGCACTTGAGTTGCGACTTCTCTACGTGACACTCCTAAGTATGTCACAGCAAGCTCAGCAGCATCATCTTCAGTGACATGCTGGGGAGTCCAGAAAATACCTCTAATAGGGAGGTGGAGAATACAAGATACGTCATCGAGAGTAATCGTCATCTCACCAAATGGCATGTGAAATGACGATGTCTCGGAATGCCACCTCTCTACAAATGCAGTGATTAAATTCGGATCTACCTTTGTCATACTAGATCTTTGCAAATGTGCAAGACCCGAATTTGTCACCAACCTTTCCATCTCTCTAGGGAGTTGCAGGGGAACCCATTCTTTGAGTTTTTGACCGTGTGCAGCACATTTTAATTGTTTTTTCGGTCCTCTTTCCTGAAAAAAAATGTTGAAAAAAATGTAACATATTAATAAACTATGCCAAAAAGACACTTAATTCATTTCAGATTAAATTTTCATTTACTTACCTCTCCATACCACAAATGTCGAGCACAGTGCTGCTCGTATCTAACTAACAGAGATAAATCAGATGGTCCACCCGGGAATCCCCTAGGCACCTCCGGAGGATGTGATCCAGATGCACCATCGTTTCTCCGAGGGAGTCGTCCGTCAGGGCCTAATCGTCGAGGCATTCTGAAAAAAATAATAACATAAAAATATGAAGAAAAAAAAAAGAGAAAAACCCAAACCGGAACACTTAGGGGAGAGTGTTCCGGAATGAATTTCGGGAACACTTTTAGAAAGTGTTCCGGAATGCAATATTGCAAACCGGAACACTTCCTAAAAGTGTTCCGAAAAAAGACAAAAATTAAATAAAATCGGAACACTTTCCAAAAGTGTTCCGGTTTGGCAAAATTTTCGGAACACTTACTTGATGTGTTCCGGAGTGGTTTTTTGTGAACCGGAAGACTTTCCCAAACTGTTCCGGAATGCAATATGTTTGGAGAGATTTCGGAACACTTTTAGAGGAGATGTGAAAAATGAAATTTTTTTAAAATCTTATGCTTTTTATATGAGGGTATTTTCGTCAAAAAATTACTGTAGCGGGGGTACAAGTTAAAATGTGGGGGTACAAAGTGAAATTTTCTTGCATTAGTTTGATTTTTGCAATTTAAGAGGCCCAATATGAATCTTGGACTTCCGTTTTTGTACATAAAATTGATTTCAGAAAATTGAGTTTATTTTTGCTGCTCTCACTTTATGGAGTCTTCAACGAAAGGGTTGGTTGTTTGTAGAAACTTCAACTTTTTCTTCCATGTTTTAACAGAAATTCGAAATTCATACTTCTAAGATTAAAGGTGGTGAATGTTAGATGTATTGGACTTCAACTTGTGTAGTTAAATTTGTTTCTCCAATAAAAATAGATTAAATTATCTGTTCCAATTTTGCAGTTTTCCAACGAAATGTTTTGGTGTTAGCAAAAACTTGAAATTCCTCTGACATGGTTGGACTTACATTGGGTAGCTAATTTACTTTTCCAGAAAATTAATAACGAAATTGCTTTGGCGGAACAAATTTACATAGTGTTGATTTCCAAATGTTGTAGTGTTGGAACGAATATTCTGGTTTTTGTAGACTATTAAAAGTCTTGTTATATGGTTGGACTTCCATTTGAATATGTACATACTTTTAAGAATCCAATTCGTTAATCTTCATCCAACTTCGTCATTAGTATCAAGAATACTGGTCTTGCAGCATAAATCTATGGATTCCAGACAATCAATTTCATGAAGATTTTTATATTACGTACTCATTCAAATGAAGTTGGAGGAAAAAGTGTAATTTCCATTCTTGTATAAGTGGCTGAGCTTGAACCCATAGAAAGTACTACTGGTATTGTTGTGTTAGAATTCTTATCAAAGTGTAAAATTATACATGGAACGACTTGCAGGTTTTTGCTCTATTGTTCTTGGTTCATCAACACCAACTACAACCAATATACTGTACTAGATAATGTTTGTCGCTAGTTGATTTACAAATGCTGGTGTGATTTGTATATGGAAGATTTTTAGTGTAGAATAAATATTATCATAAAAAATCCACTATATTACCCTAAACCCTAAACCATATTAATCCGAAAGCACCGTGAAGAGCAACAAAAGTCCACAAACCACCTAATTGACACCAACGGGTGGAATCTCCCTGTGCTTCAGGACCCCACAATAACAACAAAGAGTGTGCTAAACTATTAGTAGGAGTAGAGACTGCTGCAGTTAAGAAGTTACAACCTTCCAAATAGGAACTTGCCAAATATGGATGTTTGTTTAAAATTCAACAAGTTGATGTTCAACCATCCAAATGAAATTTAAAATGAAATAAAAATATAAATTACAAAATTTCATACCAACAATATGACATAAAATTATAAGATTGTAAACAACTTTATTAATGACAAAATGAGAAATAAATGTGATGATGATACAACTATGAACTGTGAAGCAGATGCCACACAGGATACTAATCGGTACTTGAGACTACACTTAGAATTCTGATGCAAAAAATATAGTTGCCGAAATAAGTTATTCTAATTCTAACGTCTCCAATTAGATGGAAGAAATCACTGAGAGTTTCCCACCCATCAAACAACACCGGAGCTAAGACATCTCCATTAAAATGCACGACATGGTTATAGCTGTCACGATCATAAACATTCCATATCGCTGGTAAACTGTGGATGAATTGTTGCACGAATATAGAATCAACTTCACCAATCAATTGAGATAAATGAATATATGAAAAATTTAGTTTTAGTCTAAGATGTGACAATTTAAATATAGTATTAATAGTCCAAGATGCGACAATTTAAAAATATTACCTCACGTGTAGTGTGTATCGTTGTGAAAGAACCAATGCTCGTCAGTTTTTCACATCTAATATAAAACATGTTATTTCCTTTATACTCACAATAAACTTTATCCATTATGTCAAGTCCTAGATAGTTTACAACAATTACCCAAGAGGTTTTTGATAAAGAAGGCGTTGTGATGCTTTGGTCGCAGTGTAATAAAAAATGGTTTCCACAAGGATCGTAGGCGTGCCAGTAATTTTCCAAATTGGTAGAAAATTGGTGTAAGAACTGGGGAGGGACTTCGGGCTTTGTCTTACGAAATTATTATTAAACAAATTTAAAAGTATTTATAATCAGGTTATATTAAAAAAACAAGATACTGTTGGCTGTGAATGTGACTTCATGTGGTTACTGTTGGCTGTCTGAGAATATCACGTATAGATACTGACATGGTTGATTATTGAAGATGTAGTGTAAATGGGAATGAAAAACTCGAATCCCTACTTATAAATTTGAAAATCAATAGGATAAACGAAACCAACACGCACAATGTTGATCTAAAATGGTTAATTGTTGAGTCCATATGTACTAGTATGATTTAAATCAAATGGTGCGCATTTATTAACAAATATACGAACAAAATATTTTGTCCATGATCACATATTAGGAACAACTTTTTCCCATGCCCTTTCAATCAAAAGTCAAATATTGGTCAAATCTGGTAATTTGATTGATTTTTTAAAGACATTGTTTCTTTTTATGAGTAATAAATACGTTGCAGATCAAATCTTGAGCGGTCAGATCAATATCGGTGCATCCCTTTTTCATTGAGTGTGTGGTGTTGCAATTCTTTAGCGGTTAAATCAACATTGATTCTCACGTTTTTCAAACAGTGGAGCAGGTTAACTGCCAGCTGTAGATTGAGAAAGAGAAAATTACAAGTGGCGCTCTGCATGGGGTAGATATTTAAAAAATGTATTATTTTTATTTTAAAATTGATTTTGTAATTAAAATGTGAGAATTTATACAATGATTCCCTTTAAAAATTGTTATTTGTAAAATAAAAAATTGGATTTCTACTCTACTTTAAATTGTATTAGTACAGGTACAATCAACTGACACATTAGTATTTTATTAACAATTTCTTTTAATAGGGTCCCACAAATAAATGTGGAGTTCAAGTATAATAATGTGTTGTTCACTTCAACAACTCAAATATGGTTTGCATAGTTAGGGGGTGCTCATTTCTTTTTATTCAGGAGAAACACAAGGGTTTGATTATAGAGGTAGTTTTTGCTTGTGGTCCTCAAGACCTGAAACTACATGTATTTTTTTATGTGGTAGTGTAGATAGATTGATTCTTCAACGAATGTAAAAAATAATATTTTTCTGATGTTAATGACCTAAACTCTGTTAAAGGGGGGAGGGGTTGTTGTATTAGCTTGAAAAATGTTATGTTTGGAAATTTTTTGTCAAGTTTTGGAACATGTGTGTTTTTTTATCCTTTTCTTTTAGCAACCTATTATCCTAGAAAAATTATGATGTCTACAATTGGTGTGAGGCGGAGTTGGTGGTCAGATGAAGCCTTACTTGTGGCAACCAGTAGATTAAAGAACACAAGTCTTTTATTGGTTGATATATGTTAATGTCTTATTGAATCTGAATTTTTTTTGCTTATTATTAAATATAGGGTTTGTGAAAGTTGAATTTTTACTATTTTCCCATTATAATGCTGGAAAACAATAAGATTAAAATTCGGGAAATTTATGTGGTTGTAACTTATTAATGCCAATTAATGGGGTGGGTGATATAACTTTTTATTTTTTTTATTTTTTATAATTGGGGTGCAATGATGACAACCATTTGAAATTGATTATTGACACGACCCTTGAGAACAATATTAAAATAAGAAGCTTATAGATAGTACAACTATGAAACCCTAAAATTCAAGGGTTTTGAGTGTAATAATGACTGACTTTGAAGTGCATACCCAATACACAGATGTATAAACTATGTAACCCTAATAAAATGGAGTTGCACAAATATGGAATAACTGAACCGGTCTGGTTAGGTATCCGTGCAAGTCATGAATAATCCATCATCAACTCAACTACTATAAATACGAAGAAGGAGTAATGATGCGTTATCAATCACCACCAGTGTTAGTAATCTCCCAAAAAAATTCACTCTTTCAACTTCATCCCCAAAATATAATCACAACTCAAAATGGACTTGCTTTTGCGCTTCAACGCTGAAATGACTGAAACCATAGGATCATGGTCTCACACTCACGAGAGGCGTCACGTGAATGTTTAACAACAGTGTATTTCATTTAATTTCTGTAATTTTTTGGTTAACCGTAATTCTTCTTTCTAATTTTAAAAGGTTTGTAAATTTATTATTGAAGACCAAGATACTTGTACCACTACATTTTTTCCATGATCATGTAGAAAAGCTAAATAAGGTGTGGCATGTCTATGATAAAAGTCTTTGGAACCATTTTGTGTTAGAATGTGATATGCACATGACGGAGCCTACTGTAAAACAAAAAGGCTGACAGGTTATAGTTAAGAACTTTGAACTTGAAATACAAGACGTCGTACGTTTTGAATACAAAGGCGATAACGAGTTTATTATTAGCGTTGAAAGACTCAACTGTTTGGGTTCGTTTGTGACGGTGATAACAAACCGTGAGGTAATTTATCATATATCCTGCTACATCGATTGTATTTAACATCTTATTTGAGATATATAGTTTATTTTGCAGTGTTTAAGCCGAATTCCTTATAAAATAGCACTTTGTGGTGAAATCTATTTTTGCAGCGCTGTGTTAGAGTCGAACCCCGTTTTGAGAATTAGAATATGTCCAGGTTGCCGACAAGGTGGAACATATATGATAAAGTTGGACGCAGCCACACGATGCACTTCAATTCTGGTGATGATCGACCATATCTCTACGGAGGATGGGATGTATTGAGGGAGAAGTTAAACCTAACCGCGAATGTTTGGGTGTCTATAAATTATTTTCGCGATAATGTCTTCTGTAACATCCCGAATTTAATTAAATATTTAATTAAATTATATAAGGAATTATCTATTGGAATTGTCGAAGTTGGAAAATTAATCGGAGTAATTGGATTTGTCGGTATTATTATTTAAGAGGCATATTTGAATTATTAAGTCGGATTTTAGTCGGATAAATCGAAAGAATAACATTAAGGATGATATTATTGATTTAATTGGAATTATTCGGAGAAGAGCCGAATTATGGGTATTAGTTGATTAGTTGGTTTAATCGGAGAATTACTATTAGAATATTATTTGCAAGTTGGTGTTATTTAATCAATGGATGAGAAAATATAGAAAATAATATTAGAAATAATATTATTATATGGGATCATTATTTAATTAAATTGGATTTAGGGGAGGTGTGAATCATAGATCCAATATATTATTATTATTATTATTACTATTATAAGTTGGATTTAATTATAAGAGATATAAAAGGAGAATTATAAGGGTTTAGTGAAGATTTTTGGGAAAAAGTTGTACGTGGGAGAAAGAAAAGAGGAACAAGGGTTTGGAGGAAACTGCCGCCGGAATAGAAATTGTAGACCATAAAGCCAAATCGGAATTCGACCGGAAATTATGGAAAGACCGTCAATCCAAGGTAAGGGTGGGGTTATAACTCTCTAAGCGGGTTTATGATGAATCGTATGTGGGGGAGAAATTGAATAGAATTATCTATGTTTGTGTAAATTACGTGTAGAATAATTAACTAATTATGTACCAGTTCTGTTGATTTTAATCGCTCCATGAATAATAACAACATACGTGGATAGTTCAGGTTAAGGGAATTGAAGTATTGTGGGAAAGACGAAGGAGAAGATAAAGAAAGAAAATTGAGACGGGGGCCACCAGGGTGTGGGGCGAGCACCCCCTTGTGGCAAAGGAAAGGGAGACGGACGTCTCCATGGTAAAAGAAGGTGGACACCTCCTTGAGTGTGAGGGTTGGGACGGACGCCCTATGGGAGTGGGGTGGGCGCCTTCCATTATGTCCATGTTGTTGGGTGCTGTATATCTTCGTTTATAGGTCCTTTGTGTTTTAGTAGCAGTGCAATAATAAATATAATAGTACAGTTAATAGTACTTATATTAGATGAATAACTTAAAAGACTGCAGCAGGTAATCTAAGTAGTATTTTATTATAATTGGACTTATAAATGCAGATAGTTTAATTGCAGTGTAGAAGAAATTGTAGTGTAGATAAACTAGTAGGAAAATTAGTATTTTTCTTTATAACAGTAATGGAAGTAATTCAGTACCAGCATAATATATTAAGAAGGTTAGCAACTAAACTGCAGAAATAATTAAATGACAAGTTTGATGATTTAGTAGTTGGAAAGAAATAGCAGAGTTAACATTTAGCTGATATATTGTATAAGTAGCAGGGTTGATATAATAATTAGTGTAGGGGTTAAAACAGCAGTATGAAGTGAAATTTGTTGTAGGGAATTAATTAAATTAGTATAAGAAAATTTGTAGAAGTTAGTTGATAATGAGCAGTGATAACGAATAGAAATAATATCGAACTAACCGAATTAGTAAATTAAGCGGTAAAAATTAGTTGTCCGGAATTAACCGGAATTAGTTGGAAATTGTTGGAGAAACTCGTATATGCGTGTAGTTACTATGGGTTGGTTGAAGAATTGGAATGGTGTCGCGTATGTCGAATATAGCGGGAATCTTATTAATGGAAAATCAAGTAGTTGACTAATTAATTAATTTAGTAGAAGACGTTTAATAAATAAGTAGTGTTAGTGGTAAACAAGATGTTTTAAGCGTAGATTCGTAATAGTTAAGTTGTGTAGTATTCGTCGTAGTGTTTGCTTTAATTGTTATGGTTACTAACTTGTTGTTGATATGTTGATGAAGTTGTAGGCCTAAGACCAATGTTGATTAAATTGAATCGTCCTGATTTATGGACATGTTTAAGTTGTAGGTCGAATGACCAATGTTGATCTAAGTTGATGCCATTGATGCATATTTTAAGTTGTTGTTGTTGTTGCACTGTTGTGTATTTGTTGTTGAAGTTGAGGTCGCATAGCATAAATTGCATGATTAAGTTGGCCTTGATGGCACCACGTTGAAAGTTGAAGGCTTATGCCTTGGCCTTGATGGTACCACGTTGAAGGCTTATGCCTTGTTAATGCCTCGATAAACTGACATATGTTTAAGTTGGGAGTTCTGCTCCAAATGGCACCACATGCATTTGCATAGTTAAGTCACATATTTAGTCACGTATTAAAATTGTTGGTATTATTTTGTTGTTTATTGATTGTCGTTGTGCTGTTGTTGATATAAGCTGTTGTTGCTATAAATTTTTATTGTTGTGGGTTGTTGTTGTTATAAGCTATTGTTGGGAGTTGTTGTCATTATAAGTTTTGTTGCTATAAGTTGTTGTCGCTAAAGTTGTTGTTATAATTCGGTGTTGTTATTAAGTTGTTGTTGTTATGTTGTGTTGATTTAAGTTGTTACGTTGATGATTATGTTGTCTTTAACTGTGAAGTAGTTTGTGTTGTTGTTAATTGGGAAGTTGTTGTGATGTGTTAATTGCGATGTGATAATTTTGTATGATTTAATCCTAGCATATTATTTATCATACACTTGTTTATATTATTGGATATCTCACCCCTTCTGCTGATATTTCCCCTACCATGGGAAATGGGCAGGTACTTAAGGATAGCCGTGGAATGTTCGAAGTAGTTTTATGAAGTTGATAGTTGCTGTTAGTTCGAATTGGCGTCATTGCTCTGATACGTAACACTCGCGGGGATGAACGTTGCTTAATTTGTTGTATTTGCTTCAATTGTTGAAGTTTATGAATAATGTGAATACTTGATCACGTTGATTCTAGAAGTTAGTTTAGTTGAATAATTATGCTAAGTGAAGTCAAATAATATTAATAATATTGTGAAATGTTTTGAGGTTGAATAAAAGATGTATTGTCGTTACCGTTGAGGAATTATAATTCTGCTGTTTAATTGTTTAATTGATTTCATGATAAGAAGTTGTTACGAGTTCATCTTTGATCTAAGTGTTATGTATCTGGATAGTTGTGACTAAATGCATGTTGTTTTGCGAAGATATTGTGACATCCCTTGTATGATTATCTTTTCCGCACTCTGATTTAAATAATATTCGATGGGTAGATTTGGGGTGTTACAGATACTGGTTCTGCTCTGAATATTCTGCCGAATAGCGCTCTCGACCGAATTAATGCTGAAGAAGTGGTCATGAAGCCCAGTAACATAATCGTAAGAGCTTTTGATGGTTCGAAAAGAACAATACTTGGAGAGCTTAACCTGCCAGTTAAAGTTGGTTCCCAGACTTTTGACTCTACTTTATTTATCATGGACATTCGTCTAACTTATTCTGGCCTACTCGGACGCCCTTGGATACATGAGGCAGGCATTGTCACCTCTACCCTACATCAGAAGCTGAAGTACCCAATGGAGGGGAAGATTGTTACAGTATGCGGTGAAGAAGAATATATAGTAAGCCAATGCATTCATTCTAATACATCAAAATGGAAGGTGAATTCATCGAAACCCCCTGTCAAGTGTAACACCCCATCTAATTTACCCACGATTTATATAATTAATCAGAGTTATAATCACACAATAAGAGGCGTCACAATTTAATCAATTCAAAATAACCAAAATAAGTAATCATGTCTCTTTAACTGAAGAACGTGTTAAAATGAAACCAATGAATTATGTTTAAGCAGCGGAAAAGTAACATAAACTCCGGAATACATCAATCAATAATTGTTCCAAAACATAAACCAAAAACATAACCAAAACAACCAGTTTTAAATCCATAAAAATCCAATCAATCGTTCCCCAGTGTTACAACTACCAGAGCATGACACTGACACGCGGATTAACTAAGAAGCACAACTATAGAAGCTGTTCTCACCATTTCCAAAGCAGATAATCACTTCGAATCTGAAATCATAAAGTAAGGGTGAGATTCCATCAAAATTAAGATGCATTATGCATTTCTCAAAACAATAACACAACCAATTCAGTATTCACCCTCATTAATAACATTAGCATATGATTTCACAAACACAATTCACACATTCATTTATACATACAACATCAAATAGATGCAATTGGAACACTGGAATTCATCCTAACATATTCCAAATACATATGCAATGCATACTCAATGCATGTGGTACCAATCGTGAACCAAGTTCACACCCTGTTCCGCTTACACTTCGGAAACAACGTCAATCCAATGATTCGCCCATACACCACCGGGTCAAGAATCTAGCCTCACTACCTCTGTACATTAGGTAAGTCTATTGGCCCTGCAAGTTCAATTCCGCACAATGGAAATGAACCATTTCCAAATGCTCATGCATGCACATCAAAAGCATGCAACAATTCAAAACATGGAACATGAATACACAACATTATTCCAATTATAAATCAATAACACAACAGCATCTGGTACAACAATCATAAACATCAATGTTAATCACAATCCATAAAATTAACATTCTGCACAATTATTCAACACATGAACCATAAACTTTCCCTGAGTTCTGATTACGGAAACTAAATTAATTCTTCCAAATTTCAATTTTTAGTGTTGAAAATATTTCCATTATGTAGTGCTCGTCCTAATCTTTCCAACGATACCAACTATGCCTAAATCGGAGTTACGGTTAAAAAGATATGCTCGAAATCATTTTCAGAAAAATCCATGTTCTACCTCCATACAGTATGCAAATCCTTATTTCCTTTTTCTCACCCTTTTCATTTATTCCTCTATTTATTCTTTTTTATTTGTCAAATAATAGAAATAACTTAGTTAGGATTTAATAGAGCTTTTTACTCCACACACCTCCAATTCAACCTTACAACCCCAACCTTCTTTTTAATTAATTAAATAATTAATCCATTTAATCCAAAAATATTATTAATTAAGCCTTTAATTAAATTCCTAATTATTTAATACTTGAATTAATTTGGGGTGTCACTTCAAGCTTTCGAGGAAATTCCACGAGTCTTGCCTGTTGACTCTCTTGTCACTCCTGAAGTTACTAGAGTTCCACCGAAGATGGCCTCACTGAAAGATGCCAAAGCTGTGGTTGAAGAAAGAGGCTGTACTATTTGGGGTCAGCTCCCCGATTTTCCATTCAAATCTGACAAGACTGGTTTAGGCGTCACTATCAAAGGTTAGAAGATGATACGCCGCGAAAGTGCCGACAAACTTCCTTTCCACATCAACAAAAGCGAAGTTCATGCTATAGAAGACGACGACGACTTCGACATCAACAATTGGATCTTCCCAACTCCAGCCGACAGACTCAACAATTGGAATACTAAAGGTGTTATACCAATATCCTTTAGACAAGAGTAATTGCTTTTTCTGCTTTTATGCTTTCGAACAATAAACTTTAAGCCTAGTGCCTTGCTCGGGGCACCACGACTCGTTTGTGAGGGTTATTATTTGTCATTTGCATATTTTTATTCAATAAATCATTGGACTTTTGAATTCAAATATTGTTCTCTTTTCTTTCTTTTTACTTTATCACCCTTTCAAAAATCTATGTGTTCTTACACACACCCACATAATACACTGCAGATTCACTCCGAATCTCGTCGATAACGACTCTGCTATTGCTAAATATGACTTCGATAATCCGATTTACCAAGCCGAAGACGAAGGTGAGGAAGACTGTGAAGTTCTAGGAGAACTTTTCAGGCTACTACTACGGGAAGAACAGGTTATATAGCCACACGAGGAGCCAATCGAGGTTGTGAATCTAATTACTGACGAAGACAGAAAGGAAATCAAGATAGGAGCAGGTCTTGAGAGAAATTTCAAAGAGAGATTGGTCCAGATGTTGTGAGACTATATCAAAATTTTTGCTTGGTTCTACGAAGACATGCCAGGTTTAGACATTGACATTGTGGTACACCGACTACCGACGAAAGAAGGTTTTCTCCCTGTGAAGGAGAAGTTTCGTCGTATGCGTCCTGAGATGTCTGAGAAAATCAAAGCCGAAGTTATGAAACAGTTCAATGCCGGTTTCCTAGCCGTTACTTCTTATCCATAGTGGGTTATGAACGTGGTGCCCATACTTAAGAAGGATGGCAAAGTATATATGTTTGTGGACTACCGTGATCTGAACAAAGCAAGTCCGAAAGACGATTTCCCACTTCCACATATTGATGTCCTGGTTGATAACACCTCTAAACACAAGGTTTTCTCCTTCATATATGGTTTCTCCGGTTACAATCAGATCAAAATGTCTCCCGAAGACACGGAAAAGACTACTTTCGTTACACAGTGGGGCAAATTCTGTTACAAAGTCATGCCGATCAGACTGAAAAACGCTGGCGCCACATATCAACGTGCCATGGTAGCTTTATTCCATGACATAATTCATCACGAGATAGAGGTCTACTTCGACAACATGATAGCTCGATCACAAACTAAAGAAGAACATCTCGATCATTTGCTAAAACTGTTTGATAGACTGAAGAAATACAGACTAAGACTTAATCTTAACAAGTGCACCTTTAGAGTCAGATCCGGTAAACTCCTGGGATACGTTGTCAGTGGTAAATGTATTGAAGTTGACCCAGCCAAGGTTAAAACTATTTAAGAAATTCCAGCTTCCCGTACCGAGAAAGAAGTCAGAGGTTTCTTGAGACGACTAAACTACATTTCCAGATTCATTGCACATCTAACTGCTACTTGTGAGCCAATCTTCAAGTTACTGAAGAAAGATCAAGTAGTGAAATGGAACGACGATTTCTAGACAGCTTTTGACAAAATCAAGGAGTACCTACAAAATCCTCCTATCCTGATACCACCAGTCAAAGAAAGACCTCTTATCATGTACTTAATAGTATTAGAGAACTCAATGGGGTGTGTGTTGGGGCAACATGACGAGTTTGGTCGAAAAGAGTATGAAATATACTACCTTAGCAAAAAGTTTACCGAC
This sequence comes from Vicia sativa, assembly GCA_021764765.1. NCBI lineage: Eukaryota > Viridiplantae > Streptophyta > Magnoliopsida > Fabales > Fabaceae > Vicia > Vicia sativa. Next base: position 156,599,218 of record CM038795.1, on the reverse strand, counting down.
TATGAAACAAGATACTCACAGCTTGAGAAAACTTACAACGCTTTGGCTTGGGCTGCTTGCCGACTAAGACAATATATGTTGACTCACACTACCTTGTTGATCTCTAAGATGGATCCGATAAAATACATATTCGAGAAACCTGCTCTCTCTAGAAGAATAGCAAGATAGCAAATGATCTTGACCGAATACGACATCCAATATACCACTTAGAAGGCGATCAAAGAAAGTACAGTAGCCGATCATTTGGCTCATCAAGCCGTGGATGACTATCAGTCTATGCATTCCAAGTTTCCAAATGAGGATATTATGTTAGTCACTAATTACGAAGAACCTAGACCAGACGAAGGACCTGAACCAGGATCCCGATGGACCATGGTCTTTGATGGAGCCTCAAATTCACTTGGCAATGGTATTGGCGCCATCATTACATCTCCTACAGGCAGACACATGCCTTTCACCGCCAAACTATGTTTCGACTGCACCAACAACATGGCCGAATACGAAGCATGCATCATGGGTATCAAATCTGCTATTGACTTAAGAATCAAATTCTTGCAAGTGTATGGAGAATAAACTTTAGTGATCAGTCAGATTAAAGGCGATTGGGATACGAAGCATCCAAATCTCATTCCATATCGAGAGGATGTGTTGAATCTGATCCTTTACTTCGAAGAAATCACTTTTGATCACATCCCACGAGAAGAGAATCAGTTGGCAGACGCATTAGCTACCATGTTATCTATGTCCAAGGTCAAATGGGACAACGAAGCTCCCCAAATTACTATTGATAGACTAGACGATCCAGCATACTGTTGCGAACTTGATACCGGAAGGAACATAAGAGAAACCTTGGTTCTACGAAGTGAAGAGGTATCTCGAGGCTCAGGAATATCCCACAGGGGCATCTATCAATGATAAGAAGTTCTTAAGAAGATTCGCCTCCAAATTCTTTCTCAACAATGACATCTTATACAAGCACAATCACGACTTGTGCTTACTCTGCTGTGTAGATCAAAAAATAGCATAACGAATCATGGATGAGTTATATGAAAGCACATTCGGTACCCACTCCAGTGGCTAAGAAGATTCTAAGAGCAGGTTACTGTCGGTCCACCATGGAAGCTGATTGTTACTGCTATGCTCGATCTTGTCACAAATGCCAAATATACGCAGACAAAGTGCACATACCTCCAGTCCCATTGAATGTTCTGACCGCTCTTTGGCCTTTCACAATGTGGGGCATTGACATGATCAGAGAGATTAAACTCACCGCTTCCAATGGACATCATTTCATCCTTGTTGCTATTGATTACTTTACCAAATGGGTAGGACCAACCTCATTCGCATCTGTTACCAAGAATGTTGTGGCTCGATTCATCAAGCATAATCTTATCTGTCGATATGGCATCCCCGAAAGGATTATCACGGACAATGGTACCAATCTCAATAACAAAATGATCATCGAACTCTACACGCAGTTCAAGATTAAGCATCACAACTTTTCTCCATATCAGCCAAAAATGAATGGGGCAGTGGAAGCCGCTAACAAGAATCTCAAGAAGATCATACAAAAGATGACAGTGACTTATAAGGATTGACATGAGATGTTTCCATTTGCTCTCCACGGTTATCGCACTACAATACGAACATCTACAGGGGCAACCCCCTTCTCTCTCGTATATGGTGTGGAAGCAGTAATACCTATCGAGGTTCAGATACCCTCAATCAGAGTACTCTAGGACATAGAGTTAGACGAAGACGAATGGGTCTAGACTCGCCTTGACCAGATCAACTTGATCGACGAAAAACGGCTCGTAGCCATAAGCCATGGACAAATATAGCAGAAGCGAATGATCAGAGCATTCAATAAAAAAGTCAAGCACCAAGTCTACCAAGTCAGTGATCTAGTGGTCAAGCGCATCATTCTTCCACAAGGTGACCCCAGGGGAAAATAGACTCCCACATATTAGGGACCATTTATAGTCAAAACAGTATTTTCGGGCGGATCTATGATGCTAAGCACTGTGGATGGAGAAGACTTCCCGCACCCTGTGAACTCAGATATAGTCAAAAAATCCTACGCATAAATGAGACCCACTAGGTTGACTGGCCTAGGCAAAAATAAGGGCATCCTGGAGAACCAAAAGGTTCGGGCAAAAGTTAAGGATATATATACAAAAAATGTACACCCGGCAAGTCGAAAACCTGCAAAGGCGGCTTGGGAAAAAAAGGGTATCCCGGTAGACTGAAAACCCGAAAGGACGGTCTAGGCAAAATTTAGGGATTTAAGCGTACGACTATGTCTCGTCTCGATCACCTACTTATAGACTACACTGCTATCATCTTCAGGATTTGAAACGTCGTACTCCTATTTAATTCTAGACTTAGACTCTTTCCTGGAAAACTTAAATCTAGATGGTCTGGTCCTTTCAAAATTACAAAAGTGTTTCCTAGCGGAGCGATAGAAATTAAGGATAGGAATAGTGCCCCGTTTATTGTAAACAGCCAGCGGTTAAAACAATATCATCATATCGAGAATAGGGATTATACGAATAGTCTAAAGCTCGTAGAACTGCCAGCTATTTCTCCCGAATAATTTTTCACTAGGCACTTCGTCAGGCTTATGACGTTAAAAACAACGCTTCATGGGAGGCAACCCATTTATTTGTTTTTGATTGCTATTATGTTTGTAATTTCCGTTTTATTTCTTTTACAATTTGTTATTTTCCTTTTTAAACTTTTGTAAAACTGCTGCTGATTTCAAAAACAACTTTACTTGCCACAGGATTTCCGAAAAAGTCTTTTTCTCTCTTACTTTCTCCTCTACTCTGTTTCCCCGTTTTACTTTTGCTATGGATCCTCCACAAAACTTTATGGAAACCACCTTTAGAGGTAGAAACCAAAGAAGAAGGTTTGAGGCTTTGTCTCAACGAGACATCAATTTGACCCTGTTTCATGATGAGCCCACTATGGACGCTTTAGACATAACTGATAGTGTTTATTATATGCTTAACCAAATGGGATGGGAGAGAGCACACCTTAAGTCTAGGTTTATCACCTACCGAGAGCTTAACCTTGAGTTCCTGAGTTCTTTAGTCTATATACCTGAACACGGTGTCGGAGCCAGAAAAGGAATCATAGCCTTCAGACTTTTCGGTATTGAGTTCACCTATAACCATTGGGATTTAGCTGATCTACTAGGATTCCCTAGCAGACCCTTTGCTTTTACTACCACTCAGGCGAATTTAATGGATTTTGAGCTGGATTACTTCTGGGGTACCTTAACCGGAAACTATCATCCTGACCCAGAGAGTATGGATAACAATGAGATACATAACCCCGCTATACGTTATTTCCATAGGATTCTAGCCCACACTTTATTTGGAAAAGAACAGAATCAAACTGCTGTATCCAAGGATGAGGTATTTTTGCTATATTGTATGCACCAAGGACGCCCTGTTAATGTTGTCCCATTCCTGATGAAAACCTTTACCCGCATTAGTGAGGACCCTAATGTTCCTGTCAGTGTGGGAGGATTAGTTACCATGATTGCAAATGCTCTTGGACTTCGTTACCAATTAAATAATTGTGCACCATTCGGATCGATTAGGCCTATGAACATTGACTTCTGTTTCAACAACCGGATAATAGGAAATCTAGGTCCTGCACCCTATGAATACCTGATAAGAAACGAAGTTGTCACTCTTTACCCTTCCAAACCATGCCCAAGTAAGTGTCCACAACCGAGATAACTAGCTTTATGAACTGACTCCTCCTGACCACCCTTCAACACCAGAAACACCTCAGTCCTATTATGTTGCTGATAACATCATGTCTGAAGAAACAGATCCTGAAACCCCTCCTGGTTACCATGATTTTACCAATATGGCTGAAGCACCAGAAGCTCCTGACATAACCCAAGGAGAATACACTACACACTTGAATACCATTTTGACCACTTTGGATACTTATAAGACTGACATTGATGGAATAAAAGATGAATTGAAGAGTATGCATCTGGATATTATTGGTTTGACTGATATTACAGTGGAACATTTTTATCACATCACCAAGGCTTTAGAAGATTTAAAATCAAAGATTGGATGAAGTTGCAGTTTTCAGTTTTCAATTTTCAGTTTTTAGCATTTTTCCATTTTGTTTCGTTTCTAGGTAGTTTCACTTTTTATTAGAATATTACATTTCATTTTTCAGCTTTGCAAAAGTTTCCTTTCTGTCAAAAAGAACAAGTATTACATTTAGAATTAATTCCATTGTTTTTTTTTTCGTTTCAATTTACATTCAGTACTTTATTTACAATGGTTTTATGGTTTTCTTATTATTGCGGATTATATATTGGAGTATGTGATGAATGGATTAATATCATGTTTATATTGGACTGTTGTTGGTATGCTTGATATGCTGTGTTTTCTGTAATTTTTCCACTCATTGCAATTGTGCCTTTGTTATGCTAAATTTGCAAATTTTGTTGCTGTTACGACCGTCACTCTATCCCCACGACCGTCACACGCCCTTTAGCGTGTTACGTTCGTCAGCCCTGTGTTACGACCGTAACACGGGTTATATCAGTAACCCCTGTTAGCAGACAACGTTTTTTTCCTCTTCTTCAACTTTTCCTTCTTCTTCTTCCATAACTTCCAAACCGTCCACTTACCCCATTAATTCCCATTCACCCCACTTAGCTCTCCATTAATCTCCTCAAATTTTCCAACTTCCCCATTATTTCCCTTCACTATATATACTTCTACTCACCAGTATCTTTCACTCATTCCAACCCACACCCCAATCTCACTCTAACACTCTTGCATGTAAATGGCGAATCTTAACCAGCAAATCCCAGGCATCAACTTACGTGAGGGTGACCAAGGTGAAACCCAACGAACCAAATTTTTGAAGTTCCAACGTCGGGGTCTCCATCCTACTAGGTACGTCGACACTGACTGCCTAAGAGACCTTGGATTGCTTGAAGGTGTCCAACATCTTCTCCAGAATGTCAACCTTTGGACCCTCTGTAGCCAGCCCCAGCCCACGTACGAGAACCTCACCCTTGAGTTCCTCAGTTCCTTCTGCTACATAACTCCAAATGGTCCAACCAACCAACTTTCTGGTGTGGCGAGGTTCCGCATTTTCGGTACCGAGTACGAGTTCTCTCATAATGCATTCGGACGATTGCTCGACTTCTGTACCGATGAAGGTGCCCACCTCCGCGTACCTGACAATTTCGGAGAAGAATCCTTTAACCTGTGGCATAGCCTAACCAACAATCGTGCCAACTCCTACGATCACCTCAATTCCACACAAATCCATAATCCTGCCATTCGCTATTTCCATCGAATCCTGTGCAACACCATTTTCGCAAGAGATAGCAACCATAAGCTCAACTCCAAGGAGCTATTCTTCATGCAGTGCGCATTCTCCGGTCAGAAAATCAACGCCACACCCTTTCTCCTGGCCCATATTCATTCCATCTGCACCAGAGGTGGCAAACCTTTCTACTTCGGAGGGCTTGTCACTTCTCTTGCTTTGGCATTGAATCATGGCGACACCCTTGCTCATCTACCATCCCGAGCACCGGTTTTGCTCACCTTGGACCATTGCAAATCTGCCCATCTTATCTACGAGCGGAATGACGGAAAGTTCCATCTAGTGATACGGAACATTGTTTATTCTAACATTGTTCTGCCTTGCAGGGACCGGATTGATCCACAAAACCGAGCGAATTAGCTATTTGACCTTGAAGCCCCTGAAGACCATGCTGCTGTGCATGATGAGCCACTTGTCGCTCCCGCAGATGAGATGCAGGAAGAATTGGATCGAGCTGCACCAACAACTAACATCCCTGAGTATTCCTCCGCTCCAACACCTCCCACTTACGAAGACATTCTCCAAGCCATTCATCAGCAGAACCTTATGAATGTCGTAGCTGAGAGGAAGCATCAGGAGCGCTACGACAGTTTATTCGCGCAAAATGCCCAAATCCTGAGTGGTCAACGCTCCATGAATGAAAAGCTGGATGAAACTCTGTGCGAGCTGAATGCTTTGAGGATGGATGTCACATCTCTTGGACCCCAGAGTACAGACTCTGAAGCCACTCCCTCCAGAAGATCACGAACCAGAAGTCGCGGCCGTGTTCAGCAGTAGTTTTCCTTTTTCTTTTTCCTTGTTGTTTTCTTTGTTTTCCTGATGTATTTTAAATTTTTCCCCGCCGATATATCATAACATTGAGACAATGTTTGATATAGTGTGGGAGGAGTACTGCATTTTCAATTCAAAACGAGTAATTTCAATTTCTATTTTTAGTAATTTTTCGTTATTTCACTTTCTCCCCCGTTTTATTCAGCCATACCAAAATTTTTCGCCCTTTATTTTCGCATAATCTTTAGTTACCTACTTTAAACGAAATCATAGTTAGAAGGCCGAGAGCGATTCAACGAGAACAATACGGTTATGACACCTTTGACTCCCCACTTATGCGATCCGTCTCAATATCTGTTATACCGATACTTTGAGTTTTAAGTCCTAAAATAACCCCTAGTAGTTTATATTAGCAGTCGGCACCAATCTTAACACAAACCACGTGGAAAGCCGATGAATATAAGTGGATGATCTCGTTAGTTGATTTAGAAGAATGTTACATGCTTTAAGGAAATAGGTAATGCACCAATTAAATTGGGCGATCCTCACCCGATCGTTTAATCCAACGGATGCAAACCTTACTAAGTAACATGAGAATCCATTATCTAGGTGGTTTAGAAGCATCTGGTACTAAATTTGGTAGGGCAGACTACGGTTTGATCCCCTGCATCTTTCAATTGGATAGAGATGGTTGCCACATTATTGTGCCAGAAACCATTGTGCTATGATCAGAACCACTAACCGGCCACTCCACTACGTGCGTGTAAGGATAATGGGCTTAATGTGATTGCGCGAGAACGAAACCGGGTGAAATAGGTACAAGAAACTTTAAGTTGCCTTATTAACGGAATAATCGAACGTTTTGTTTAAAACGGATAGTCAACGACTAGCTTGTTGCTTGTGTCATCAGCGTATCGTTGTTGTTTTACTTAATTATCGGCCGAACTAACTTAAGATTTCTTGTAATAATTTGAAAATAAAAAGGTATACTAGATATGTGCGTCTGTAAGAACTTGTCCGACTTTTCTAATTGTTTATTTTTCTTGAGGACAAGCAAAGGTTTAAGTATGGGGGAATTTGATAACACGAAATCGTATCATATATTCACCACGAAATTAACCCGTTTTATATCATATTAACCCGAATAACTCCCGAATATTCCGAGTTTTTTATGACTTTTTGCAGGTACCACATATCTCAGCTCAAAGTAGAAGAAGACATAAAACATGCAAAGCTAGCAACAAAGAATGTAGAGAAAAGACAAATCACAAGAAATGCGAATTTGTTGCGGACGGCCGTCACCCTTGCCACGACCGTAGATACTTCGCGACGCCACGCCTTGGCCACGACCGTAACAAGCCTTATATCAGTTGTAAAATACGTGCAGAACGTGGAAAAGCTTAGCAGAAGAGTCTTTGACTCCTGATTTCACTCAACCAACCATTCAATCCACGATTCAATCCCACGTTCCGATTATTTCTGGAGTTTTGAAGTGAAGCCCACGAAGCTATTTTCCAACTGCCAATACATCATTCCTCTATAAGTAGCTTGGAATTCAAAGTGAAAAACAGAGAGCATTGGAGAGATTAACTGTGCGGAAGCTCTGCCCAAATTAAAAACCATTGTTTACCAGTTCTTATTTCTTCAGCATTTCGTTATTTCCTTTGGTTACTTCACTGCCCAAATAACAATTTCCAACATTAGGAAATTGTTATTCTAGTTTAGAATTTATTTCAAGCTTCAGATTTCTTGTTACATTCCGAATTCCGAAGTCCGAATTTCCGATCTGTGGAAGAAGGACATAGGATACTGCTTATTTCAGGTTTTTAATATTACGTTTGTATTACAGTATATTTCAATTATTTAATTTGAGTTTTATTAATTATTTATAATGTTTGTCTTATGTTTCTTTTATTCTGTTTACTGTGAATTTATTCCAATTGCCATGGCTAGCTAAACTCTTAGTGTCAGGATGGGATAGTTAAAGACAGTAGGTATCTGATCAAAACTTAAGCTAAAACCTTAATTAACTTAGGCTCGTTATAACTTTTATGCTTAAAATAAAACCTTTTGTTACGAAAGTAAGAGAAGTAAATAGGTTAGGATCGAGACCACGAAAGTGTGAGGTTTTCACCGGATAGCTAAAGTTAGGCATTCGATTTAAATACAGCGAGAGCGCTTTAAAACGAATTAGAATTAATTAAGTTTTCAAAAAGTATTTTCTAAACACTTATGGGCTAGCGAAAGCAGGCATAGGGCTTTAAATGTATAATCCGAGATAAGACCACGAAAGTGTGAGTTGAGGGTTTTTAGACTGATTATTTCTACAGAACAATTAAGTTAACCATCCTTATACGCTTAGGTTCGATTAGATCCTTTAGGTCCACTCTATTACATACCGACCGTTTCATTCATTATTAATTTAAAATCAATTGTTTTACTTTCCTTAACCCTCCTAAAACCAAACGTGACATTATTTGCCTTAGCTAAACTAGCATTACTTTCCAGCACTAGAGTGATTACAAAGTCCCTGTGGATTCGAAAATCTTTTATTACTACCGCGATAGGCTGTGCACTTGAAGTTAAGATACCGTTAGACACATTAGGTCGATCGCACATCATCAAGTTTCAAGTCTTACAAGTCAAATTTGCTGATCTAATTGTTCAGATGGTTGAAAATTAGATGTATTGAACAGAAAGTCAACTGTGGTCAACATACAATCAAACTTCATAATTTTTGGTTAACATCAATATTTTGAAGTGATATTCATCATTTTATCAAGGGTTGATCATGATTCCTCAAGGAATGTCAATATTTGATCAAAAGTCAAAGTTTCCAAATTAGGGTTTTTTAGACAAAAAGTCCACAGAACTTTGACCAAGCATAACTTTCACATACTTTATCATAAATTTTTCCACCAAAGCTCATTTTTAAGGGAATTCAATTCTCTACAACTTCATGTCTCACAATCTTTGGTCAAAAATGCTTCATTTGGAAGTTATGGATCAAAACATTATAGGTCTTTTTAAAAAATCAACAAAAAGTCATCTTTTTTCAAAGAAGTGTACATGAACAGGGAAACTTAAATGAAGATGAAACCAAAAGGAGTGTTTAGAGGGCATCTTGAGATTTCTAAAAAGTCCAAGAACACTCAAAAATGTTGAAAATTGAGCAAGATACAAATTGTACAAGTTTGACATTTTTGAGGAGGAGCACAAAGGGAAAAACCTAGCAAATGCAAATATTTTTCAAATGGGCTTAAGTTTTCATGATCCATACTTATTATTGAGATTATCCATGACCCCTATACTCCTTTCCATGCCTCTTATCTTTTTATTTAATTTATTTTTGAATTAAATGGTCAAAATTCAAAATTAATTAAATAAAATACAAAGATAATTGGTAATACAAGTTGGGCTTGGTTTTCACTTGTCTTGAGGTCCAAGATAACATATGCAAGCTTTCAAATTCGTGCACAAGGCTTTAAGGCAAAATTGAAACACTTTTGGGAAGATTTGATGAAAATTCCAAATCAAATATTCTTGCATTCAAGGCAATCTATTTTCCCATAATTCTTGTCCTAATGCACTCTCCTATAAGTACACTACAAGATCAGAAGCACAAAGGACGAAACCCTTGCCTCCACAAGTGACCCTAATTCTCCAAAATTTCATACAAAACTTGCAAACTCGAATCCAGTTTTCCAGTCGTTCTAAATCCAAAATAACCATCCGTTCACTCTCCTGAGCATTCCAGGAGTCGATCCCATGCCTTACACGAAGCCAAAGCACCCCAGAACGTGCCACCCAAGTCTCTCCGATTTGGTATTGTTGCACCCCAAAATTCGCCCTCTTCTTTTCTGTGTCTATGGCCCACAATTTGATTGCATAAACGTGCATATGGTTGTGCGCATGGCTTTGATTATAGGTTTGTTCAGCTCAAGGTGATCGGAGTAAAAATAAACAGCAGAAAAGATCAAATTCTACATGTGTCAGTCACCTGGAAGTTGTGTAGAAGCTTTAGAATTTTTTTCCTGTCCCGGCTGGTCACTTGATCGTGTCAAAAATTTCACTTACGCAAGCGAAATCGGATTCCGAACACTTTTCGTCTAGAGTCCGACTTCAAATTCTCGACGGATTTGACAGTGTTGGATTAATTACAGAAATTATTCGGATAATCATGATTTGGGCTTGATTATGGGTCCAAGGCTATAAATACTTTTTTGACCTTCACAAAAAAAAGGATTCATTATTTTTGGTTCATTTTTTCTCACCACCAATTACACTCCAAATTCTCTCAATACACAAAAAGTCAAAAAAACTGAAACTGAAACTTTCCCTCCGAGAAACCACCACAGGCCACCATCAGACCTTCGCCCAACACCGGTCTCAGCCGAAGACCGCGCTAAGCGCGCCCTGCGATTTCTGGTTTTCTTCATTGCAGTCTCCCTCCATTCAATTTGGATCTTCTCCTCTTTCTTCTGTTCGAATTTGCTATGGAAGGAACGACTTCATCTTGATATCTCTTCAATTTCAAGATCCAAGGATTTCTCCTTCATCTTCTTCAATTCTCCATTGAAGATCTCAAGCATTCTTGAAGAATTCGAGTTTGATTCTGAAGATTATCCTCGATCCATCACTGATCTGGTATTTTCTTTGAGGAGCACAAGGAATTCCTCTTCAATTTGGTTCAAACTTCAAGTTCAAGTAAGTGTTAGGTTCAAATAAGCACTTATTTTAGGCTGTTTTGATTTTCAGCTTTTCTTGAAGATTGAATAATGAAATTGCATGCAAATTCAATGTAGATTCTGAATCTTGAACTTCTACTCTTGAATTCTTTGATTTGCATTGGATTTTTGCCGCCTTATTTGTGTCGGAGTGAAGGTTTTTGTACATAGCATGCATATAGGCTTGGTATTAGTATCTTCCTTTGCATTTTTGCCACAAATTCATGCATCTTTGCATCGTTTAAGCACCTGCTCATGCATTGGAAAGCATTCCTTATGATTGAGTTGCATTTACGCGCAATAAACTAGAGCATAGCTTGCATTCGTAGTGTGTCGACATGTAGCTTCCGAAGCATCTTGGTCACTAGGCATATTGTACATTGTATATAGTTCATGCATATGCATTCCAAGTGTTTGTGTTAATGTGTAGCTAGGTCTTGACATGACTTTTTTTTCATATCTCTTAGGAGCATTCCTTGCTTGCATTAGTATGTCACGTGTAGAACATTGAGTTGTCGCCATAATTTGCATCCCAAACATGTTCATGCACCGGTTTTCACTACATACGTTAGAGTGTTCGATTACTTGCATCCCCTACACGTTTGCATTTGGTATAGCATATAGGCCTAGAAATCTCCATGTCGCATTGTACTCTTAGCATGATCATGCACAATGATACATGTAGGAATGCTAGGGATCTTTATGCGCATCTTACATATGTTCATACATGCATGAGCATTGGAATTATTCAAATCGTTGCTTGCACACCATACATGTTCATGCACTTAGGAGTATTGGAATTGTGTTCATCCTTACTTGTATCTTATATGTTCATGCATTCATGAACATTGAAGTTGCTTGCATTGTCACTTGCATTCCATACATGCTCATGCACTCATGAACATTGGAGCTATTTGCATCTCTACTTGAGTTTCATACGTGTTCATGCATGAACACTGAAACCATCAACATCATCTGCATTTCCACGCTTATCCACGCATGATATCGCATACATGAACATTGACATAATTGTCTAATAATACGGATCGAATGAAAGCATCGTAAACAGTGATCCGCACTAAACCGCATTTTTCTCGCAGTTGCGCATCGTGCTTAGTGCCACCGAGCGCAAGCAAGCGCCAAACCCTCTGACTTTTATTTTGCAGGTCGCGCTTAGTGCGGTCCAGGGCATGCTAAGCGGGTTTGCTTGGGTCGCGCGCGATATAGCGGGCTTCGCGCCGTTGTATTTTTCGCTTTTTCTTCATTCTTATCCTAAACAAGAGGCACTCTAGCCTTGTCTAGTCGCTGCTTGACTTTGTTTCATGTGGGTTTGTACTGTATACCTATGGCACATTTCTCCGATCTTGCGCGCCACGCATTTTCTGTTGGTTTGTTCTCGGGACCCAACTCCCTTATGCAGGTTTATTGGATATACGTCGAATGTGTATAGGCATGCATTCTTGACAGTGCATCTCATTGCATATCCATCAGCTGTTTTTATCTGAATAATTCCTCGCAGGTTTATTGGATTTACGTCAAATGTGTAAAAACACACATTCTTGACCGTGCATCTCATTGCACATCCATTATCTGCTTTGTCTGGATTATTATCCCGTACAGGTGTATCTGCTTCAGATGTGTATGACACATATTCTGGTTATGCTATTTGTGCCTCTACACACTTCTCATCGGATTTCTTTATTGCATGGCTGCAATATTCGAAGTTTTCCGGAGTATTCCTTAGCTTGCGTTTCTCTTCGGATTCTATATCCGTTTGGTAGTTTCTATACTGTTTACCGCATTTCTTTTACCGCTTTTCTAGAGAGCATGAGAAGTAGGGTTTTACCGTTTTCCTTGCCATAAGAAGTAGGAATAGAGATGTATGAAGGACTTCCGTAGTTGGAGCATGTTCAGAACCCTCCGTTTATTTAAAGACCCGTTTAGGGCAATTCTGTTTGCTAATTGTGTTTGGTTTGTTTAAAATCCTCCATCTGCATAGGGAGGTGATTCTCAGTAAGTGTTTATATTTGTGCTTGCATAGGTCAAGAGTGGTTAGGACACCCGACGTGGCACCACCAAGCAAAGTCCCGCTTTTTATATTTCCTGCTATCGAGTCATGATGATATAATGGGCAAGCGGAAAGGGTCCGCAATCGACCCCTGCACGGTTCTAGTCTGTGTAAGCTCAGCACACGCGAATCGTGTGGCTTCCTTTATCGATTCAATAACAATAAAGTGGCAAGAGTTCCTTATTCTGACTCTCCATGCTTTCCTGGGGTTCGCATTTATTACAGAGCTTGCATCATTTGCTCTTCACGCTTGACAATTAATGTCATGCGGTGATATCATTCACAGGAATCGGATGTGTTGGCTCCTGGTTGACTCACGGTACGCTCGTTACTGTCGAGGCTCTGGGACTTCCTCCTTTTCCTGCACATGTGTGCCATTTGTTTGTTTGCATTTGCATTGTTTGTGTGCTTCTTCCAAAGCACTTGTTTGCCTAATGCCTCTTTATCCCTTGGTCATTCAACCGAGGTGGATGTTAGGATAGTTTCCTTAGGTTTGCTCGGGTAGGATAGTCTTCGAGCCTCGACTTTAATCCTCAACCATAGGGCCATCTTTGCATGTTAACATTAGGGATAGAGTTAGCTAGTTTCCCTTGTTTGTTTTCTAGTTTCTTTTGCATCCTTGCATGTAATAAAACTAAAACTTGATTTCTTTTTCCTTTATAAATCAAAACACTTAATAATGGTTCAAACTCCTTTTTCAAAGGTAAAAACAACCAACCAATGCAAACTTTTTTGCCTACGGGTTTTTTTTGTGTGTTTAAAACTCTTTTTCATAAGTAAAAAACACATAACCCACCAAAACAGATGAGCCTAACTACGATGCTCTGACTTTCCCATTGCACGCGGGAATACGTAGGCATCTTGTCACGGGGCTCGATCGATTAAACTTTGTAAATACTTCTTTCTTTTCCCCGTGTTTTCTTTATTTTCCTTTCTTTCACATGCATTCTCTTTTAGCATACAAATATAGCGACAAAAGAATAGTCAAACACACCCATTAGATAGAAAATAGAAGTGGATACCGAGAGTACTACGGGCGCAGTGTTAATCCTTCCCTCACGTAATCGACTTACCTAGATTCTCTTGATCTCTCGGTCATAGGACCGCGATTTCCTTCGTGTTTACTCGATGTTCACCTTTCTCCTTCGTGGGATACAAAAACGTTCGATGGCGACTCTATTGATACCCCGAGTATTAGTCCAAGGTTCGGCCGGTTGTTTCAGCTGGCGACTCTGCTGGGGATCGTACAGACCTCTTGTTGGTCCGATCAAGAGTCGGTCGTAGCTTTTATTTTCATGTCTATTGGGTGTTTATTTATTTGCTTATTTACTTACTACACTTTATTGTATCATCCTTTGTATGCTTGCATTGCATTCTATGTGGCATATTTACTGCTTTCATATATTGGTTGGGCTGTTGTGCTGTGATCTATTTCTGGATTGGGTGGGAGTTACAAGAGGTAAAAGGCCCCATACCCCGCCCGAGAGACACATAGGACACCTAGGAATAGAGTGGAACATGTCAGATACCGGATGTAGATCTTGTAGTCTGGCATGTCGTCCATGATTTAGAGGAGGTTCAATCAGGGGGCTATCATCTTCACGTAGGTGATATGATGTTAGTTTCTCTAGGCGAACTAGATCCTGGAGTTACCTTGACCTTACCCAAGCCTTAGTTTCACCTGTGAGCGGGGCGAGATCATGATTATTACAGGTACCGTTGGTGACTATTGGTGACTATGTTCTGATGGTGACTCGATATTTTTGTTGGTGATTTGGTATTTTCTGTTGGTGACTATGATTCCATTCGGTGGTATTTTCTAGCCGTCACTCTGTTCGATTTCTGGTTCTCTTCAATCGGAGTAGAAACAACACAACAATTTGATCAGAGTTCATGGAAGTAGTAAACCCATGATCAATGCACAATGTACTTGCATCATAGCATGTTTATTTTCTTAAAATGAAATGTCAGAAAAATATGTTATTTCACCTAACCCTGCATGCATATCATTTCCAGGACTTCTTGTGGTTTATTATCGCTATCAGGATGGATATCAACAATCAGACCAGCCCTGAAGCCCTAAGGAAGACTTCTTCATATTCTTTTTGTTCATTCGACATCTCTGAAGTGAGAGCCAGAGGTACTCTTGTGAAGGATCTAATTGAAAGAGAATTCAAAAAGGATCATGGGAACATATTGCCGTTATTAATGAAGGATTATGAGTTCTTTGCCATGCAGTCTCTACTCCAGTTCTATGATAGTCAGCTCAAGTGTTTCACCTTTCAAGACTATCAGTTAGCGCCTACTCTTGAGGAATACTCTTTCCTCTTGGGTATCAATATCACAAGCAGTTTTCCTTTTGTCAAAAGAATGGATACTCCTGATTTTGAAGCTATTGCTGAAGTCCTTGGTTTGCGTGTTAGTGAAGTAAGGGATAATTGGGTTCCGAAGGATCACACTTGTGGACTTCCCTTGGGTTTCCTTTTAGTCAAAGCTGATGGGTTTGCTAATGTTGGTTGTTGGAAAAGCTTCAATACTATTTTAGCCGCCATGATCTATGGTATGGTGATTTTTCCCTCTTTCGAGAAGTTCGTGGATTTTGCTGCAATTTTTGTATTCATGAATGACAATCCGGTTCCTACCATCTTGGCTGTTACATATTATGCTATTCACGCTCGCCATGGTCGAAAGGGGCGTGTCATGTGTTGTATGCCTTTGATTTCTCGTTGGTTCAATACACATTTGCCAAAGAAGGGAGCATTCGTTGATTATGCTAAAACCATGAAGTGGTCTAGCCGGATCATCGCACTCACTTCATATGACATAGTTTGGAATACTGTGTCGATTGGTTCTGAGATCATTACTAGTTGTGGAGAGTTTCCAAATGTACCATTGATGGGGACTAAGGGTTGCATTAGTTATAATCCTGTGTTGGCCCGCCGCCAACTAGGATATCTTTTGACCGAAGCACCTACTGTTCGTCAGTTGACAGAAAGCATCTTCTTTGCAAATAATGAGAATCCGGTTTTGCTAAGCCAGATTGTTGTTGCATGGGGTGCGGTTCACAAAAGGGGCACGATTTTCTTTGGCCAAAAAGGAAACTATGCGCTTGATTCTTATACAAACTGGTTGAAAGATCGGGTCTCCAGGATTCGACTCCCATACAAAAAGGAAGCACCTTTGTATTCTCAACCTGATTCCGTGGTTGAAAGTCTGGCACTCGATTTCGCTACTTCCTCTTCTTCATCAGTTATCTCTCTTCCAGGTTTTGTGCATATGGAGCTTCACAAACAGCTCCAATTGGAGACTTCAGCTTTGAAGGCACAACTACAAGCTCAAGCCAGGGATCTAGCATTCGCTCTCCAAGATAAAAAGAGGTTATCTATTGAGATCGAACAGAAAGACCAAGTTCTGAAGGCTTATGGCTTGCTTGAAGAAACCAAGAGAGTCAAAGGTGGTAATTCCTCTTCTTCGTACCAGATGACTAAAGAGTTTGACAAGATGCAAGAGAAGTTGAAGAATGTGCAGATAGCTAATGGGAAATTGAAAGCCAAGCATGGTGAAGAAATCCGGGTCTTAAAGAAGCAACTCCGCAAGGAAGAAGCCAGTGCTAAAGAGTCCCTTGAACGAAGGAAAGAACTTGAAGTTGAAGTCCAAAGCCAACAGGAGCAGGTGACTATCCTCTCTAAAGAGGTTGAGAAATTGACGACTCAGTTGCAACAGGCTAGAGACAGAGAATACGTATCATACACCATGTTGAGGGGTCGAGATATTCATGTGGCTAAGCTGGTAGCCGAGATCCTGGTGCTCAAAGCACAAGTGGTCCCTAGATAAATAGTCGCGAATGAATTTGATTATCTGATTCGACGAATCATTCGAAGAATCAACAAGCTGAGTTGAGGGCTATAGTTTTGAGGAATGCTGCTGAGGTTAATGAGGGGGGCCAAGCGGCGGTCAATCCTCCCACCAACAACGGCCCAGGCGATAATCAAGTTGAGAATGGGGTTATGAATAAGAACAATGGGCTGAATGGAGCTCCGATTGGTGGTCTTACTCAGGGTTTGGCAGGTCATGCAATGAATCAATCTATGCATGTTGATAATGGCAACAGAGTGGTACCCCCATCCATGATGAATCAACAGGTTGAGCAAGTCGTGGTGCAGCCACAGATTCGTAGAGGCGTTCCGACCCCTATTCCTTAACCAGAGGAAGATGATATGGAGGATTGGTATTTTAATGTTGACGAGCAAACTGAGTCTGACAAGAAGTTGTGTATGCTCGAGGAGCGTATGCGCGTTTTTGAGAACCAAGGGATTGTGGGTTTTGATATGACTGGTTTGGGACTTGTGCCAGGAGTGAAGATTCCTCCTAAATTCAAGGTGCCTGAGCTGATCAAGTACAAGGGGAATACTTGTCCCAAGACTCACATACGATCCTACTATCGGAAAATGTCTGCGTACTCCAAGGATGAGAAGCTCCTTATGCACTTCTTTCAGGATAGTTTGGTCGGTGGTCCTTTGGATTGGTACATGAGTCTCGAGAGTTCTCACATTCAAACTTGGAGAGACCTAGTCCAAGATTTTTGTCAATATCGTGATAATGTAGACATGGCCCGACTAGAACTCGCCACACAATTCATCCGTAAAGCTAATGAATCGTTCAAAGAATATGCGCACAGGTGGCGTGAGATAGCGGCAAAAGTCCAGCCTCCCATGGTGGAGCGTGAGATGGTGTATTTGTTTGCTGGTACTCTACAAGGCCAATACTATGCAAGTTGCAGTATGTCTGGGTCTTTCGCCGACATGGTGATGTTTGGCGAACGAATTGAAATTGGAATCAAATTGGGGAAGATCCAGGATACCAGTGTTGACAGAGGCCAAGCTAGTGGCGCCAAGAAAGCTTTTGGTGGGTATGAAAAGAAGGAAGGTGAATCTAGTGCTTTGTATGACATAAAAGGGAAAGGTAGATACCGTGAATCTGATCATCAGGTTGCAGCTGTAACCATCCCTACTAAGACAACACCTCAACAACAATCTTATGCGCACCCAACGAACAATTATCAGCCGAGGGTACAGAGAAAGTTCGATCCATTGCCCATGTCACTTGCCGACATCTTTGCCTTTCTACAACAGTTGAAAATGGTGGAACTGACTGAGGATTGATCCCAACCGACACCCGTGAACTTTGATCCCAATGCCCATTGTGCCTTTCACTCTAATGCATAGGGGCATACTTTGGAAAACTGTTATGCTTTTAAGTGTAAAGTGCAAGATCTGTTGGATTCGGAGGCTATTAACTTCGGCCCACCACCGACACCAAACGTCATTCAGCAACCGTTACCTTCTCATGGTGGTGCCTCCACCAATGCAATTTATGATGATGAGGGTTTCGACTTAGTCATGAATGTTGACCAGTTGACCGTCCCATTGATGGGGGTGAAAGAACAATTGTTGGTACAGGGAGAGCTCCTCGGGTGTGGCCCTGATTGCAAAGATTGCTTGGTACAGTATGATGGTTGTGAATTCTTGAGGAAGGAAATCCAAAGTCTGATCGAGAGGAAGACCCTGCAGTTTAAGCGAGTGATTGTAAATTCCCAGAACGCTGCAGATGAGATTGATGTTGTAACCGTTCCTGTTCCTCCAAAGAAAGTTCCATAATCCTGCACCGCCAAGAAGTGCTCTGTTACTATCACTTTGCCAGGTCCTATTCCATATTCTGATGAGAAAGCTATCCCGTGGCATTATGGCGCTCAATTTTACCATAATGGAAAGAGATTGAATGTCGACTCTCCATCTGATAAAGAGAAAGATAAGTCCAAGTCGATTTACATCAGTGAGAGTAGAATGACCCGTGGCGGTCGGATTTATCCTGCCCCAGAAGCAAGCGCTGAAGCCCAAGCTAGGGCGAAAGCGAAAGGAAAAGGGGTTGTAACCGAGGGTAATGGGTCGGCTCCAAAATTTCCGACACCTGCCTTGAATCCAGATCTGGCTAAGGACACAACTGAACTCATGAGGTATATTCGGAGGAGTGATTATAAGATCATTGATCAGCTTGGTCAAACACCTGCAAAGATTTCCATCTTGGCCCTATTGAGAGATTCTGAGCCTCACAGGAATGCATTGATGAATTTGTTAGGAACTTCTTTTGTGCCTCAGGAAATCTCTGTTAATCAGTTTGAAGGTATTGTGAATAGCTTCTCCGCAAGCAATGGTTTAGGTTTCACGGATTACGATTTGCCTCATGAGGGAAGAAACCATAATAAAGCTCTTCACATCTCTATGGAAGTCATTCATACAACCTTGTCCCGTGTGTTGGTTAACACGGGATCATCTCTCAATGTACTCCCGAAATATGCATTGATGAAACTTGATTATGATGGAGTCGTGCTTAGGCCAAGTGATTTGGTTGTCAAGGCTTGCGATGGTTCTAGAAGGTCCGTGTTTGGAGAGGTGGACTTGCCAGTGAAAATAGGCCCCTAGATATTCAAAGCAACTTTCTTTGTTATGGATATTAATCCGTCCTAATGTTGTCTACTTGGTCGCCCTTGGATTCATGGGGCAGGTGCTGTCACTTCAACCCTGCATCAAAAGCTGAAGTTCCTGGTTAATGGGAAATTGGTCACTATCTGCGGAGAAGAGGATTATGTGGTCAGTTGTTTGAGCTCTTTCCGCTACGTGGAAGTTGAGGGAGAAATTCATGAGACTCCTTTTTAGGCGTTTGAAACTGTTCAAGTTATCAAAACTCCTCGTGCTGAGGTTAAAACGCTAGAGGTCTCCATGACATCTTACCGTGAGGCTCGTGCCATTGTTGAATCCGGACACCCTGAAGGTCGGGGTAGAGTTTTGGAGCTCCCAACTCAGAAGGATAAGAAAGGTTTGGGTTATGTGCCTGGAAAAGCGTCGTTGGTCATTCCCGCACGTCCGAAGATTACTCCGCCAATTCGGTTTGTTAAAGGAGGTATTCAGGTTGAAGATGTTGATGCCATTGGGGACGAGACTGACAGTGAACGCTGTATGGATCAGTGGGTTTATCCTACTACTCTTGGGCAAGGGCCAACTAACTGGTTTTCTGAGGATGTCGCTGTCATCACTCGTCTTCAAGAGTAATTTTCCTTTGTTTTCATCATGTAATAATTCCTACACTCTGCCCTAGGTGTAGTGAATCATGTTGTAGGACCATCAATGTTTTGAATTTTCAAAGTTTATCATCAATAAAGGACGTTGTTTTTGCATTCAAACATTTTGCTCTTTGTCTTTCTTTTGTTTTTACAAATTTAACATTGGCAATGTGATCTTTATTTTTCTTTTTTAATCTAAAACTAAAATAAGGAAATAAAATCAATCATGCAGATCTAGTTCCCCATTATTCTGAGATTTCAATGGTAATGACTTTTCTATGGCCACTTATGACTTTGAAAATCGAATCTAAAAAGCTGATGAAGAAGCTGAGAAAAATTGTGAAGTTCCTGAAGAGTTAGCCAGATTGCTGAGGCAAGAGGAAAGGTCTATTTAGCCGCATGAAGAGATTTTAGAAGTGATCAACTTGGGTACTGAGGAGGTCAAGAGAGAAGTTAAGATTGGGGATGCCTTAGAAGAGAGCGTCAAGCAGAGGTTGATTGAGATGCTCCGAGAATATGTGGATGTCTTCGCTTGGTCTTATGAAGACATGCCTGGGCTAGATACTGACATTGTTATGCACGAGCTGCCCTTGAAAGCAGATTGTCCGCCTGTGAAACAGAAACTCCATCGAACTCTTCCCGAGATGTCGAAGAAGATTAAAGAAGAAGTTCAAAAGCAGTTTGATGCAGGTTTTTCTGAAAGTTGTTTCTTATTCTCCGTGGGTTGCGAATATCGTGCCAGTGCCGAAGAAAGATGGTAAAGTTAGGATGTGCGTTGATTACAGGGATTTGAATAGGGAAAGCCCCAAAGATGATTTCCCTCTCCCGCATATCGATATATTGGTTGACAACACCGCTCAGGCTAAAGTATTTTCTTTCATGGATGGCTTTTCTGGCTATAATCAAATCAAAATGTCGCCAGATGATATGGAGAAAACTACTTTCATTACACCTTGGGGAACCTTTTGCTACAAAGTGATGCCCTTTGGTTTGAAGAATGCTGGGGCAACATATCAACGGGCGATGGTCACCCTTTTTCATGATATGATACACAAAGAGTTCGAAGTCTATGTTGATGATATGATTGCAAAATCCCAAACAGAAGAGGAACACCTTGTTCATCTTTTGAAGTTGTTTAAAAGATTACGGAAATTCTGGTTGAGGTTGAATCCTAATAAGTGTACCTTCGGAGGGAGATCCGGGAAGCTGCTGGGTTTCATTGTAAGTGAAAAAGGAATCGAGGTTGATCCTGCCAAAGTGAAAGCTATACAGGAAATGCCTGTGCCGAGGACTGAAAAAGAGGTTCGTGGTTTCTTAGGGAGGTTGAACTACATTGCTAGATTCATCTCTCATCTTACAGCTACTTGTGAACCGATATTCAAATTGTTAAGAAAAGGTCAGACGTACAGGTGGAACGATAACTGTGAATTGGCTTTTGACAAAATCAAAGAATACCTGCGGGAACCTCCGATCCTTTCACCTCCAGTTGAAGGTAGACCCTTGATCATGTATCTGACCGTGCTTTGAAAGATCAATGGGGTGCGTCTTGGGGAAACATGACGAGTCCGGTCGAAAAGAGCATGCCATATACTACCTTAGCAAAAAGTTTACCGACTGTGAAGCAAAATATTCACTGCTCGAGAAAACTTGTTGTGCTTTGGCTTGGGCTGCTCGTCGGCTGAGACAGTATTTGTTGACCCATACCACTTTATTGATATCCAAAATGGATCCGATTAAGTACATCTTCGAGATGCCGACTCTCGCGGGGAGAGTATCCCGTTGGCAGATGATTCTCACGGAATATGATATCCAATATGTTACCCAGAAGGCTATTAAGGGAAGTGTGTTGGCGGATTACCTTGCTCATCAGTGTTGCACCCCAAAATTTGCCCTCCTTTATCGATTTTATCTGGCTTAGGCATCACATTCATCTGCATACACGTCCATTAGGTCATTGGCATTAAACAGTCATTCATTCATTGCATATGCATCATTTTGTCGTATTTAAATTGACCAAAAGTTAGTTTAAATCGATATCTGAATCGTTTCATAGTTATAAGATACCCGATGTTCCACTTCATTCATTTTCATCTCCTTACCTGTTTCTTGTATTGTGTTAGGTTATTTATATGTCGATGATATCGATATTTTGGTTTTATAAACAGACTGTTAAAAGCGATTCGACATTGTACAAAAATTAGTGGGAAAAATATTTCAAGTTTTCGCCTCTAACTCATTGCTTTATGAATCTACGTGTCGCGTAGATCATGAAAATGTTCTCTCTCTAATTTTTCAGTACATTTCGAAGACTTGTTTTTAGCTGTAAGTGTTTTAAAACGGGGTATTCTTTATTATCGTTTTATTTCAATTTTAATTATTTCGATAATTTTTCTTAAATCTATGAAACTCGTAATTTATTTTAATATGCTTATTTTATTTTTTTGGATAATTTATTGTCCAAACTTTTATCATTTTCGACAATTTTAGGTGTCTAATTTTTATCATCAAAAATCAAAAGAAAAATGTTATTAGATAATTTATTTTTGCTCTTTTGGGCTTTATAGTCTAATTTATAATTAAGGGCATTATTGTCATTTTAAAAAAATAACTTAAACCTAATTTTTGGGTATATATATGTGTCATGTTACTGTTGCAAGGGAGGCGTAATGAAAAAGGGAACAAAAAATGGAAACAGGGGAAGGAGGCGGATGATAAAACCAGATCCATAATACTCCCTTTGTCTCTCCCTCGCGTCTCACTGTTACCTCGCGTTTCACTGTCACTTCCTTCATCCTCACACATCCGTCAACCAAACACCTGTCGCCGTAAATCTATTCTCCAAACCACCTAGTTCCATTTCCTCTCAGCCAATATTCCCTCTGTTCACTGTCAACCCTCCATCTCTCACTTTCCTTAACTTCCATACATAACCCCTTCTGTTATCTTCCACTGTTTCTACCCATACAATCTTTAACCTCTGCCTCCATCCCTTTTGTTTCCTTCGCATCATCTTCATTCTTCTTCCTCCCTCAACCTTCAATCACACCCTTTTCTCCCTATCACCGCGTTTCATTCACTATCGCCATGAACGACAGCTTCTCACAACTGTCATCTCCGCTGGAACATCATCACCTTTGTTCCATTCAACACCCTGTCATCACGGCAACCCTTCAAACCCTCTGTCATCTCCACCATTATCCATGTTCATCCACCGATCCAAACGCCTTACTCCTCGCCGACGCTCTCCATCAGCTCCTGCTCCTTCTCACACCCAACTACCAGCTCAATTCCACGGCTACATACTCCTCTATCATCTCCATTTACTCCCTCTGTACAGACCGCCGTTTCATCCTCTGTCAACAACACCATCAAACCTCCTCCTTTCCCTGTAACCTTCCTTTACCCCATCAACTGTTATCACCTCTCTGCTTCCTCTTCTCACCAAACACCCCGTGGCTTCCATTCCAGCCTTCATCTCCGGCCAAACCTCTTTCTGCTAAACAATCACCATCACCTTTCCATTCATCTTTCCTCTGCTCTCAAAATCGCTGCTAACTGTCATACCCCAAAATTTGCCCTCTTACTTCTAAAGACATTTCTTATATCCATACTCAAGGATTTCACAAGGGTTGACCAGACAAACCCTCTCCTAAGCAATCAACCCAACCTAGGGTTTGGCTATCCTCAGATCCAGGTGAGCCTCTAACACTTCCAGTGGTCATCATGCCTCATCATATGCTTCAAAGAATCTCCATGTCAAGTTTCAAGCTTTACAAGTCAAGTTTCCTCAGACAATTGCTCAGATGGTTAAAAATCAGTTGTATTGGACAAAAAGTCAACTATGGTCAACATACAGTCAAACTTCATAATTTTTCGTCAACATCCATATTTTGAAGTAACATTCATCATTTGATCAAGGGTTGATCATGATTCATCAAGAAAACTCAAGATTTGATAAAAAGTCAAAGTTTCTAAATTGGGCTTTCTCAAACAAAAGTCAACAGAACTTTGACCAAGCATAACTTTCTCATAATTTGTCAAAATGTTTTCCACCACCTCTCATTTTGAAGAGAATTCAATTCCCTACAACTTCATGTCTCACAAGCTTGGTCAAAAAATGCTTCATTTTGAAGATATGGATCAAAACATTACAGGTCCTTTTCAAAGTCAACAAAAAGTCAAATTTTTGTAAAGAAGTGTTATTGAGCATGAAAACTTCAATTGAGATGAAACCAAAGAGGTTGTTTATCAAAAGATTTGGTTATATGGTTGATTTGGTTATCTTCGGTTTTGAAGAAGATATGATGCATGTCTTATTCCAGTTCTTCGATCCGAAACACCATTGCTTTACATTCCCAGATTATCAGTTGGTTCCTACTTTGGAAGAGTTCTCTAAGCTACTTGGGATACCTATTCTTGATCAGATGCCATTCACCGGTTCAGAAAAGGCTCCTAAGTACGAGGATATCGCATCAGCGTTACATCTAAAGCGCTCAAACATTGAATCCAATTGGGAAATGAGAAGCGGAGTTAAGGGTTTACTTGCCAAGTTTATGATAAAGAAAGCCCGAGAATTCCTCAAAGCTATGAGTTTCCAAGAATTCAAAAACAATGTGGCCTTGCTAGTCTATGGCTTGGTGCTATTTCTTAATCCAGATCAGTTCATAGACGTGAACGCCATCAAGATATTCCTCACTCGCAATCCTGAGCCTACCTTACTTGGAGACATTCTACATTCTCTCCACACCCGTACTATCAAAAGACAAGGAACTCTCATGTGTTGCATA
Source organism: Vicia sativa (assembly GCA_021764765.1). Lineage (NCBI taxonomy): Eukaryota > Viridiplantae > Streptophyta > Magnoliopsida > Fabales > Fabaceae > Vicia > Vicia sativa. The sequence goes on along the minus strand of CM038795.1, from coordinate 156,574,366 downwards.
CCGTTACTTTCCCGGTGGTTTATTTCGCACCTTCCTCAATCAGTAATGAAGAACGAGCAAAAATTGAAGTGGTCTCAAAGGCTGATGTCACTCTCTCATTCAGATATCCGTTGGTGTCTTTTCTCTCAAAAGGACTTCACCTTCATTGAACGTTGTGGAGAATTCCCTAATGTACCATTCCTTGGCATAAGGGGAGGTATCACCTACAACCCTTCTCTAGCTCTACGTCAGTTTGGTTATGCTCGAAGAGATGGTCCTCATGATATGCTTCTCCAAGATATTATGTTCGACTATAACCACGATCTCCAGAATTACCATCGAAGGTTCATAAACGCTTGGGACATGGTAAAGAAGACTGATACCAAGACTTTGGGGCACCAAAACTCCATTCCTTAGGAACCTTACCTCAAATGGATGCGAGCTCGAGCTCAAAACCTCATGATGCCATTTGCACCCGTGTTACCAGTAATTATGGAACCTGTTGCTATAGGTGACGTACCCCTATACTGTTCTCTTATCCTGACATGCCTACTGATTTTGAAGACTTGAAGAGATCCTAGATTCAACTAAAATAAGAAAGGGATACATTCGAAGCTCAATTCTATGCAAGAGAGAAGAAGGTACTGGAGTTGACAAAGCTACTTCACGAGGAGCGGAACATCAACGCCTACTTCAACACCAAAAGGAAGCGCCCATGGGAGACTTAGAGCTTTAGAATTTTTGTTCTTTTATTTTTTCTGAACTATCTTTTGTACTAAAAAAAGGAGAAAAAGAAACTAATAAAAGTTTGTTCGTGCTTGTTTAACAAATTTAAATTCCTAGGGGTCCTTGAAAACATTGCATTGCATTACATAAACATCGCATATCATGGCATAACATTGCATAACAAGTACATCGAAGATCGGTTTTCTCATTTTCTCGCTATTTATTTTAGCAGAAATGGCTCTTGAGCAGACTGTCAAAGATCTTCAGGCTCAAAATGCTCAGTTCCAGGAAATGTTCACCAGCTTGGTCCAAGGCCAGGAAGATTTGAGGAAGCTCGTCAAAAGAAAGAAGAAGGTCATTGGTGTTCTCAACATGGACAGACATCACAAAGGTGGACCTAGAGTGGTCAGTCGGATAGAACTCTCAGACAAGAGTGTCGAAACTGAGGGAAGTGTCAAGAACAACGAAGGAGACCAGCGTGAGCCTGAGAACAAAGAAGAAGACTATGAGAAAAAGCAGTATTCTTTTGAGGATGACAAATAGAAACAACTTGAAGACCGTCTGAATGTTGTGGAAAATCTGAAAATGTCCGGGCTGAATTTTGATGATCTGAGCCTAGTTCCTGGTGTGATGATTCCTCGCAATTTCAAGGTTCCTACTTTTGCCAAGTATGATGGAATCTCTTGTCCGAAGCTGCATTTGAAGTCCTATGTTCAGAAGATCCATCCTCACACTGATGACAGGAAACTGTGGATCCATTTCTTTCAAGAGAGTTTATCCGGAGCTCAGTTGGAATGGTATTATCAGCTAGAGAATACCCATATCCACACTTGGAATGACTTAGCAGATGCTTTCTAAAAGAATACCAGTACAATGCTGAATTGGCACCCACTCGCATGCAACTACAGAGCATGTCAGAGTTCAAAGAGTATGCTCAGAAATGGAGAGATCTAGCAGGCAGAGTTCAACCACCCTTGTCCAATAGGGAGTTGGTTGATATGTTTATGGGAACACTGACAGACCCATTCTTCAATCATCTGATTGGAAACTCTTCATCCGGATTCATCGAGCTGATATTGACACGAGAACGCATTGAAGCTGGAATCAAGAGCGGAAAGATTCAAGTGGAGTCATCCTCAAATGCTGCGAAGAGATCTTTTGGTAAGAAAGAAGCCAATGCTGTGTATGGTCAGAAAAGCCGAGCCAAGACCGACCGTGCTCAATCTGTGGGGGAAGTTGTGATCTCCAATCCTACATCAGCACAACCTTAGTGAGACAACACGCGTAACCATAACGCGCCACAAAGACAGTTTACAAAGATCAACATGCCTTTGTTGCAAGCATTGCAACACATGTTAAAAGCATAGCTGATTACCTTGAGGGATCCTCCTCAAAACATCAACACTTCCTCTCCGAGATACAATCCTAATGCAAAGTGTGCTTACCACTCCAATAGCCCAGGACATAACACTGACGATTGTTGGGCTCTGAAGAACAAGATTCAAGACATGATTGAAGCTAAGGAGATTGAGTTTGATCCTCCTGTCGAGACTCCGAATGTGATCAACGCACCTATGCCTAACCACGACAAAAGTTCCAATGCCATTGACAAGAACTCTTATGTTTTTAATATAGATGACTTGACTATTCCTCTGATGACTGTCAAGAAGAACTTGCTGCAAGCCGATGTCAATCCCGGATGCCCAGAGAATTGTCGTTGGTGCCCTTTAGCACCTGACGGATGTGCTTGGTTGAGAAGACGTCTTCAATGCATGATGGATAACCGAGAAGTGCTATTCCTGAAACCTTCACCTATGGAGGATTTGTGTGAAGACATGACTAAGAATCTGAAGATCGAAGATGTGAACGAAACTGTACCAGAAGTATGGGATACCTTGGGGCAACCAAGTGGAAAGTTCGATTACATGGTGAAGTATACTATTCCTGAAAGCTATAAAATTCCTATTGAAGATGTTAAAGCGACCGGATGGGGAGAGGATTTCCTAGAAGATTATGCTAATGTTAATACAATAAGGATTTCCTCTGCTGATCCTGTGCCTAGAGTGGCACCTCTCATCATTACTTCTCCCAGACCAGTTCCATATTCCTCTGACAAAGCTATACCATGGAACTATGGAGCTAAGGTTTACTGTCACGACGTCAAGCAAGACCCTCTGACCTTTGAGGATCTTACAGTTGAAGCTACCATTCTTGACATCAACAACATCACCGGATCAAGTAAGGTGACCAGAATCAGAAGAGTGTTCTCTCCAGAGATCTCTCCTCCAAAAGACACTACGACTCCAACTCGCATTCCAGCTATTGAACCAATTCTCGAGGCGCGAGGGAAAGAACCAGTAACTCATCCTGCTCAGACAGAAGTACCAAAGGAAGTTGCTGAAGACACCTCCAAACGAGAAATGGAGGAAATTCTGAAGATCATCAAGAAGAGTGACTAAAACATTGTGGAACAGTTGGGACAGACTCTCCGTCCAAAATCTCCATGCTTGCTCTGCTCTTGTGTTCTGAGGCTCATGCTAAAGCCTTGGTAAAGTTTCTGAAGAATGCTCACGTACCGCAAGACACTACTACTGATGAGGTTGAAGTTTGTATTGCTAACCTGGCTGCCAACAACGGCCTAGGCTTCATTGATGTTGATTTGACTTCTGCCGGAAGGAAACACAACAAAGCCTTGCACATCTCTGTTGAATGTAAAGGCATTACATTGTCTCATGTTTTGGTATATACCGGTTCTACTATGAATATCCTCCTGAAGAGTGCTTTCGACCGACTTGATGTTGAAGGATTGGTCTTGAAGCCCAGCGACATAATTGTGAGAGCTTTTGATGGTTCTAAACGAATACTACTTGGAGAGCTCATTCTGCCTGTTAAAGTCGGTTCCCAGACTTTCGACTCCACTTTCTTTGTCATGGACATCCGCCCAGCTTACTCTTGCCTGCTTGGACGCCCTTGGATACATGGGGCAGACGTTGTTACCTCTACCTTGCATCAGAAGCTGAAGTACCTAGTGAAGGGGAAAGTTGTTACAGTATACGGTGAGGAGGAATATATAGTAAGCCATCTGCAGTCATTCCGATACCTCGAAGTGGAAGGTGAATTCTTCAAAACTCCCTGTCAAGCTTTCGAAACAGTTCCAAGAGTTATGCCTGTTGGCTCTCCTGTCACTCCTGAAGTTACACAAGTTCCGCCTAGGATGGCCTCGCTGAAGGATGCCCAAGCTGCAGTTGAAGAAGGAGGTAATACTGTTTGGGGTCAGCTCCCCGATTTCCCTTTCAAATCTAACAAGACTGGTTTAGGCTTCACCATCAAAGGTCAGAAGATGATACACCGCAAACGTGCCGACAAGCTTCCTTTTTGCATCAGCAAAGATGGAGTTCATGCTATAGAAGATGACGACAACGACTTCGACATCAGCGAATGGATCTTCCCATCTCCCGACAACGGACTCAGCAATTGGAAGACCGAAGACGCCATACCAATCTCCTTTAGACAGGAGTAATTGCTTTTGTTTTATGTTATGCTTTTCATTTATTTACGCTTTGAACAATAAACTTTAAAGCCTAGTGCCTTTCCCGGGGCATCATGGCTCGTTTGTGAGGGTTATTATCTGTCATTTGCATATTTTCATTCAATAAAATCATTGGACTTTTGCATTTAAATACTGTTTTCTTTCTTTTACTTTTACCACCCCCTTCAAAAGCTATGTGTTCTTACACACACCCACGTGATACACTGCAGATTCACTCCGAATCTCGTTTATAACAGCTATGCTATTGCTAAATATGACTTCGATAATCCGATCTACCAAGCCGAAGACGAAGTTGAGGAAGATTGTGAAGTGCCAAGAGAACTTGTCAGACTGCTACAGCAAGAAGAGCGAGTTATACAACCACACGAAGAGCCAGTTGAAGTTGTGAATCTAGGTACTAATGAAGATAGAAAAGAGATCAAGATAGGAGCAGGTCTTGAAAGCAGTGTCAAAGAGAGATTGGTTCAGATGCTACGAGACAATATCGAGGTTTTTGCTTGGTCATACGAAGACATGCCAGGTCTAGACATTGACATTGTGGTACACCGATTGCTGACAAAAAAAGGTTTTCTCCCTGTGAAATAGAAGGTTCATCGCATGCGTCCTGAGATGTCTGAGAAAATCAAAGCTGAAGTTATGAAGCAGTTCAACGCCGGTTTTTTAGCCGTTACTTCTTATCCACAATGGGTTGCAAATGTGGTTCATGTACCTAAGAAGGATGGCAAAGTACGAATGTGTGTGGATTACAGAGATTTGAACAGAGCAAGTCCGAAAGACGATTTCCCACTGCCTCATATTGATGTTCAGGTAGACAAAACCGCTCAGCATAAGGTTTTCTCCTTCATGGATGGTTTCTCCGACACAATCGATCAAATGGCTCTCAAGACATGGAGAAGACTACTTTTGTTACACAGGGCACATTCGCCAGGTCATGCGCCGGACTTAAAACGCGGCGCCACTTATCACGTGCCATGGTGGCATTATTTCATGACATGATCCATCGAGATAGAGGTCTATGTTTACGACATGATAGCTCGATCACGCATCAAGAAGAACATCTCAATCATTTGCGAAACTGCTTGATGTACTAAAAAGTATGTGACTAAGACTTAATCCCAACAAGTGCACCTTTGAGTCGTCCTAAACTCCTAGGGTTTGTTGTCATGGTAAAGATATTGAAGTTGACCACCAAGGTTAAAGCTATCCAAGAAATGCCACCACCGAGAAAGAAGTCGAGGTTTCTTGGGACGATTGAACTATATTGCCGATTCATTGCACATCTAATTGCTACTTGTGAGCCAATCTTCAAGTTACTTAAGAAAGATCGGTAGTGGAATGGAACGCATTGCGGATCACTTTCGACAAAATCAAGATCCTCCTATCCCGATGCAAGGAAGACCTCTTATCATGTACTGAAGAGAACTCAATGGGGTGCGTGTTGGGGCAACATTGCAATATGATGGCAAGAACTTGGTTCTCATAAGATATGTTGACTCACACTACCTTGTTTATCTGATGGATCCATGGGAGAATAGCTGGGATCACATGACGGGACATCAGGCATCACAGGCTATCAGAACTAACAGCATCCCAGGACCGACCTGACCATGGTCTTTGAATTCAATGGATTGGCGCATCATTACATCAGGCACACAATGGTCGGCCGAATACGTGCATCATGGGTATTAAAGCTTCTATTGACTTAAGAATCAAATTCTTGCAAGTGTACGGAGACTCAGCTTTAGTGATCAGTCAGATAAAGGGCGAGTGGGATACAAAGCATCCGAATCTCATTCCATATCGATAGCATGTTCTAAGTTTGATCCCCTACTTCGAAGAGATCATTTTTGACCACATTCCACGAGAATAGAATCAGTTGGAAGACGCATTAGCTACTATGTCTTCTATGTTCAAGGTCAGATGGGACAACGAGGCTCCCCAAATCATCATTGAGAAATTAGACGAACCCGTATATTATTATGAACTTGATACAGAAGAGAAACCTTGGTTCTACGAAGTGAAGAGGTACCTCGAGACTCAAGAATATCCCGCAGGGGCATCTGTCAATGACAAGAAGTTCTTGAGAAGATTTGCATCCAAATTTTTCCTCAACAACGATATTTTATACAAGCGCAATCACGACTTGTGCTAACTCTACTGTGTAGATCAGAAAACTGCAGAATGGATCATGGAAGAATTACACGAAGACGCATTCGGTACCCACTCCAATGGACATACAATGGCTAAGAAGATTCTGAGAACAGGTTACTATTGGTCCACCATGGAAGCTGATTGTCACCGCTATGCTCGATCTTTTCACAAATGCCAGATATACACAGACAAAGTGCATGTACCTCCAGTACCGCTGAATGTTTTAACCGCTCCTTGGCCTTTTGCATTGTGGGGCATTGACATGATCGGAGAAATCAAGCCCACCGCTGCCAACGGACATCTTTTCATTCTTGTGGCAATTGATTACTTTACCAAGTGGGTAGAAGCAGCCTTGTTCGCATCTATTACCAAGAATGTTGTGGCTCGATTCATCAAGCATAATCTTATCTGTCGGTATGGCACTCCCGAAAGGATTATCACAGATAACGACTCTAATCTTAAAAACAAAATGATCACCGAACTCTACACGTAGTTTAAGATTAAGCATCATAACTTTTCTCCATATCGGCCTAAGATGAATGGCGCAGTGGAAACCGCCAATAAGAATATCAAGAAGATCATACAGAAGATGACAGTGACTTACAAGGATTGGCATGAGATGTTGCCATTTGCTCTCCATGGTTATCGCACTACAACACGAACATCCACCTGGGCAACCCCCTTTTCTCTTGTATACGGTATGGAAGTAGTCCTGCCAATCGATGTTCAGATACCCTCAACCAGAGTCCTCCAGGACGCAGAATTAGGAAAAGACGAATGAGTCCAGACTCGCCTCGACCAGATTAACTTGATCGACGAGAAGCAACTTGCATCCATCTGCCATGGACAGATCTATCAGAAGCGAATGATCAGAGCATTTAACAAGAAGGTCAAGCACCGAGTCTACCAAGTCGGTGATCTAGTAGTCAAATGCATCATTCTTCCACAAGGTGACCCCAGGGGTAAATGGACTCCCACCTACGAGGGACTGTTTGTAGTCAAAACAGTATTTTCCGGAGGAGCTATGATACTTAGCACCATGGATGGAGAAGACTTCCCACACCCTGTGCACGCAGACATAGTCAAAAAATACTACGCATAAACGAGACCCGCTAGGTCGACCGGCCTAGGCAAAAATAAGGGCATCCTGGTGAACCAAAGAGGTTCAGGAAAAAGTTAAGGATACATACAAAACATGTACACCCGGCAAGTCGAAAACCTACAAAGGTGGCTTGGGCAACTACTACTATCAGCATTCAAGATTCAAATGGCGAAAATCAATCCACTCACTTTCTACTGACAGCAAGGAGATGAGATAGTCGAAATATATGAGTACTAGCATAGTTGAAACTCGACGAGATTATTTCCGCATAGCTTTTACCTTCCTTGTATACAAACTGCTCGGCCATACGCCACCTTTCAAATTAATACAAGTTCTACGCACAAGATCCCCAGCGGAGTGTCTCCCAGCTTCTACTATCCTCAGCAAGGTCTACACACAAGATCCCCAGCGGAGTATCTCCCAGCTTTTATTATTCCCAGCAGCATTAACATCTAGGCTCGAAACGTGGTCAGATAGTGCATCGGAGGAATCAAAGGCACCTCTTTCTCCTCCAAATCAGGGTTTTCAACGATTTCATCCCCAAGCAGAAGTTAAAATCTCCAGCAGGGCATTCACATCTTCTTCAAGATGGATATGTTTTGAAATACCACAACATCTATCATTCATACATTATTCATAAAAGTCATAACATGTGCATATATCATTCATACACATTTTCATGCATCATAATCTACATAAGACTAACTATATCTTGTTAAAGTTTCTTTTTTCCCCAGCAGGTAAAAATGACTTCTAAACGAAAGGTCAAAGATTAATACCCGAAACAAGACGGGAAACCTATCTGAATGACCGCGACAACAGGTCCAGGATTAATACCCGAAACAAGACGGGAAACCCTATCTGAAAGACCGTACAAATATTTTCCAAATGGAAGGTCCAGGATTAATACCCGAAGCAAGACGGGAAATCCTATCCGAGCAAGCACCAAAGTTGTCTTCCGACGACAGGCACTGGATTAACACTCGAAGCAAGACTGGAAAACTATCCACATTCTGCCAAATATTATCCTCAGAGTAACCAGGACAAAGGTTTATTCTGACTCTCTCTTATTATCAACAACAACTACAAAGTCTGGCGTACGACTCAGTTGCCCTGGATGGCATCTTAAGCCCATCTCCGACTATTTGTCGACACCTCTCCACTTTCAGAATGCTGCATATTTGGTTTTAAAAAAAACCAGTACAAACCAATAACTTTATTCAAAGACGAGCGCGGAGTCTAACATACGACTCTCTCCAGATGTCATCTTAAGCCCATCTCCGTGCTCCCTTCTACCTCCAGGAACATCTGCAGAGCCTAGCGTACGGTTCGTTCCCAGCATCAATCTCTCCAGATGGCATCTTAAGCCCATCTCCAACGATTCTCCTATTCAGACAACGTTCTTAAGTCTAACGTACGACTCATTCCCCAGTGAAGTCTCCAGCTTCTCCAAATGGCATCTGTAAGCCCATTCCCATACATCATCAATCAACAACGAGTGCAAATTTTCAGGTGTACTCGAATGTTCAATCATCTTCTACCTCCAGGTCACGAAAAGAAGGCATGCCAATCTAACCCTTCCAGTACAAGAAGATTGAACAGGGGCAACTGTCATACCCCAAAATTTTTTCTCTTACTTCTCAAGACATTTCTTATATCCATACTCAAGGATTTCACAAGGGTCACCAGAAACCCTCTCCTACAATCAACCCAAACTAGGGTTTGGCTATCCTCGATCCGTGTGAGCCTCTAACAGTGGTCATCATGCCTCATCATATGCTTCAAAGAATCTCCATGTCAAGTTTCAAGCTTTACAAGTCAAGTTTCCTCGCATAATTGCTCGGATGGTTAAAAATCAGTTGTATTGGACAAAAAGTCAACTGTGGTCAACATACAATCAAACTTCATAATTTTTGGTCAACATCCATATTTTGAAGTAACATTCATCATTTGATCAAGGGTTGATCATGATTCATCAAGAAAACTCAAGATTTGATCAAAAGTCAAAGTTTCTAAATTGGGCTTTCTCAGACAAAAGTCAACAGAACTTTGACCAGGCATAACTTTCTCATACTTTATCAGAAATTTTTCCACCACCTATCATTTTGAAGAGAATTCAATTCCCTACAACTTCATGTCTCATAAGCTTGGTCAGAAAATGCTTCATTTGGAAGATATGGATCAAAACATTACAGGTCCTTTTCAAAGTCAACAAAAAGTCAAATTTTTGTAAAGAAGTGTTATTGAGCATGAAAACTTCAATTGAGATGAAACCAAAGATTTTGTTTAGAGGACATGTAGAGCTTTCTAAAAAGTCCAAGAACACCCAAAAATGTTAAAAATTGAGCAAGATACACCTTGCACAAGTTGAGCATTTTTGAAGAGGTGCACAAAGAGAAATACTTGACAAAAGCCAAAATTTTGCAAATGGGCCTAACTTTTCTTAGTTTAAACTTGTTCCTCAGTTGAATTGGAACCTCCAAGCCCAAGGCCACAAATTTTATCTTTTATTTTCTATTTATTTTGGATTTTAATCATTTAAAAGCCAATTTAATTAAAAGTAAAAGCTAGAAAATCAAAATTAAATGCAAATTGGATTTCTCTCTCATTCTTGAGGTCCAAGCAAGCCATACAAGCTGGCAAATTCGAAATTTGCATTAATTGGCAAAGGAATTGATTGAAATTTGATCAAAAAGGCAATATTTGGTTTTATACCAAATCAAATATTTTCTCATTGATTGGTACATTATTTCTTCATGATTCTTGACCTAAATCTATCCACTATATATACATGATGTTATTACATGAACAAAGGACGAAAATTCTGCCTATAAGAACCCTTACCAACTTCAAAAAAACCGTGCATTGCAAGCAACTAGCAGCCCTAGTTCCGGATCAATTCAAAGCATTCTAAGCATTCCAACACATTCCTGGAGGTCCCTTGAATCGATCCAGATATTCACAAGCCATCCAAACATTCAGAAACATGAAAGCACAATTTCGGTTTGCTCCATAACTTTTAAAATCGATTTTGATTATTCATGCATATTTAACATGTTTTGATTGTTTGTTTGTGTTTAGAATGATGTTTGCAAGCTATCTGGATGGTTTGATTTGATTTTAGATGCATAAATCGAATTCCACCATTGTTAGGGTTCTTGAGCTTGAATTAGGGACTCTCAGAATAGGAAAAATTGGACCAATCTAAGGACATATTCATGTTCAGGGGACAATTTGCAATCGGTCCATGGTCTTACATCTAATTTATATTACGTATTGCTTGAGTTATGAATTGCAGGGATTTAGCAACGGAGAAGCAGAAACCATAGCCAAAAGCCTGAAAATTTGAATTGGAGAAGATGACTCTGCGCACGTTTTCTGATTTGAAGGGTTCCTAGAAACCCTTTATATTATTTTTGTTTTATGTTGTTAACAGATAACTCACATGGTTCAGATGGCAAGGCAGCGTGTGATTATTCAGAAGGTCCTGGGTTCGAACCCTCCCTTTTTACTTAACATTTTGAAATTTCAGGTTTTCTCAAAAGACATGCCTAGAAGCTCTAGCTTCTGGCCTCAAGGCAACGCGTTCCACCCCAGAAGTGCACACTTCTGGGCGTATCCTCCCCAGAAACCCCCCAGAAGTGCATACTTCTGGACATCTCCAGGCCAGAAAGCCCTAGAAATTCCAATTTCTAGGCACCTCCAGCCAGAGCCTTCCCAGAAATCCCAACTTCTGGGAGAATTCCATCAGAAGCCCTCTGATTCTCCTCTCTAACCTTATTTCTCATATTTTAATATTTTTTCTTATTTAATTTAATTTCTTTTCAAATAATTTTCTCATGCATTAAAAAATCACCAAAAAAAATTTCTTTTGCATTTAGGTCAGAAAAATGTTTATTTAATTTTTGACATAAAAATTAATATTTTTGCATGCATATTTTAATTAATTGTTAATTAACCATAAAAGTGACTTTTAATTATTTTTCTCCATCAAAACCAATCCAGAAAATTCCCAAAAAATTACTCTATCATATAATTAGGATTACTAACCTAAAAACCTTTTTTCTACTAATTTCCAAAACATTTTGCTAACATTTTCTTATTATTCTGATTATCTATTTCTTATCTTGCATTTACAATTCTAGAAAGGATGTATAGGTCGCAAAGTTTTTATCATGTAATAGCGTAGATTTACATTTTCTGCCTTTACTTTCCGCACTCCTATATTATGTTACTGCCCCAAAGCCATGTAATAGCGTAGGACATTTACTTTTCCGCACTTTACTTTCCGCAATTTCTTTCTGCACCCTATAAACTGTTAGTAAATAGGCGTGTATGGCAAGATAAAAACGAACGTAGATCACTTCTAATTCCAAGATAAAATATCTGAATTTAACACAGTCTTTTCACACACGCACCCCTTAGGGTATTTCTCTCTCTCTCTCTCTCTCTCTCTCTCTCTCTCTCTCTCTCTCTCGAATAAATGGTCAAGTCCCTCGAACGTAGAGGTATCCTAGCACCGTTGCCTACAAACATATCATCATAGTCCCTTCGATACAAAGATCATAGACCCACGATGTTGCCTACGAAAACATGATCTCGTCCCTCGATTGTTACCTACGAAAAGTGATGATCGTCCCTTCGAATGTGCTAGGATACTCCTACAAGTTGCCTTCTATGATCATCCGATGTCCCTTTTACATCCAACGAATAGGGTTACCTACCAACTAATGGTATGGATAGCACTATTCTAAAGGAACATAAAACAACACGAAAACGACCATTTTGAGTAGGTAATAAGACTTTTAGTTGCTTGCTCTATCAAAATACTTTTCACACCTCACACTTTTGTCAAAGTTCAAAACTCTTTTCAAAATGAAACATTTCCGAACACTTTGTATACATTCCAACGTGAATCATTACAAAGTCAAAGCGAAATGCCTTTTCAAAACATTTTTGTCAAACACACATAAAGCAATTTTTTAAAGTAAGCTAAAAGCAACTAAGAGCCCGTAGAAAACTACGGATGGAAAGGGGTGCTAATACCTTCCTTTTTCATAACCTTCTCCCTTACTCAAAATCTAACGAAGGTCTTTTTCTGTTCTTTTAACCTTCCCTTAATTGGATAAAAGAAAAGTTGGTGGCGACTCTTGCTATCCGCAACATTTGCGATAAAAAGCAAAACAAATCTCAAAGTCAGATCTCCCACCGTATTACACTACCCCCTTCATTATTTTCACTCTCCATTAACCGTAAACAAACCCCTCACTATTGCCGCTATGCACTCCGTCACTGCCCTTTCGACAGCCATCACACCCTCTTCGTTCATCTTCCTACACTCACACTCCCACCTCCATCCTTCTTCACGCCGTCTCCCTCTGTTTCCTTCATTCTCGTCGTGAACTATCTCCACTGTTACCAACATAATTCCCTCACCACACCGTAACCCCTGTTAACAACCCTTCTACCTCCTTGTCGTTCCCATGCGTCACTTACTTCCTCACTACCTCATTCATACCCACTGCGCAGAAGTTGTTGTTGAGAAAGATGATGATACTTTCAACCCAGTATCAGATACAGAAAATATTGAGTTATACCTAAGCTCTCAAGTGTTTCCTAATTTCAGCATCTGAGTTCCGTTTGAAGGGTTCACGTTTGTAGCGACATAAGGTTGTTGTTTGTGGCAAAGAGTCATCTTTCCTCAGCCTGTAACATTACTGCAATTGGAGGAGATTCAAAGCACCTTCCGATTCAACTAGTGATTCACCAATACCGCTGCCTCCGATTTCAACATTTCGGTAAACTTTAATAAACTTTGTTGTTATCACTATAATGGTTTGTTGATCTGTGTGACAATATGGATGGTTTTCGATGTTGAGTTTTTTTTTAAATTTCCGTCCATTTTAGTATTGTTATTCAAATTGTCGGTATTAGTGTTGTATTTAAATGAGAAGTTATTGTACTGCTGAAGTTAACTTGAACATTGGAGTTTTGATGTTACTATTGTGTTCTATTTTGATTTAGAAACTGAAATGTTTATGTTAGTACCATATTGTGGATTTTTGCTAGAAGGTTGAGTGAATTAACTTTATGCTGATTGAATTGGAAATTGACATGATGTTATGAGCTTATTGTTGACATTGTGAGTTTGGGTTTAATTTGATATTATTGATTATGTCTTCAAGTTGAATCCTCAAGATTCAAGAAAGATATTACCATTTGTTTGGATATTTCGAGTTTAATGTTGTTTGGAACATTGTTAATTGTTTTCCTTAGTTTATTGTCCAAAACCGAGTCAACTTTATGGTACTAATCTATGCTTATGTAGCGGCTGCCCATTTTTCTTTTGTTTGATTTGAAATCAATTTTCCGCATTTTGAATTTGGATTAAGTAACAGCGTGAGTTTCTTTGTACAAGTGTACATGGCTTCCCGGTTTGGTAAGTGGTTGAAATGCACGAGTAGGTTGATGATTCGAAGTTAATTGAGTTTGTCTTAACACTTGATTGTGTTTGCCTTTGAGTTTATGTGGTTTTGATCGATATTTTGAGTGTTTCTTAAGATAATGAAGTTGTTGCCCGTTTTCAGTTCATGTGGTTTAAATGCGTTTAGAACTCAATTTTCCGTTTTTCAATTGATTAATAACATAGGTTCTTTGGTTAGTCCATTTGTGAATCGATAACCATGAATAAATTCTTGATTCTTGAATTGTTCATTCAATCATATGAGTTGCATTCGATTTTAATATCTTGCTTATTAACCATGTTTATCTTATTGCTATTTCATTTCGATTCTATTCCACCCTATGCTACTAACATGTTTGCTATTTGTGAAGGCATTCAAGAATTGTTCAAGAACATATTTTCTATTAGTGCATCTATATATCTTTTTTAATTGTTATTATAGTTCTATTACTATTTTGATATAAAATTTATATAATGTATATAGTATTTCTATTTTATATTTAGTATTGTAAATACAATTATACTACTTCTATTCATATACTCTATTCGGTTCAATTTGTAAATAAAATCGTATTGTAATTATTATTCTTGTGTTATGATTTCGAATTTGGAATTTAATTCAACCTTCGAATGAATTTGAACGCAAATATATCTATTCTAACCAATCTAATGAAATACTTGAGCATTGCAACATTCTCCGCATAGTTTTTGTTTGTATCTTGAGTGATGTAGGAATCTTCATTTGGTATTCATCCAATGCATCAAGGCTTATTTGATCTTGAAGACTACTTGAAGCGCATTGCAATTTATTCGATTATTCAAACTAATTCGATTTGGTTGTATATATCCCCTTTCATGAACATGTACCCCCTATTCCCGAATAGATTGTAAATAGCTTAGGATTTATTTTCTTGTGTGTTCTAATTACCGTTTAATTATGCGTTTATCATATTAGAACACATAGTCTCCACTTGGGCTCCTCATCAAGGAACAGGTAAACATACACAATGTACACCTGCACACATTCATAGTTTGGTCCTGGGCTTTTCTACAGCGACAACTATCCGATCGATTGTTCCAATCGGTCATTTAGAATACTAGTGTCACGCTAGTCCCACTTTTAGGAGCATACACAAAGCCACTTTGTATGGTCTCGCTTGTTTTCCTAATTGAATTATTCTATCCACAACCAAACCCGTAAAACACTTTCAAATTAAATTAATTAATTGAATTTGTTTTCCAAAGTGAATTTCATTAAAAAAAACTTGGATGTAGTTTGTTTAAATTATTAGATGATAGCCTAATGATTTAAATGAACTCGAAGTTTTTAGATTGTTAGATGGTAGCCTAATAAACTAAAAACTTCTATCCATACTAAAAAAAAAATAGTGTTGTGGCATTTGATTAAATTGTTGGATGATAGCCCGACGATTTAATTAAATTTAAAGTATTTGGGCCATTAGATGATAGCCTAATGACTTAAATACTTTTATTCCATACACTTAATAAATGTGAACTTTGTTTCACCTCACCCTTTTCATAATAAAGATTTCGTGTGAGAGATGATTGGTCCAGCTCACTCACCAATTTCGAGTATTCGAATCGTTAGATGATAGCCTAACGTTTTGGTACTTGTCATCCACAAATTAAAATCAACTCAATCCATTCAAATTCTTTTCCGCTCATATGCGATCATCAAAAACATTTCTACTAAAATCAACATAACCAATTCAAACATTTTCAACAAGAACTACGGAGTTTTGACTTTCCCATTACACGAGGGAATACGTAGGCACGCGGTTTCGAAATTATGTCAAACTCAAAATAATAATAAACAAACCCCTTTTCTTCCTTCTTATTTATAATTTAGAAATTAGCGAATACACACACAAACACACTTCAGAACTAAATGGGTCCCATCGAGTACGATGGACGTAAGAGGTGCTAATACCTTCCTCTTGCGTAACCGACTCCCGAATCTATCCTTTTTGATCATGTAGACCGCGTTATCTTATTTTTGTGGGTTTTATCTATATTTTCCCGTTCTTTCTAGAACAAATAAAATTAGGTGGCGATTTCATTGTTTTTTTTTTGAAAATTTAAATGATTTTTGAAAAACGAGTTGCTTCAGTTGGCGACTTCACTGGGGAAATTTTTTAAATCTTTTTGACTAAGTGAGTCAACCCTAGTTTAGTTCTTCACATGTTTGTGTGTTTGTTTATTGCTTTCTTCGTAATGTTTATTTATTGTTCATAACTTATTATTCTCTTTACGCTTTATATATTTTATTCTGTTGATATATTATTGTGTTGGGAATTTATGGGTGTTGATACATAGATAAGCCCACTACCCAGGCTTCTAGGTCACCTTTTTAGGAATAGAGGAGTTGCGTAGCCTAGGTCCCCCTGACTCCAATGTCTTGTGGACCGAAGCAAAAACTCCAGCTTAGAGTTGGTTGTTTTAAGGAGGTTGTTGACCCGCATGATAGTGCAGGACATCAATTTCTGTACAAATGACCTATAACTCTAAGTTTGCTTATGATATCCAAACCTGGACCGACCGCTCAAATTAAGGATTTTGAGTATCCCTTTAAGAACCGTTTCATGGAGTATACTTTTGAAAATACTGTCACCATGTAGGCCTCTCGCGCGATGATAATATTTGTTAAAAGGGGATCTGAGACTCCAAGAAACATTTAGCAAAAAAACTATAGAACCACCTTCTCTGGGATTATTGGATAGAAGCCTAGAGCTATCCTATCATATGAGCCCACCTAAATAAGTTGTTATGATTACCAATATCATCCCTGATTCACGTTTCTGTGATCTTTTTATTATCATCATGTTGCATTCCATTTGCATCAATCATCTTAAAAGAGTTTATTTCTCTCATCATCCATGCATCAATCATGCATTTCATTCATTTCAATCAAAAGACTCATTTCAACCTGGCTTCTTATCCAGAATCTCAAGACTGCGAGACTGATTTCCTGACATCATCGCCATCATGGATCAACTTCAGGCAAGTGTGGCTGCGATGAATACTCATATAGATACCCAGATGGAGGTTATCCAAAAAATTGCCCTTGGACAAGAAGAGTTAAAGAAAGTTTTTCAGAGGTTTGAAGTTGTTACTACTGATCATGTTAGTCCACTAGGCGTTAATCTTAACCACATGGAGGTCCTCTCAGATCAAAATGTCAAAAAACACCGTTCAAATGCACATCAATAGAATTCCTCACTGTGAGGATATCTTCGAGTCTTCGTTTGACACCTTCAGATTTCCGATTGAAGAGCCTGAGTCTGAGAAAAAGCTTCACCTCCTTGAGAAAAGGATGAAAGCTATTGAGGGTCGTGATTCCCTTGGTTTAGAGGCTCCTAGTTTGTGCTTGGTGCCTGATATCAAAATTCCTGCAAAGTTCAAAGTCCCCACTTTTGAGAAGTATAAGGGTACCTCTTGTCCGATTACCCACATCAAATCCTATTGCAATAAGATGGCTCCCTATGCAGAAAATGACAAGCTCCTCATGCACATTTTTTCAAGATAGCCTCAGTAGAGCATCTCTTGAATGGTACACTCATCTTGAACGAACTCACATCCAAAATTTGAAGGAATTGGCTGAAGCTCTTGTCAATCAGTACGACTATAATAGGGACATGGCTCCCACCAGAATTCAACTCCAAGGTTTAACTCATAAGACTGAAGAATCTTTCAAAGAGTATGCACAAAGATGGAGAGAATTAGCTGCTAGAGTTCAACTTCCTCTTTTGGAACGAGAACTCATTGAGATGTTCTCCGATACCTTGCGAGGCCCCTATCTGATTGTTGGATGCACTTCTAAATTTTCATACCTAGTTGTTGTAGGGGAACAATTTGAGCGTGTTCTCAAGATGGGCAAAATTCAGGATATTGCTATTGCTTCTGAATTTCTAGAGCGAATTGATGAAGAGGAAAGTACTATTTTCAAGGACGAGGAAGAAGTTCCTGTTTACCCACCATTTCAAATTCCTAATCAGGTGGCGAAAGCTACTTCTAAGAAGTGTTCTCCACAAATCTGTGCTGCAACTATTTGCCGAACACCAGGAGAGTATCCTCCCCAGCAACAGAACGCTCCTCGACAACAAACTTATTGACAAAATCGTCAACAGCGAGGTGGGAAGAATCTGATGAGACCAAGAAAAGTGCATGATCCAATCCTTATGCCTCATAGTGAGTTGCTCTCTCACCTACTCCAACATTCTTTGGTGGAGTTAAAGGAGCTCGGGACGCCTTCCTTTCCGTATCCTTTGGGATATGATCCTGATGCCTACTGTGAGTTCCATTCTGGGGCACCTGGCCATACGATTGAAGGATGTAATCTTTTCAAAGGCACAATTCAGAAACTCATTGATTCCAAAGCAATCACGTTCACTCCAGAGGGCCTACGCATTAATTGAACTCTCTTATGACTCAGAGAACGTCACGATTACAAAGTGCATCTTCTGAAGCAAGAAAACCATACGGAGACCAGTCTCCTCAACATGGAGATTTCTAGTTTCGTCTTGCATGCTCATTTGTAATTTTCCTTGTTTTGTTCAGTACTTTCTTGTATGCAAAACTTGCTCATTTCTGAATACTAATCAGAATGCATTGAATATGTTTTTCTTGAATTGATCCATTCGTATTCACTCTTATTTGTTTTACTATGATTTTGATATTCAACTCTTATTAATAAAGCAACACCTCTGTAGGGAGGATGACAAATAATTTACCAAGAATCTCAAACGGTATGCTTTCGAGTAGAAACCCTGCTAACGATGTACAGGCCTTGTTTCAAATTCCCAAACACCGGAGATATAAGAGAGTGAAACCCTCATTAACCCCTTTTGAGCCTCGAAGTAGGAGTTTCTTTTCTGTTCAGAAAAAACCCTCATTTTTTAACCTGGGGCAGGGTAGTGTTCAGTTAACCCGATCGAGCGTTCAAAACTCATCAAGAGTGCGCATCCAAGGATACAACAATGGTTATCCTTCAAAAGGTTGAGGAAGGTCAAAGCCGTAATGGTCAATCTTCGTCTATCAACAATGTGCATCGAAAGAGGTTAATACCATAATGGTTAATTCTCACACATCAGGAAATCAACAGATGATGATACCACAATTGTTATCTCTCTTCCACTAAGGATTCAAGCATTCACAATCACCTCCAATCAATAAAGATGCAAGATCACACGACTTATTCAAAAGAAACAGTGATAAAAGAGTGACAAAAAGCCCACTAAGTCGAAACTTCATAATAAGTCGCTTAGACAAAAATGGCAAAAGAAAAGAAAATAAAAAAAGAAAAGGATTACAAAACAAAATAAAATCCTCAGCAAAAGAACAAAGTCGTATGATCAGACACCAAAAGCAAAAGGTAAGTGACTGTCATGTCCAAGAAACCTCAGTGGTTCCTCAACCGCATTATAAATTTCTCGCAAGAGATGAATGCTCGCATCAAGTTATCTGAACGTAGGAATGGAGAACATCACGGAGAATGGGAGGGCACCAAATATTTTGAGCCTAAAAATCTTTTTTTCTAAAAACCCGTGAACCATACCACGTTACAACCCTTGAAAGTCCTAATTGAAGCATGGGTTAACTCGAAAGCAAAATTGTTACAAGAATACGGTAACCTGACTCCTAGGAGGCTTGCTAAACATTTGAGTTGGTTCCTTCGGGACACATTCTAGTGGACATACTATGGCCAAGAAAATCTTGAGAGCAGGTTACTATTGGTCAATGATGGAAACAGATTGTTATAATCATTCCAGAATATGTTACAAGTGCCAAATCTATGCTGATAAGATGCATATGGCTCCTTCTCCCTTGAATGTCTTGACTTCTCCTTGGCCTTTCGCGATGTGGGGCATCGATATGATTGGAAGGATAGAACCGACCACTTCCAATGGCCATCGTTTCATTTTGTTCGCCATTGATTACTTCACTAAGTGGGTTGAAGCGACGTCTTATGCCAACGTGACCAAGCAAGTGGTTACGCGTTTCATTAAGAACAATATCATCTGTCGGTATAGGGTTCCCGAGAAGATCATCACGGATAACGGTTCTAACCTCAATAACAAGATGATGAAGGAGTTGTGCGATAGTTTCAAGATTAAGCATCATAACTCTTCTCCTTATCGCTCGAAGATGAATTGGGCCGTGGAAGCAGCTAATAAAAACATTAAGAAGATCATGCAGAAGATGGTTGTCACTTATAGAGATTGGAACGAGATGTTACCCTTTGCTCTGCATGGTTATCGCACTTCGGTGCGTAATTCAACTAGGGTAACTCCCTTTTCTTTGGTATACGGTATGGAAGCTGTCCTGCCCGTGGAGGTTGAAATCCCTTCTTTGAGAATTATGACAGATGTTCATTTAGATGTAGCTGAATGGATCCAGAATCGTTTAGATCAGTTGAATCTCATTGACGAGAAGAGGCTGACGGCAATTTGCCATGGACAAGTGTACCAGAAGAGGATGAAAGCTGCTTTCAATAAGAAAATACGTCCCCGGTGTTCGCGTTAAAAGGTGACGCGCTAGAGGATGCGAACGTGAATTCGGATTCTCTGGCTCGAAATGAGTTACTCTTTTGATTTGTTTATAAAGATGCCGCGAGCATCAGGCTTTATTATTTTCAACACAAGAAAGATGATTTAATGATTATGAAAAAGGGGAAAGCTGAAATACCCTCAATTGATATTGGTATGCGTAACGACTAGCGCAAACTAGACGCAACGCATTGGGGAGATTCTGAGTAAGGGGGATTGTTATATAAAGGGAATAGATGGAGCACCCTAAATATATATAGTTATCTATAGCTTTATATATGAATATGTTTGATATGTTTGTGTGTTTTAATTGCTATTTCTATGATTGGGAAAGTTTCTCCTTTGGGATTTTAAGAAATGATAGATTATGTGGGATCCTAGTGTTTGTTATTATTGTGCTCGCAAAGATCTGTGGATCTTCTGCAGACATATCCCTTAGTGGGAATCAGAGCATTTGTAGCTCGGATCTACAGGGATCTATGGTTTGTTTGGTCTGAGGGAGAAAGAAATTTGCTCGGCAAGGATGAGACCTTGTGCCTACGTATTCTCAAAGGGATGTTGAGAAAGTCAGAGCAATCGTAGTTCCCACTTATGCTAGTGGAAAGCAACGGATGTTAGTAAGAGGCAGAAATGTCATCTTAATGAAAAATTTATCTAATCTATTTCATCACTTACATTTTTGAAAAGTTTGTTCTGATAAAAATCTTTCATCGTAAGCTATCGGTGTTTTGCTTGAGTGTACAAGCGTTACCACTTACATGTTTAAGAAAGATGTTTGAAAAATGATTGAATCTTTTAACTGTAAGTATTGGGTGTTTTGCTTGAGTGCTACTACTTACATGTTTAATAAAGATGTTTGAAAAATGATTGAATCTTTTAACTGTAAGTATTGGGTGTTTTGCTTGAGTGTACAAGCGTACCACTTACAATTAAGAGATGTTTTTGTTTGAAAGAGTTTGAAAAGTTTTGATGTATGTGATGTGATAGATGAGATACTTCTTCCATAGAGATGATAGATGTCTAAATCTCGAGGAGAAATTGATTGGATTAAGGGATGCTTTTAAGAAGCCCATGGGTCCTTGTATTGTTAGCCCAAGAGGAGGCATTCCGAGGGTCATCGAGGGTCATCGAGGGTCCTTGTATGAAGCTCAAGAGGAAGCTATAGGGTATGGCTGGCTTTGTGTTTAAAAGGATTTCACAGAAACCATCCTTTTGGAATTAAGAGCAATTTCACCGGGAAATTTTACTCTCTGGGGATTTTGAAAGTGATTTCACCGGGAAACCATCCTTTCAGGGTTCTATCTTAGCGTGGGTGATTCTTTGTATTGGAAGCCCAATAGGAGGCTGTTAAGAGATTTCCTGTCTCTTTCATTGTATGATGCCCAAGAGAAGGCTAAACTCAATGAGGAGTTCTTTTGAACGAAGCCCAAGAGGAGGACTCAACAGGGAGTGTTGTCTTATATGAAGCCTAAGCGGAGGCTAAACTCAGATGAATGAGTTTTCTTATATGAAGCCTAAGAGGAGGCTGAACTCTGTGGGGAGAGTTATCTTGTATGAAGCCCAAGCGGAGGCTAAACTCATGCTGGTGATGAATTATCTTGTATGGCCCAGGAGGCTACCTGGGGAACCTATTGGTTAGACTAATTGTTATGTTATAATTAGACAGTTGTATAAACAAGTGTGTGTGTGTGATATGTATTCACAGGAGTTTATGAAGGAAATATAAACAATGCATGATGTTTATTTACAAGAGTTTATGAAATATAAACAAGTGTCTGTGAAACGAACGTTTAAAACGAGCGTAACTTGATTATTTACAAGTTTGATCTGTGTACAAGGAAGTGAATATGTACACGAACGAGTATTTATGTACAGACAAAGATGGATGTACATAGGAAGGTTGGGACTTACACCATAAGGGTGGCCCATTGGTTTAAAAGCAGTTTCACCGGGAATAATGCTCCTTTCAATACCAATGGTATTCAGTGTAAAATGTACAGACGAAACGAAAACGAACGATCGAAGTTTATCTGTAAAAGGTATCTGTATTATGTACAGATAAAAGTTTGTATGAAAAGAATTTGATATGTACAAGGAAAAGGTATGTACATAAAGAATGTTGGTTTGAGTATACACAAGTGAAGTGAAAAACAAACGATCAAGTTTATGCTACTTGAGTATAAAAAGTATCTGTTATGTATGATGAAAATTTGTATGTGTTTGAAAAGAATTTGATATGTACAAAGAAATATTATGTACACAAAAGAATGTTATGGGACTTACACTGTGAGGAGGCCCATTGGTTTAAAAGAAGTTTCATCAATAATAATTCTTCCTTTCAATACCAATGGTATCGGTGTATAAACAAACGAATGAAAACAAACGAAAGAAATTTGTTTATGTTTGAATATTGACAATGATGATTTGAGTATGTACAAGTAAAATTAAATATGTACATAAAAGGATTGGGACTTACACCGTAAGGGAGGCCCATGATCGATTGAGAAATTTGAGGGAAAACGAATTCGGTTTTATCGTTGAAATCGGATCGATCATGGTAAAAGGATGCAAGTTTGATGAAATGTTTTGAAAAATGATTTTGAAAATGTTTTGAAATGTGAGGTTCATTTATGAGAAGTTTTGAAAAAAATCGGAAGTCGAAAACTTGAAAAATTCACCTTAAAAGGAGGTTTGAAAAAGTGCTCAGAACGTCGTTTTCGGCTTGATTAAAATATAATCAGATGAAAGTTTTTTCTGAAAATTTTTGCACTATCATAAAATAGATGTATTTATTGACAAGTGTTTAAAAAATCACCTTAAAATAAGGAGTTTTGAATGGTTAAATAAAATGTGAAAGTTTTGTAAAAAAACATGAAAATATGGAAAAGTTTGAAAAAGAATGGTCTTGAGAGGGATTGAACCCATGACCATTGAGTGGCATACGTGGCAGAAAATCTTAAGGGCGAGCAAGCTACCACTGGGACAAACGCGTTTTAGTGTTAGTGGACTAGAAACACGTGTTAATAAAAGATTGGAAAGTTTAAAAATTCAAACTCAAGAACACGCCGCAGTGTTCTTCGTTCTCTTTGATCTTCAGATTCAACAATCCAAGCTAAAATCTTCATTTCTCAATGAAATTCAATGAAATAAAAACGAAAGTTGCTTGATTTTGAACAACGAACATGATGGCAGATGTTAATTGCATTTATTTTTGACCTAGCATGCTTAAATTTCTGGGAATCGTGATGAACCCTAAAACTGAATTTTTCAAATTAAATGATGTGTAGTTAATGATTCTTTGATTTTCTTGAGGGCTTATGATCGTGATGAGTGCAGAAAGAGATCGGCCAAGAGTTTTTTCATTTAATTTCAAAGAATTAGGATATCCAAGTTCATGTTCATACCTGTTCAAGTGGAGATCGAAGAAGGTGTAAACGTGTTTCCAGAACTTGTTTCTTGATTGCTACAGCACCATCGACATGTATGGAAGCTAAATGGATGATCTGCTTGCCTTGAATCACCTTGGATTACTCCAGCCAAGTCCACCTGCACAGACTAAAAAATGAAACTCGATTTCTTGGTTAGAGTTGTTACAGATGTTGGTTATGGATCTGGATCATGTCTATGATGTTCATAGATGATATTTGAATGCTTGGAACACAAGTTAATCCATCCTAACCAAGAATTCGATACTTAAGGCAGTTTTGCAAACATAATGGTTATGGCATGTGATTTTTGATTTCCAGCTTTGTTCATGTTGATTTTAAGTTTTGAACAAGTTTGATTTTGATATTAGAGCATGTTTGACACCAAAACTTTCCCTAGTTTTTACTAATTCTCAAAATTGCAAGTTTTCTCTCTTTTGAACTATGTTTTGAGAAATTGGAGAAAGTGGAAGAAAAGTATGTCTTGGCATTACTTTGGTGTGGTTTTGAACTTGAAATGTTGATCAATTTATAGGCAAATAGTTCTGAAATGTTAGGCAAGAGTACAAGGCTTTTGGAAAATCAAAGTTAACTTAAGGGGTAAGAAAGGTATTTTGTAAAGAAAAAGGAAGTTTCCTTTTTTACCATGTGTTATTCTTTCCAACTTGATCCAATCCCTCAATCATTACTTCTCACTGATTTTTATCAGTTCTTATCCTAATTTGACAAGGTGGCAAGTGTTCTTGATGAGAAAATCACAAAATGACCTATAACTTGATGTCTTGGATTTTGAAAATCAAGTTCATGGAGCCTTATGTTTCAATTTCAAAAGTATAGCTAGACTCCGTGGATTTGTGAGTTCTTGGACATTTTGGAAAGCTTGTTTCACAAGCTACAACTTTCATGTTTTGAGTTTTTTCCAATTCAAATTGGAACTAGGTGAAAAAATGGCATGAAGTTTGGAAAAAATAAGAAATTTCAACACTTAGAAAATTTTCTAAGTATGAAAACTTTTGACTTTTTCTTGACTTTTTCAAATTCTTTGATTTTCTATGATCATGATGGATCATTTGAAGTATTTTGATGATTGAAAAAGTTTTGTTTTGAAAAAGTTGACCAAAAGTCAAAGTTTGACTTTTCAGTGCAGATGAAATTTCATCAGATGTTTCTGAAATTGACTGATGAAGTCTGTGAACTTCTGTGATGTTTTGAATCCAGAAATTAGGTCAAGATGTTGTATCTAAGATATAATGACCAATCTCTATCCAAAAAAGTCATTTCTTGCTCAAAAAGTCAGAGAATACTCATGCCCGATCAAAACCCTAATTGGTCGATCCTTGATTGATCTGTGAGAAAAAATGGATATCTGAAGATTGAAGGCTGATGATTTGATCAAGATAGATCAAATGAGGTGATAAAAACTCAAACCCTAATTGGTTGCCTCTTAAATCAGATGAAAACCTGATGAAACCCTAATTTTGACCTGTAAAGGCTATACCCGATTAATGTTGTCTGAACTGTTAGTTGTGCAATGATGCAAATGTAAGGTGGTATATTAGGTCAAAATTTGGGGTATGACAGATGCCCCTATTTAAGTTTCTTTAACCTGAGAGATGAAGATGAATATCTTCGTTTTGATAGGTGTAAAGAGACTTAAATATCAGAATACGCAAATTTGGACCTAAGATACCAAAAATGCAGATGATGCAAAATGATTGAAAAAAAGTTTCACCCAGAGAAATATC
Organism: Vicia sativa; assembly: GCA_021764765.1. Classification (NCBI taxonomy): domain Eukaryota; kingdom Viridiplantae; phylum Streptophyta; class Magnoliopsida; order Fabales; family Fabaceae; genus Vicia; species Vicia sativa. Next base: position 156,548,659 of record CM038795.1, on the reverse strand, counting down.
AAAGAAATGACATGACGGGGCAAAAATTTTGTGAATATGTCCCTGCTGGGGAAAGAATGATTCACAAAATATGTGAATATCTGTTTCACTTTGGGAAACAAAGAGATTACCTTTTGTCAGCCTTGTGTCAATGTTTAAGGTAAGTGAAAAGGATATTACCAATTATCAGCCTTGTGATAGTTTAGGGTAATGAGTTTTAGAAGATATTACCAATTATCAGCGAAGTGATAACTATAACAAGGTAATTCTTTGAGAAAAACACTGAGTATTCAGCCTCGTGAATAACAGACAAAATGATGAAACAGATCTCAAAATGAGTTGTGAAGATATTACCATTTATCAGCAAAGTGATAACTATAACAAGGTAAATCTTTGAAAGATTTGGTCGATTATTCAACCTTGTGAATAACAGACAGTGGGAGAAACAGAACTCAAATGAGTTTCTATTTTCTTGGATAAAAATCTTGCCGAGGATTTCTCTTTCGAGGAGATGCGGGCTTTTTGATTGGAAGGCATAGGTTTTCCTTTAGACAGGAAGACAACTGTTGGGGATTTTTGAATTTCTCATACAGCCACAATTTTGACCTTGTTGAGAAGACAAATTTTCATGACAAGTTTAGGAATGAAAATAAGCGGCTCAGACGATGAGGTTATTGCTTATTGCTTTGTTGATTATAGACAGTGTTCTATCCAGGAACGAACTGGAAAGAAAAAGTCAATCAAGACATTATTCCCAATGAGGAATGATCTCAGCTGGGGAATGTGGTGGAGAGAAGAAAATGTATTTCTCTGTTTGGGAATACTCCGTTGGGGAAAAAGATGTATTTTTTTTTTCTTCTGTTTGGAGATATTCTACTGGGGACAGACTTGTACTTACATGAGTAAGCGTGACTTATACTAGTGATATGGAAGCAAACATTTCGAGGGATGCAAAAATGCATGAATGATGCTATTATGTATGAATGTCATGAATGTTATATGCATGCTAACAATACTTGACAAAGACACTAAAGAGATATCTGGGAAAAGGACCACGTCATAGTTCGAAGAAATACTCGGTGGAAGTTGCAACAATGGTGCAGATGTTTCACTGACGAAGAATTTGAGTTGCATGCTTTAAATTTTCTGAGAAAGGCAATTCATTGGCAACTCGGCCGGGGATTCTTTTTGGATAAGAATACCGTCCTTTGATGATTTTTGCTGAGGAGAAAACTGCTGTAGCAGTTGTTTTATCCTTCGGAGATCGAAACACTCATGGAGAAACTGTTGAAGTTCTTTCCGTGTCCATAGTTCAAAGGAACATTTATGCTTTTATTTTAAAATTTTGAAGTAAAAATTCACTTAAAACCTTTTAGTTTCAAAAAGTGATTTTCACAATAAAAAGCGTTATTTTGCAAAACAAAATAAAGTAGGAATTGCAAACAAAAGGCACAAAGCTCAAGTTTATTGATAGAATGGTAATCAGCCAAAGGCGTGATTCCATGAACTATTTACAAATGTTGGAAATGATAATTTATTGGGAAAAGGCTACATTGAAAGCAAATAACCGCTATTATCCCTAACAACTTTGAATCCCAACTTGTGCATGTCGCTTCAGAAAAGTTGATTGAAGATCCGTTGATGGAAAATTCTTCATATTAATGTGATGATTATGACTACTTTGTCATTTTGTGTATCCTTGTTTTTGCCTAGATTGCCTTTTTAGGTTTCCAATCTATCAGGATATTTTCTGTTTATTGTCTCTAATTTTTTCCTGGATTGCCTTTTTAGGTTTTCAATCCACCGAGACGCTCATTTTTGCCTAAGCCGCCCTTTTCGGGTTTTCGACTTACCGTTTCTTTTTTGTTTTTAGATAAAGTATTTCTTGGTATCGGCATTCACGGGATGCGGAGTTCATCACCGTCCATGGTTGTGAGAGTCATAACACCGCCAGAAAATCTTCTTTTGACGATGTATGGGCCTTCGTAATTAGGAGTCCATTTGCCCCTAGAATCTGGTTGAAAAGACAGAATCTTTTTAAGCACGAGGTCGCGTTCTCGGAATTCACGAGGTCAAACCTTCTTGTCGAAAGCTTTCTTCATTCTTCATTGATATAGTTATCCATGACACAGAGCGGTCAGGCGCTTTTCTTCAATTAAGTTCAGTTGGTCGTATCTGCTTTGACACCATTCGGCCTCAGATAGCTTAGTTTCCATGAGAACTCTCATTGATGGGATCTTAACTTCTACGGGGAGCACTGCTTCCATGCCGTATACTAGAGAAAAAGGAGTTGCCCCTGTTGAAGTGCGTCTTGATCACGATACCGTGCGAGCAAATGGCGACATTCGTGCGGTCTTTGTAAGTGATGACCATCTTCTGGACGATCTTTTTGATGTTCTTGTTGGCTGCTTCAACGGCGACGTTCATCTTTGGCCGGTAAGGAGATGAGTTATGATGCTCGATCTTGAATTCCTCACACAGTTCTTTCATCATTTTGTTGTTCAAGTTAGATCCATTGTCTGTAATGATCTTGCTTGGAACTCCATATCGGCAAATGAGGTTGTTCTTGATGAACCTCACAACCACTTGTCTTGTAGCATTGGCGTAAGACGCTGCTTCAACCCATTTGGTGAAGTAATCAATGGCTACTAGAATGAAGCGATGTCCGTTGGACGCTTTTGGTTCAATCATTCCAATCATGTCGATGCCCCACATGGAGAAAGGCCACGGAGAAGAGAGAACGTTGAGTAGAGTCGGAGGCACATGGATCTTATCTGCATAGATCTGGCACTTGTGACATCTTTTGACGTGTTTGCAGCAATCAGATTCCATCGTTATCCAATAGTATCCTGCTCTCAAGATTTTCCTAGACATTGCATGCCCATTTGAATGGGTTCCAAATGACCCTTCATGCACTTCATGGATGATCGTGTCTGCTTCTTGTCTGTCGACGCATCTGAGCAGAACCATGTCGAAGTTTCTTTTGTATAGCACATCTTCGTTCAAGAAGAAATTCCTAGAAAGTCTCCTTAGAGTTTTCTTATCCTTGTACGATGCCCCGAGTGGGTACTCTCGTGTTTGAAGGAAACGTTTGATGTCGTGAAACCACGGTTTATCGTCAAAGACTGCTTCTGTTGCAAATACATATGCAGGTCTTTCAAGGCGTCTGACACGGATTCTGGGCATATCATTCCAATCGTTGACTTTGAACATGGAAGATAGAGTAGCCAAGGCGTCTGCCATTCGGTTCTGATCTTGAGGGATATGATGCAGTTCTACTTTGTTGAAGAAAGTCAACAATCGTCTCGCATAATCCCTGTAAGGAATTAGACCAAGATGATGAGTTTCATACTTGTCTTTGATTTGATTAATCACAAGGGCTGAGTCTCCATATATATCAAGGATCTTGATCCTCAAGTTGATGGCTTCTTCGATACCCATGATGCAAGCTTCGTATTCTGCTTCGTTGTTGGTGCAATCAAATAGCAATCTGGCGGAAAACGGGATATGAGAACCCTCGGGAGTGATGATGACTGCCCCAATTCCATTGCCAAAAACGTTAACTACTCCATCAAAGACTAAACCCCATCTGGATTCTGGATCTGGTCCTTCTCCGAGTAGCGGTTCATCGCAATCTTTCATCTTCAAGTACATAACATCCTCGTCTGGGAAGTCAAATTTGAGAGATTGGTATTCGTTGAGCGGCTGATGAGCCAAGTGATCGGCGAGAATGCTTCCTTTGACCGCTTTTTGAGCACGGTACTGGATATCATACTCAGATAACAGCATTTGCCATCGATTCTCCTGTTAAGCGGGCTTTTCAAAGACGTACTTGATTGGATCCATTTTGGAGATTAACCAAGTCGTGTGATTGATCATGTACTGGCGGAGACGTTTTGAAGCCCACACCAAAGCGCAACATGTTTTCTCGAGCATGGAGTAATGAGTTTCACAGTCTGTGAATTTCTTACTTAGGTAGTAAATGGCATGCTCCTTCTTACCAGTTTCATCTTGCTGTCCAAGCACGCAGCCCATGGAATCTTCTAGCACGGTAAGGTATATGATTAACGGTCTTCCTTCCACTGGAGGGATCAGTATTGGTGGTTCTGACAGGTATTCCTTGATACTGTCAAACGCTTTTTGGCAATCTTCTGTCCACGTAACCTCTTGATTTTTGCGGAGAAGTTTGAAAATCGGCTCACAGGTAGCAGTCATCTGAGAGATAAATCTGGAGATATAATTCAACCGTCCAAGAAATCCTCTTACTTGCTTTTCCGTACGTGGCGTAGGCATTTCCTGAATAGCCTTGACTTTGTCAGGGTCCACTTCAATACCTCTTTGACTGACGATGAAACCTAGGAGCTTTCCAGATCTTACCCCAAAGGTGCATTTGTTAGGATTCAGACGGAGCTGAAATTTCCTTAGTCGTTGAAACAACTTTAAGAGATAGTCTATATGCTCCTCTTCAGTGTCAGACTTTGCTATCATGTCGTCTACGTAGACTTCGATCTCTTTGTGCATCATATCATGAAAGAGAGTAGTCATTGCCCTTTGGTAAGTTGCGCCTGCGTTCTTTAATCCAAACGGCATTACTTTGTAGCAAAAGGTGCCCCATGGCGTGATGAAGGATGTCTTCTCCATGTCTTCGGGAGCCATTATGATCTGATTGTAACCAGAGAAACCGTCCGTGAAGGAAAAGACGTTGAATTTTGCAGTGCTATCCACTAGCATGTTGATATGCCGTAGTCAAGACACATTCTGACCTTTCCATCTTTCTTGGAGACAGGTACTATGTTGGCTAGCCATTGAGGATATTCAGAAGTGACTAGGAAACTAGCGTTAAGCTACTTTTGAACTTCCTTTTTGATTTTGTCGGCCATTTCAGGGTGAACCCTCCTCAGTTTTTGTTTAACTGGCGGACACTCTGGTCTTAACGGCAAGTGATGCTCCACGATGCTGGTATCCAAACCCGGCATGTCCTAGTAGGACCAAGCGAACACATCAACATATTCTTTGAGAAGATCTATCAGTTTGCTTTTGACACTGCTGCTGAGTGAAGCTCCGATGTTTACTTCTTTTTTCTCTTCCTCGGAACCCAAATTGATTGTTTCTAGAGGTTCTTTGTGAGGCTGAATTATCCTTTCCTCGTGCTTTAGTAGTCGAGAAATTTCATCCGGGATCTCTTCTTCAATTTCCTCCTCAGCGACTTCACAGGGGATTTCAAAGTTGGGAGAAAGCATAGAGTTATTGCTTTCAATGGATTGGTCCATCTGTTTAATCTGCATATTTGATTTATGTCTGATTATTTAACTCCTTGTCATTTTTTTTGAAGAAAGTTAATGTGAAAGTGTATGCAGATTAATTTTTTCATTATGATTTTTTTTTTTATTGTGTTTTTTAGGATTATCATTTCCAAAAAAGGGTAAAAATGAAAATAAACACAAAGTGTGGAAACAAAACAACGCGTTTTATTTATGATTCACAATATGAAACAGAGCCCTAAAATACAAACTCAGCTGTCTTGGGCAAGACAAAGAGAAATTATTTAAAAGCTAAACCCTATAAAACATCTCTTCACTTTGGGCGAAGCGAGAGTTCAAAACAAAAGCAAAGATAAACTACTTAGAACTAGGAGCGTTAGTCCGAACTTCAACGGGTTTCCAATAGTGACGAACTCCTTGGAAGTCGAGGTACTCTGGTAATTTTCCGCTTGGTTTAACCCTTGAGTAGACTTTGGTTGCTGTTTGAGCAGGCTTTGAAGATTCTGGACGATGGCCCTTGCCTTTTGTGCTGCTAAAGCGATCTTCTTGATTAACAGATCGGGAACTATGAGATATAGCATTTGTACTTCCTGTTGATCTTTGTGCTGAATACTGGGGATGTACCTTCCAGTCTTCTGAGTGAAGAGACTCGTTGTCGGCGACACTTTCTAGGTCGTATCCCGAGTCGCACTCTTGATCTTCAGTGATCATGTTGATGTAGTGATAACCAGGATCTGGTTTAGTGAATTCCACAGGCGTGTTGAAGCAGAGATCTTCATTTGGGATCTCGATCTGTTGATTAGTTTGAGAAGACGAGTATTCCTCCTCTGGTTGACTAAGGTATTCAAAAGAATCACCCCATCCTGTGGGCTGGATATCTTCGATCCGAATTTTCGAGCTTTCTGTGGCGCAGTGTATTTCACCATGTAGTCGAATTTGCCACTTGGTTCTCCCAAGGTATCCCAAACTTCAGAAGGGACAGGTGGATTTTCATGCCTTTGCAGGGACATGTTTTCGAATTGATCAGTTGGCGCATATGACTCCTCTTGAGACACATACTCAGGGCTGTTTAAATAAGTGCTCCACTCTTCAGATTTGGAGGGATCGTCTTTATCCTCTTCAATGGTTACAACACTAACCTCTTGGAGAACAGGGTTTAAGAAGCCCCCACTGCTGAAAACTTCTTTGATTGGACGAAGTGTTTCATCCTTTTGCTTGCCTTTGGAGAATACGGGTGTGAACCCGAGTCCGGCTTTCGTTTCGTTCTTGACAGGTTTGATAACTTGTCCCCATCCTTCAGCATTGCCATCTTTCACCATTTGTGCAGCTTCTTTATATGAAGAGATAGATGATCTGTTTTTGATGGTAGATTCATCTTCTAATGGATGTTCGAGGAGACGTGTTCCTTCAATGTCATTAGCGGTGATGAAAGAGAAACTGGACAAATGGCTTACAAGCAAAGCTTGTTCACCGCTGATAGTCACCAACTTTCCATTAACTGTGAATTTTAATTTCTGATGGAGAGTAGAAGTTACTGCTCCTGCCTCATGAATCCATGGTCTTCCTAGTAGACAACTGTAAGCAGCTGGTACATCCATGACTTGTAAAGTAATTTGAAAGGTATGCGGGCCAATTGTCATCGGGAGATCAACTTCCCCAATAACTGACTTCCTTGATCCATCGAAAGCTCTTACTATTATGTCGTTGAACTTCATTGGCGTCCCTTTGTAAGCTAAGCGAGCGTCGTTTGGCATTACGTTTAAAGATGAACCCGTATCCACCAATACATTGGACAGGGAATCTGACTGGCAAATCATCGAGATGTGCAAGGCCAAGTTGTGATCTTTCCCTTCTTCTGGAAGTTCCTCATCACTGAAGCTGAGATTATTACATGCTGTTATGTTGGAGCGATCCTCAAACTGTGCGTAGTCACATCGTGATCCACATAAGCCTGGTCTAGTACTCTCATCAAAGCTTCTCGGTGAGCTTCGGAGTTAAGGAGTAAAGACAGTATTGATTTTTTGGAAGGAGTCTGCATCAATTGATCTACGACTCGGTATTCACTTTTCTTGATTAATTTTAGTATCTCTTCAAAGTCTGAGTTGATGTTGGTTCCATCAGTAGAACCAATGTTTGTACTTGGGTTAACAATGGGAATCGTTGCAGGATTCTCAGAAGATATATGCGGGTTTTCTAACAGGAGCTGCAGGCGATCTTGGTGGCAATGGAGCGTGTACTCGTCCACTTCGCGTTACTCGTTCGATTTCTGTTATATTGACATTAGCTGGATGTGTAGGCATGGGTTTCTCCTTCCCATCCTCTATCAGGGTTGCATTGTATTGGTAAGGAATTGCTCTGGTAGAACTGTATGGAACAGGACCGGGTGGGCAAATTACCAAAGGAGATGTTGGAATGCTGGAACCATTGTATTCAATCTCCACATGCTTGGGTTTGTTGAAACAAGGGATGATAACGTTTACTTCGGGGTTTTCCGAGTTGATATCTGAGACTAAAAGCTCATGCGGAAAATGCCCTACCGTATTTACGTCATGATCATCTCTGTTCCTGTAGATTTGTAGATCACCGATGTCTAACAAATGCTGGATATCTGCTTTTATGGTGGAACATCCTTGAATATTCTTGGAGAAGATGTGGCAAGCTGCATAATCATGCTTAGTGAAGGTGCTCATGGTACTGTATGTTTCATGGAGATGCACCAAGTTTCCTCTGATCAGGTTTACGTCTGTAACGAGATACCTGTCTGTATTTCTCAGTATCAAACTCACTAAGTGCCCACTGTGACTGGGAAGCGGATTGACTTGCACATTCGGACTTGTATTTCTGAAGGAAAGAAGATTAGATCTCACTAATCTCTGTACTTCTGCCTTTAATGCTATACAATGCTCAAGGTCATGGCTGGTGCCCTTGGTGAAAAGGGCAAGATCGTCTTTTGTACCACCATGGTAATTTTTCGAATCGGAGGTGGTGACCTTATGCATGTGATTCTTTCTATGGCGGTAAAGTTCTATGTACGTCATTGGGATTGGGTCGAATTGTAACCCGAGGCGCACGATTTTGATTCTTCTGAACTGAGCGGTACATGGGTTTGTTGATTTTGTTGAATTTGTTGGAATTGCGGAGCAATTCTGTGTTTAGTTGTGTTGTGGTGGTGCTATGGCAGCTATCATCGTTGTTGAATGACATTCTTCGCGGTTTCCCTCGGGATACCATTCCTATGTCATGCTCTTTTTCCTTGGAAACGGTTCCAACCTTCTTCATTCCACTAGAAGATCCTGCTTCCTTGGTTGGCGTCCGTTCGAACCCCTCTTCTAATCGCATTCCCATGCTTACCATCTCGGTGAAATCTCGGGGCGCTAGCGATCATTCGTTCATAGTAGAATGAGCCTAGAGTATTCAAGAATACCTTAGTCATCTCCTTCTCTTCCAATGGTGGGTTGACTTGGGCGGCAATTTCCTCCATCGTTAGCATATTCTTTGAATGTCTCTCTTTCTTCGAGACATGGGCGGAGTTGATCCCTATCGAGAGCCATATCCAAGTTGAAATTATATTTCTGTACAAAGGCTTCACCTAAGTCATTGAATGTTTGGATATTCGTGCTGTCTAAACCCATGTACCACTTCAGTGCGGCACCGGTGAGACTGTCTTGGAAGTAATGGATTAGCAACTGATGATCCTCATTGTATGTAGACATTTTCCTGGCATACATCGTGAGATGACTTTGTGGACATGAGTTTCCTTTGTACTTTTCAAAGTCAGGGACTTTGAATTTTGCAGTTATCCTTACGCGAGGAACTAAGCAAAGATCCTGGGCGTTTTTCCCAAACAATTCTTTCCCTCGAATCGTTTTTATCTCAAGCTGCATTTTGAGGAGTTGTTCTTGGAGATTCTCCATTGAACCACGTGGATTTGAGTTACTTCCTAGAGTATGGTGAACTTCTTCGTCTAAGGTAGTGTGCACTACGGAAGCTGAGTTCGTCATGATTGGTTGAGAAACCGTCATTGTTACTTGTGGAAGAGTTACTCCACGTTGCGGAGTAAATGTAGAGTTTTGCTGCAAAGTAGGTATTTCAAGCGAGGTTGTTTTTAGAAGTCGGTTGGCGAATTCCGATGCCAAAGTTGAAAGGCATGCCCCATGGATAGCCTTTTGGCATACTGAAGAGTGAGCTACTAGTCCATGAAGCTGGAGTAGTAGTATTCTCTGAAATTCTGGTTGATTTTGACTCGATCTTGCTTGTTGACTTTCTTGTTGTGGAATGAGTTGACCAAAGATGTGAGTCTCTACTTCTTCTTGTGGTGTATTCTTTACTTCAGTTCATTCTCTTGTTCAAAATTCTCCATTATTTTCTTCTTTTGATCTAGTATCGTGCGTTCGAGTTGGTGTGGGCCGTCGAGAAACTCTAAGGCACGACGACTGCGATCTTTTCCTCTGTTCAAACTGTCAAGCTGTTCAAGCATGAAGCTTCAAGTATCGGACTCTAGACAATAGACTTAAATGCAAAGTATGATGCATGAATATGATTGTAAAGAAAGATTTCCAAAGAATTTACGCTAAAAGAGATATTTCTGGCAAATATTTGGATGGAAAACACGAATTTTATTGATTATTGAAAGAAGATTACAAAAATTGTTTTTTGTTGGAGCATTGCTCACACAAATGATAAAATAAAATGATAAAAATTACAAACTAAACTAAATTAAATGTCTTCGTCGGATGAAGATCCAAAGGCTTGATGCAGCTTCAACTTCAGGATTTCCTTTCCATAGTGAGCTTTCAGTTCAACTTTCTCGGCTTTTAGCTTGCTAATGACTCTTTTCCACTCGTTGGGAGCGGGATCGTTGGTTGTCATTTCCTCAAGCTTTCTTTTCCTTTCCTTGACGTATCTCTGGATTGCGTTATCCTTCTGGCGAATCTTCTCATCTTTTTCCATGAGCCATTCATCTTGGAAGTAAAGCGTCTTTTCATGATCTTTGACTTGCTTCTTGAGCTTCTCATTCTCAAGATTAGTCTTAAGGAATTTGTTTTCCAAAGCCTCTTTCTCAAACCTTATCTTGGTCAAGGCTTCTTGGTATTCTCCCACAGCTTCGACGGGAAAATTTGTTGATTTGGAAGCGATCGAGAGCATGGGATCCTCATAAGCGTAAGGCATTCGAAATTCCTCCGCTCTTTTCTTTACCCAAGAAGTGTAGGTTTCCATGGCTACACAATTCTTCGCCTTACCTCTTTCTTTCCTTCGGATGTAATGCCAAGCTTTGATCATCCTAGCTTTTAATCCCTGAGAATCCTCTCCTTCGTGATAGAAGTAGCTTTCTACTATAAATCCAAGAGGTTTACTAGAGTTTGCGTATCCGAGTTGACGTCTTGCCAGGAAAGGGTTGTAGTTGATTCCTCCTTTCGTACCGATGAGAGGTACGTTGGTAAATTCTCCACAGCTCTTAATGATTTCCATCTCATTGTCTGCCAAGGTATACCAATGGATATCGTCGTTTGTAAGAGACATGAGCCTTCTTGACCAATGCCACTCGTCTTTGTTCTCGCGGAAGATAGGAGATTTAGGCAAATGTGAGGTAATCCATTTGAAAAATAGAGGTACACAACACACGATAGTTCCGTCTCCTTGATGATTCCTGTGATGAATAGAGACGTAGGTGTCACCAAGTAAGGTGGGAACGGGATTTCCAATCAGAAAGATCCTTATGGCATTGATATCAACGAAATTTGGGACGTTGGGAAATAACACCAATCCATAGAGGAGTAAAGCTAAAATAGTTTCAAAGGCTACCATACTACCGGCTTCAGAGAATTTGAGAGCCTTCTCCATTAGGAACTTTGAAGTCAGTCCTAAGAGTTTTCCTCTGGTAGTTAGGTTTTTGTCTATCTCAGATTTCTTTATGTGAGTCATCGTTGCAATGACTGGTGACTTAGGAATGGCTTCCAAACCATTGAAAGGTACCTTGTCCGATACTGAGATACCTAGGATATGCGCGTACTCTTCCAAAGTAGGCATCAATTGATAATCGTGGAAAGTGAAACAATGATAGGCGGATCATAGAAGCGAACGAAAGTTTTGAGAAGTCCTTCATCGCGTTAGCGTTCGGAAGAGTTAAAAGAGTTCCATAGCGTTTTCTGAAATCCGAGGGATCTTCTACCAAGGATGCTAACTCTTTCAACTTTCCTACGTCAGGAATTCTAAAACTGTATCTCTTGGTGAATCTTCCTCTGACGTCCATCACTCTAACCTAAAATATTTTACAAAGAAAAAATCTCTAAATTCTTTGGAAATGGGAAGAGAAATGAAGTTTTTTTTTGTTTGTTTTTTTTGTTTTTTTGAATGAATGAATGAATGCATGAATGCGACAAACATGGTTAGTAGTTATACACACGGGCAAGCGTTTGAAGTCACGAGCATGAGGCCAACGATAAGAATCAACGTGGTTAAGTTCTAAGGGCTTATTCATACGTGAAAGCGGGTTCTATCGATAATACAGCTCAACACTCCTCTTTGAAATATTATCGGATTTGTTGAATACTCGATGGTCCAATAATATTTTTCAAGAGAAACTACTTTGATCGTAGTCTCGCATGACAATTACTCTAGGCTTACACCGAATAATCTGCACTACATCCTAAATGGCGGGATGGGTTATGTGTTCTACACCCTCGACTTCTTAAGTTTCCTCGAAAGCAAAATGTCTTCGCAAATACTTTCTAAACACAATACCCCAAGACAACCTCCATCGAGGAGACATTAACCGTAAGCATTGAACTTCTCACGTATTAATACCTCCACCTAGATCTTAAAATGTTTCTTAAATCCGGTTAGGATTTCTTTCCATCGATGAAATCGCGAAAACACACAATAAGGAAAAAGGATATGCATAATATGAAAGCTTATCCCTTTCTTTTCTTTTTGAAAACAAAAAAGTTGGTGCTCTTGCGAGTCACTTTTTTTTTTGAAAATCAAAGTTTCAGTACTCCCAGTCGCCAATTTTCTGTTCGCGTTAAAGGTGGCGCTAGAGGATCGACGTGAATTCGATTCTCGGCAAAACAATTTACTCTTTTGATTTGTTTATAAAGATGCATGAGCATCAAGCTTTATTATTTTCAACACAAGAAAGATGATTTAATGATTATGAAAAGGGAAAGTGAAATACCCTCAATTGATATTGGTATGCGTAACGACTAAGCAAACTAGGCAACGCATTGGGGAGATTCGAGTAAGGGGATTGTTATATAAAGGGAATAGATGGAGCACCCTAAATATATATAGTTATCTATAGCTTTATATATGAATATGTTTGATATGTTTGTGTGTTTTAATTGCTATTTCTATGATTGGGAAAGTTTCTCCTTTGGGATTTTAAGAAATGATAGATTATGTGGGATCCTAGTGTTTGTTATTATTGTGCTCGCAAAGATCGTGGATCTTACATACATATCCCTAGTGGGAATCGAGCATTTGTAGCTCGAATCTACAGGGATCTATGGTTTGTTTGGTCTGAGGGAGAAAGAAATTTGCTCGGCAAGGATGAGACCTTGTGCCTACGTATTCTCAAAGGGATGTTGAGAAAGTCAGATCAATCGTAGTTCCCACTTATGCTAGTGGAAAGCAACGGGATGTTAGTAAGAGACAGATAAATGTCATCTTAATGAAAAATGTATCTAATCTATTTCATCACATACATTTTTGAAAAGTTTGTTCTGATAAAAATCTTTCATCGTAAGCTATCGGTGTTTTGCTTGAGTGTACAAGCGTTACCACTTACATGTTTAAGAAAGATGTTTGAAAAAATCATTGAATCTTTTAACTGTAAGTATTGGGTGTTTTGCTTGAGTGTACAAGCGTTACCACTTACATGTTTAAGAAAGATGTTTGAAAAAATGATTGAATCTTTTAACTGTAAGTATTGGGTGTTTTGCTTGAGTGTACAAGCGTTACCACTTACAATTAAGAGATGTTTTTGTTTGAAAAGAGTTTGAAAAGTTTTTGACTGTATGTGATGTGATAGATGAGATACTTCTTCCATAGAGATGATAGATGTCTAAATCTCGAGGAGAAATTGATTGGATAAAGGGATGCTTTTAAGAAGCCCATGGGTCCTTGTATTGTTAGCCCAAGAGGAGGCATTCCGAGGGTCATCGAGGGTCATCGAGGGTCCTTGTATGAAGCTCAAGAGGAAGCTATAGGGTATGGCTGGCTTTGTGTTTAAAAGGGATTTCACCGAGAAACCATCCTTTTGGAATTAAGAGCAATTTCACCGGGAAATTTTACTCTCTGGGGATTTTGAAAGTGATTTCACCGGGAAACCATCCTTTCGTGGTTCTATCTTAGTGGGTGATTCATTGTATTGGAAGCCCAATAGGAGGTCATAAGAGATTTCTGTCTCTTTCATTGTATGATGCCCAAGAGAAGGCTCAACAGGAGTGTTGTCTTATATGAAGCCTAAGCGGAGGCTAAACTCGAGATGAATGAGTTTTCTTATATGAAGCCTAAGAGGAGGCTGAACTCGTGGGAGAGTTATCTTGTATGAAGAGGCTAAACTCATCTGGTGATGAATTATCTTGTATGAAGCCCAGCGGAGGCTACAACTGTGGGGAACCTATTGGTTAGACTAATTGTTATGTTATAATTAGACAGTTGTATAAACAAGTGTGTGTGTGTGTGATATGTATTCACAGGAGTTTATGAAGGAAATATAAACAATGCATGATGTTTATTTACAAGAGTTTATGAAATATAAACAAGTGTCTGTGAAACGAACGTTTAAAACGAGCGTAACTTGATTATTTACAAGTTTGATCTGTGTACAAGGAAGTGAATATGTACACGAACGAGTATTTATGTACAGACAAAGATGGATGTACATAGGAAGGTTGGGACTTACACCATAAGGGTGGCCCATTGGTTTAAAAGCAGTTTCACCGGGAATAATGCTCCTTTCAATACCAATGGTATTCAGTGTAAAATGTACAGACGAAACGAAAACGAACGGTCGAAGTTTATACGTAAAGGTATGTATTATGTACAGATAAAAGTTTGTATGAAAAGAATTTGATATGTACAAGGAAAAGGTATGTACATAAATAATGTTGGTTTGAGTATACACAAGTGAAGTGAAAAACAAACGATCGAAGTTTGTCTGTACTTGAGTATAAAAAGTATCTGTGTTATGTACAGATGAAAATTTGTATGTGTTTGAAAAGAATTTGATATGTACAAAGAAATATTATGTACACAAAAGAATGTTATGGGACTTACACCGTGAGGGAGGCCCATTGGTTTAAAAGAAGTTTCATCAGTAATAATTCTTCTCCTTTCAATACCAATGGTATCGGTGTATAAACAAACGAATGAAAACAAACGAAAGAAATTTGTTTATGTTTGAATATTGACAATGATGATTTCAGTATGTACAAGTAAAATAAATATTTACATAAAATTATTGGGACTTACACCGTAAGGGAGACCCATGATCGATTGATAAATTCGAGAGAAAATGAATTCGGTTTTATCGTTTAAATCGGATCGATCATGGTAAAAGGATGCAAGTTTGATGAAATGTTTTGAAAAATGATTTTGAAAATGTTTTGAAATGTGAGGTTCATTTATGAGAAGTTTTGAAAAAAATCGGAAGTCGAAAACTTGAAAAATTCACCTTAAAAGGAGGTTTGAAAAAGTGCTCAGAACGTCGTTTTCGGCTTGATTAAAATATAATCAGATGAAAGTTTTTTCTGAAAATTTTTGCACTATCATAAAATAGATGTATTTATTGACAAGTGTTTAAAAAATCACCTTAAAATAAGGAGTTTTGATTGGTTAAAAAAATGTGAAAGTTTTGTAAAAAAACATGAAAATATGGAAAAGTTTGAAAAGAATGGTCTTGAGAGGGATTGAACCCATGACCATTGAGTGGCATCGTGGCGAAAATCTTAAGGCGAGCAAGCTACCACTGGGACAAGCGCGTTTTAGTGTTAGTGGACTAGAAACACGTGTTAATAAAAGATTGGAAAGTTTAAAATTAAACTCAAGAACACGCCGGTGTTCTTCGTTCTTTGATCTTCGATTCAACAATCCAAGCTAAAATCTTCATTTCTCAATGAAATTCAATGAAATAAAACGAAAGTTGCTCGATTTTGAACAACGAACATGATGGCGATGTTAATTGCATTTATTTTTGACCTAGCATGCTTAAATTTCGGGAATCGTGATGAACCCTAAAACCGAATTTTTCAAATTAAATGATGTGTAGTTAATGATTCTTTGATTTTCTTGAGGGCTTATGATCGTGATGAGTGCGAAAAGAGATCGCCAAGAGTTTTTCGTTTAAGTTCAAAGAATTAGGATATCCAAGTTCATGTTCATACCTGTTCAAGTGGAGATCAAGAAGGTGTAAACGTGTTTCGAACTTGTTTCTTGATTGCACACCATCGGCATGTATGGAAGCTAAATGGATGATCCGCTTGCCTTGAATCACCTTGGATTACTCCAGCCAAGTCCACCTGCAGACTAAAAATGAAACTCGATTTCTTGGTTAGAGTTATTCTGGATGTTGGTTATGGATCGGATCGTGTCTATGATGTTCATAGATGATATTTGAATGCTTGGAACACAAGTTAATCCATCCTAACCAAGAATTCGATACTTAAGCGCTTTGCAAACATAATGGTTATGGCATGTGATTTTGATTTCAGCTTTGTTCATGTTGATTTTAAGTTTTGAACAAGTTTGATTTTGATATTAGAGCATGTTTGACACCAAAACTTTCCTAGTTTTACTAATTCTCAAAATTGCAAGTTTTCTCTCTTTTGAACTATGTTTTGAGAAATTGGAGAAAGTGGAAGAAAAGTATGTCTTGGCATTACTTTGGTGTGGTTTTGAACTTGAAATGTTGATCAATTTATAGGCAAATAGTTCTGAAATGTTAGGCAAGAGTACAAGGCTTTTGGAAAATCAAAGTTAACTTAAGGGGTAAGAAAGGTATTTTGTAAAGAAAAAGGAAGTTTCCTTTTTTACCATGTGTTATTCTTTCCAACTTGATCCAATCCCTCAATCATTACTTCTCACTGATTTTTATCAGTTCTTATCCTAATTTGACAAGGTGGCAAGTGTTCTTGATGAGAAAATCACAAAATGACCTATAACTTGATGTCTTGGATTTTGAAAATCAAGTTCATGGAGCCTTATGTTTCAATTTCAAAAGTATAGCTAGACTCCGTGGATTTGTGAGTTCTTGGACATTTTGGAAAGCTTGTTTCACAAGCTACAACTTTCATGTTTTGAGTTTTTTCCAATTCAAATTGGAACTAGGTGAAAAAATGGCATGAAGTTTGGAAAAAATAAGAAATTTCAACACTTAGAAAATTTTCTAAGTATGAAAACTTTTGACTTTTTCTTGACTTTTTCAAATTCTTTGATTTTCTATGATCATGATGGATCATTTGAAGTATTTTGATGATTGAAAAAGTTTTGTTTTGAAAAAGTTGACCAAAAGTCAAAGTTTGACTTTTCAGTGCAGATGAAATTTCATCAGATGTTTCTGAAATTGACTGATGAAGTCTGTGAACTTCTGTGATGTTTTGAATCCAGAAATTAGGTCAAGATGTTGTATCTAAGATATAATGACCAATCTCTATCCAAAAAAGTCATTTCTTGCTCAAAAAGTCAGAGAATACTCATGCCCGATCAAAACCCTAATTGGTCGATCCTTGATTGATCTGTGAGAAAAAATGGATATCTGAAGATTGAAGGCTGATGATTTGATCAAGATAGATCAAATGAGGTGAGAAAAACTCAAACCCTAATTGGTTGCCTCTTAAATCAGATGAAAACCTGATGAAACCCTAATTTTGACCTGTAAAGGCTATACCCGATTAATGCTGTCTGAACTGTTAGTTGTGCAATGATGCAAATGTAAGGTGGTATATTAGGTCAAAAGTTGGGGTATGACACCCGGAACTTTCAAGTTGGAGATCTCGTGTTAAAGAGAATCTTGCCTCCAAACAATACAGATGCTCGGGGCAAATGGGCTCCGAATTATGAAGGACCATACGTTGTAAAGAAGGTTTTCTCAGGAGGAGCCATGATGCTTACAACTATGGATGGAGAGGATTTTCCTCATCCCATCAATGCAGACATAGTTAAAAAATACTTCGCATAAGACAAGACCCGTTGAGTCGACTAGCTCAGGCAGAAAAAGGCAGTCCTGATGAACCTGGTGAGAGGTTCGGGCAAAAGTTAGGGACAAGAAAGAGTGGCAGAGTGAAAAATAAGTACACCTGCTAAGTTAGACCTGACAAGGGGAAATTTAGGCAAAAAAGGGGGCATCCCGGTGGGTCGAAAACCCGAAAGGGGGATCCAGGCAAAAGAGGGATTTAAAGCGAATGACTACGATTTGTATTGCATCTGTATCGTTTCACTCCATTGTAAGTGGTTAACCCAGAAGGGATATGGAAACAATCCCATCAGTTTATCTAGAAAGTAAGATGGTTGAGGTGCTTTGAAGACATGGAGGGTCATAGCGAAGTCAGATCTGTTAAAATCTGTCGTTACATTGCCAACTACGTTTCTCCAATTACTTTGTTGTGTATGAAATGACCTCTTTTTAGGAATTGCATCCTGATGTAAACGCCTGCTCATAGGCCTTGTAATCAATAAAAGTTCAATTTTTAGTCAAATTACTTTTCTCTTGTGTGTTATCTCTATTTTCTATTTCTATTTTTACTGGTTTGTTTTGCCATAATACGTCCAATGTTGTTGATAAATTTTGCATTTTTTTTGAAAAAAAAAGAGCATTGATGGTGCTACAACGCATGATGTAAATTGTTGAAAGTTGCTTGAGATTTTGGGGTGTTAATGACGGTATCCAAAGTTCACCACTCTATGCTTAGAGACTTCGCCACAATTTGCGGCCACCAGTGATTCGTGCGTCGATGTATCGACATCGCCTTATTCCCCAGCGGAAGTTTAGGTGTTAGGCAAGGCTTATCTCCAGTGAATGTCTGTCGAATGTTGGGACAAGAATATTTGTTTCCCCTAGTAGATTCGAATAGTTGAATGGATTTCCCCAGTGGAGCCTTCGGTCCGAATCAGATTTATCCTTCCTAGTAAGGGTTAAGCGTGCCACAATTCCGGTATTCACGAATCTCCCGTGAAGTGGTGTTCCCCATCGGAGTTCCTCTCTAAATTCCCCACAGAGTCTCCAAATTCCCCGGTGAAAGTAGGAGAATTATCCAGAGAAGTTTTCTGTATCCTTAGTGAAGAGTAATGACTCTCTTTCCAGGAGGTCAGGATTTGGCTGAAGTCCAATTCGATTCTCCCCGAGTGAAGAACATTTCTTTGTGTCAGAATTGTAATTTATTTTTGCAAGTGTTCTCCAAAATCCACTCCCTAGTGGTACCTCTCTCTTGGATGTTAATGGCTTCTCAGCAGCCGATTATCGATATTATTACTTCTCATTTAATCATTTAAGCATGCATTCATCGCATTGCATCTCTCAAAACGCGTAGCATTCCACTGATTGGGAGCATTACGCCATTAAAATTCAAACATGCATTTTAGGTGTTTGCCAATTATGTTGTCCAGAAGAAATAAACAATCTGTGGGATCTGCCCCCAAGATCTTTTCTCAACGGATTTCTATTTCCCTGATTGTCACTTCAAGTCAAGTGTCTCATGGGAATCCATTCCTCCCCTAATGGAGTCTTCTGTGGCACCATTTAACCCAGTCAAGTTATGCCGCCTTTTCCCCCAGCGTGCTCAGTTCGCTTAAAACCTGCGAAGTTAACAAGTTCTTCGTTCCGAGGGTCTCTTTGTGGAGTGATATTCTTCCTCCTTTATTGAGTTCTCATTGTTTAGGTCCGCGAAGTTAACAAGCTCTTCGTGCTGAGGATCTGTGTTTGGGGTTCGTCTATCAACAGTCGTTTCTCCTTACTTGTGGAGTTCATCGTGGTCAGGTGTTCTCATTTACTTAAACCTGCGAAGTTAACTAGCTCTTCGTGCCGAGGGTTTATGTTTGGAGTGATGTTCTTCCTCCTCTACTGGGTGCTCAGTTTCTTAAACCTGCGAAGTTAACAAGCTCTTCGTGCCAAGGGTCTATTTGTGGAGTGATATTCTTCCTCCTTTATTGAGTTCTCATTGTTTAGGTCCGCGAAGTTAACAAGCTCTTCGTGCTGAGGATCTATGTTTGGGGTTTGTCTATCAACAGTCGTTTCTCCTTACTTGTGGAGTTCACCGTGGTCAAGTGTTCTCATTTACTTAAACCTGCGAAGTTAACTAGCTCTTCGTGCTGAGGGTTTATGTTTGGAGTGATGTTTATCCTCCATGTGGAGTTCTCACTTGTTTTAGATTCACGAAGTTAACAAGCTCTTCGTGCCAAGGATCTGTGTTCGGAGTTCGTCTATAATCAGGTGTTCTTCTTTTCTGGTTGAGTTCTCTTGTGCTTAGGCCTGCGAAGTTAACCAGCTCTTCGTGCTAAGGGTTTGTGCTCGGAAGTCATGTTCTTCCTCGTTGTTGGGTTCTCATTTGCTTAGATTTGCGGAGTTAACAAGCTCTTCGTGCCGAGGTCTATGTTTGGAGTGATGTTCTTCCTCCGTTATCACGTTCTCATTGTTTGGATCCGCGAAGTTAACAAGCTCTTCGTGCCAAGGATCTATGTTTGAATTCCATCGTCGCCCGACGTCTTCTCTCTTCTGAGTCGCCATGTCAGGTGTCCTCTTTACCTTTGATCTGCGAAGTTGTTTATCAACAAGCGTTTCGTGCCGAAGATCATCGATTATTCTTATTCCCAGAGTCGCTCTTTCATGAGTGTTTCCCCTTCATTATTCTAGTGTATATGTTCGAACAGAAAATCCAAACATAATAATTGCCCGCTCGCCCTAAGAGCGCGCGAATTTTACGATCCATTTAAGTATTCAATCATCTTCTACCTTGTTGGTTCGAAAGGCTTGCGCCCATCTCACCCCCCGGTCGAAGAATATTGAATAGAGGCAGCTGTTGCACCCCAAAATTCGCCCTCTTCTTTTCTGTGTCTCTGGCCCACAATTTGATTGCATAAACGTGCATATGGTTGTGCGCATGGTTTTGATTATAGGTTTATTCAGCACAAGGTGATCCGAGTGAAAATAAACAGCAGAAAAGATCAAATTCTACATGTGTCAGTCACCTGGAAGTTGTGTAGAAGCTTCAGAGTTTTTTTTCCTATCCCGGCCGGTCACCTGATCGTGTCAAAAATTTCACTCGCACTAGCGAAATCGGATTTCGGACACTTTTCGTCTAGAGTCCGACTTCAAATTGTCGACGGATTTGACAGTTTTGGATTAATTACAGAAATTATTTGGATAATCATGATTTGGGCTTGATTATGTGTCCAAGGCTATAAATACTTTTTTGACCTTCACAAAAAAAAAAAAGGATTCATTGTTTTTGGTTCATTTTTTCTCACCACCAATTACACTCCAATTCTCTCAATACACAAAAGGTAAAAAAAACTGAAACTGAAACTTTCCCTCCGAGAAACCACCACAGGCCACCACCGGACCTTCGTCCAACAACGGTCTCAGCAGCAGACCGCGCTAAGCGCGCCCTCCACGCTAAGCGTGCCCTGCGATTTCTGGTTTTCTTCATTGCAGTCTCCCTCCATTCAATCCGGATCTTCTCCTCTTTCTTCTGTTCGAATTTGCTATGGAATGAACGACTTCATCTTGATATCTCTTCAATTTCAAGATCCAAGTATTTCTCCTTCATCTTCTTCAATTCTCCATTGAAGATCTCAAGCTTTCATGAAGAATTCGAGTTTGATTATGAAGATTATCCTCGATCCATCACTGGTATGGTATTTTATTTGAGGAGTACAAGGAATTCCTCTTCAATTTGGTTCAAACTTCAAGTTCAAGTAAGTGTAGGGTTCAAATAAGCACTTATTTTAAGCTATTTTGATTTTAAGCTTTTCTTGAAGATTGAATAATGAAATTGCATGCAAATTCAATGTAGATTCTGAATCTTGAACTTCTACTCTTGAATTCTTTGATTTGCATTGGATTTCGCCGACTTATTTGTGTCGGAGTGAAGGTTTTTGTACATAGCATGCATATAGGCTTGGTATTAGTATCTTCGTTTGCATTTTTGCCACAAATTCATGCATCTTTGCATCGTTTAAGCACATGTTCATGCATTTGAAAACATTCCTTATGATTTAGTTGCATTTACGCGCAATGAACTAGAGCATAGCTTGCATTCGTAGCGTGTCGACATGTAGCTTCCGAAGCATCTTGGTCACTAGGCATATTGTACATTGTATATAGTTCATGCATATGCATTCCAAGTGTTTGTGTTAATGTGTAGCTAGGTATTGACATGACTTTTTTTTCTTATCTCTTAGGAGCATTCCTTGCTTGCATTAGTATGTCACGTGTGGAACATTGAGTTGCCGCCATAATTTGCATCCCAAACATGTTCATGCACCGGTTTTCACTATATACGTTAAAGTGTTTGATTGCTTACATCCCCTACACGTTTTCATTTGGTATAGCACATAGGCCTAGAAATCTCCATGTCGCATTGTACTCTTAGCATGATCATGCACAATCATACATGTAGGAATGCGAGGGATCTTTATGCGCATCTTACATATGTTCATACATGCATGAGCATTGGAATTATTCAAATCATTGCTTGCACACCATACATGTTCATGCATTTAGGAGTATTGGAATTGTGTGCATCCTTACTTGTATCTTATATGTTCATGCATTCATGAACATTGAAGTTGCTTGCATTGTCACTTGCATTCCATACATGCTCATGCACTCATGAACATTGGAGCTATTTGCATCTCTACTTGAGTTTCGTACGTGTTCATGGATGAACGTTGAAACCGTCAGCATCATTTGCATTTCCACGCTTATCCACGCATGATATCGCATACATGAACATTGACATAATTGTCTAATAATACAGATCGAATGAAAGCATCGTAAACAGGTGATCCGGACCAAAACTACATTTTTCTATAGGTTGCAAACCGCGCTTAGCGCCACCAGGACCGCGCTAAGCGCCAAATCCTCTGACTTTTATTTTGTAGGTCGCGCTTAGCGCGGTTCAGGGCATGCTAAGCGCGTTGGCTTCTATTTGGGTCACGCTTAGCGCGATATAGAGGGCTTAGCGCGACCTGTGCTGTTGCATTTTTCTACTTTTTTCTTCATTCTAACCCCAAACAGTAGGCACTCTAGCCTTGTCTAGCCGCTGTTTGGACTTTGTTTCATGCAGGGGTTTGTATTGTGTATACCTATGGCACATTTCTCCGATCTTGGTGCGTCACGCACATTTTCTGTTGGTTTGTTCTCGGGACCTAACTCCCTTATGCAGGTTTATTGGATATACGTCGAATGTGTATAGGCACACATTCTTGACAGTGCATCTCATTGCACATCCATCAGCTGTTTTTATCCGGATAATTCCTCGCAGGTTTATTGGATTCACGTCGAATGAGTAAAAACACACATTCTTGACCGTGCATCTCATTGCACATCCATTATCTGCTTTGTCTGGATTATCATCCCGTACAGGTGTATCTGTTTTAGATGTGTATGACACATATTCTGGTTATGCTATTTGTGCCTCTACGCACTTCTCACCGGATTTCTTTATTGCATGGCTGCAGTATTCGAAGTTTTCCGGAGTATTCCTTAGCTTGCATTGCTCTTCGGATTCTATATCAGTTTGGTAGTTTCTATACTGTTTACCATATTTCTTTTACCGCTTTTCTAGAAAGCATGAGAAGTAGGGTTTTACCGCTTTCCTTGCCATGAGAAGTAGGAATAGAGATGTATGAAGGGACTTTCGTAGTTGGAGCATGTTCAAGAACCCCTCTGGTTTATTTAAAGATCCTTTTAGGGAAATTCTGTTTGCTAATTGTGTTTGGTTTGTTTAAAATCCTCCATCTGCATAGGGAGGTGATTCTCAGTAAGTGTTTATATTTGTGCTTGCATAGGTCAAGAGTGGTTAGGACACCCGACGTGGCACCACCAAGCAAAGTCCCGCTTTTTATATTTCTTGCTATCGAGTCATGATGATATAATGGGCAAGCGAAAAGGGTCCGCAATCGACCCCCGCACAGTTCTAGTCCGTGTCAGCTCAGCACACGCGAATCGCGTGGCTCCCTATTCTGCTCTCCATGCTTTCCTGGGGTTCGCATTTATTGTAGAGCTCGTATCATTTGCTCTTCACGCTTGACAATTAATGTCATACGGTGATATCATTCACCGGAATCGGATGTGTCGGCTCCTGGTTGACTCACGGTATGCTCGTTACGGTCGAGGCTATGGGACTTCCTCCTTTTCCTGCGCATGTGTGCCATTTGTTTGTTTGAATTTGAATTGTTTGTGTGCTTCTTCCAAAGCACTTGTTTGCCTAATCCCTCTTCATCCCTTGGTCATTCAACCCAGGTAGATGTTAGGATAGTTTCCTTAGGTTTGCTTGGGTAGGATAGTCTTCGAGCCTAGACTTTAATTCTCAACCATAGGGCCATCTTTGCATGTTAACATTAGGGATAGAGTTAGCTAGTTTCCCTTGTTTGTTTTCTAGTTTCTTTTGCATCCTTGCATGTAATAAAACTAAAATTTGATTTCTTTTTTCCTTTACAAATCAAAACACTTAATAATGGTTCAAAGTCCTTTTTCAAAGGTAAAAACAACCAACCAATGCAAACTTTTTTGCCTACGGGTTTTTTTTTTTTTTGTGTTTAAAACTCTTTTTCATAAGTAAAAAACACATAAGCCACCAAAACATATGAGCCGAACTACGCCGCTCTGACCTTCCCATTGCACGCAGGAATACGTAGGCATCTTGTCACGGGGCTCGATCGAGCAAACTTCGTAAATACTTCTTTCTTTTCCCCGTGTTTTATTTATTTTCCTTTCTTTCACATGCATTCTCTTTTAGCATACAGGTATAGCGATTAAGCAATAAATAGCTGTAAACAAACCCATTAGATAGAAAATAGAAGTGGATACCGTAGAGTACTACGGGCGTGTGGGGTGCTAATCCCTTCCCCTCACGTAACTGACTCCCTTACCTAGATTCTCTTGATCTCTCGGTCATAGGACCGCGATTTCTCCCTTCAGGTTTACTCGATGTTCACCTTTCTCCTCCGTGGGATACAAAAACGTTCGATGGCGACTCTATTGATACCCCGAGTATCAGTCCGAGGTTCAGCCAGTTGTTTCAGGTATATTTCTTAAAATCGATTCTCTTAATCCATGCATTACTAACTGATTTTTTTGTTTGTATGACCTCAGGAGACCCCTTAGAACAAGTTTGATGCATAACATGCAAGCTTGAACACAAGGATGAGGATCTTCCATTGTTAGGGCATTTAGATCTATTTGCTTCAAAACTTACTTAACAGCCATTTTTAGGACGAAAGAACACCACCAATCGATTCACAAGGGTCGATTTATGGGGGTAGGTTCCTTCTTGTGCTTTGATTTGGATGTTTTTGTGCAGGTTTCAAAAGTTTAGCCACCAGAGAAGAAGACCGGAGCTAGGGCTCCGGTGTTGTCTCCGTCCTTGGACCCTTTGACTGTAGGCATGGCGTCTTCTCCCACTTTGATTGGTTCACTCAATAATCCAAGGGTCCCACCGCGCGTGTTTTGTTTTTATTCTGATTTTCTGAATTAAAAAACGCATACATATTATTTTATTGAGTTTGATACACAGATGTATCACCACCCTAGTGGTAACACATGCGCGCGTTTGGTCCCTCCCTCTATCAGGTCGCTGGTTCGAACCTTCCTTTTGGCAATTTTTTCCATAAATTTTGATTTTTACGTAGGTAACACACAAAAACAGATGGAGGTGTGTTAGTGACAACACATGCTGCATGGTTAAGTGGTAAAATTTTGAACCAATGACCTCCTGGTCACGGGTTCAAACCATGCAGGGACCAAATCTTTTTTTATCACTTTGCCTCTTCAATTTTTCCTAACCATTTCTTTTTTTTCAATTTTATCTAATTTCCTTTCAAAATTAATTCAAACCTTTTCAAAAATCACGAAAATATTTTAATTTTAGATTTAGGTTAATTAAACATTTAATTAATTTTTGACATAAAATAATTTATTTTTCTCACAATTTAAATTATTTTTCACAATTAATTAATAATTAACTTAAAATTAGGTTTTTCTACATCAAAACCAATCCAAAAAATATCAAAAAATATTTTTTCCTTTGCAATTAGAGTTTAGATATTTTCTCTTATCATTAGACATTTTTCTTACAATTTATTTCTTTTATTTCGTATTAAAATTTTAGAAATCGATGTATAGGTCGCTAGGTCATTTTTGTAATAGCGTAGGATTTACTTTCCACACCTTTACATTTCTGAACTTTACTTTTTGCACCCCTATTATGTATCTGCCCCAAAGCCATATGATAGTCGAGGGTTTACTTTCCTGCACTTTACTTTCCGCACTTTACTTTCTGCACTTTACTTTCCGCACTTTACTTTCCGTACATAACTGCTAGTAACTAGGCGTGTATGGCAAGACTAAAAACAACATAGATCACTTATAAATACAAGATAACACATCTGAACATAACACACTTTTGCACTCACACACCCCTTATGGTATCCTCTCTTGTTGCCTTTCGAATACATGGTCATGTCCCTCGAACATAGGGATACCACTAGCACAGTTGCCTACAAATAATATCATTATAGTCCCTTCGATACAAAGATCATAGTCCCTCGATGACCCTCGATGTTGCCTACGAATACATGATCTCATCCCTCGATTGTTGCCTATGAAAAGTGATGATCGTCCTTACGAATATGCTAAGGTATCCCTACATGTTGCCTTCTATGACCATACGATGACCCTTCGAATGTCCCTTTACATCCAATGAATAGAGTTACCTACCAACTAATGGTATGGATAGTGCTACCCTAAAGGAAAGCAAAATAACATGAAAACGATCATTCTGAGTTGGTAATAGACTTTTAATTGCTTGATCTATCAAATAATTTTTTTACACCTCACACTATTTTAAAAAACTTTTCAAACACTTTATATACATTCCAGCGTGAATCATTACAAAGTTAAACACTTTTCCAAAACAAAACATTTCCAAACACTTCGTATACATTTCAACGAGAATCATTACGAAGTCAAAGTGAAATGCTTTTTTCAAAAACATCTTTTCAAACACACACATAAAGCAATTTATAAAGGGAGCTAAGCAATTAAGAGCCCGTAGATAACTATGGATGAAATGTGTGCTAATACCTTCCCTTTTTCATAACTGTCTCCCTTACTCAGAATCTAACGAAGGTCTTTTCCTGTTCTTTTCACCTTCTCTTAATTGGATAAAAGGAAAGTTAGTGGCGACTCTTGCTATCCGCAACATTTGCAATAAAATGCAAAACAAACAAGTCAGTTCTCTCACCGTATCACAATTATGTTCTTATTGTGGAAATGTTTCGGAAAGCATGGAACATTCATTTTTCAAATGTAAAGTGGTGAAGCTTATTTGGAAAGAGATATCTTTATCGATTGGTAAACCGGTAGGTAGTGGGGATGGTGCTTATCGAATTTTAAGGATTTATGCTTATTTAATAAAGGAAAAAGGTGAGAGAGGGAAAATTGGTGTAGTTTGACTTAATATTTTGTGGTCCATTTGGTTATCTTGAAATGGGATTTTCTTTTAGAATGATGGGTGGAATATTGACAATACGGTTTGAAATATTAAAATTTTGGATTGGAAGTTGTCATCTATAGGAGAAATTATTCATCTCAAATATTTTTTTTATGAATTTAGCATAGATCCTATGCTATTTCTTAGATAACTCTATTTGGTCGATAATTTCTCTCTTTTTGTCGGGTTTCTTTCTGGTCTTGTTGTAATCAGGTTGGAGAACCCTTAAATCTCCCGTTAATATAAACTTGCTAACACAAAAAAAAAACAATAATTAAAATCTCTAATTATTAAATAGATAATATAACTAAATAAAATATATATGTCCATATAATGATATTAAAATTTAATAATTTTATTTAACATGTAATAAAAATATTCTAGTAGTATCCTCAGACAATTTTACCTCAAACTATAAATTATTGGGTTATTACCATTTACCCTCTGTCATATAGGTGACTTTTGGTTTTGTCCCCTGTATATTTTTTTGAACTTCAGCCTTGTCATTTCAAAATACTAACAATTTAGTCCGTAAATTCAAAATCCACTGGTAAATTCAAAAGAAAATCTTCAGGAAACCTGCGGATTTACCTGTGGATTTTTATAGGGGGCACAACTAGAAGTCGTCTATATGGGAGGGATGTAAAATGGTTTGGTGTAGTTTAACTTGCTATTTTTTAGTCCATTTGGTTATTGCGGAATGAGATTTACTTCAGAAGTGATGGGTGGAATGTTGATAATACGGTTTGGAATATTAAAATTTTATTTTGAAAGTGATCGATTATAGGAGAAATTAAATTAAATCCAACCTTGTAATTTCAAAATACTAACAATTTAGTCAGTAAATTCAAAATCCGTAGGTAAATTCGAAAGAAAATCTGCATGAAACTTGCGGATTTACCTGTGGATTTTGACTTTAGGGACTAAACTGTTAGTATTTTGAAATGGAAAAGGGTGTTTTTCAAAAAATCAATTACAGGAGCACAACCAAAAGTTGCCTATATGACATGGAAGTAAAATGGTATTAACCCTAAATTATTTTTGCCACGACTGTCTCTTTCCTTACTTGAACAAATTTCGTTAACATGTTTTGAAGATAGCATTAGAAAGTTTTATTTTAAGGTTAAATATGTTGATCGTTCTACTAAATATTGTCAATTTATTTTTTAATTGCTTAAAAAAATTTGTTCAAAGAATGATTTTTGAAATGTTTTTCATCAACACATCTAGTGGTGAAGCTTATTTGGGAAGAGATCTCTTTATGGATCGGTAAACCGATAGATAGCGGCGTCGATGATGCTTATCGAATTTTAAAGATTGGTTCTTATTTAGTAAAACGAAAATGGTGAGAGAGGGAAAATTGGTGTAGTTTGACTTGCTATTTTTTTGCCCATTTGGTTATCGCGGTATGGGAATTGCTTCCGGAATGATGGTGGAATGTTGATAATACGGTTTGGAATATTAAAATTTTGGTTTGAAAGTGGTTGTTTATAGGAGAAATTATTCATCCCAAATATAGTTTTCATGAAATTAGTAGAGATCTTATGCTATTTCTTAGATAACTCTATTTTTTCGATAATCTCTCTCTTTTTGTCGGGTTTCTTCCTGATTTTGTTGTAATAAGGTTGGAGAACCCTTAGTTCTCCTCTTAATATAAACTTATTTACAATAAAATAATAATAATTAAAGTCTTTAATTATTAGTGTTATTACTTTGTTAGTGTTGTTAGTTAAAGAGTCTATTAGTGCTTGTCATTACAAGAGCTTGGTTAGTGCTTGTTGCTGTTAGTCGTTGTAACGGTTCCGTTTGGCTTCCTTGTATATGCACCTGCCTCCTTTGTATTGGCTGATCAATGAAAGAAGTCTTGAGTTCTATACACACATTCATCTTCACAGAGTGAAGAATGAGATATCTTTTCTCACTTTACATGGTATCATTCGCTTGCTGCTGATCCACCTTGCTTCCCAACTCATCTCTTCCTTTTTCATTCATCTCTCTCTTGTCTTCTTCGCACAAATCGTTTCTTATTCATCCATGGATTCTGACAATCAAGGTTCGGTTATCAAAGATTCTACTCACGATGCTTCTACTGTGTTTTCGTCAATGAAATCTAACAACTCGTTTGGCCCAAAGCTCTCAGTCAAATTCCAAGAGAACAACTACCTTCGTTGGAATCAGCAAGTCAAAGGAATTATTCTTGCTCATAAAATGCACAAACTTGTCGTGAATCCACAAATTCCACAGAAATTCAAGAATGCTCAAGATCGTCTTGCAGGTTTGGTCTCTTGTGAATATGAAAACTGGATTGCTCAGGATCAAGCTGTGTTTATCTGTCTCCTCTCCACAATATCTTAATCTGTGTTGCCTAGAGTTCTTGCGTGCAAACATGCTTTCGAAGTTTGGGACAAGATCCACCAATTCTTCAATGCACAAATGAAAGTGCGTGTTTGTCAGCTACATGTTAAGCTCAAATCTACGAAGAAAGGTAACAGATCGATTACTGAGTTTGTTCTTCGCATCAAAGCAATTGCCAATTCTATGTTAGCCGATGGTGATTCTATTACGGATCAAGATCAAATTGACGGTATTCTTGAGGGTTTGCCATAGGAATTTTATCCTTTCGTGATGCAGATGTATGGTTGCCTTGTGCCACCTACTTTGTGCAATGTTGAGGCACTTCTCTATGTTCAAGAAACACAACTTGATAAATTTCATCAAGAACTTGCAACAACAACTATTTCTGCTAATGTTTCTCACAGTGGTGAAGACCATAGCTCCAGAGGAGCCTACTCCAACAATCGGGGTCATGGCACCTGTTCGCATTAAAAAGTGACGTACGAGGGAATCGAATCTGAATTCGGATTCTCTGGCTCGAAACGATTTACTCTTTTGATTTGTTTATAAAGATGCCGCGCGAGCATCAAGCTTTATTATTTTCAACACAAGAAAAATGATTATGAAAAAGGGGAAAGCTGTTAATACCCTCAATTGATATGATATGCATTACGACTAGCGCAAACTAGACGCAACACATTTTGGGGAGATTCCGGGCAAGGGGGTTTGTTATATAAAGGGAATAGATGGAGCACCCTAAATATATATAGTTATATATAGCTTTATATATGAATATGTTTGATATCTTTGTGTGTTTTAATTGCTATTTCTATGATTGGGAAAGTTTCTCCTTTGGATTTTAAGAAGGGTAGATTATGTGGGATCCTAGGTTTTGTTATTATTGTGCTCGCAAAGATCATTGGGATCTTCTGCATACATATCCCTTAATGGGAACCAGAGCATTTGTAGCTCGGATCTAAAGGGATCTATGGTTTGTTTGGTTTAAGGGAGAAAGAAATTTGCTCGGCAAGGATGAGACCTTGTGCCTACGTATTCTCAAAGGGATGTTGAGAAAGTCAGAGCAATCGTAGTTCCCACTTATGCTAGTGGAAGCAACGGGAAGTTATTAAGAGACACAGACAAATGTCATCTTAATGAAATATGTATCTAATCTATTTCATCACATACATTTTGAAAAGTTGATTGATTGAATCTTTCATCGTAAGTTATAGGTGTTTTGCTTGAGTGTACAAGCGTTACCACTTACGAGTTTTTAGAAAGATGTTTTTAAAGATGATTGAATCTTTTAATTGTAAGCATTGGGTGTTTTGCTTGAGTGTACAAGCGTTACCACTTACGATTAAGAGATGTTTTTGTTTGAAAAGAGTTTGAAAAGATTTGATTGTATGTGATGTGATAGATGAGATACTTCTTCCATAGAGATGATAAATGTCTAAACCTCTAGGAGAAATTGATTGGATTAAGGGGATGCTTTTAAGAAGCCCATGGGTCCTTGTATTGTAAGCCCAAGAGGAGGCTTTCCGAGGGTCATCGAGGGTCCTTGCATGAAGCTCAAGAGGAAGCTATAGGGTATGGCTGGCTTTGGCTTTAAGAAGGGTTTCACCGGGAAACCATCCTCTTAGGATTTGAGAGTGATTTCACCGAGAAATCATACTCTCAAGGTTCTATCCTAGCGCGGGTGATTCTTTGTATTGGAAGCCCAATAAGAGGCTGTTAAGAGATTTCCTGATCTCTTTCTTGTTTGATGTCCAAGAGAAGGCTAAACTCAATGAGGAGTTCTTTTGAACGAAGCCCAAGAGGAGGCTGACTCAGCAGGGGAGTGTTGTCTTATATGAAGCCTAAGCGGAGGCTAAACTCAGATGAATGAGTTTTCTTATATGAAGCGTAAGAGGAGGCTAAACTCAGATGAAATGAGTTACATTGTACAAAGCCCAAGAGGAGGCTAACTCTGTGGGGAACCTAATGGTTAGACTAGTTGTTATGTTATAACTAGACAGTTATATAAACAAATATATGAAGTTTATTCACAGGAGTTTATGAAGGAAATATAAACAAATGCATGATGTTTATTTACAAGATTTTATGAAGGAAACATAAACAAGTGTGTAAAAGGTGCGTTTAAAACGAGCGTAACTTGATTATTTACAAGTTTGAATGTGTACAAGGGAATGAATATGTACACGAATAGGTATTTATGTACAAGGAAGTGTGTATGTACATAGGAGGGTTGGGACTTACACCGTAAGGGAGGCCCATTGGTTTAAAAGAAGTTTCACCGAGAATAATGCTCCTTTTAATACCAATGGTATTCAGTGTATACACAAGCGAAATGAAAACAAACGGACAAAGTTTGTCTATACTTGAATATTTACAAAAGACGTCTGTATTATGTACAAGTAAAAACTGTTATGTACATAAAAGAATTTGATACGTACAAGGAAATAATTATGTACGTAAAGGGAATTTGATATGTACAAGGAAATATGTATGTACATAAAAAGAATTTGATACGTACAAGGAACTAATTATGTACGTAAAAGAATTTGGGACTTACACCGTGAGGGAGGCCCATGATCGGTTAAGAAATTCGAGGAAAAACGAGTTCGGTTTTATCTTCAAATCGGGTCGATCATGGAAAAAGAGTGTAAGTTTGTTGAAAAGTTTTGAAAAAGATCTTAAAAGTGTTCTTGAAGAATGAAATATACTTACAAGAAATTTGAAAAAGTTTCGGGCTTCGAAAGTTTGAAAGAAACGTCTTTGAAAGTGCTTTGAAAAGTACTCAAAATGTATCGTTTTCGACTCGATGAAAATGTAATCAAAAGAAAGTATTTTTGAAATTTCTTGACATTATCATAAAATATACATGTTAATGGACAAGTGTACAAAAAATCACCTCAAAATGAGGAGTTTTGATTGGGTTTTGAAAGAGTCAAAGTTTGAAAAAAATATGAAGAGAGAACAAAAAAGTTTGGCAAAAATGGTCCCAAGGCTACTCGAACCCGGGACCATTGGGCAAGGCAAGGCAAGTGACTTAAAGGTAAGCTGGCAACCGCTGGGGCGGCAATACATCCGTTCACTTATGCCAATCCAATTAATTATATTACAAACTGAAAATTTGAATTTAAAAAACACGCGCGAACTCATCTTCTTCTTCCTCGATCCTTCAATCAGCCATGGATTTTTTGTTTCTCAATGAAATTTCTCGATGTAAACATCAAACTTGATCGAAATTGAACCAGGAACATGATGATGTGGTTTAATTTCATTTATTTTTAGTTAAACATGATTAATTTTCCAGAAAACACGAAGAACCCTAATTCCTAAAAATCAAATTGAAATCGTGTGTGATCATGGAATCAAGCAATTGGTTTAGGGTTAATGATCAGTGATGGTGCAGAAACAAAACGGCCAAGCCATTTTTGAACTGGAAGTTAGAAAATACGAAGTTTAAAGTTCGTGTTCTTACCTCTTGAAGCTGGACTTTGATTCTTCGAAGGAGCTGTTACAGAGTTGTTTTAATGATTGCTAT
Source organism: Vicia sativa (assembly GCA_021764765.1). Classification (NCBI taxonomy): domain Eukaryota; kingdom Viridiplantae; phylum Streptophyta; class Magnoliopsida; order Fabales; family Fabaceae; genus Vicia; species Vicia sativa. The sequence goes on along the minus strand of CM038795.1, from coordinate 156,515,825 downwards.
AACACCAGTGGACTTCAGGGAACGTGTGAGGATGCTATGCTTGCTCTGAAATAGCCTGGATCATTCTGACCAAGTCCACTTGCATATGCTCAAAGTGAAACTCGAATTCGGGGTTAGAGGTGTTACAGGTCAGGGATGATGGCTTGTATCATTCATATGAAGTGTATTGATGATGTTCAAATGAAAAAAAACACAACTTGCTCGAGCCAAACTGACAGTTTGAAGTTTAAGGCAGTTTTTGCATGTTTGGAAGTTTGAAAAGAAACTCTGAGTTTTAGTTGTTTTTAAGTTGATTTTAACCTTCAAACAAGTTGTATTTAGAGTTTAGAATGTGTTAGACACCAAACTTCTCATAGTTTTTCACAGAATTAGCAAAAAATGCAAAATCCTCACTTTGAACCATGTAACTTGAATTTTAAGAAAGAAGAGAGAAAGCTTGTTCTTGCATAGCTTTGGTGTAGTTTCAAATTGCAAACATGACCTCTATTTATAGGTCAAAAAATCAGATTAGCAAGTAAAGAAGATTGGCTTGGATTTGGACAACTTGCCTTAGAGGGCAAGAAAGTCATTTTTGCCATAAATGCCAAAGGAACCTTCCTTTTAACCATGGTTAAATTTCAACTTGATCTTATCTCATCATAATTACTTTCCATCTGATTTTTATCAGCTCTATCTATCTTGGCTAGGTGGCAAGGCTTCTAGAAGGAAAGAAAATCAAAATGACTTGTAATCTTTGAAGCATGAACTTGAAACTTATGATTTTGGAGCTCTATGTTTCAAAATCAAAAGTATAGCTAGACACAATGGATTTGCAAGTTCTTGGACATTTTGGAAAGCTTGTTTAAAGGGCTACAACTTTCATGTTTTGAGTTTTTTCTAATTCCAAATGGAACTATGTGAAAAATTGCCATGAAAGTAGGAAAAAACATGAAATTTTAACACTTTGAAAATTTTTCTAAGTGTTGAAAATTTTGACTTTTTGTTGATTTTTCCAAATTTCTTGATTTTTTATGATCATGATGGATCATTTGAAGTATTTTGATGATTGAAAAAGTTTTATCTTGAAAAAGTTGACCAAAAGTCAAAGTTTGACTTTTCAGTGTAGATGAAATTTCATCAGATGTCCAGAAATTGACTGATGAAAATTGTGAACTTCTGTGATGTTTTGAATCAAGAAATTAGGTCAAGGGGTTGTATTGGAGATATGAAGATCAATATCCAAGCAAAAAATTCATTCATTGATCAGAAAATCAGTGATTGCTTATCCTCGATGAAAACCCTAATTGGTCGATCCTTGATAGATCATGAGGAAAAGTTGGATATCTGAAGATCAGAGGTTGATGATTTGATTAAGATAGATCAATTGAGGTGAGTGAAACTCAAACCCTAATTGATTACCTCTTGAATCAGATGAAAAATTGATGAAACCCTAATTTTGACCTGTAGAAGCCACACCCGATTAATTCTGTTCTGAACTGTTAGTGATGCAATGATGCAAATGTAAGGTGGTATATTAGGTCAAAAATTGGGGTATGACAGATGCCCCTATTTAAGTTTCTTTAACCTGAGATATGAAGATAAATATCTTCGTCTCGATAGGTGTGAAGAGACTTAAATATCAGAATACACAAATTTTGGACCTAAGATACCAAAAATGCGGATGATGCAAAATGATTGCAAAAAGTTCACCCAGGAGATATCAAAGATTGATATGATGGGGAAAAATTTGTGAGGATGACTCGATCTGTCTAAGAATGGAGAATCCTGTTTGTTGGGAAACAAAAAATATGTTTCACTAGAAAAATAGATTCACAATGCATGTGAATATCTATTTCGTTTTGGGAAACAAGGAGATTACCTTCTATCATCCTTGTGACAATGTTTAAGGTAAGAGAAGATGATATTACCAATTATCAGCCTTGTGATAGTTTATGGTAATGAGCTCTGAAGATATTACCAATTATCAGCGAAGTGATAACTATAACAAGGTAATTCTTGAAACATGTTACTGAGTATTCAGCCTTGTGAATAACTGACAATGATGGAAACAGATCTCAAATGAGTTTCTATTTTCATAGCTACAATCTTGCCAGGGATCTCTCTTTTGAGAAGATGCGGGCATTTTGATTGAAAAGACACAGGTTTTTTTTTTTTAGACAGAAAGACAACTGTGGGGATTTCTTTGAACTGTCATGATTTGATCTTGCTGAGAAGAACAACCGCTTTATGACAAGTTTCAAGATGAAAAGGAAATAAGCAGCTCGTATGATGAGGCTATTGCTTATTGTTTGCAGGCAGATTTTTCTGTGAAATCTAAACCTGAGTTGGTCAGAGACGAGGTTCTATCCAGGAATGAACTGGAAAGAAACAGTCAATCAAGACTTTGTTCCCAATGAGGAATGATCTCAGCTGGGGAATAGGAGAAAAATATGAATTTTTCTGCTTGGGGATAATCTACTAGAAAGATGACACACCCATATGAGTACATGTAACCTAAACCAATGATATAGAAGCAAACATTTGAGAAATGCAGAAATGCATTAATGATGCTATTATGTCTGAATGATGAATGTTATGAATGTCATATGCATGCTGACGATACTTGACAAAGACAACAAAAAAGGTATTTGGGAAAAGGACTACATCACAGTTCAAATAAATACTCAGCAAAATCTGCAGCAATGGTGTAGACGTTACTGATGAAGGATCTAAGTTGCATGCTTTAAACTTTCTGAAAAAGGCATTTCATTGGCAACTTTGCTGGGAATTCTTTTTGGATAAGAATGCCGTCCTTTGATGATCTCTGAGGAGAAGAAAACTTACATGTGATTGTTCTATCTTTCAGAGGTCGAAACACTTTATGGAGAAAACTGTTGAAGTTCCTTCTGTGTTCATAGTTTGAAGGAAAATTCCGCTTTTATTTCAAAATTTTGAAGTAAAAATTCATTTAAAACTTTTTAGTTTCAAAAGTGATTTTCACAATAAAAGGCGTTACTTTGCAAAACAGAATAAAGCAAGAATTGCAAACAAATGGGCACAAGGCTCAAATTTAATTGATAGAATGGTAATCAGCCAAAGGCGTGACTCCATGAGCTATTTACAAAAGTTGGAAATGATAATTTATTGGGAAAAGGCTACATTGAAAGCAATAACCGATATTATCCCTAACAACTTTGAATTCCAACGATGCTCGTTGCTTTAGAAGATTTTGATTGAAGATCCGTTGATGGAAGATTCTTCAGATTGACGAAGTACGGACTGATGCAGTTACTTTGTCATTTTGATCCTTAATTTTTGCATAGATTGCCTTTTCAGGTTTTCAATCTATCAGGATAATTTTTGTTTATTGTCTCTAATTTTTGCCTGGACCGCTTTTTCAGGTTTTCAGTCCACCGAGACGCTCATTTTTGCCTAAGCCGCCCTTTTCGGGTTTTCGACTTACCGAGCTATTCTTTTGTTTTTTTTAGGCAAAGTATTTCTTGACTGCATTAGTATTCACAGGATGCGGGAGGTCATCACCGTCCATGGTTGTGAGAGTCATAGCACCGCCAGAAAAGCTTCTTTTGACGATGTATGGGCCTTCGTAATTAGGAGTCCATTTGCCCCTAGAATCTGGTTGAAAAGACAGAATCTTTTTAAGCACGAGATCGCCTTCTCGGAATTCACGAGGTCGGACCTTTTTGTCAAAAGCTTTCTTCATCCTTCCTTGATATAATTGTCCATGACATAGAGCGGTCAGACGCTTTTCTTCGATTAAGTTCAGCTGGTCGTATCTACTTTGACACCATTCGGCCTCAGATAGCTTAGTTTCCATGAGAACTCTCATTGACGGAATCTCAACTTCTGTGGGGAGCACTGCTTCCATGTCGTATACTAGAGAAAAAGGAGTTGCCCCTGTTGAAGTACGTACTGAAGTACGATATCCATGCAGAGCAAATGGCAGCATTTCGTGCCAATCTTTGTAAGTGATGACCATCTTACGGCGATCTTCTTGATGTTCTTGTTGGCGCTTCAACGGCGCCGTTCATCTTTGGCGGTAAGGAGATGAGTTATGATGCTCGATCTTGAATTCCTCACAGTTCTTTCATCATTTTGTTGTTCAAGTTCGATCCATTATACGTAATGATCTTACTCGAACTCCATATCGGCAAATGAGGTTGTTCTTGATGAACCTCACAACCACTTGTCTTGTGACATTGGCGTGATCTTGCGACCCATTTGGTGAAGTAATCAATAGCCACTAAAATGAAACGATGTCCGTTGGACGCTTTTGGTTCGATCATCCCAATCATGTCGATGCCCACATGGAGAAAGGCCACGGAGAAGAGAGAACGTTGAGTAGAGTTGGTGGCACGTGGATCTTATCGGCGTAGATCTGACACTTGTGACATCTCTTGACATGTTTACAGCAATCAGATTCCATAGTTATCCAATAGTATCTTGCTCTCAAGATTTTTCTGGACATTGCATGCCCATTTGAATGGGTTCCGAAGGACCCTTCATGCACTAATTATGAATTATGCCTTTGTGTCTATCCACGCATCTGAGCAAGACCATGTCGAAGTTTCTTTTGTATAGTACATTTTCATTCAGGAAGAAATTTCTAGAAAGTCTCCTTAGAGTTTTCCTATCTTTGTACGATGCCCCGAGTGGGTACTCCTGAGTTTGAAGAAAACGTTTAATGTCGTGGAACCACGGTTTATCATCGAAGAATGCTTCAGTTGCAAACACATATGCAGGTCTTTCAAGGCGTCTGATACGGATTTTAGGCATATCGTTCCAATGGTTAACTTTGAACATGGAAGATAAAGTAGCCAAGGCGTCTGCCATTCGATTTTGATCTCGAGGGATATGATGCAGTTCAACTTTGTTGAAGAAAGTCAACAAACGTCTTGCATAGTCTCTGTAGGGAATCAAACCAAGATGATGAGTTTCATACTTGTCTTTGATTTGATTGATCACAAGGACTGAATCTCCATATATGTCAAGGATCTTGATCCTCAAGTCGATGGCTTCTTCGATACCCATGATACAAGCTTCATATTCTGCGATGTTGTTGGTGCAATCAAATAGCAATCTGGCGGAAAACGGGATATGAGAACCCTCGGGAGTGATGATGACTGCCCCAATTCCATTTCCATAAACGTTAATTACTCCATCAAAGATTAAGCCCCATTTGGATTCTGGATCAGGACCTTCTTCAGGCAGCGGTTCGTCACAATCTTTCATCTTTAAGTACATAACATCCTCGTCAGGGAAGTCGAACTTGAGAGATTGGTATTCGTTGGTCGGTTGATAAGACAAGTGATCGGCGAGAATGCTTCCTTTGACCGCTTTTTGAGCACGGTACTGGATGTCATATTCAGATAATAGCATCTGCCATCGAGCAATTCTTCCTGTTAGGGCAGGCTTTTCAAAGACGTACTTGATTGGATCCATTTTGGAGATTAACCAAGTTGTGTGATTGATCATGTACTGGGGGAGACGTTTTGAAGCCCATACCAAAGCACAACATGTTTTCTCGAGCATGGAGTAACGAGTTTCATAGTCTGTGAACTTTTTACTCAAGTATTAGATGGCATGCTCTTTCTTACCGGTTTCATCTTGCTGTCCAAGCACGCAGCCCATGGAATCTTCTAGCATGGTAAGGTACATGATTAATGGTCTTCCTTCGACTGGAGGAATCAATATTGGAGGTTCTGACAGGTATTCCTTGATACTGTCAAACACTTTTTGGCAATCTTCTGTCCACACAACCTCTTGATTTTTGCGGAGAAGTTTGAATATCGGCCCACAGGTAGCAGTCATTTGAGAGATAAATCTGGAGATGTAATTCAACCGTCCAAGAAAACCTCTTACTTTCTTTTCTGTATTTGGCGTAGGCATTTCTTGAATAGCCTTGACTTTGTCATGGTCAACTTCAATACCTCTTTGACTGACGATGAAACCTAGGAGTTTTCCATATCTTACCCCAAAGGTGCATTTGTTAGGATTCAGGCGAAGCTGAAATTTCCTTAGTCGCTGAAACAACTTCAAGAGATATTCTATATGATCTTCTTCAGTATCAGACTTTGCTATCATGTCGTCCACGTAGACTTCGATCTCTTTGTGCATCATGTCATGAAAGAGAGTAGTCATCGCCCTTTAGTAAGTTGCGCCTGCATTCTTTAATCCCAAACGGCATTACTTTGTAGCAAAATGTGCCCCATGGCGTGATGAAGGATGTCTTCTCCATGTCTTCGGGAGCCATTCTGATCTGATTGTAACCAGAGAAACCGTCCATGAAAGAAAAGACGTTGAATTTTGCAGTACTATCCACTAGCATGTCGATATGCGGTAGTGGGAAATCATCTTTTGGGCTTGCTTTGTTCAAGTCCCGGTAATCAACACACATTCTGACCTTTCCGTCTTTCTTGGAGACAAGCACTATGTTGGCTAGACATTGAGGATATTCAGAAGTGACGAGGAAACCTGCGTCGAGCTGCTTTTGAACTTCCTTTTTGATTTTGTCGGCCATTTCAGGGTGAACTCTTCTCAGTCTTTGTTTAACTGGTGGACACTCCGGTCTTAATGGCAAATGATGCTCCACGATGCAGGTATCTAAACCTGGCATGTCTTGGTAGGACCAAGCAAACACATCGACATATTCTCTGAGAAGCTCTATCAATTTGCTCTTGACGTTGCTGTCGAGTAGAGCTCCGATGTTTACTTCTTTTTTGTCTTCCTTAGAACCTAAGTTGATTGCTTCCAAAGGCTCTTTGTGAGGCTGAATGATTCTTTCCTCGTGCTTAAGTAGTCGAGAAATCTCATCCGGCATCTCTTCTTCAACTTCTTCCTCGGTGACTTCACTGGGGATTTCAAAGTTGGGAGAGAGCATAGAGTCATTGCGTTCAATGGATTTGTCCATCTGCAAATTTGATTTATGTTTGATCATTTCATTTTTTTTATTATATATTTCTTTTTAGAAAAAGTTAATGTGAAAGTGGATGCAGATTATATTTTTTTTGAAGATTTTTATTGTGTTTTTTTTTAGGATTATCATTTCCAAGAAAAGGGTAAAAATGAAAAACAAACACAAAATGTGGAATCAAAACAACGCGTTTTATTTATGATTCACAATATGAAACAGGGCCCTAAAATACAAACTCATTTGTCTTGGGCAAGACAAAGAGAAATTATTTAAAAGCTAAACCCTATAAAACATCTCTTCGCTTTGGGCGAGGCGAGAGTTCAAAACAAAAGCAAAATAAACTACTTAGAACTATGAACATTAGTCCGAACTTCAACAGGCTTCCAATAGTAGCGAACTCCTTGGACGTCAAGATACTCTGGTAGTTTTCCACTTGGCTTATTTCTTGAATAGACTTTGGTCGTTGGTCGAACAGGCCTTGAAGACTCTGGATGTTTGACCTTGCCTTTTGTGCTGCTGAAACGATCTTCTTCTGCTTGATGGACAGATCGAGGAGTATGGAACACAACATATGCACTTTCCATTGGCATTCGTGTTGAATTCTGGGGATGTTCTTTCCAATCTTCTAAGTGAAGAGACTCATTGTCTGCAACGCTTTCCAATTCGTTTCCAGAATCGTATCCCTGATCTTCAGTAATCACGTTGATGTAGTGATAGTTAAGATCTGTTTTGACAAACTCCACAGGCGCGTTAAAGCAGCGATCTTCATTAGGAATCTCAATTGGTTGATGAGATCGAGAAGATGGGTATAACTCTTCTGGTTGACTAGGATACTCAAAAGGATTGTCCCATCCAGTGGGCTGGATGTCTTCAATTCTGATTTTTGAGCTTTCAGGTGCAGTGTATTTCACCATGTAGTCAAACTTTCCACTTGGTTCTCCCAAGGTATCCCAAACTTCAGAAGGGACAGGTGGATTTTCATTCTCATTGTTTTGTAGAGACATGCCTTTGAATTGATCAGTCGGAGGATAGAAGGGTGCATACAATTCTTCCTGAGACACATATTCAGAGCTGGTAAGATAAGTGCTCCACTCTTCAGATCCGGAGAGATCATCTTCATCACCTTCATTGGTAAGAACGTTAACCTCTTGAAGAACAGGGTTTAAGAAACCCCACTGTGGAATACTTCTCTGATTGGGCGAAGAGCTTCATCTCTTTGATTGTCTTTAGGAAATACTGGAGCAAACCCGAGCCCGACCTTTGTCTCGTTGTTGACAGGTTTTATTACTTGCCCCCAACCTGCGGGCATTACCGTCTTTCACTATCTGTGCTGCTTCTTTGTAAGAGGAGATAGACGATCTACTTTTGCTTGTAGATTCATCTTCTAACGAGAGTCCTTGGAACTGTGTCCCTTCAACGTCGTTGGCTGTGATGAAAGAAAAGCTGGACAAATGGCTTACTAGTAACGCTTGTTCACCGATGATGGTCACTAGCTTCCCATTTACTGTGAATTTTAGCTTCTGGTGGAGAGTGGACGTCACAGCTCCTGCTTCGTGTATCCATGGTCTTCCTAGTAGAAAACTGTAAGCAGCTGGCACGTCCATGACCTGGAAGGTGATTTGGAAGGTATGTGGACCAATTGTCATCGGAAGATCGACTTCCCCAATAACAGACTTCCTTGACCCATCAAAGGCCCTTACCACTATGTCATTAAATTTCATCGGCGTTCCTTTGTAAGCTAAACGAGCGAGAGTCGTTTTTGGCATTACATTTAAGGATGAACCGGTATCCACTAGTACGTTGGATAGTGAGTCTGATTGGCAAATCATTGAGACATGCAGGGCCAAATTATGATCTTTTCCTTCCTATGGGAGTTCTTCATCACTGAAGCTTAAATTGTTGCAAGCTGTTATGTTGCCCACAATTCCACCAAATTGATTTGTAGTCACGTCGTGATCTACGTAAGCTTGATCTAGCACCTTCATTAAAGCTTCTCGGTGGGCTTCGGAATTCAAAATTAGAGATAATATCGAAATCTTGGAGGGAGTCTGCATCAGCTGATCCACAACTCTGTACTCGCTTTTCTTGATTAACTTCAAAATTTCATCGAAATCTGAGTTGACGTTGGTTCCATCAGACGGTCCAACGTTTACGTTTGAATTACCAACGGGAATCCTCGTGGGGTTCTCGGGAGGTGTATTAACTGGATTTTGCCTAACAATAGGAACAACAGGCGGCTTTGGCGGCAACGGAGTATGTACACGTCCACTTCGCGTTACTCGTCCAATTTCAGTTATGTTGACATCGGCTGAAAGAGTTGGCATGGGTTTCTCCTTCCCATATTCTATCATAGTTGCATTGTATTGATAGGGAATTGCTTTATTAGAACTGTATGGAACAGGACCAGGTAGACAGATCACCAAAGGAGACTCTGGAACTTTCGGATCATTATATTCAACTTCCACACACTTGGGTACGTTGAAACAGGGGATAATGACGTCTACTTCGGGAATTTCCGAGTTGATATCTGAGACTAAAAGCTCATGCGGAAAATGCCCTACCATATTCACGTCATAGTCGTTTCTGTTTCTGAAGATTTGTATGTCACCAATGTCTAATATAATCATTGAATGTCTACTCTTACGGTTGGACATCCTCGAAAATCCTTGAAGCAGATTCTGCAAGCCGTGTAGTCATGTTTAGTGAAAGCGCCCATTGCATTGTATGTATCATGGAGCTGTACCAAACTTTATCTTATCATATTCACGTCTATGATAAGATACCGATCTGTATTCCTTAGTATCAAGTTCACGGTATGTCCACTATGACTGGGAAGTGGATTTGCTTGCACGTTTGGATTTGTGTTCCTGAAGGAAAGAAGATTAGACCTTACTAACCTTTGTACCTCGGCCTTCAGTGTTATGCAATGTTCGAGATCGTGACCCGGTGCCCCTTGATGAAAAGGGCAAGAAACGTCTGCTTTGTACCACCATGGTAATTTTTCTGGTACTGGAGGTGGCGACCTTGTTTGCACAAGGTTCCTTTCTATTAATGCAGGATATAATTCCGTGTACGTCATTGGAATTGGATCAAACTGCAAGACCCGGGGCGCACGGTTCTGATTGTTGAACTGCTGAGCCTGTTGTCGAGGCTGTTGAGTTTGCTGGAACTGCGGAGCAATTCCTGTATTTGAGCTTGTATTAACAGCGGGTGCTATGGTAGCTACCTGTCGTTGTTGACTGACATTCTTCCTTGGTTTCCCTCGGGATACCATTCCTATGTCATGCTCCTTTTTCTTTGGAAAACTGGTTCCAACCCTCTTAGTTCCACTGGAAGATCCACTCTCTTTGACTAGACATCCTGTTCGCACTCCTTCTTCTAGTCGCATTCCCATGCTTAGCATCTCGGTGAAATCTCCGGGAGCGCTGGCGATCATTCGTTCGTAGTAAAATGGGCCAAAAGTGTTTAAGAAAACCTTGGTCATTTCCTTCTCCTCTAACGGTGGGTTGACTTGGGCAGCAATTTCCCTCCAACGTTGGGCGTATTCTTTGAATGTCTCTTTTTCCTTCTGAGACATGGAGCAGAGTTGATCCCGATCTGGAGCCATGTCCAAGTTGAATTTGTACTGTTGGACAAAGGCTTCGCCTAGGTCATTGAATGTCTGGATATTCGCACTATCTAGTCCCATGTACCACTTCAGTGCGGCACCGGTGAAACTGTCTTGGAAATAGTGAATTAGTAATTGGTGATTGTCATTATATGTAGACATCTTCCCAGCGTACATCGTAAGATGACTCTGCGGGCAGGAATTTCCTTTATACTTTTCAAAGTCAGGGACTTTGAACTTTGCGGGTATCCTTACGCGAGGAACTAGGCACAGATCGTGGGCATTCTTCCCAAACAATTCCTTTCCACGGATTGTTTTGATCTCAAGCTGCATCTTAAGGAGCTGTTCCTGGAGATTCTCCATCGGGCCACGAGGATTCGTGTTGTCTCCTGGATTATGATAGACTTCTTCATCCGCAGTAGTGTGAACTACAGAAGCTGAGTTTGTCATGATCGGTTGAGAAACCGTCATAGTTACTTGCGGAAAGGTTACTCCATGCTGCGGAGTAAGCGTTGAGTTCTGTAAAGTAGGCACCTCAAATGGGGTTGTTTGTACCTGAGAAGTGGGTTGACGAAATCCGATGCCGAAATTAAAAGGCATGCCCCATGGATAACCTTCTAGCATACTGAAGAGTGGACTACTGGCTGCAACAGTTGAAACTGGAGTTGTAGTGATCTCTGAAATCGTCGTTTGATTTTGACTGCTTAATGTTGCTTGCTGACTTTGCGTAGTTGCCAACGAACTTACCAAAGAAGTGAGTCTCTCTACCTCCTCCTGAAGTGTTGTCACTGTGCTACGAAGCTCAACATTTTCTTGCTCAAAACCCTCCATTATTTTCCTTCTCTTTGAACGAGTATTGTATGTACGAGTTGGCTGTGGACGTGGTCGAGAAACTCTAAGACGCGACAGCTTGACGATCTTTCTCTTTCTCTTGAAAAAATTCCAAAAGATAAGACTCTAAACAATAAACTCGATATGCAAAGTATGATGCATGATTATGAATGCAAAGAGGAAATAGTTTTCAAAGAATTTACGCTAAAAGAGAAATTTCTGGCAAATATTTGGATGGAAAACACCTATTTTATTAATTATTGGAAGAAGATTACAACAATTTTATGTTTTTGAGCATAGCTCATACAATGATAAAATAAATGATAAAACTACAATCTAAACTAATTAATCTTCCTCGTCGGATGAAGATCCAAAGGCTTGATGTAGCTTCAACTTCAAGATTTCCTTCCCATAGTGAGCTTTCAGTTCAACTTTCTCGGCTTTTAGATTGCTGATGACTTTCTTCCACTCGTCGGGAGCAGGATCACTGGTTGTCATTTCCTCAAGCTTTCTTTTTCTTTCTTTGATGTATCTTTTGATCGCGTTATCTTTCTGACGAATCTTTTCATCTTTCTCCATGAGCCATTCATCTTGGAAGTAAAGCGTCTTTTCATGATCTTTGACTTGCTTCTTGAGCTTTTCGTTTTTGAGGTCAGTCTTAAAGAACTTGTCTTCCAAAGCCTCTTTCTCAAGCCTCATCTTGGCCAAAGCTTCTTGGTATTCTCCCATAGTCTCGACGGGAAAAATTGTTGATTTGGAAGCTGTTGAAAACATAGGTTCCTCATAAGCATAAGGCATTCGGAATTCCTTCGCTCTTTTCTTTACCCAAGAAGTGTAGATTTCTACGGCTACACAATTCCTTGCATTACCCTTTTCCTTCCTTCGGATGTTATGCCAAGCTCTGATCATTCTGGCTTTCAAACCTTGAGAATCTTCCACTTCATGATAGAAGTAGATTTCTACTGTAAAACCAAGAGGTTTACTAGAGTTTGCATACCCGAGTTGGCGTCTCGCCAAGAATGGGTTGTAGTTGATTCCTCCTTTTATACCAATGAGAGGTACGTTGGCAAATTCTCCACAGCTTTCAATGATTTCCATCTCATTGTCTGCCAAGGTATACCAATGGATATCGTTGTTTGTAAGAGACATGAGTCTTCGAGACCAATGCCAATCGTCTTTGTTATCGCAGAAGATAGGAGATTTAGGCAAATGTGAGACAATCCATTTGAAAAACAGAGGTACACAACACACAATAGTTCCATCTCCTTGACGATTCCTATGGTGAATGGAGAAATACGTGTCACCAAGCAAAGTGGGAACGGGATTTCCAATCAGAAAGATCCTTATGGCATTGATATCAACGAAACTTGGGACGTTGGGAAACAACACCAATCCATAGATGAGCAAAGCTAAAACAGCTTCAAAGGCTACCATACTACCGGCTTCAGAGAACTTAAGAGCCTTCTCCATTAGGAACTTTGAAGTCAGTCCTAAGAGTTTTCCTTTGGTAGTTAGGTTTTTGTCTATCTCAGATTTCTTTGAGTGAGTCATTGTTGCAATGACTGGTGACTTAGGAATGGCTTCCAAACCATTGAAAGGCACCTTATCTGATACTGAGATACCTAGGATGTGTGCGTACTCTTCCAAAGTAGGCATCAACTGATAGTCAGGGAAAGTGAAACAGCGATAAACTGGATCGTAAAACTGAACGAAAGTTTTGAGAAGTCCTTCATCGACGTTAGTGTTCAGGATAGTTAAAAGAGTTCCATAGCATTTTCTGAAATCCGAGGGATTTTCTACCAAGGATGCTAACTCTTTTAACTTTCCTACATCAGGAATCCTAAAACTATATTTCTTGGTGAATCTTCCTCTGACGTCCATCACTCTAACCTAAAATATTTACAAAGAAAAATCTCTAAATTCTTTGGAAACGGGAAGAGAAATGAAGTTTTTGAATGAATGCATGAACGCTACAAACATGGTTAATAGTTATGCACACGGTCAAGCGTTCGAAGTCACGAGCATGAGGCCAACGATAAGAATCAAACGTGGGTAAGTTCTAAGGGCTTATTCATACGTGAAACGGGTTCTACGATAATCTGAGCTCAACGCTTCTCTTTGAAATATTATCGGATTTGTTGAATACTCAAGTCCAATAATATTTTCAAGAAAAACTACTTTGATCGTAGTCTCGCATGACAATTATTCTAAGCTTACGCTGAATAATTTCGCACTACATCCTAAATGGCCGGATGGGTTATGTGTTCTCTGACCACTCGACCGTTAGTTCTCTCGAAAGCAAAATGTCTTCGCAAATACTTGCTAAACACAAATACTCCCAAGACAACCTCCAGAGAGATCTCAAATTAACTCATAAGTAATGAAACTTCCCACAAGTTAATAGGACTATACCCCACCTAGATCTTAAAATGTTTCTTAAATCCGGGTTAGGATTTCTTTCCATCGAGATGAAATCGCGAAAACACACAATAAAGAAAAACAAACATATGCACATATGAAAGCTTAACCCTTTTTTTCTTTTGAAAACAAAAAGCTTGGTGCTCTTGAGCAGTCACATTTTTGAAAATAAAAGTTTTAGCGTACTCCCAGTGAGTCGCCATTTTTTTCGCATTAAAAGTGACGTGAGGAATCGAATCAATTTGGATTCTCGGCTCGAACGATTTACTCTTTTGATTTGTTTATAAAGATGCCATGAGCATCAAGCTTTATTATTTTCAACACAAGAAAAATGATTATGAAAAAGGGGAAAGCTGTTAATACCCTCAATTGATATGATATGCATTACGACTAGCGCAAACTAGACGCAACACATTTTGGGGAGATTCCGGGCAAGGGGGTTTGTTATATAAAGGGAATAGATGGAGCACCCTAAATATATATAGTTATATATAGCTTTATATATGAATATGTTTGATATCTTTGTGTGTTTTAATTGCTATTTCTATGATTGGGAAAGTTTCTCCTTTGGATTTTAAGAAGGGTAGATTATGTGGGATCCTAGGTTTTGTTATTATTGTGCTCGCAAAGATCATTGGGATCTTCTGCATACATATCCCTTAATGGGAACCAGAGCATTTGTAGCTCGGATCTAAAGGGATCTATGGTTTGTTTGGTTTAAGGGAGAAAGAAATTTGCTCGGCAAGGATGAGACCTTGTGCCTACGTATTCTCAAAGGGATGTTGAGAAAGTCAGAGCAATCGTAGTTCCCACTTATGCTAGTGGAAGCAACGGGAAGTTATTAAGAGACACAGACAAATGTCATCTTAATGAAATATGTATCTAATCTATTTCATCACATACATTTTGAAAAGTTGATTGATTGAATCTTTCATCGTAAGTTATAGGTGTTTTGCTTGAGTGTACAAGCGTTACCACTTACGAGTTTTTAGAAAGATGTTTTTAAAGATGATTGAATCTTTTAATTGTAAGCATTGGGTGTTTTGCTTGAGTGTACAAGCGTTACCACTTACGATTAAGAGATGTTTTTGTTTGAAAAGAGTTTGAAAAGATTTGATTGTATGTGATGTGATAGATGAGATACTTCTTCCATAGAGATGATAAATGTCTAAACCTCTAGGAGAAATTGATTGGATTAAGGGGATGCTTTTAAGAAGCCCATGGGTCCTTGTATTGTAAGCCCAAGAGGAGGCTTTCCGAGGGTCATCGAGGGTCATCGAGGGCCCTTGTATGAAGTTCAAGAGGAAGCTATAGGGTATGGCTGGCTTTGGCTTTAAGAAGGGTTTCACCGGGAAACCATCCTCTTAGGATTTGACAGTGATTTCACCGGGAAATCATACTCTCAGGGTTCTATCCTAGCGCGGGTGATTCTTTGTATTGGAAGCCCAATAGGAGGCTGTTAAGAGATTTCCTGATCTCTTTCTTGTTTGATGCCCAAGAGAAGGCTAAACTCAATGAGGAGTTGTTTTGAACGAAGCCCAAGAGGAGGCTGACTCAGCAGGGGAGTGTTGTCTTATATGAAGCCTAAGTGGAGGCTAAACTCAGATGAATGAGTTTTCTTATATGAAGCCTAAGAGGAGGCTAAACTCAGATGAAATGAGTTACCTTGTACAAAGCCCAAGAGGAGGCTAACTCTGTGGGGAACCTAATGGTTAGACTAGTTGTTATATTATAACTAGACAGTTATATAAACAAATATATGAAGTTTATTCACAGGAGTTTATGAAGGAAATATAAACAAATGCATGATGTTTATTTACAAGAGTTTATGAAGGAAATATAAACAAGTGTGTAAAACGTGCGTTTAAAACGAGCGTAACTTGATTATTTACAAGTTTGAATGTGTACAAGGGAATGAATATGTACACGAATAGGTATTTATGTACAAGGAAGTGTGTATGTACATAGGAGGATTGGGACTTACACCGTAAGGGAGGCCCATTGGTTTAAAAGCAGTTTCACCGGGATTAATGCTACTTTTAATACCAATGGTATTCAGTGTATACACAAGCGAAATGAAAACAAACGGACAAAGTTTGTCTATACTTGAATATTTACAAAAGACGTCTGTATTATGTACAAGTAAAAACTGTTATGTACATAAAAGAATTTGATACGTACAAGGAAATAATTATGTACGTAAAAGGAATTTGATATGTACAAGGAAATATGTATGTACATAAAAAGAATTTGATACGTACAAGGAACTAATTATGTACGTAAAAGAATTTGGGACTTACACCGTGAGGGAGGCCCATGATCGGTTAAGAAATTCGTGGAAAAACGAGTTCGGTTTTATCTTCAAATCGGGTCGATCATGGAAAAAGAGTGTAAGTTTTTTGAAAAGTTTTGAAAAAGATCTTAAAAGTGTTCTTGAAGAATGAGATATACTTACAAGAAGTTTGAAAAAGTTTCGGGCTTCGAAAGTTTGAAAGAAACGTCTTTGAAAGTGCTTTGAAAAGTACTCAAAACGTATCGTTTTCGGCTCGATGAAAATGTAATCAAAAGAAAGTATTTTTGAAATTTCTTGACATTATCATAAAATATACATGTTAATGGACAAGTGTACAAAAAATCACCTCAAAATGAGGAGTTTTGATTGGGTTTTGAAAGAGTCAAAGTTTGAAAAAAATATGAAGAGAGAACAAAAAAGTTTGGCAAAAATGGTCCCAAGGCTACTCGAACCCGGGACCATTGGGCAAGGCAAGGCAAGTGACTTAAAGGTAAGCTGGCAACCGCTGGGGCGGCAATACATCCGTTCACTTATGCCAATCCAATTAATTATATTACAAACTGAAAATTTGAATTTAAAAAACACGCGCGAACTCATCTTCTTCTTCCTCGATCCTTCAATCAGCCATGGATTTTTTGTTTCTCAATGAAATTTCTCGATGTAAACATCAAACTTGATCGAAATTGAACCAGGAACATGATGATGTGGTTTAATTTCATTTATTTTTAGTTAAACATGATTAATTTTCCAGAAAACACGAAGAACCCTAATTCCTAAAAATCAAATTGAAATCGTGTGTGATCATGGAATCAAGCAATTGGTTTAGGGTTAATGATCGTTGATGGTGCAAAACAAACGCCAAGCCATTTTGAACTGGAAGTTAGAAAATACGAAGTTTAAAGTTCGTGTTCTTACCTCTTGAAGCTGGATTTTGATTCTTCGAAGGAGCTGTTACAGAGTTGTTTTAATGATTGCTATAACACCAGTGGACTTCAGGGAACATGTGAGGATGCTATGCTTGCTCTGAAATAACCTGGATCATTCTGACCAAGTCCACTTGCATATGCTCAAAGTGAAACTCGAATTCGGGGTTAGAGGTGTTACAGGTCAGGGATGATGGCTTGTATCATTCATATGAAGTGTATTGATGATGTTCAAATGAAAAAAACACAACTTGCTCGAGCCAAACTGACAGTTTGAAGTTTAAGGCAGTTTTTGCAAGTTTGGAAGTTTGAAAAGCAACTCTGAGTTTTAGTTGTTTTTAAGTTGATTTTAACCTTCAAACAAGTTGTATTTAGAGTTTAGAATGTGTTAGACACCAAACTTCTCATAGTTTTTCACAGAACTAGCAAAAAATGCAAAATCCTCACTTTGAACCATGTAACTTGAATTTTAAGAAAGAAGAGAGAAAGCTTGTTCTTGCATAGCTTTGGTGTAGTTTCAAATTGCAAACATGACCTCTATTTATAGGTCAAAAAATCAGATTAGCAAATAAAGAAGATTGGCTTGGATTTGGACAACTTGCCTTAGAGGGCAAGAAAGTCATTTTTGCCATAAATGCAAAAGGAACCTTCCTTTTAACCATGGTTAAATTTCAACTTGATCTTATCTCATCATAATTACTTTCCATCTGATTTTTATCAGCTCTATCTATCTTGGCTAGGTGGCAAGGCTTCTAGAAGGAAAGAAAATCAAAATGACTTGTAATCTTTAAAGCATGAACTTGAAACTTATGATTTTGGAGCTCTATGTTTCAAAATCAAAAGTATAGCTAGACACAATGGATTTGCAAGTTCTTGGACATTTTGGAAAGCTTGTTTCAAGGGCTACAACTTTCATGTTTTGAGTTTTTTCTAATTCCAAATGGAACTATGTGAAAAATTGCCATGAAAGTAGGAAAAAACATGAAATTTTAACACTTTGAAAATTTTTCTAAGTGTTGAAAATTTTGACTTTTTGTTGACTTTTCCAAATTTCTTGATTTTTTATGATCATGATGGATCATTTGAAGTATTTTGATGATTGAAAAAGTTTTATCTTGAAAAAGTTGACCAAAAGTCAAAGTTTGACTTTTCAGTGTAGATGAAATTTCATCAGATGATCCAGAAATTGACTGATGAAAATTGTGAACTTCTGTGATGTTTTGAATCAAGAAATTAGGTCAAGGGGTTGTATTGGAGATATGAAGATCAATCTCCAAGCAAAAAATTCATTCATTGATCAAAAAATCAGTGATTGCTTATCCTCGATGAAAACCCTAATTGGTCGATCCTTGATAGGTCATGAGGAAAAGTTGGATATCTGAAGATCAGAGGTTGTTGATTTGATTAAGATAGATCAATTGAGGTGAGTGAAACTCAAACCCTAATTGATTACCTCTTGAATCAGATGAAAAATTGATGAAACCCTAATTTTGACCTGTAGAAGCCACACCCGATTAATTCTGTTCTGAACTGTTAGTGATGCAATGATGCAAATGTAAGGTGGTATATTAGGTCAAAAATTGGGGTATGACAGCACCAAATTCAATTGAGGTCGTGGACGTAGCCGTGGAAAACCCACATCTGTAAATCGACCCACTTGACAACTGTGTGGCAAATATGACCATACTGTATCCTCCTATTGGCATCGCTTTGATGAGAACTATATGCCTTCAGAGAATGTCAATCCTAATTCAAATACTGCAGGCACCTCCAACTACAAGGATGAGAATTATTCAGCTGCTGAGAAGAGAAAACAAGCCACGACTATGATGGCTACTACACAGGAATATTCCTTGCCACCTGATTTGGAGTCTCAAGCCTGGTTTGCGAACTCAGGTGCCTCTCATCACCACACTCCATATGCTCATTTATTACATGACACAAAGCCCTATAGTGGAAATAATAGAGTGTTTGTAGGAAATGGACAAACTCTAGCTATTCAGTCTATAGGATCCATACATTTTAAATCCACACTTAGTCCTGCTCAGAATCTCACACTCACTAATGTCTTACATGTGCCCTATATCACCAAGAATCTGTTGTTTGTTTCGAAATTTTGCAGTGACAACAATGTTTACTTTGAGTTCCTTCCTAATAAGTGTTATGTGAAATCACAGGCTTCTAAGCAAATTCTAGCTGAAGGAGCTCTTAATGATAGTGGTCTATACTATCTTCCTCAACTTTACCTGAAGCTTGGCAGTTCTCCTAAGGCTCATACCATTGACAAAGTCATTTTGGTATTCATAGCTATTTGATTTCTAATTCAGGTGTTAATAAGGCTCCTTCCAGTGTTACTTCATGTAAAACTAGTACGCTTTGGCATCATAGACTAGGTCACACAAATTCTAATTATGTTGCTCAAGTTCTTAAACTGTGTAACATTCCTAGTTCTAATAATAAACATATTGAATTCTGTAATTCTTGTCAACTTGGAAAAGCACACAAGTTACATGCTCCATCAACCACTAATATTTATTCTCATCCCTTTGATATGATATATACTGATCTATGGGGGCCATCTCACACTCCATCGAATTCTAGCTTTAAATACTAAATTGCTTTTGTAGATGCTCACTCTCTATATACATGGCTTTATTTTCTTAGGCAAAAGTCTGAGGCCTTACAAGCTTTTAAATTGTTCCATCAGTTTGTACAAACTCAGTTTAGTGTCACCATTAAAGTTGTTCAGTCTGATTTTGGTGGAGAATTTCGTCCCTTTACAAAATACTTAGCAGATCTTGGTATTCAACATAGGTTAACATGTCCACATACATCTCATCAGAATGGCTCTATGGAAAGAAAACACAGGCAAGTTGTTGAGATGAGACTTACTTTGCTGGCTCATGCCTCCTTACCTGTTTCCTATTGGGAGCATAGCTTCTCCACTGCTTCCTATCTAATCAGCAGGTTGCCTACTTCTGCGTTATCCAATGATCAATCACCCTTCTATGCTCTTTACAAAAAGCAACCTGACTATAAATCTCTCAGAGTGTTTGGCTGTTCCTGTTTTCCACTACTCAGACCATATAACAAATACAAACTACAAATGCGAAGCCAAGAGTGTGTTTATCTAGGTGTGTCACCTCAACACAAGGGTTTTAAGTGTCGCAGCAAAGATGGCAGACTCTTTATATCAAAAGATGTCACCTTTAATGAGTCTCATTTTCCCTTTCCCACTTTATTTTATCCTAAAGTTCCTCACAAAAAGCCAGAAAATAACTCATATATCCCTCATATACCAATGTTAACCACACTTCTCATTAAATCTCTAGTTGTGTCTAACACTAGTCCTGACAACTCTTTACCCAATGGTGAACGTGTCCTATATTTCGAGCCATAGATTCCTGATTCTAATCATGCCTCCCCTATGCAAAGTCATTCACATCCTGATTATCAAGGATATAGTCCTTGAATCACTCCCTAATCTATTCTAGCACAGAGTTCTGATGTTTCTGTAAATGCCTCTGTGATAAGACAACTTCTTTATTTGACTTAGCTACAAGTAAACCTTGCCCTCTCTCTCTGTCTGGATATCGTGACCCTTCTCCCAACCATGAGGATAAATCTCACCCTGGAAGTAACTCCATAAACTCAGTTACATCTACTCCTAGTGAGTCTGCAGCCTCCCTTCCTGAGCATATATCCACCACCTCCAAGGCACCTAGTGAAACTTTAAATCTCACTCCCTCATTTAACTCTAATGAGCTCACAATCTCCTCTTACATTACCATATCTCAATCATCCAACTCTCCCTCTATTGGCACTAGTGAGCCACCTATTTCTGTGTCACATAATGATCATCACATGCTGACACGTTCATAAACTGGCTATTCCAAGCCTAAAGTCTTTGCTGCCTAAACTGACACTGAACCCACATTTGTCAAACAAGCCTTATCCTCTCCTGAGTGGGTCCAAGCTATGAAAGAAGAATTTATGGCTTTACAAACAAATCACACCTGGACACTCACACAACTGCCTGCTAACATAAAAGTTGTAGGATGTCATTGGGTGTTCAAAATCAAAAGGAATCCTGATGCTAGCATTCTAAAACACAAGGCCCGGCTTGTTGCTAAGGGTTATCATCAAGAACATGGATTTGACTACATAGAAACTTTCTCCCCTATTTTTAAGCCAACAGCCATTCGTGTCATTTTAACCCTTGCCATTACTTACAAATGGGAAATCCAGCAGATTGATATAAATAATGCATTTCTCAATGGCAATCTCCAGGATGAAGTTTACATGACACAACCCCATGATTTTGTCACCAAAGATAAACATGTTGTTTGCAGGCTCACCAAAGCTTTAAATGGTCTCAAACAGGCCCCCAGGGCCTGGTATGAGAAGCTTACTCAAGCATTGATTCAATTTGGCTTCACCTCCTCCAAGTGTGATAACTCCTTATTTCTCTATTGCAAATAAGGTATTTATATATATGCTTTGGTGTATGTTGATGACATACTCATCACAGGTTTTAGCACATCTCTGATTCAGGATCTTATCAACAAACTGCAAAACAAATTTGCCTTAAAAAGGCTTGGCAGACCAAGCTACTTTATGGGAATTGAGGTGAAGTCCTGTAGAAATGGCTCTCTTCTTATCACTTAAACCAAGTACATCAAAGATCTGTTGGCCAAAGCCAAAATGGTTGATGCTAATGGAGTTCCTACTCCCATGTTGAGTACGTGTAAGCTGAGCAAACATGGTTCTTCACCCCTGACTAATGCTCAACACTATCGCTCCATCGTTGGTGCCTCGCAGTATGTCACACTCACCCGCCCAGATATTGCCTTTAGTGTCAATAAGGCGTGTCAATTCATGGCTAACTCTCTGGAAGCACATTGGTCTGCAGTTAGAAGGCTGCTCCGCTATCTTAGTGGCACCAGTACCTATGGTCTTCTACTTTCCCCCTCTATTTCAGCTCCAAAGTTCTCCTTAAGGGTCTATAGTGACTCTGATTGGGCCAGTGATCCTGATGATTGAAGGTCCACGTCTGGTTCTTGCTTGTTTTTTGGTCCAAATCTGGTATCATGGAGCTCTAAGAAGAAGTCTTTGGTTTCTCGCTCAAGCACGAAAGTTGAGAATCGTGCCATTGCTCAATCTACTTCTAAACTTTTGTGGCTCGAGTCCTTGTTGTCTGAACTTCAAGTTGCTTTCCACACTCCCACATTACTATGTGACAATCTTAGTGCGGTCCTTCTGTCCCATAGTCCTGTTCTTCATACTCGAACTAAACACATTTAGTTAGATATTTATTTTGTGCGTGAACGTGTTGTTGCAAAACGAATGGCTATCCAACATGTTCCAGCTACAACTCAAATTGCTGATACATTGACTAAACCGCTTGGGACTGCTGCTTTTCAAGACCTTAGGACCAAACTCAAGGTTGTTTGTCCATTAACACAACCTTCAGTTTGAGGGGGGGGGGTATTAGTGTTATTACTTTGTTAGTGTTGTTAGTTAAAAAGTATGTTAGTGCTTGCCGTTACAAGAGCTTAGTTAGTGCTTGTTGTTGTTAGTCGTTGTAACGGTTTCGTTTGGCTTCCTTGTATATAAACCTGCCTCTTTTCCATTGGCTGATCAATGAAAGAAGTCTTGAGTTCTATACACACACTCATCTTCACAGAGTAAAGAATGAGATCTATTTTCTCACTTTACACTAATTAATAAATAGATAATTTAACCAAAAAAAATATACATGTCCATATAATAATATCAAAATTTTAATAATTAAATTAAATATGTAATAAAAATATTTTAATAATATCCTCAAACAGTTTTACATCTGAAACCACTCGACTGAACTTCCGACTAATAGGGGTGTATCAATAGAGTCGCCATCAAACGTCTTTTATCTCACAACGGAGAAAGGAAAACATCGAGTAAACCTGAAGGCAAGAAATCGGGGTCCTTCGACCGAGAGATCGAGAGAATCTAGGTAAGGGAGTTAGTTACACGAGGGGAAGGGATTAACACCCCACACGCCCATTGTAATCTATGGTATCCACTTCTATTTTCTAGATAAAGGGTGTGTTATATCTATCTATGCTCAAACGCTACAATGTATGCAAAAGAAAATAGAAAATAAAGAAACCACGGAGAAAAGAAGGAAGTATTTATAAGTTGTGCTCGATCGAGCCCCGTGATAAGATGCCTACGTATTCCTGCGTGCAATGGGAAAGTCAGAGCGTTGTAGTTCGGCTTACTTGTTTTGGTGGGTTTTGTGTTTTTTACTTGTGAAAAAGTTTTTAAACACAAAAAAGAAAATGCACCCGTAGGCGAAAAGAGTTTGTCTTGGTTGGTTGCTTTTACCTTGAAAAAGGAGTTCAAACCATTATTAAGTGTTTTGTTTCAAAAGAAAAAGAAAGCAAGTTTTAGTTTTAATTGCATGCAAGGATTCAAAAAGAACTAGCAAAACAAAAGGGAGACTAACTAGTACTAGCCCTAATGTTGTCATGCAAAGATTGGACCTATGGTTGAGGATGAGGGAATCTCAACCTGCGTCTACATGCAAAGGATGTAAATCCTAATGTCTAGGCTCGAGAATCTATCCTAACCGAGAAGCCCTACGGGAAAGCTATCCTATATTCATCTTGGTTGTAGAACCAAGGGATGCAAACGGATGAAGCAATCAAGTGTTTTGGCAGAAGCACACAAGTAATGCATAAGCAAACAAATGTCAAACAATTTGTGAGCATAGCCCATGGAGAAAATGATGCGAGTTCTATAGTAAATGCGTAACCCTGAAATGAGTGGAGATTCAGAATAGGGAACTCTGACCATTTTTGTAATCGACTCGATAGGAATAGTAACACGATTCGCGTGCACCATACAAGACACGGACTAGAACTGCGGGGGAACGACTGTCGACCCTTTCCGATTACCCATATATCAATTACCCGATAATAGGAAATATAAAAAGTGGGAATTTGCTTGGTGGTGCCATGTCGGGTGTCCTAACCACTTCTGACCTATGCAAGCACAATTGTAAACACAACGAAATACGCCTCCCTATGCACGGAAGAGGACTTTAAACAAACCAAACACAATTAGCAAACAGAAGCGCCCTAAACGGGTCTTTAAATAAACCAGAGGGGTTCCTGAACATGCTCCAACTACAGAAGCCCCATCATGCATCTCTATTCCTACTTCTCATAGCAAAAGAAAGCTGTAAAGCCATACTTCTCATGATATCTAGGAAAGCTATAAAAGAATGCGATAAATGGTGCAGAAACTACCAAACAGATATAGAATTTGAAGTGCACTGCAAGCTAATGAAATACTCCGGAAAACTTTAAGTACTGCAGCCAAGCAATAAGAGTAAACTGGTGAGAAGAACTCAAGGTATCAAAAACAAGCGGAATACACATTCCTACGCATCCGAAGCAATAACACCTGCAAGAGAACCACACAAGCAGACAATATAATGTACGCATATGGGTGTTAGCTGGCAATTTTGATAAAGAGGTATTTGATGTCAAAAAGATGCTTATTTCAAATAGAGTCTAAAAGTTAAGATAAATTGGCATCAGCAAAGAGTGTTAAACTGAAGAATGATTGGTTAGGAAAATTAGATTTGATACTCTAAACCTTTCGATTTCGAGCAAGATGTGGGTTTCGATTTTTGCATCTCCATGTTTTAATTATAAGAGCTTTTAGTTCAAGAGCTGAAGCGGTCCAAGGGAGAATTACTTATGATTTGAATCGAAATATACAGAAATCCACTTCGCTAGCATGAGATTCGAAATTCAAATAAAAGGCGCCATTTGCAAAGGACGCGTGGAGGCTAGTAAAGGAAAGAGGCATGCATTCTTCGAACGTGGCATAATTTTTGAGCAAGGCCGTTAGGGTCGAAATGCTATAAATAGGTGTTCTAATGTTAGAATTTGTGTGTTCACTTGTGTACTAAAAAACCTCACATACTCAAATTACTGTGATATAAGGAAACGAGTTGAAGATAACATGTACGTATTGAACATCATCATGCCTTTTCATAATTTAAATTCAAGTTATTTTACATTCCTTTCGCCTTTACAGTTTCTTTGTTTCTGAATCCTCTTGCTTTCCCTTTACATTTCGTTTTATACGCTTTATGTTCCAGAAAAATTTACATTTTGTTCAAACACTTTATCTTTTCAGAAACTTCATTTTGTTGTCTTGTTCTTTCATTTAATCACTTTAGATTTCCAGAAGTCTTTATTTCATTATCACAATCTTTCATATTTTATCTATTTTGCATTACACAGTCTGACATTCAATTGTCAAATTTCCAAGTTTAAATCGAAATCTTATTTTAGCCCACAAATCACTCAGTCAGTACATATCCTTAGACCAATTCAGAGAAAAGATTAAGAGTTCTGCATTAAAAGATACAAGCCTGTAAAATAATGGATATAAACATGAAATTGAATTATGACACATGTCCTAGGAATCAATCTAGTTGATCCTGTAAGTAACCAGTAATTGGAATACTAGTGGTTGTTTACTAGAAATCACTGTAAACAAATTGGCACACCCAGTGGGACAGTGTCATAATAAATTTCTGTATTCAAATTTATTACAAAATTTCTTAGGATCTTCTGAGTCTAGAGTGCATTTCGTTATATGAACCTTAGAAGCGGTAAAATAACAAATAGTAATCCACATATACCTAGGAGACAACGTACCAAAAGAATGGTTAACACAACTAACCAAGATGGGGGACAAAATCCTCCACAGGGGGCTGGCACAATCGTTTCTGGTTCGATTGATGCATCTAATACAATTCCCATAGGTAGTTCGAATCCAACCCCTATAAGTACAATAGAGATGCCATCGAACATGTCATCAGCGCAAACTTTTCCAAACGTAGGGAATCAACAGTATTCGACCCCCACTAGGCATCCAGGCTTCGAGGCCTTGAGACCTAGGAACCCTCCATATTGGATGCCAACTTCGTTTATGGCAGGGTTACATAATGCACCAACTTCGTCCCCAATCTAAGAGTCTGGTTCTGGAATGAATCATTTGGGCCCAAATACCTAGAGTCTAAGAAACTTTGCCCAAATGCCTACCCTTACAACTAACAGTCAGGCAGCACTTAGGCAACAAATGGATGATAGTAATCATGATATGGTAGGAGTCCTAGCCTGTGAGATGAATGCCATCTTTAATCCTCTAATCCAGAACATAAATAGAACAAACCAAGAAAATTCAGGCCAAATGGTTCGAATAGAAGATTTCTTTGGTGCCCCTGATGTGCCTGCAAGACGTAGACAAAATCCAGTGGTGATTCGAAATTAAGAACCCACAATTGGAAAAATTCGACCCCTAGACAAATGGTCGAAGAAAGAAATATAGGGGCAAGATTAAGGCAACAGGAAGTTCAGGAAATACAAGAGGAACAACCTAGGCAAATAATGATGGTAAATAGGGACCAAAATGCATATGAAGTTGTTCATAGAATTAGAAATGACAACTTAGTGGAAGAAAATAATCTAACCACTATGATCGAAAGAATAATGGCCCAGAATGACTTAAACTCAGGATTTAGGAGACCAAATTATATATCCCCTATTGTAGATTATGTTTTATAATAAGAGTTATCCAGGGGTAGTAAAGTCCCTAAGTTTACAAAATTTGTTGGGGATACGAGTGAGTCAACAGTGGAACATATAGCAAGATATTTTACCGAAGCAGGAGACTTAGCAAATAATGAAAACCTTAGGATAAAATATTTTCCAAGTTCTCTAACAAAAAATGCTTTCACTTGGTTCACAACCCTTCCCCCTGGATCTATAGATACTTGGCCTTATTTAGAAAGGTTATTCCATGAACAATTTTACATGGGCCAATCTAAGATAAGTTTGAAAGAATTAGTAAGCATTAAGAGGAAATTCACAGAACCAATAGATGATTATTTGAATAGGTTCCGTTTATTAAAATCTAGATGCTTTACAGTGGTCCTTGAACATGAATTGGTCGAAATGGCTGCTGGGGGCTTGGATTATTTCATTCGAAAGAAATTAGATACACAATATCTAAGAGATATGGCCCAACTAGCAGATAGAGTTCGACAAGTGGAAATATTAAAAGTTGAAAAAGATAGGGCCAATAAAAATCACAAAAAAGAAAGAATAGCCTATATAGAGGCTGAAGAAGGAAGTCTAGATGATTATCAAGACCCTTACGAATTCGATCAACTCGAAATAGATCTTGCAGAACTAAAGGAAGCACCCCCCTATTCTTGCAAAGTTCTGATTCCTTCTAATGGAAAGAATCCTGTTGAAAATGAAAAGAATGATAAATTCCCTAAGAAAATTTATACATTTGATATAACTAAGTGTGATGAAATATTTGATTTGTTTGTCAAAGATGGCCAATTAATAGTACCTCCTAACCTTAAAATTCCTCCATTGGAACAAAGGAAGAAGAGAGGATTTTGCAAGTATCATAACTTTTTGGGCCATAAAACCTCACAATGCTTTCTTTTCAGGGATTTGATTCAGAACGCAATTAAGGAAGGCAGACTCAAATTTTCAGACAAAGCAAAAAACTCAATGAATGTTGACACTGATCCGTTGCTGATGGCGGAAACTAATTATGTTGAGCCTCTGGACGTTAACATGGTAGAAATTGCTGAAAAGAAAATTGAGGTGGAGAGTGAATTCGAAGAAGATGGGGATTTTATCCTAATAAAAAACAAAACAAAGGCTACTGAGGGCCTCCCAAAGGTGCTTAAGGCGAAGATACTTAGTGATGCAATGAAGGCTATTGATGGCCCACGTGCTGTTGACAGAAAGTTGACAGAGGCTACTAAAGGCCTCAGAGAAAAATTCGAAAAAGTCCAGATCACTGAGGGTCAGACTTTAGGAGTGCATATGGTTGATCTTGAACAACCTAATGTAGAGATGGAAGAATTTGAACGCTATTTAGAAATGGAGAAAGAGAAGAGAAGGGGGAATTTCCCTAGGAAAGACGCAAGCTTGCGTGAGTATCTGTTTCACTGTCACAAAAGAAACCAAGACATGCTGCTATGCCTAAGATGCAGTATCATATGTAACGCAAGAATTGATGCAGAGTTCGAGAGGGCTCAGCGTGAGAGAACATGGGTTAACTGGAGACATGATAACCAATTAAACAAAGTTTACCCAAAGGATGATGAAATGACAAAATTGATGTCACAAAATCGGAACAAAATGCTTGATGTGTCCCAGATGTGCAGCTGTGTATGATAGAGAAATGACAAGAAAAATTCCTTTGCATCCTGTTAGTTACCAGTAAATGCCTTCAAATCCTGATAATGTTGGCAGAAATATGCCAATAAGGCCTGATAGTCCCTATCCCAAGGGGGCGAAGAAAGTTTCTTTCAAATTACCTGCAAAAATCCGTACTAACAAATGGCTGCAAGTAAAAGCTGACAAAGGGAAGGGAAAATGGCGAAGCTATGATCAGGGTGGCAGAACTGCACTGGCATACAAAAAGCAGTTTAATACAAAAAGAAGAGAAGAGATCAGATTGGAAAAATACAAAGGGAAGAACCCTATGTCTCGATCCCAGTGGCACAGACATCAAAGAAACAAGAAGGCTGAGAGAGCTTCAAAGTCCATGGAAGTGGGAGAATCAAGCACCAACAAACCAGCATCAATAGTCCGAATTGGGGGAAAACCTCCAGTGTCTAGGAGGCTTTTCTCACCTAAGAAAGAAGTTGGTGAAAATAAAGAGCAAAAGGTGGCTGCGAATGAGGAAGAAATGATGACAGACGATTTCGAGTCAGAGGGAGAATCTTTCTTCAATGCAAACTACAACGTGGTTTTTGTGTTACCTTATGAGTATAATCAAGAGACAAAAGTTGATACAAGTGAGGAGAACGATGATGACGAAATGGCAAAACATAGGCCAGTATGTTACTATGTAATGAATAATGGGGCAGTCGAAGAACAAAATGCCTTCTTCGAAAGACCAGATGCTGGAATGAGGAATCACTTGAAACCCTTGCTCATAAGAGCGAAAGTGGAGCAATATGGCATGAATAAGTCCTAGTAGATGGTGGTGCTGCTGTCAACTTGATGCCACATTTTATGCTGAAGAAAATAGGTATGTTTGACTCAGATATTAGACCTTAAAATATGGTATTATCAAATTACGAAGGAAAAGTGGGACAGACCCTGGGCGTGGTACAAGTTGATTTAACATTTGGTTCTATCACAAGGCCAAATATGTTTATGGTTATTGTTGCAAAGGCAAATTACAATCTGTTACTTGGTAGAGAATGGATTCATGGCGTTGGCGTAGTTCGTTCATCAATACACCAGAGGTTAGTTATATGGAGAGATGATGGGATTGTAGAGAACATAGAGGCAGATCAAAGCTAATACATGGCAGAAATCAGTCACGTAGACAAGAGAAACTTTGATAGGAATATGGCCAACATAGGGCCATGTAATCCTCTTGAAGAATACTTCGAACCTAATGAGAATGCCTTTTATTCCTTGACTCTCCGTCCTAATGGCTTCCAGTGGGATAGGGAGATTATGTGGGACGGACAAGAAATTGAAGAAACTGAAGAGACTTCGACCATACGGCCAACTGGCTGGGGAAACGAAGACAACTATGACTGAACCTACTTTTTTCAAAAGATTTCGGCCTATCTGGCGGAGAACAAAAGAAAGACGGATCTCGAAGCCGAAATAAAAAACGTGGTTGTCGAAGCCATAGATTAAAATAAAACAAAAAAAAGAAATAGACACAATAAGTCCTAGGGATAGCCACCAATCTCCACCCTTTGATGGACAAACTTCAGAACCATTGGATCTAAGGCTAGATGCCATTTATGATCAGGAGCCCCTAGGATTCGAAAGGGATCCGGAATCAACAAGCGCGAAGATGCTAGTGCAGGATCCACTGGAGGAAGTTGACATAGGAGATGGCGTCAAAAGAAGAGTTACGTACATTAATGCGAAACTCAATCCCAGTCTGAAAAGCAAAGTGGTCAAAATGCTCAAACGGAATAGAGACTTCTTCGCGTGGGACTACGACGAAATTCTTGGTTTAAAGAGGGAACTGGTATAACACAGGCTTCCGATTAAGGATGGCAAGAAGCCCATCAAACAAATGCCTAGAAGGTTCGCCCCAACAATCCTCTCAAAAATAAAGGCGGAAATCGAAAGACTCCTTCGATGCAAGTTTATAAGGTCCAAAAGGTATGTTGAATGGCTTGCTAACATAGTACCTGTTATTAAGAAAAATGGTTTTTTAAGAATTTGCATAGATTTTAGGGATTTAAATACTGCAACCCCTAAGGATGAATATTCCATGCCTATAGTAGAAATGTTAATTGATTCAGCTGCGGGTTTCAAATACTTAAGCATGTTAGATGGGTATTCTGGGTATAATCAGATTTTCATTGCTGAAGATGATGTTCCCAAAATAGCTTTCAGATGCCCAGGGGCCTTAGGCACCTATGAGTGGGTAGTTATGCCTTTTGGGCTAAAAAATGCTGGGGCAACATATCAAAGAGCAATGAATACTATATTTCATGAATTCATTGAATCATTTATGCATATCTATATAGATGACATAGTAGTGAAGTCTGTATTTGATGAGGATCATTTAAATCATCTTTGCCAATCATTCAAAAGAATGAGAAAACACGGCTTAAAGATGAACCCTCTTAAGTGTGCCTTCTTTGTGTAGGCTGGTGACTTCCGGGGCTTTGTGGTCCATAAGAAGGGGATCAAAATTAACTTGAATAAGACGAAGGCTATTGTGGAGACAAAACCTCCAACAACAAAGAAGGAGTTGCAATCCCTCTTAGGTAAAATCAACTTTCTAAGAAGATTTATATCTAACCTGAGTGGGTGAACTCAAGCATTCTTTCCACTCCTTCGTCTCAACCAAGGGAATTTCGAATGGAAGGAAGAACATCAAGAGGCGTTCGAGAAGATCAACACTTACTTGATGCATCCTCCCATACTTGCGCCGCCCTCTAGGGATAAGCCTATGAGACTGTATATATCTGCATCTAATGTAACTATAGGTAGTATGTTGGCCCAAGAAAACAATGATGGCATCGAAAGAGCCGTCTATTATCTTATTAGGGTCTTAAATAAAGCAGAAACTAGATATAGTATTATAGAGAAACTATGTCTCTGCTTATATTTTTCATGTACAAAACTCTAGTATTATATAAAACCAGTTGATGTTTATGTTTCATCTCATTTTGATGTAATTAAGCATATGCTGTCAAAGCCAATTATGCACAGCAAAATTGGCAAATGGGCCTTAGCGCTCACTGAATACAATTTGGCCTTCAAGCCATTAAACGCCATGAAAGGTCAAATAGTTTCAGATTTCATAGTGGATCACTCTGTGAATGAAGACTTCACATTAAATTATGTTGAAGTCCAATCATGGAAGTTATTCTTTGATGGGTCAACACACAAAAAAGGGAATGGAGTTGGGGTTCTTATAATTTCTCCTAAAGGAATTCCAACAAATTTAAAGTA
The DNA here is from genome assembly GCA_021764765.1 of Vicia sativa. Lineage (NCBI taxonomy): Eukaryota > Viridiplantae > Streptophyta > Magnoliopsida > Fabales > Fabaceae > Vicia > Vicia sativa. Next base: position 156,484,297 of record CM038795.1, on the reverse strand, counting down.
CAAGCTAGAAGGTCCTCCTTGTTCGAATAATGAAGCTGAGTATGAAGCATTAATTGCTGGACTTGAAGCTTTGTTGGAATTGGGGGCAACTAGAGTCGAAATTAGAGGAGACTCAGAGTTGGTCATCAAATAAATAACAAAGGAATACAAGTGCATAAAAGAAAACTTGATCATCTATTTTGTTGTCGCTAATAGATTACTCAAAAGATTTGAGTATGTAGACATCAAACATATTCCCAGAATTAGTAATCAAGAGGCAAATGACTTGGATCAAATAGCCTCAGGATATAAAATATCCAAAGAAAAACTTCAGTACCTCATTGAAGCAAAAGGGAGAATAATGGCTACCAAGTTGTCACCATTAGACCTGGAAAATTCGAAACTTGGCTATGCCAATACAAGAGAATTTGAAGTGTTAAGCATAGACTCTTTGGCTGATACAGATTGGCGAAGTCCAATAATAAATTATTTAAAGGAACCTTCAATAAATACAGAGAAAAATATCAAATACAGAGCATTGTCTTATGTACTAATGGGAAACAAACTATTCAAGAAAACCCCAGAAGGGATCTTACTCAAATGTTTAGGAGAAAATGAAGCATACTTAGCATTATCTAGTGTACACAATGGGGCATGTGGGGCACATAAAGCAGGTTAGAAGATGAAATGGTTACTATTTCTATATGGCATGTATTGGCCCACTACGCTCAAAGATTGCATAGAATTTGCTAAAGGATGTGAGGAATGTCAAGTTCATGCAGGCATCCAACATGCTCCTGCAAGTGAGTTACATTCAATTGTTAAGCCTTGGCCTTTTAGGGGATGGGCATTAGATTTAATTGGTGAAATTCGGCCAACTTCGTCCAAAGGACAAAAATATATCCTTGTGGGTATAGATTATTTTACAAAATGGGTCGAAGCAATACCTTTAGTGAATGTTGATCAAGAGGCTATCATAGATTCATCCAAAAACAAATAATCTACAGATTTGGAATACCAGAAAGTATTACAACAGACCAAGGTTCAGTTTTCACAAGACGAAAGATGCAAGAGTTTGCACAAGAGATGGGTTTTAAGTTGCTCACATCAACACCCTACTAAGCTCAAGAAAATGGTCAAGTAGAAGCAGCCAATAAAGTGATAATAGGCTTGATAAAGAAACATGTGGGGTGAAAGCCAAAGAATTGGCACAAAACTCTGGATCAAGCTTTATGGGCATGTCGAACATCTCCTAAATAAGAAACAAATACCACCCCATTTCGACTCACATTTGGACATGATGCAGTGTTGCCAGTCGAAATATATTTGCAGTCAGTAAGAATCCAAAGACAAAATGAGATCCCTTCTGACCAATATTGGGAGATGATGATGAATGAATTAATGACTTGGTTTGGAAAGTTATATTACCCAGGGATAAAAAGAATAAATTATTAGGTAAATGGTCACTCCACTGGGAGGGACCCTTTCGTGTTTTGAAAACTTTTTCAAATAATGCTTATGAAATAGAGGAATTAGCTGAAGACAGAAGGATTTTGAAAGTAAATGGGAAATACTTAAAAAATATAAATCGTGCTTGCAAGAAATTCGAATCACTACAGTATAATAAAAGTAAGATAAATAATAAAGCCAAAATGGTACCATAATAAATAAATGCCAAAATGGCTTTGTTCAAATTACAAAAACATGTATCAAGGATTCCTGATAACAGAGATCATTTAGAGAATACACTCAAAAAACTAAAAAGGAGCATTTCGTTTCAACTTAGCAAATTTGCTCTTACACAAATTGATCTTGCACTGATTAGAATTTCTGACACCTTCGAGCGCCCTAATATCCTCATTAATTCTCTCAGCCACCTCCATTTGCTGAAGACTTTTTGAAACAAGAGTTTCAAGCTCTTTATCATCAACAGTCTTCAGGGTTGCTTGCTCATTTCGAGCACCCTCAATTTTCTTCTGAAGCTCTTCAATCTGGGACTCCCAGAACAAGATCGATTGAGCCAGGACATCGTGCCTATCTTTAGCTTGAATCTGTGTGCGCTCCAACATTTCTGCCTCTTCAGAAAACTTTGAAGTTTGATCATAAGCTTCAGATAAAGCCTCCTGCTTCGATCGAATCTTGGAATCAATATCACTGGCCCTGTTATATTCACTGCTAACTTTGTTGAGCAAAATTTGCAGGTCATATATAGTTTCGCTCACTTCAGAAGGGCAGATGCTAAGATCGATTTGAGTGAGCAACTTCTTCATAGAATAATAGGCTGTGACATCCTCTTTCAGAAGGGTGAAAATGTCAGCCTCGAATATAGTGTTGTTCACTTATTGAAGAAGTTGGTCAACAGAAGTAAGATGAGCATTATCTTTAGTCTGGCTCGGGCCCTCAGACTGGTTTTTTCCAGAAGAAGAATCATGTTATGCTAGCATTAATTTGATATACTTCAGGGGATTGCTTCTTTTCAATTCTTTTTTCTACTCTTCAGTTAAAGATGAGGGGTCTTGGCTTCTTACTGAGCAGGCTCCAGCAGGTACAGGAATCTCTACTTCCTCCTGCATCACTTCGTCATCTTCGTCTTCTGCGAAATATTGGCTCACAGTATGCGCCTCGCTTTTCTCCTCTGATGGTTAGCAAAGCGAACTCTTATGGGAGAAGAGTCACTAAGGATCTCAATGAACGGAGTTTCGAGCACTACATTTTGTTCGCCAGCAGTGGGAATTTCTTTTGAAGGGGGCGAAGTTTCTTGTTGGTCTGGAACTTCGACAGTCCCAGCAGGAGTTGCAGCAGTAGATGAGCCTTTGTTTAGGGCAGTCCTGCTAAAGCCTCCTAGTGGAGAAGAAGTGGCAGGATTTGAGACTTGGCTTTGAGGGGCAGGAGGATCAGAGGGAACGAAATGGAAACTCTGCATTTGAAATGAATGGTTATCATAAGGAAGATTCACATAGGTATAATTTCGAAAGTATTAAATGAATTTACCTGTTGATTGTCAGAGGATACATTGCTACCAATACGCTCTAAAACCACGTTTTTCGAAGATTGTGATTTCGAAGGTACTTTGGATTTCAATTTGAGAGCATCTGCTTTTATTTCGCTACCGATATAGGTAGGTCGGAACCGATTTCTTGGCTTTCTTCTTTTTCTTTAATTTGAGTGGAGAAATGTCTCCACTTTTTTCTGATTCATCATCAAAATGGTCACCTTCGCGTCTTCGCTTTTTAGGAGACTTAGGAGGTAATCCACTCGTCTGATCAGGCGAAAAGAAATGGTTAGTCAATTAGAAAAAGTCTTCGAGAAGGAAATAAAGTATTACCTTTTTTGTTTTCTTCTTTTTTGGGGTGTCATCTTCTTGGTCAGGAGGAGGGTGTTCAGTTGTTGCAGTTGGTGGTTTTGAAGTGGAAGTAGAGCTTGTCTTGAGGACAACTTTGTCCTTCTTCAAAGTTTTCAAATCAATAGTTGAAAGAAATATGAAACAATCAAGGCTAAAACGAAAGATAAGAAGGGATAAAGGAATTTTGAATTTCTTCAGTTCCGCACCTCTGCGGTCTTGAGACGTAATAGACATTGCTGACAAGTCATAGCAAAGGTGCCCCCTGAAACTGTCTAAATCACACTTAGCCCACACTACCCTTTGGGCAGGTTTTTTGGCATCGTTTTCATATCTATGAAAAGTGTTTCCACAAACAAACCATGAAGGATATGGAGGGAAAAAGGCCAAAGCCAGCTCTGAAGTAGGTAGGTTAGGAAACCTTGATGGTTGATGTTTAAAAGCCCACCTATACCTATTTTCAGGTTTTACATAAGGAGGAAATTGAATTTTCGAAAGTTTTTTTTAAAATTTTTCCTCCAAGGTTTGTGCTGCTTCGAAAACAGTTCGATGCAGGTTTATGGGATTATAGACAGTTTCAAAGTATTTTTGGAACGCTCAAATTTCTTTGATATGAGTAAATCTACCTTTTTTAACATGTTCCTGTACAAGGGAAAAAGTTGTTGTCAGATGTTGTTGGATTTGGAGGGTGCTGAACATATTATTCGAATAATAAGCCATCCACCAATTGTAAAAGTCTTTTGTCATGTAAAAAGAGGGATCGAAAGAGATCAATGAAAATTCAGCAAAGCCAGCATGGCGAGTTTTAACTTCCTTAAAAGAGTAAGGTACTCCTGCTATACATATTTCCCTTTTCCTATTAAAGAGAGGCTCAGGAAAAATTTGGTGTAGTCCGAATTGACGTGCTACGGAATTAGGCTGGTAAGCAAGGATGCACACTTGACTTTTCACGGGTGTAATTCTAGAGATTATAAGTCTGGGGTTCAAAAAGGCACACCAGATGTCTTTAATTACTTCTTCCTCAATAGCTTCTTCGAGGGGCATAGTAAACCAATTTGGACCACAACTTCGAATAGCAAAAGGGGCCATTGAAGGATCAAACCTATGCCTTTTTGAGAAAATCATCATATAATTGGTGAAGCACGTTCTGATGTTTTCTCTATCATCATTTGGGGTTAATTTCAGCAGCCTAGTACCCTCAATGCTTCGATTTACAACATCAGGGTGCTCTTCGTTAATTACCCCATAGGTTGAGAGAGATGGTTCGAACGTGGCATTCAACCAAAGTTGAAGTAGCCAAAAGGGTCCAGCAAGAAGTAAATTGGTGCCAGCTTCGTAGGTTTTCAATTTTGAGACTGCAGCGCCTATACTTTTGTATAGACTTGCTAACAACAGTTCACTTATGCATACCCTTCGCTAGCCAATCCTGGTACAGTTGGTCTGATGAGGGACATGAACGAAAGGGTTTAAAATTTCCGGTGACATAATCTATATTAAAAGCTTCTCTCCTGTGGTTAGAAGCTTCTGCCTCACAAGATTTGTCTTTTAGGATTTTTGAGGTTTTAACCACCGATTCATCTTCTTTAATTTTTAAGGGAGCAGAGTTGTTAACAATAGGTTTAGTTTCAAAATAAACAGGGAAAAATCCTTTTGTTTTTTCCAGACTTTCAGTAGATATCAAGGGACTCATAACACCTACGATTTTATCAAGAACAATTGTAGGAATGATTACCTGGGAAGCAAAAATAACTTTATGTTCTTGAGAAAGTTTGGGAGTTGTTATGAATTCCTGGTTGTCAAGGTTGATGATTTTATTCACTGGTTTGTGACTGGAGGAAGTAGCATTATTTGACTTTCCAGATTTCTTGGATGAAGGCGATGGTGCTAAATAAGGAGAAGACATTGTAGGAGAGATTTTAAAGGTTTTTATGAGAAAGAGAGAAATGGGTTTTTCTTGGAGGTTGAAAGGATTTGGAAAAAGTAAGTTTAGATTCTAGAAGCTGAAACGCTTTTGTAGGGGTCTTTGGCGGTTCATAAAAATTTTTGACCTTTGGGAAAAAGTAGAATACGTGTAGCCTCCTTATTGGAAGGAAAGATAGGTGGTTTATTTTTGAAATTCCTAGGGAAGTGACGTTTTATGCTAATTATTAGCTATAACTGCTATGCTTGCCCGTTTAAGCATGGTGATTGGACGTTTTGCAGAAAGTTGGCTGATAGCTGTGACATCATGTATAGTATAGTCATCATGAGGTTGATATCATCGAAATTGCATGAGTAATTCAAAAACGAGTATTTCTTTATATCTGTCGAAATTTACGTTCTTGAGGGGCAATTTCAATAAAAAGGTATTTGATGTCAAAAAGATGCTTATTTCAAATAGAGTCTAAAAGTTAAGACAAATCGGCATCAACAAAAAGTGTTGAACTGAAGAATGATTGGTTAGGAAAATTAGATTTGATCCTCTAAACCTTTTGATTTCGAGCAAGATGTGGGTTTCGATTTTTGCATCTCCATGTTTTAATTATAAGAGCTTTTAGTTCAAGAGCTGAAGCGGTTCAAGGGAGAATTACTTATGATTTGAATCGAAATATACAGAAATCCCCTTCGCTAGCATGAGATTCGAAATTCAAATAAAAGGCGCATTTGCAAAGGACGCGTGGGGGCCAGTAAACGAAAGAGGCATGTATGCTTCGAACGTGGCGTAATTTTAGAGCAAGGCCGTTAGGGTCGAAATGCTATAAATAGGTGTTCTAATGTTAGAATTTGTGTGTTCACTTGTGTACTAAAAAATCTCACATACTCAAATTACTGTGATATAAGGAAACGAGTAGAAGATAACATGTACGTATTGAACATCATCATGCCTTTTCATAATTTAAATTCAAGTTATTTTACATTCCTTTCGCCTTTACAGTTTCTTTGTTTCTGAATCCTCTTGCTTTCCCTTTACATTTTGTTTTATACGCTTTATGTTCCAGAAAACTTTACATTTTGTTCAAACACTTTATCTTTTCAGAAACTTCATTTTACTGTCTTGTTCTTTCATTCAAACACTTTAGATTTCCAGAAGTCTTTATTTCATTATCATAATCTTTCATATTTTATCTATTTCGCATTACACATTCTTACATTCAATTGTCAAATTTCTAAGTTTAAATCAAAATCTTCTTTTAGCCCACAAATCATTCAGTCAGTACATATCCTTAATCCAATTCAGAGAAAAGATTAAGAGTTCTACATTAAAAGATACAAGTCTGTAAAATAATGGATATAAACATGAAATTGAATTATGACACATGTCCTAGGATCAATCTAGTCGATCCTGTAAGTAACCAGTAATTGGAAGACTAGCGGTTGTTTACTAGAAATCACTGTAAACAATGAGCACAAGCAAAGAAACGTGTGTATACACATTCCACTCAAGATACACCTTCAAGAAGGGAGTTAGACCCGAAAAGCAAGCAAAAGGGACGTATACGTGGGTATACAAACGCAAAACATCAAAGTTTTATGTCGTATGCCTTTACAACACAAGCTCCTGTATCAAATACATCTCAAACAATGATTAGGGATGTTAGAATACATGATGTTTGCATTTGGAATTAAGAAAGAAGAGAAAATCCAGTTCCAGGCCGTGCTAAGCCTGGTATTTGGCGCTAAGCGCGGCCCAAACAGAAAGTTTGGCGCTTAGCGCGCTCCTGGTGGCGCTAAGCGCGGCCCAAACAGAAAGTTTGGCGCTTAGCACGCTCTTGGTGGCGCTAAGCGCGACCTGCAACACAAAAGTCAGTAAGTTTGGCGCTTAGCGCGCTTAGTGACGCTAAGCGTGGTCTGTAACCTGCAGAATTTCCCTGTTTTGATCTGAATCACCTTTCTATGACATCATCAATTCCAAAAGTGAATCCATGCAATCAAGAAACAGTTCCAATGTTCATAGATGAAGATCAAACGCATGGACATGTGAGGAATGCAAGTTAAAGCAACAATTCCAATGTTCTTAGATGAAAATCAAATGTATGAAAATGTGAGTAATGCAAGTTAAAACAACAATTCCAATGTTCTTAGATGAAAATCAAATGCATGAACATGTGAGGAATGCAAGTTAAAGCAACAATTCCAATGTTCTCATATACAAAATTATGCATGAACATGTTAAGAATGCAAGTTGTATCAATAATTCTAATGCTCATGTATCAAGAATCAATGTATGAACATGTCAAGAATGCAAGTTGAATCAACAATTCTAATGTTCATATGATGAAGATCAATGCATGAACATGCCAAGAATGCAAGTTGAATCAACAATTCTAATGTTCAAATGATGAAGGTCAATGCATGAACATGCCAAGGATGCAAGTTGAATCAACAGTTCTAATGTTCATGTTACAAGAATCAATGCGAGCAAGTCATGCCACAAAGAAATAATGAAAGGTCGTGTCGAATTTAACTTGTACATTAACATAAACACTTGAGATGCATATGCATGAGCTATGTACAATGCACAATGTACCTAATGATCAAGATGCCATTGAATCTACATGTCGACACACTTTTGAATGCATATTATGCTTCAAATCATCATGAATCAATGCAATTCAAACCGTCTAAATGCTCTCTAATGCATGAGCATGTGGTAAATGATGCAAGATGAACAAATTTGTAACCTAGATGCAAGGAAAACACAAATGCACAAGTGTAAGTGCATGTTATGTACAAAAATCCTCACACTGACACAAATAACGTTGCAAAATCCAATTCAAATCAAAGAATTCAAGAATGAAAATTCAAAAATTAGAATCTACATGGAATTTGCAAGCAATGACAATATTCAATTTCAAGAAAAGCTAAAAGTTAATAATAGCTTAAAATAAGTGCTTAATTGAACTAAGACTTACTTGAACTTGAAGTTTGAATCAAATTGAAGAGGAATTCCTTGTGCTCTTCAAAGAAAATACCAAATCAGTACCAAATTGATGATAATATTTGAAGTCAACCTTGAATTCTTGAAGAAAACTTGGAGTCTTCAATGGAGAATTGAAGAAGATGAAGTACAAATGCTTGAATCTTGAAATTGAGGAGAAATCAAGAGGAAGCAGTTCCTTCTATGTCAGATTCGAGCAGAAGAAGGAGAAGAGGAGCAAGATCATGTGGAGAGAAGGATGAGATGAGAAGATGAGGAATCGTAGGGCGCGCTTAGCATGGTCTGCGGTGGTGATAGTTGTCAGGCAGGGGTCCGGTGGCGGCCTGTGGTGGTTGCTTGGAGGGAAAATTGAAGTTTGAAATTTGTTCTTGAGTTTTTGCTTTGGTTTGAGAGAGAATTATAGTTTGATTTGTGGTGAAAATTAAGCAAATGATTGTGTTGTTGTGATTTATGAAGGCAACAATCTATTTATAGTTTTAGGGATTGGGCCTAAGAGTGCCTTAGATCCATAGTCAAGCCTAAATCATGATTATCCGAATAATTTTCGTAATTAATCAAAAACATGCAAATCCGTGTGGAATTTGAAGTCGGAATATAAATGAAAAGTGTCCGGAATACGATTTTTCTTGTGGGAATCAAAATCTCGACTTGGTCGGATGAACGGTCAAGGAGAAATGAATTTTTGAAGTTTCAGCACAGTTTTTAAGCTACTGACACATGCATAATTCGATTTGCGCTCTTTGGAGAAAATGCCTCGAACGAGGGTCTTTTGATCAAAATTTACAAATGAGTATTTATGAGACAATCGAAGCTAATGAAATTTATGAACTTTTGGCACTGGTCCCACCTCGTTTTGATGAAAATCGAGCGAGATATAATTTTTTCGAACATTGCGTATCAGATGAAAATTACTCGGTTCAGCTCAAAATCAACTCCAAAGAAGTAAATTCTATTATTGATTGGTGAGGAATCAGCTCTTGAGTTGCAAATGAAAGTTATAGAGGACTCCGATACAGAATTTTAGAAATCGGTCCCGCTCAGTTTCAATTTTCCAGCTAAGAGATATGCACTATTTAGTGGGAAAAACGCACGGTTCAGCACTAAAATTCAGTTTAATTCATTGGAGAAACCAATTTCTTTGGGGACCTTCCTCAAACCATTTGCTTTTGGATTTCAAACGAAAGTTGTAGATAATAATGAGAGGAACTTTATGGTTGAAAATCATCAGATAATACCCGACGAGCTGAGAGATACGCCTTTTGGAGTGCCCGAAACGCACTGAAACCCAAAAGTCACTTTTTTGAGAAATAGGCGAATAAATTCTTTTCTTTGGACGAAAGGGCCTCCGATATGAACAGATAAACTGGAGAACAAAATGAAATGATCCCAGAGCTTATGGAACCGCATCAAAATAGCTTTCTGACCAGAATACGTTGTATTGAGCATGTGAATCAAAGAATATCGATATCGGACTCAAAGTGATCTAAGATAACCGAAACGCGCCATTTCTTTCACAATTTTGGGATACCATGAACTTGGTAACCCTATGATCAATGTTATACATGTGACTACATGTATGTTTATGCAATCAAATTATAAGCCAGAAATACGGAAAAGAAGAGGGTAAATTTTGGGGTACAACAATCTCCAACAAAAAATTATTTTTGCCACGATGTCTCTTTCTTTAATTGAACAAATTTTGCAAACATGTTTTGAATATAGCATTAGAAGGATTTATTTCGAGGTTAAATATATTTGAGATTCTCCTAAATATTGTCAATTTAGTTTTTTGTTTCTGAAAAAAATTTCTTCAAAGATTGATTTTTCAATTTTTTTCCATCCACACATTTTGTCTTTAATGTTAAGTGTGACTAATAGAGTATGACGTGGCAAAACAAGTGGATTAAAATTAAAAAATTTCAATTAATATTGATGGAGCACATGAAATAAAATTATTAAAATTATTTTTTTATTTCTTGTTATACGTAAGTTAACTTTCCTCGATTCATTTTACCCTAACCTAATTTCTCCTTAATCTTTCACATTCCCCATCTTCGTCTTGCATGCAGAAGCGGTCAATTCCCCATTTTGGGTTCATTTGCTTCGTTTTAGTTTCATTTCAATACCATCCTTGAAGACAAACTCAACAAAAGGGCATTTATATGTCTTATTCTTCTGTAAAATCTAGAGTTGGGAAATTCTTTAGGTGTTATGGTCGTATGGTTGTACTAGTTTAAGAAGTGACCAAATTAAGGACGACTCTTTTGGAGATGTATATTTTGGAGGACCGGGGAGATATGGAATTTGTTCATATGAGATGAAGATCTGAGAGCAAAAGATGGATATGAAGACGAGAGTTTAATGAAATTAGAGTTGAAAGCTATGAAAGTTATAAACTATTTGAAGATCATGTATGAAAATTCAAATAAGAAGAACAAGATTTTGAAGAACAAACGCGAGCATTAAAGACCAGCATCAAAGAGTTCCTAAAATTATAGAGATGATATGCAAGAAGAAAAAACATTCGAAGAGTTGATTAGTCTTTATGCACGAATAACTACTTTGGAAGCATGCCTAAGATTAGGATAGTGGAAATTAGAGGCGACAAAACATGTTTAATCTACTAGACATGTTTGTTTTGTACCTTTTTTTTACAAAGTAGACTAAGGGTTTAGGTTCTCACCTTCAAATATGTCCATCATTTATTTTGACGGATTTTTCTGAATGTGAATATTAACAATAATTTTGATGATTTAACTTTTGCGGGTGCAAGGCCTGCATGCCCACCATGTCCCACTGGTCTCTTTATTTGTAGGGTAAGCAATGTTTTTAGTTTGCTCCTTCGATTATGTTTGTTCGCTCCATCCCGTTTTTTTGCGAGACAAGTTTAAACGTAGTATGTAATTCAATTATTATAAGTTTAATACCCTTTTAGTCACTTATTTCTGGATCCATTTTAGTTCTCTTTCTAATAAAACGTCCAAATTAATCCCTTACATCTTCAAATAATGTCATTTAAGTCTTTTCCGTTAAATTTTCACGAGCGGTATCTATTATTTAGATGTTCTTACACATTTACTCTGAAATTTCTTGCAAAACAAATCTTAAGTGCAACATAATTTTTAAAATTTGAAATTTAAATCTTACCATTTGAAATTAAATGATCAAATTCTAATACTAAATTAAATATCAAATTTTGATGTATAAATTTCATTTCCTTTTTTGACTTTTAAAAAACTTAGGAGTTCGGTATGACACATGAAACAACATGTATGCATGCCTCGTCTCAAGATCACACCAATTATATAAGACACATAAGCACATGCACAGGCTGTATTTTTAGCGTAAAGATTAGCACCCCTCATTATATAAAGGTCCACCAAGGCCACCACAAATACACCTACCTTTTTTTCAATAAGGGATGGGAACCACTAGCCAAGAAACCGTACCTCTTCTTCAAGACATGAAGGTGACAATCCACAAAACATCAATGATTTTTCCATCAAAACAAACCGAGAAGAAATTCTTGTTCTTATCAAACATAGACAAGGTCCTCAACTTCGACGTAAAAATGGTTCAATTCTTCGAAGCAAATAAAGATTTCACTCCTGAAATCGTGACCGAGAAGTTGAAAAAAGCTCTAGAAGATGCTCTAGTGGCTTATGACTTCCTTGCTGGAAGAGTGAAGAAGAACTACGAAACTAATAGGTTGGAGATAGATTGCAGTGCAGAAGGTGTTGGCTTTGTTGTGGCTTCTACTGACTAATAAAATAGATAGATTAAACTTAACTAATAACTAGTATAAAAATATGAATAAATAATAAATTAACCTAATATATCATAGGTAAATATATATTATAATATATATATATGCAGTACAATTCAACTCAAGATCACACCAATTATATAAGGCTAAGGCAATTTGATTAGAAACTAATGACTTTTATTATGTTGTATTAATTTATTTCACAGCTAACATCCTTCAAGTGTGGTGGTTTTGCAATTGGCTTCACAAGAAACCGTTTAGCCTTTGATGGACATAGCTTCAAAACATTCTTAGAAAGCCTTGCATCATTGGCTTCTAACATGCCACTGACTGTGACACCTTTCCATGACAGACAACTCTTAGCCGCACGATCTCCTCCACGTGTCAGCTTCCCCCACCCCGAGATGGTGAAACTCGATAATATAACAAAGTCTAGTGTCTTTAAAGGCTCCTCGGAAGAACTTGACTTTAAGGTTTTTCGATTAAACTCTAGGGATATCAATAGCCTTAAGGAAAAAGCAAAGGGTAACAACAATGTTCGTGTCACTAGTTTTAATGTCATCAGTGCACATCTATGGAGATGCAGGACGTTATCTGGCGTGTATGATCATAATAAGTCATCAACTATACTATATGCTGTTGACATACGTTCGAGATTGAATCCTCCATTGCCGAAAGGTTATACTGGGAATGCGGTTTTAAATGCGTACGCTACAACAAAGTGTGAGGAATTAAAAGAATGTGAATTCTCAAAGTTGGTGGAGATGGTTGGGGAGGGTTCAAGAAGAATGAATGATGAGTATGCGAGGTCTATTATTGATTGGGGAGAGTTGTATAATGGTTTTCCAAATGGAGAGCTTTTGGTGTCTTCATGGTGGAGGTTAGGGTTTGAAGATGTGGAGTATCCATGGGGAAAACCTAAGTATTCTTGTCCAGTGGTGTATCGTAGCAAGAATGTTATACTATTATTTCCTCCTTTTCATGGATCAAGTGAAGGAGGTGATGGTGGGGTGAATATAATAGTGGCTCTTCCTCCTAAAGAAATGGAAAAATTTCAAAGCCTCTTTTACACGTTTTGATTTGAAAACTAAGTGTATGCCATTGTGACATGGTTAATGAGATAGGTGTGATAAAAAATAATCTGGTTATAATAAATAAGTAGATATTGATGTGATACATCAATAGTTTATGATTTATGTAAGGACTTTATTTCAAAGCTTTAAAAATATGGATTTTTTTTTTAACTTTTACATCGTATATTATAAATATATATCATTGTAGATTAAAGTCATAATTTTTTTCAAAAATATTTTTTATGAAAGTTTATTTGAAATAATTTTTAAAATAAGTGATTTTTAAGAAATTTTTATATAAATTTTTTTCAATAAAATAATAATATATTTAAAATAATATTTTAATAATAACTATTTAAACCCAATTTTTATTTGAATTTTTTATAAAAAAACTTTTTAAAATTTGTTAACACAAAATTATATAAATGATAAAAATCATTTAAAAAAAACAAAAACAAACTGATCGTTAATGCTTTATGTGCTTGATCTAACATACTCAACACAAAATGAGGCTCTCCAAAAACAATTTAATAGTAATAAAACCAAGTTGTAATAACTTAATATTTGTAACCAGTTCGAGAGTGGTAAACGAGCTCCGGCTAACGAAGAAAGATTTGAGAAATATCAAATTCGATTTCACATGAAAATATTTTTTAATAAGTGTTATCGCTCGGTACAAGCTCTTGACATCTAAGAACTAAATCTTTATAACTTAATATTGTACTTCAAAAATAACTTAACTTTAAAAATAAAAATTCATTACACCGAACTAAATCATATAAATATTTGTAAAAATGTACATTCCACTAAATTTAAATTTAAATATGTAATTAATTTATATAAATATAATGTATATTTTTTTAATCTTTGTAATTATTTTTTATTTAAATTTAATCGTTGTGATTAGATTTATTTAATTTTAGTCCTTGAAAATATATATATTTTTTCATTTTTTCCCTTGTTATTTTAATTTTAATCCTTACAAATTTATTTATATTATTGATATAAGAATTTAAATCAGATATTTTATATATTACCAAGAATAAATTAAATATAAGTCACATTTATAATGACTAAAAATAAAATAATAATAATAACCAAACGAAAATTAAAAATTATTTGTAATGATCAAAACCAAATAAGAATAAATACAGAGATTAAAAATTTAAAAAAATTATATATTTATGTAGACTAACTACATATTTGAATCTATTTCTAATTAACTCTCAATTATATTTCTCTAAAAATAACCTAATCAATTTGACATGTTAAACACATATTGATTAAAATTATTGAATAATGTTTAAATAGTTATAAACATTAAAATATTTAATTTATCTTAAAATATCTTTTACTTATTTTATTGATATGAAAGTATAATTACCTATGTAATTGAAAACATGAAGTAGATGATAGATATTTAACTCACCAAACATCCATGAATCTGATTTTGTACAATTTAATTATTTGAAATATTAAATACTGTTACTTTCATTTTACTTTCGGCGCTAACTACTCTGTCAAGTAATGGTACTTGCCATATAGAATAGGTCATATGATAACATACAATATCGGTTGGTCTTCACATAATTTAATTTTATGAAGGGTTAAATAAATTTTTCATTTATATAAATATTAAAGTTTTTATTTTTAGTTTCTCTATATTTTTAGATAACAATTTTTATAAAAAAATTATTATTAAAGTTAATTAAAACTGTTGTTAAAATTAAAAAAAAAAAAAAAACTAAAATATTTATAAGGATCAAAAACTTATTTAACCATTCGTTTAATAAATATTAAGAATATTTTTGTCAAAGCATTAAGCAACAATAATTTTCGTAAGAATTGAATTAACAAAAATATAAAATTAAATTTGAAGTATGTAGTGCCTGTAGTGTTCAGTAAAAATATAGTAGCATTATTTAAATAATTAAAAAATAATAAATAGCTTAAAAGTTAAATGAAATTTATTAAAGTATCCAAATGAGTGTTACGGATATTGATATTCTAAATGTTAACATTAGTCAGATATTTAAATCATGATATCTAGAAAGTTTAATAACTTTTGTACAATGAAAAAGAAAAAAAAAATGTCATCATGTTCTCAAATCTTTGTATTTGGCATTATTTGCGAACTATAATTTATGTCAGCTGTAAAATGACTTTTTTCTCTTGTATTAGGTATTAGACTAAATTTATAGTAAATATTTAATTTTTTAATATTTTAATAAAAAAATAATGTATTGATAAATATGCGATAATCATCAAAATACAAATAATTGCATACAAGATTATTAAGGATAAAGACTTAACCAAAAAAAAAACACCACTACAAACAAAACACACTACTAAAAATAATATATTTTATAATAAAATTTTACATTAGAAAAAAAAATTAAGGCCTAACACTACAAGAAAATATTAAATTTGTGGTCGAGGTGAATGTGTCAGGTGATAATCAGCTCACAAACCAACATCAAAATGCGTCATAAGGTTTTTTTATAAATAAAAACATCAATTCCCTCAATTTTTAATGTAATTGAGAAAAAAATAACTTAGGATATACTTCGAATCTCAATTATTATAGTTTATGTTTTTATTTCTTTATAAGTGTAAATTTAATTATGTATCTCTTCAGTTTCTAAAATATCCGAGGGATAAAATAATCAAATTTTGCTATAAACACATCCGCTAAATAGATTATACCCTAATATATATTTATATGTAATCGCCCCAAAGTGGTATGCATAATTTTTTGGATAGATTGCAAGATCTAAAAAATCTTCAATGTTCTTTTATCCTTGAACAACATTTTTTGTACCATTACAGCCTATCTCACATAATGGTGTTGACGTTGATGTATACTGCGAATAATGCTCGATTAAAGAATGTTGAAAAAATTCTCTATGATAGATTACAAGTATAGAAAATAATTTTCAACTTCAATTTAAATAAAGAAGCAATACAACCTTTGAAAAGATTAGAAGTTGGATGTACACAAGATACACAACAAAATCTCAAATTAGAAAGACGATAAAAAATATGGATTTGTTAAATATTTTGTGTAAACAATGTAAATCTTAAACATACAAAAACGATAATTGATCGTACCGGACCAGAAGGTTCGTCAAGGCCCAAGCTGCAGCTGCGGTTGAAGGAGATGGGGGGGTACCGATGCCAAAGTAAGTGAGGGCAAGAGAGAGAGCAAATATGTGAATAGGCGAGAATGAATGAAGTATCTGACCCTCTCGAATGAGAGGGTATTTATAACCCCCAGCGTTGGACCAAGGTCCAGTTAGTGGGTAATTTGTTCAGGCCCACTAAGGGACTGACAGGGTTTGCGTGAGCAAGGAGTCCAGCGCGTGGGCTCCTCCTTGGTCTGTCGTTCCGTGATATGTGGGGCGCTTGACCCGGTATTCTCGGAGGGCATGTGACGGTTGAGTAACCGTTGGCTGTAACACCCCATCTAAATACCCCGAATATATTAATTAAATTAATATCCAAATCAGTTTTAATCAGAGTTAACACGGAAAATGAGGGATGTCACAACTAATAAATAAAATCAAACTTTGCTTAAAACAGTAGCCATGCTACATTGAGGATCAGCATCCAAATAATTTCAATCAAATAAGACCATGTCTTACACAGCGGAAATACCAAACCAAAATTTAATAAACCATCATGGTTCTCAAAGAACACAATAACCAATTAAACGAATACAGTTCTCTTAACTAAACGTTCCCCAGTGTTACAATCTAATCAGAGCATGACACTAACACGCGGACTTAAAAGATAAGCTCTAGAGCCATCCTCACCAACTCCTTAGCTTGTAACGTTAATCTGAAATGGTAAAGTAAGGGTGAGACTTCTCATAAATTAGAACATATTATAAGCTTCTCATTTAACAATATAATACAAGCATATCATTTCACCCACTTAACACAATTCAGAATTCAACACACAACCATATTCATACAAGTCATCATGCATAATCAATAAACAACAAAAGAATTGCAACACTGGAAGACATCCTAACATGTTACAATTCCATGCAAACACAAATGCAGACTCAATGCATGCGGTACCGACTCGTGACCAAGTCACCCAACACTGATCCGTCACAACCGGATACAGTACCATCGATTCGTCCATAACCACCCGGACACGAATCCAGCCTAACCACCCATCCTCACTCGGGTATCGGTTATCGGCAATCCAAGTCAAATTCCGCACAATGGGAATTAACTTCACCAAACAATGCAAATGCACGCACATCACTAGCATGCAACCTCAATCAGTCTATGTATACATTCATCTAACATAACTGAATCAAACCAAATCAACATGATATCTCAACCCATCATACATACATCTAACATCAGCATAAACATGCTATTACATCTACATATTACCAATATCTCCATCACAAAGGTCCTCTGCTACACATACATCATCATGTGTCAATCAAACCATCGTTTATTTCAAAATTCGACCCTTTCCAAAATAATTTCAAGTTTTTGAAAATATTATCATTTTATAAGATAGAGCATTAAATTTGAGAAACAACGTCCAAAACGGCGCTCAAAACGGACTTACGGTTTGAAAGTTATGAATTTTTAAAGTTTTGAAATTTTCAAAATATTTCATGGAACCGGTTCCTCCACGAGTAACCGTTCCCACATTCAAAAACAGCCCGGAAAATGTATGGGGAACCGGTTCCTCAGTGAGAACCGGTTCCCGTAAAAATTTCATTTCTGGAAAATCAACGTGGAACCGGTTCCTCCCACAGAACCGGAGTTCAAAATGCCATTTTCACCATTTTAAAAGCGGAACCGGGTTCTCCCACTAGGGAACCGGTTCCCACGACCTTCAGACCCAAAAACTCAGTTTTGACAGCACTAATTCCCAAGACCATTTTCCTTTTCATCCAAAAATGTGCCCACATGTTCCGACACCATAAAATCACTCATTCATCATCAATAACATACCATATAACATGTTTTATTCATCATTAATGATCCTATATCATACCATCCAATGAATCTCTACAATCTGACACAATCTGACACCAACAGAGATACATCCATGGAACCCTAGAAATTCCTAAACTGGGATTCCCTAACATGCTATGATCTATAATATCAAAATCAAAACCTATAATATGGAATAATCAATCGAAATCACCCCTTACCTTGTGGGTTCTTCGAATTCTGACACTTCTAGGTTTTCTTCCTTCTTTTCTCCTCTTCTCACTTCACGTATCTTGTTTTCTCCAAAATGACTCTATTTTCCTTCTTTCCTTATTTTATTCCTTTTATTCCTTTTAACATAAATAAAAATAAATTTACTCCTCACACCTCAATTAAATCCATAATTAATCTCAATAATTCAATATATTAATAAATTATGTTCTCAATTAATTTAATAATTAAAAATCATAATTATTTAATTATCGAATTATTTTCGGGGTGTCACATTGGCCACGTGACCCTAATGCGCACATGAGGAGATCCCTAACCGTTATGGACAGATGGGCCTTCGAATCCTTATGCTTATTGGATTGGGCCACAATGGTCGTGAGCCAAACGTTGGGCCAGCCCAGAACAATAATTTACCCCCACTACGTCAAAAATGAGTTTTGACAGCACTACATAGACAACGCTTATGCCCAAAGCGCTGCTATAGGTTTTTAGAAAAATTTAAAAATAAAAATTTAAGGAGAAGTGCTACTAAAGGTATACTTTAGACATCGCTTCTTATAAGCGCTGCTATAGGCCTTATCATAGACAACGCTTTTTTCCCCTAAGCGCTGCTATAGGTTTTCAAAAAAATTAAAAATTAAAAAATTAGAATAAGCGCTGCTAAAGGTTATACTTTAGACAACGCTTGCTAAAAGCGTTGCTAAAGGTGTTTTTCTTGAAAGCGCTGCTAAAGCCTAAAGTGTTGCTAAAGGTTTTACCTTAGACAACGCTTTCCAAAAGCGCTGCTAAACGCATTACTCTAATAGCGTTGCTAAAGCCTAAAGCGCTGCTAAAGGTAATACCTTTAGCAGTGCTTTTAGAAAGCGCTGCCTTTGGTAATTAATTTTTTTTTTTAAATCCATAAATTAATAATCAGAATCCCAGAAATCGTACGAAACCCCATCACTCATGTTCTTCTTCTTCTCTAACTCGTCTCCTCCCATTCACCTTCTGTATCAACTCACCTCATCACTCACAAATCTCTCTTCATCCTATCGCCACTCCTTCAGGCCTCACTGTAGTCCAACCGTAGAATCCCAAAAATCTCGCTCGTACGAAACCCCAGAAATCACTCATGTTCTTCTTCTTCTCCAACTCGTCTCCTTCCATTCACCTTTTGTATCAACTCGCCTCATTACTCACAAACCTCTCTTCATCCTATCGCCACTCCGTCAGTCCTCACCGTAGTCCAACTGTGGTTCTTCCTCCGCACAACACCTCCACTGTCAGTTCAATAATCTCCACGATCAGTTATTCAAAAGCAGAAGTAGAACTCTCTCGCCAAAACAACCTTCTCCTCAACAGTGTTCCGATTTATTATTATCTAATAGCATTTCACGGTTTCGACGCAAATTCCTATTGGCTCTTCCGTTGAGGAACTTGAACTGCTGCTACGTCACCAGCCTAACAGCAGAAACTTCATCTTCACGTCGATAACAACATAAGATTTTCTTCAGTAGGTAATATTTCACATTGAATCTTCTTTTATGCTTACCGTAGATCTGTTATATGTGTACGTTTATATTCGATGTCGATGCCATGTTTCGTGTGTCAAAATTGATGTTGAGATGAATGCATATTATTGTTGTTTGTTCTATTAGATGATGCAATTGATGATTTTGTTAGAGGTTTCTAGATTGGAACATAGCTACTTAGGATACTTAGGCTGGTCTCCATGTGACCTTGACTTGACTGTAGGCTTAAGCTGGATTGTCTCCCAGGTGGGAAATTAGCTTGAACTGCCGCTACCTCACCAGCCTAACAGCAGAAGCCTCATCTTCACGTCGATAATAGCAGAAGCTTTTCTTCAGTAGATAATATTTCACATTGAATCTTATTTTATGCTTACTGTAGATCTGTTATATGTGTACGTTTAGATTCGATGTCGATGCTATGTTTCGTGTGTCAAAATTGATGTTGAGATGAATGCATAATATTGTTGTTTGTTCTATTAGATGATGCAATTGTTGATTTTTTTAGAGCTTACTAGATTGGAACATAGCTACTTAGGATACTTAGGCTGGTCTCCATGTGACCTTGACTTGACTGTAGGCTTAAGCTGGACTGTCTCCCAGGTGGGAAATTAGCTTGAACTACTGCTACATCACCAGCCTAACAGCAGAAGCTTCATCTTCACGTCGATAACAGCATAAGCTTTTCTTCAGTAGGTAATATTTCACATTGAATCTTCTTTTATGCTTACTGTAGATCTGTTATATGTGTACGTTTAGATTCGATGTCGATGCCATGTTTGGTGTGTCAAAATTGATGTTGAGATGAATGCATAATATTGTTGTTTGTTCTATTAGATGATGCAATTGATTATTTTGTTAGAGGTTACTAGATTGAAACATAGCTACTTAGGATACTTAGGCTGGTCTCCATGTGACCTTGACTTGACTGTAGGCTTAAACTTGGATGTCTCCGGTGGGAAATTAGCAAATACTACACCATTACTATGAATTTAACAAAACTGTGAGTCTAACCAATGAGTTTAGCAATGCTTGGATCAATTAATAAGGTCTAAATTTCCTGGCAGCTCTCAGTTGTTGCAGACAATTCTTATCCTCCACAAATTTGCTCTGCAATTCCATTAGTTCTGCAAGCAAAACATGAATGGTTTATCTCAGTTTGATGGTAAAACATTAAGGAATTTTTTGATGGCATAAAAAAGTGGTTAAACACTATTTAGGATAAATAAATAAGGTAAAAAATTAATACAAAAAATAATTGGCAGTGTAGTTGATACTACCAGTTTACAACTTTAGTTAGGCCAATGAGAAAATATAGTAGTAGCATTGATAGTGTACCTAATTTCAACTTTAGTTAGCAATACATATATGTACAATGGGATGAGAGGGTCACTTGAGACTTGTCTCGTGTTGTGTTGTATCTCATAAAGGAAATGAGGACAATTACTTGTGACTTTTTAACTGCATACCTATTTCTTAGTATCTTCAAAAGAAAAAAGAGTTTCTTTCTTACACCATCTAGCTATTTTTCATTTCATTCTCAATTCAATCACATGTTTTGTGTGCATAAAACTTTTTCTATATTTAAAGGGGAAATAGCATGTGATGGATAAGGATGATTCACATTGAGGGTCGACCGCTATATAAAAACGTGTGAGGCTTCTAGCTATTTTTAAATATGAGACAAAATTAATGATAGAATATTTGTAATTTTAGTAAAATCACTAATGCTATTACAAATTCAAAAAAAAAGTAGCTATTAGAAATTCAAAAAAAATAAAATACTAGTATATTACAAATTCAAATTTTATGCAGTAACAAGCTAATACAAACTATGATGGTAAAACATTAAGGAATTTTTTGATGGCATAAAAAAGTGGTTAAACATTATTTAGGATAAATAAATAAGGTAAAAAATTACTACAAAACATAATTGGCAGTGTAGTTGATACTACCAGTTTACAACTTTAGTTAGGCCAATGAGAAAATATAGTAGTAGCATTGATAGTGTACCGAATTTCAACTTTAGTTAGAAATACATATATGTACAATGGGATGAGAGGGTCACTTGAGACTTGTCTCGTGTTGTGTTGTATCTCATAAAGGAAATGAGGACAATTACTTGTGACTTTTTAACTGCATACCTATTTCTTAGTATCTTCAAAAGAAAAAAGAGTTTCTTTCTTACACCATCTAGCTATTTTTCATTCCATACTCAATTCAATCACATGTTTTGTGTGCATAAAACTTTTTCTATATTTAAAGGGGAAATAGCATGTGATGGATAAGGATGATTCACATTGAGGGTCGGCCACTATATCAAAATGTGTGAGGCTTCTAACTATTTTTAAATATGAGACAAAATTAATGATAGAATATTTGTAATTTTAGTAAAATCACTGATGCTATAATCATAGTCAAGTAACACTTTGATTTTCTTAGTTCATAATTGTAACTATTTTCAGTTGAGATGTAAGTAAAATCTGATTAATATTGTTATTGTTTAAGTTAAAATTTGAACTTTGGCATATTTTTTAAGATTTTGGATAGATATGTGACATCCATACCCATATTTTACAGATTTGGTAGTTGGGAATATTTAGAAGTTCTGTTGGCAGTGTAGTTGTGCCCTAATTAGTGTTTTTGTTTAACTTACGTAATAGTTAAAACCATGGATAAAAAATGGATGTGTGCTGATCGATTGTCAAAAGAGTACGAGAATGGGGTATTAGAGTTCGTTAAGTTTCTTCTGAACATGAAGACCGAATAGAATGAAATGTCCTTGCTTGGGTTGTTGTTATGTGGGTCAGGTTGACGCAGATGGATTGAAATCGAATTTACTGATGTGTGGAATTGATCGAAGTTATACGTGTTGGATATTTCATGGTGAGAAAAGCATCGAGAATGTTGAACCGGGGGTGAAAAGTAATGCGACCTATGTTTCATACAACAATGCCACGGATACATGTGATTGTGATCGAGTCGAAGAGATTGCAAAAGCACTTGAAGAAGATCTTCAAGATTGTCCCAAAATGTTTGAGATGTTGGTAAGCGATGCAGAGAAACCGTTGTATAAAGATTGCCCCAAATTCACAAGATTGTCTGTGGTATTAAAATTGTACAACTTAAAGGCGCGCAATGGATGGTCGGATAAAAGTTTCACAGAGTTATTATCCCTTTTGAGAGATATGCTCCCTGAGGATAATGTTCTTCCTAATCGAACCTACGAGGCCAAAAAAATGTTGTGCTCTATTGGCATGAGCTATGATAAGATACATGCATGTCTAAATGATTGTATTTTGTTTCGAAACGAATATGCATCGTTGAATGAATGCCCTAAGTGCGGTTTATCTCGATATAAGAAAAAATTATCTCCAACGGAAGTCTTATGGTATTTTCCTATTATTCCGAGATTTAGACGCATGTTTCGTAGTGAAACCGATGCTAGACACTTGACTTGGCATGCAGATGAAAGAATTATTGATGGAAAGTTTCGACATCCGACAGATGCTCCACAATGGAAGAAAATTGATAATGGTTATCCTGATTTTGGAGGAGAAACAAGAAAGCTTCGCTTGGCATTATCTACAGATGGAATGAACCCACATGGTCTTCAAAGTATCTCACATTCCACATGGCCTATGATTCTTATGATTTATAACCTACCTCTATGGCTATGTATGAAGTGCAAATACATGATGTTATCTATGTTAATTTCTGGGCCTAAAAAACCAGGGAATGACATAGATGTATACTTGAAACCTTTAATCGGAGATTTGAAGATTTTGTGGGAGAACGGTGTGGAGGTTTATGATGGATATAGGAAAGAAAGTTTCAATTTGAGGGCGATATTTTTTGGCACAATTAACGATTTTTCAGCATATGGAAATCTATCCGGGTATAACATTAAAGGTGAAAAGGCGTGTCCTGTCTGTGAAGATGGAACCGATACGACGCGATTGAAACTTTGTCAGAAGAATGTCTTTCTTGGCCATCGTAGATTCTTAAAGTCTAAACATCAATATCGTGGATGGAGAAAAGCGTCTAATGGAGATACCGAACAACGTAGAGCTCCACCTGGATTGACAGGTGATCAAATTTGTGAAAAGGTGAAAGATGTGAGTATTCAGTTTGGCAAGCCTTTTGCACATAAAGTTGTCACAGGTGGGTGGAAGAAGAGGTCAATTTTTTTTGAATTGCCATATTGGAAATCTTTGTACGTAAGACATTTTCTTGATGTTATGCATATTGAAAAAAATGTATTTGAAAGTGTTATTGGTACGTTACTCAATATAAAAGGAAAATCTAAGGATGGCCTTAAAGCAAGGGAGGACATGGTAGAGATGGGAATAAGAACTGAATTAGGACCCGTGAAGAAAGGAAAAGGCACATATCTACCACCTGTTGCTTATACTCTATCTAGAAAGGAAAAGAAAATATTGTGTAAGTTTCTGAGTGAAGTTAAAGTTCCAGAAGGTTACTCCTCAGAAATTAGAAGACTCTTGTCCATGAAAGACCTCAAGTTAAAGAGTTTGGAGACACATGATTGCCATGTAATAATGGAACATTTTCTACCAATAGGTATACGTCCTATTTTGCCAAAAAAAGTAAGAAGCGCTATAACTAAATTGTGTTTTTTCTTCAGGTCAATTTGTAGTAAGGTGATCGATCCTGAGATCTTACCAGTATTACAAAAAGAAATAGTTATTACTTTGTGTGACCTTGAAATGTATTTTCCTCCATCATTTTTTGACATTATGGTACATCTTGTTGTTCATCTTGTGAAAGAGACACAATTATGTGGACCAGCTTATATGAGATGGATGTACCCTGTTGAATGTTATATGAAAATATTAAAAGGGTACGTAAAAAACCGAAGTCGTCTAGAGGGTTGTATCATTGAGCGATACGTTGTTGAAGAAGCGGTTGAGTTTTGTACTGAATTTTTGTCTAATGTGCAATCCATTGGACTCCCCAAATCTCATTTTTTCGAAAAAAAAGAAGGTAAAAAATTAATTGGAAATGAAATTGTGACAGTATCAAGGGATGAACGGGATCAAGTGCATTTGTATGTTCTACACAATGACAATGAGGTTGAGCCGTTTGTTGAAATGCACAAGGCTATACTCCGAGGTGAGAATCAAAGTAGAAATGAAAATTGGATAGTACGAGAGCACAATCAAAGTTTTATACAGTGGTTTAAGGATCATATATATTCAAAGTTTCATTTAGATCCCGCTTCAATATCAGACAGGTTGAGATGTTTGGCATATGGTCCAAGTTCGATTGTGTTTTCTTATAGAGGATACGCAACTAATGGATACACATTTTATACCAAAGAACAAGATGATAAAAGTACTATGCAAAATAATGGTGTCACGGTGGTAGCTGAAGCAATGCACATTTCTAGTATGAAGGACTTAAACCCCAAATATGAAAATCTGTCGTATTTTAGGGTTATCAATCACATTTGGGTGTTTGATTACGAGAAGTTTCAAATTCCTATCTTTGGTTGCAAGTGGGAACATAATAGTGGCATACGAATGGATAAGTCAGGGTTTTTGCAAGTGGATCTTAATAGGGTGGGGGTACAAAGATGAGCCTTTTATTCTAGCCTCTCAAGCTAAACAAGTGTTCTATGTCACAGACCTGAAGAGTACGAAATGGTCTATAGTGCTTTTATCTAACAAAGTGATTGATGATAAAAGTGTAGATCAAGGTGATGTTGATGTTGAGAATGAGTCGTATATTAGAAACGATAGAGATGAAAATACTACAACGGATGAATCATATATCAGAAAAGATCATGATGAGGGAATTTGGATCAATCTATCCGTCTGCGTTCTTAAGAGACAAGTAATTCGCAATCCAACCAAGAAAAGAAAGAGATGTTAGTGAAAGAGGTAACGTATATTCCTCCATTCTTGTTAACACTTAGCAAACTTCTAATAAATGATATATTTGTCATTTTATATACTCAATTGATTATGTAATTAGATATTTGGAATTAAATATTTGTCATTAGATACTAATGTTTTTCTTTATTACAGGTTAGATGGCTAGTAATGAAGAGCACCCACACGATGATTCTATTAATGATGGAGACAATGATGGAGGAAAATCCAATAAGGGAGTGGAAAAAGAAATTAAAAGAGGAAAAACTATTATGAAGAATATCATTCGTGATAGAGATAGAGGCATAAAATACGATGTGCATTGGAGTCCAAATGACCAATTAATTGAGCCTAACGGTTCTAAATTGACAAGTTACATTGGTACAATTGTAAGGAGAGAAATTCCAATAACTTGTGATGAGTGGAGAGATGATAAGCTGGATGATGCTAAAAACAAAGTCTGGAGTGAGATACAGGTACTTTAAATTATGTATTTAAATTACTTATACTAACGCACTTTGTGTATGTTTTTTGTAGAGGTCTTTCAACATTGATGACACAAGAAAAGATTATTGTCTTGGATTGGCCGGCAAAATGCTAAGAGGGTTTAAAACATATTTAAACAGAAAATATCTTAGAGATGCCGAAAAAAACTTTGTTGATGCAGAGCGTCCAACAGAATATGCAGATGTGATTTCACTTAAAGAATGAGATGTTTTTAAAATCAAACGGAAAACCCTAAATTTCAGAGTGTAAGTGACGTAAATCGTCAAAGAGAATCATCTCCCGCATATCCATACAAAAAGGGCGTTTGGGATATGCACGATTAGAACAAAAAATTTTAAGTATTTACAAATTGCAATGACATACTTGTTCATCAAGAGTTATAACTGAGCTTATTTTTTGTGTTAATGTATAGTTAAAAGAGGAGAATAGTTCTGAAACATCTCTTTCGGAACATGTTTTGTGGAAGGCTGCCCGTGTGGGTAAGGATGGAGTTCTTAAAGAAGATGTACAACAAATTTTTGAAAAAAGCGTAAGTATAACATTAATTCTAATTAAATCAAAATTTTATTAACATATAATATTCATGATTTTTCGATATTCATATGAATTTCAGGAGATTCTGTCTCAGTCTACATCTCCACCAGATGATTGCAGGAGCATACTTAGTCGAGCATTAGATATTCGTGAGTATTCTAGTTGGGTGAGGGGTAAAGGACATGGGGTTACTCCAAGCTCCTTGAAAAAGAACAACCCAAAGACAAAATCTGCTAGCAATAAAGAACTGCAGGCAAGGTTGGATGCATTAGAAGCTGAAGTTCTTGAATTGAGGAAGGAAAAAGCAAGACACCAATCAGAAAGGGAAGCTTCGGGTGCTAAAGAAACTAGTGACATAGCTAGTGTTAATTGTGCTGTTAAACCAAGTATTCCTGAGGTAATTTCATATATTATTATGAAATTAAATTAGTGTAATTTATTTAATTGACATATATACACATTAACGGTGTCATATTTATTATTGATTTTAGGGCATTTCACCTTATCAAATCTTTTTAGAGACACCAACTTATCGCATGGTTGGCAAGGGAAAAGTCCATAACACTCTGGGAGAAGTACTTCATCATAAACCACTCCCTTCTGGATATTTGAAAGTGTCAATTGATATTGCTTTAGAGGAGGGTGCGTTATAACGAATCCCAGATGAAGTTTCGGATGCAACATTGGTGGGAGAGACAATAGGAGCGTTTGTTGCATGGCCGTCAAGACTCGTTCGCATAGATGATGAGGTATACTTAAAACCGTTATGAACCTTTGAGTACTCTAATTTTTTACGTTCATTTTACTTACATTTTTTTTGCATGGTAATGTTAGACTCCTACAATACCCAAACCAAAAGATAAGGGGATTACGCGGCCAATGGAGTCAGTGGCATAAAAAAAAATAGGTACAACACAATTATATGATATTTATGCTTAGATAGTGTTAATTTGTCATCCTATACTTGACCACTCTAATTTTATGATATTTAGATTATTCCTGCTAAAGAGATTGAAGCTGTAAGTAGGGGTAAGGAGCCTGTAATTAGCAACATTCCCACAGAAATAAAGAGTGTTGTTAAGAGAACCGGGGCTAGAAAGAAAACTACTTCACAGTATAGGTCATGCCTTCATACATATATAAGCGTCACAACTATTTTGCAAGGTGGTACTTCTCTTATACCCCTGGATGAATGGATTTATGGTTCTGAAGGCATGACAACAATTGGTAAGGAGGATTTGGAACACGTTTTTGGACACTTGACATTAGGCATCGTTGTTATCAATACATACATCAGGTATACTCCAATCAACTTTGTTTAATTAATTGCAGAATTTATTTACTCATTTCAATGAATAATTAATGTTAATGATGTTTTTATTTAAGGTTTATGTATGACAAGTTGATTCGCCCGCGTGGATTGGAATCCAGATTCACTTTCATAAATCCCAACGTTGTCCACGCAGGGTCAATCATCTCAAAACTAGATGAAGTAATAGCATTTGTACTCGGTTTATTTATGGCCAACAAAGATACAAAAAAATTGTTCTTTTTACCATATAATACTGGCCACAAGTAAGATTTTCATTCTAAATTTCCTCTATTATAATTTTTTCGTTTTTTAATGTTGTATAGAAAGTTTCCATCTAACCTTTGTTTAATATTCCAGTGGACACTGGTTATTGGTTGCAATTAATCCTGTGAGAGAAATTGTATATTATTTGGATTCATTGGGCAATGATTGGACAACATACCCAGATATGAAGAATACGATTGACACGTAAGTGAGATTGTTCTAAAATATTCCTGTGTATATTTAATTATTTATGTGCGATAGTTCTAAATATTAGTTATTATTTTATTATAGTATTCTACAAAGCTTTCGAGCACAAAGAGATATTCAAGTACCAAGGAGTAGAGTCAATAATATTTCTTGGATCAAAGTGGAGGTATAGATTTTCATAATTTTGATTATATAGCGATGATACTTGATAAAACAAGTTAAAGTATATATCTTGATGTATATCCGTATTTTCTTTCCATGTGTAGTGTCCTTGTCAGCGTATTTGTGTAGATTGCAGTTATTTTATGTTGAGGTTTATGAAAGAAACTATTCTTTTGGACCGATTAGAGATTCCATCCAAGGTATGAATTTCTAACTTAGGAATTATTTTTAATATTTCTCATAAAATGACTTAGTATTTTAAGTAAATCATACTATGTTATATTATTATGTAGTACTTTGATGAATTCAAGTGTGCTTATTACTCAAAAGATCAATTGGATGAACTTATGGAGGATTGGTGTCAATTTGTTATGGAGTTGAGAATTATATTATAAGGTATAACTTTGAGTTTTGAGAATATAATATATGTCGTTATAGTTGTGTTACAATATTATTGTTTTTGTTGTTGTTATTTGGTAACTTGTATGAATTTCGATTTTTTGATTTTGTTTCAGGTTATATAGGTGCAGATCGATGTAGAAGATAGAGTTATTTTGTAATTCATTGTTGATTTTGTTTCATTGTTGTATATATTAATGTTGTTGTTGTATATATTGTGCAAAAAAGGATTGAAGATGTATATTGATGTATATTGACGTATATTGATGTTGTTATAATATTATTTCATTGTTGTATATTGATGTTGTTGTTGTTTAAAATGTTATATTAAAGCTATAAATTCTGGTACAAATCTGGTGCAAAAATGGTGAGATTAAATTTGATAGGCAGCATTTTGTTTTAAATGAAAAACACAATTATATTAAAAAAATAATAAGGAAAAGCGCTGCTAAAGGGGAGGGGGAGGGGGAAATAGACTGCGCTTTTAATGAGAAGCGCTATCTAAAGTGGTTGAGAAAGCGCTGCTATAGGGGGCAATAGAAAAGCGCTGCTAAAGAGGGTATCTATAGCAGCGCTTTTCAGGAAAAAGCGTTGCCTAAAGGGTATCTATAGCAGCGCTTATACCAAGCATTGTCTAAAGTTCCACATTAAATTCTTTCAAAAGCGTTGTCTAAAGTATAAGCGTTGCTAAAGGGGGTACCTATAGCAGCACTTTTCAGGAAAAAGCGCTGCTAAAGGGGGTACCTGTAGCAGCGCATTTGAAATTACATAAGCGCTGTCTATACCTTTAGCAGCGGTGGTTTTAGCAGCGCTTTTAAGCGCTGTTAAAGGCCTAAAAAAGTGCTGTCTAATCCCTTGTTTGGCATAGTGCATGTTTTTCTTCTAAAACCAAGGTAAATTTTGGTATGAATTTTAGGCTAAATATATATTTATCTTCTTAAATTGATATATTACCTCGGTTTTTGTCAAAACCTAGAGAATAATTTTGGCCTGATTTTTGTCGTCCATTTCATGACTATCAACGCTCAAGACACTACCATCAGTGATCCACGTGAAACATAAAGAATTTTAATTATAAAACCATTATGAATACCAAAAAGAGCATTATGAATTCCATTTTAAAGTAACATGAAGCGCTTGAAACTATCTACATCCACAACTTTAAGGTTTGCCATGAAAAAATCTCTACAATGGATTGCAAGAGAATAAAATTATTTGAGTTTAATGTTTGTGCTCTTATATATTCATTTAAGAAGGAAATTATTTATTTATCTAACACTTTTTTTTGTTTTATTTCAGAAACAAATGCAAGCAAAATCCATAGAAAATATTTTGCACCCAATATTTTCTCTTCTCCAAAATTATATGATATGAAGATCTAAAATCTAAATCTTTAGGGAATTTTTTTTCCTGTGTAAAATCTAAGATCTAAAATCTAAGATCTAAATTCTTATCTTTAGGGAAAAATCTCCCAAACATATAAAGTCCAAACTTGAAGGATTCAAGTTAGAGCTCAAACCTTCAGAGCCACCATCAATCGATAAGAATCCACCAAGAAACAAAAAAATTACAAACAATAACATACCTTAAAACCTAGTCAAACATTTAATTCGTTATTAGTTAAGGTAAATGATAGACTTCTGAATCCAGTGTGAAAAAGTGTAAGAGTTCATCACTGATCTACTTAGAAACTATTTCAAGGCTCGGAAGTATTTGTCTCCTCCACCTATTTCACAGTTTTTGAAACAACATTAAAGATAGCATCATTATGGACTCTCCAAATGGTCTAGGCTACAATGTTCTAGATCATAAAGAAAAGAAAAAAAGCTTATGGCTACTAGGAAGAACCACTTATCAACCTAACCATTAAAAGATCTTATACCACACACACTAGGATAACTCACAAGTGATAAAAAGATGAGAAAAAAATAAACCAAATTCACACAAAAGGACAAGAGATCCCATTAGGATTAGTAACCACCATCTTTTAGTCATGTTTTCTTTATAAGGGAATCTTTCTAGTAATCGATCCCAGGAGAAGATCACTACTTTAGGAAGAACCCAACTTACTCAAATAAGGGGAAGGTTAAATTTTTATTCATAAAAGACAACAATGAACCAACCAATTGAACGTGATAAGTATAGGAAATAGAGAACAAATCCTCTCCTATATACTTCTAAATCCAATTATTTATATCTTGAGAGAGAGTGAGAGTAACACCTTAGAGCAGAGATAAAATATTCACAAACACATGTAACTCTCTATCACACCCTAATTTTTCCCATAAGTGTGTCATTCATCGATTTATCTCCATTATAGTAGGCCAAGTTTCCCCCATTACATTTTAATTCATTCATAGCATTTCATCTGATTCAGTTGCATCCAAGTAAAGAGTTGACTTTGCTTCAATAAATGAATTTAATCAAATCAATAAACGAATTTGCATTTGATTTGAATTCCCATATGTTAGAACAAAGTTTGTTTCTAATAATATATTAAAGTTTTGATGATAATAAGTATAATAAATTTTGTATAAATATTATGATCCTCTGATGAATATGATACTCTAATATGCTTATGTTTAGTTTCAGAAGATGTTCTGGCTCAAGTGCTAAATGGAACATATACATCATGCCGAGCATAAGATGAAGTATTAGAAGATCTGATGAGAGTAGAACTTTTGGTCACAGACGCTAGAAGCAACTTCTGATATAACAACTTTCAACAACATCTTCTAACAATTCACCACAAATCATCTTGAGTAAACTTCCACTGAAAAATAAAAAGTCTTTCTTGTAATTAGTTTACTGAAACTTTGAGCTTCATATTTTATGCAAACTTCACTTTGTGAAGAAAAGCTTTTTAGAAGAAATATTGTACACAGTCAGTCAAATATCATTTATTTGATAGTTGTTCCTTGAGAGACCAGTTGGGTCAGTATTCTCGAGAGGGCTAGGACTATTTGAGTCTTAGAGGTGTTAGTCACTTGTAGTTGGCTTGTGCAGAGTTGTTCCTTGAGAGACCAGTTTGGGTCAGTATTCTCGAGAGGGCTAGGACTAGTGAGTCTTAGAGGAAGTTAGTCACAACAGTTGGTTGTGTAGTGTAATCGGTTGATTATAGTGGATTAAGTCCTCGTTGAGAGAGGCGACATCACCTTGACGGGTGGACTGGAGTAGTTTGAGTTTCAAACGAACCAGGATAAAAATTCTTGAGTATTTTAGTATTATTGTTTGGGTAAAAGAATTAAAAAGAAGAAAAACTTATTCAACCCCCCTTCTAAGTGTTTTTCCAAGCCTTCAATTGGTATCAAAGCTCTTGGCTCTGGGTGTACAACACTTAACCATGTCAGAAAGATCCAGAAGGGAAGAACACAATGGAAACAGATCAAAGTAACAACAACACTAAAGCTCCAATGTTTGATCGAGAAGACTTTGAATATTGGAAGGACATAATAGAAAGCTTTATCTCAGGATATGATCCTGATCTATAGGATGTGGTGTTGGATGGTTACAAACATCCAGTAGATGCAAAAGGTAACAAGATAGATAGAAAGTCAATGGAGAAACAAAAGAAGATAGATTACAAAAATCATCACAAGGCTAGAAACATTCTATTAAGCGCCATCTCTAAAGTAGAATATGAAAAGATCTCAAGAAAATACGCATCACGTGACATTTTTGAATCACTAAAAATGTCACATGAAGGGAACGCACAAGTCAAAGAGACCAATGCTCTAGCACTCATCCAGAAGTATGAAGTTTTTAAAATAGAGGATGATGAGTCTATTAAGAAAATGTTCTCAAGGTTCCATACTCTAACTGCTGGTCTAAGAGTGTTGAACAAAGGTTACACAAATACTGACCACGTAAAGAAGATCATCAGGAGCTTACCCAGAAGATGGGCGCCTATGGTGACAACTTTCAAAGTGTCAAAGGATCTGAACACAATCTCCTTAGAAGAACTAATTAGTGCGCTGAGGAGTCATGAGATAGAACTTGCTGAGTTTGAACCTCAGAAGAAAGGTAAGTCAATTGCGTTGAAATCTATAAAAAAAATCTAATGTAAATATGTTTTAGGTTGAAGACGGAAGTTCTGAAGATTCAGAGTCAGAAGATGAACTATCCATGCTCTCCAGAAGAATAAACAAAATGTGGAAGCATAGGCAAAGGAAGCTCAGTCAACATAGAAGATCTGAAGACAAGGGAGAATCTTCTGGACATAAGAGGTTCAGCAAGAAAGGAATCACATGCTCGAATGCAAAGAACTTGGACATGTCAGAAGTGGATACCCCAACATACAAAAAGAAAAACCGAAGAAGAGGTTTGAAAAGAGAAGAGGAACGATGGCCACCTAGGATAATTCAGAATCCTCTGAAGTTGAATCTAACTTAGAAGATGAACATGCAAACCTTGCGTTTATGGCAACTACAACAGATGACTCTGCTTCTAAATCTGAGATAGAAGAGGTATTTTCTGATCTAACTAGAACTGAATTAGAAGATAGTTTATCAGAACCTCTCGAAATTTATAGTCAACTCAAAATCAAATACAAGAAACTCATAAAGAATCTTGTATATGAAATTGAGCAACTTAAGGAAGAAAACTCTAAGCTTAAAGAAAATAACATTAAACTGAAAAATAATTTTCAAAATGCTCAAAAAGTTTCCAGCTCAGATAGTGCTTCAAGTACCAAAAATATTTTAAAAGAATATGACTATAGCTTTCAAAAGTTTCTGGCTAAAAGCATAGATAGAAGCAAGATGGCTTCAATGATCTATGGAGTTAGTAGAAATAACAGAAAAGGATTAGGATTTGAAACCCCCAGAAGGAAAGAAGTATATCAACCCAAATATGTTGATGAAATGATTATCACATATAAACCACTGCACAAACAATTTGAGTTTGGTCACACATATGATATTAAATACACATCCTATAATGAAAGTTTTCATGTTAAACCAAAGTTCAAACAAAACTTTAGAAACACTAACCATAAAATACCTAGAAGGATATGGGTACCAAAAGAAAGAATAATCTATGTTGCAGATATCCTTAAAAGTGACGTTGGAACACCAACCTTGGCACCTGGACTCTGGATGCTAGCTACATATGATGGGAATAAGGTTTATGTTCCAAAGTCTGGAACTTAAACTTGGAGGTAACCAGAAGGAAATAATCAGAGGCTCTGGAACTATGGGAAATGGAACAGAAGTTCAGTGCCAACCTCTGGAGAAACAAAACAAAAGTACAACTCAAAAGTTCCAACATTTGTAGAAGCTCTGGATAAAAAGTCAACCAGAAGATTATCATCTATATGAGTGTAAGGCTCCCTATCTTCTGTGATAATACTTCTGCTATTTGCCTTTCTAAAAATTCTATTTTACATTCAAAGGCAAAGTATATTGAAATTAAATATCATTTCATTAGAGACTATATTCAGAAAGGAATTTTTTAAATTTTTTAAA
The DNA here is from genome assembly GCA_021764765.1 of Vicia sativa. NCBI lineage: Eukaryota > Viridiplantae > Streptophyta > Magnoliopsida > Fabales > Fabaceae > Vicia > Vicia sativa. The sequence goes on along the minus strand of CM038795.1, from coordinate 156,449,765 downwards.
CTTTGTTGATATAGACCATCATGGGCTGATATTTTCACCAAACCACTTTATGAAGATAGGTTTAAATTTATTTTGAAAAATATTAGTATGGAAATTTGCCCCGAATGAAATTTTGTTCAAAATCAATATAGTCAAAAGTTTTGTTTATATGAATGTTCTAGTTAACATCTCTTCAGAAGTTAGAAGAGAAGTTAAGTTAGAAACCATATCTAGAATTCTGAAACTCTTCAAAATGTTTCATTACTAAGTATGGTCAGAAGTTCATTAGACCAAACAGCTGTAACGCTGTAACCCAGAAGTGGAACATGTATTCAATAACTTCTGCTAGGTTACCCACACGCGTGCAAGCTATTGACATGCAACTCCTAGGTAACTGTTCAAATATCTTCTAATCTCAAGAAATCCCTCCATCTGTCAAAAATCATTAATGCATGTGATGATTAAAATTGTTTTTAATTTTCTTAATCATTACTTTTTAACCGTTCCCTTGCATGCGTCGTTTCTATGTAAACCTTTTCAAAATTCATTTATCATTATTTCTCTCTTCAAAAACCCTGAACCCCAATTTTTGAAAATGTCTTCATCTTCAACCTCCAACCCAAAAACCATGGTTCCTACAAACACTACTCAAACCTACCCAGAAAGAACTACGCTGATTCCAACAGACTATCTGGAAGTTCTCTGTGAGATGATTATTGATTTGGAGAACATTCGTGACATTGGGTTCAATATGTTTCCTACTGAAGGATGATCTGGCGAATAATCTGAGTCCCTCTACATCCTCTGACTTGTGGTACACCTTCAGAAGGAGATTCATTGCTGAATCCCTTACACTCAAAGAGATGTGCTTATCTCATACTTATGAGAAACTTGTTGAGTGTCTGAATGGTGTGAATGAGGCTGTCTTCAGCATTTGGAATGAAAAGCCACTACTAAAACTAGACAATGCTTTGTGGCAACCACGTGCTGATTATATGGAAATCTCTAATGATGAATCCTCAAAACCAGAAGTTGTTGATCCAAACTCTGGAGCTCTTGTGTTATATAAACCTCTGAGTTTTCATCCAAGAGAAGCTAGGAAGAAAGTGATAACTCTGATGGTTGACCTTGGCACCTTGTTCTCAAATGCCTTCTGCCCCCGAAATACTGCTTCAACTTCTAAGGCCGTTTCCACAGAAGATGTAGATTCTACTTCTGTTGTCTTGGAAAATGAGGCTATCAGAGCACGTTTGGACAAGCAAGATGAAACCAATCAGGAAATCAAAACGTGGATGCAAAAGAAAGAAGAATCTGCTGCTGAGATCAAGAATCTTCTGCTTTCTCTTGTTGCACGCCCAACCTAGAACCTCTGTCTTTTTCAAACAAACATGAATGCATTTATTTTTTTGTTTTTGTCAGTTTTTAAGTGTGTTGTAATTTCTTTCTTTTTAACAATCTTCTGTCCCATTACTTTTTTATTAATTATTTTGGCTTACCATTTAGTATTTTTAACTTATGTATTTTTGATTATGACAAAAAGGGGGAGAAAATCTTGAGATTTTGAATTGATAAATCATAGCAATTACCAAGATTAAATGTCAAACATTTCTACATTTCTAACAAATATACAAGTGTACTTGCTTCTGAAGTATGCATAAAAAGCTAGGCTCTCAAAAGAAAATTATGAAAAAGCTCAACACAAGTGTACTTGCTTCTGAAGTATGCAGAAAAAGCTAAGCTCTCAAAAGAAAATTCTAAAAAGCTCAAAAGACCAAGTGCTGAAATCAACACTTTGGAAAGTAAACTCTGGAAGAAAAGAACAATCTCAAGGAAGTTCTACCTTGCAATTATTTCTTTTCAATATTTAGTTCAAGAGGAGACTATCAAATTCAGTGGGAGATTATCAATCTTAGGGGGAGATATTTTTTATCATATACAAAATATCTTAAATCAAAATCTAGACATTTTTGTCATAATCAAAAAGGGGGAGATTGTTAGAACAAAGTTTGTTTCTAATAATATATTAAAGTTTTGATGATAACAAGTATAATAAATTTTGTATAAATGTTATGATCCTTTGATGAATATGATACTCTGACATGCTTATGTTTAGTTTCAGAAGATATTCTGGCTCAAGTGCTAAATGGAACATATACATCATACTAAGCAGAAGATGAAGTATTAGAAGTTCTGATGAGAGTAGAACTTCTGGTCATGCACGCTAGAAGCAACTTCTGATAGAAGCATGCAAGCGCAAAACTCTGATAGAAGCACCAAAGAATGTTCTGATTAGAAGATGTTTGCTTACATAAGATAATGAGATTAGAAGTTCTGATGAGATCAGAACTTCTGGTCACACACGCTAGAAGCAACTTCTGATAGAAGCATGCAAGCGCAAACCTCTAATAAGAAGCACCAAAAGAATGTTCTTATTAGAAGATGTTTGCTTACAAAATATGTATTAGAAGTTCTGACGAGAGTATAACTTTTGGTCATGCAAGCTAGAAGTAACTTCTGATAGAAGCAGGCAAGAGTAAACTTCTGATAGAAGCACCAACAAAATGTTCTGATGAGAAGATATTCTAATAAGGCTTACAGAAGATCATTATCAATATGTACGTTATCTTCTAAAAGACAAAACTTGCCACAGTAACGTAAACCTACTGAGCAAAGAAAACAAAATACTTGAGTGGTTCAACTTCCAAGGATTACTATTTAGCAAGCAAATCACGTGAAGCTAAGCAAAGTCATAATTACATTTTTAAGTTACCAAGACAAGCTACATGCAACAGACAAATTCTGGAAGCACTATTTAAGGTATTCAAATTCAAAGGAAAATCTAACAACTTTCAACAACATCTTCTAACAATTCACCACAAATCATCTTGAGTAAAATTACGCTGAAAAAATAAAAAGTCTTTCTTGTAATTAGGTTACTGAAACTTTGAGCTTCATATTTTGTGTAAACTTCACTTTGTGAAGAAAAGCTTTTTAGAAGCAATATTGTACACAGTCAATCAAATATCATTTATTTGATAGTTGTTACTTGAGAGACCAGTTGGGTCAATATTCTCGAGAGGGCTAGGACTAGTTGAGTCTTAGAGGTGTTAGTCACTTGTAGTTGGCTTGTGTAGAGTTGTTCCTTGAGAGACCAGTTTGGGTCAGTATTCTCGAGAGGTCTAGGACTAGTGAGTCTTAGAGAAAGTTAGTCACAACAGTTGGTTTTGCAGTGTAATCGGTTGATTAGAGTGGATTAAGTCCTCGTTGAGAGAGGTGAAATCACCTTGACGGGTGGACTGGAGTAGTTTGAGTTTCAAACGAACCAGGATAAAAATCCTTTAGTATTTTAGTATTGTTGTTTGGGCAAAAGAATTAAAAAGAAGAAAAACTTATTCAACCCCCCTTCTAAGTGTTTTTCCAAGCCTTCACCATCTATAATTGAATTTTTTGTCGCCATATGCATTCCTTATGTGATTTGGAATTTTTATTACATTTTTCATTTTATTAATAATTGATTTGCAGTTATAGTACATTTGCATTTTTTCCTAAGTTTGACATTTAAATTGTTTATTTTATTTCAACTCAATATCTCAATCCATTTTCATCCATACAATCCAACTTATCCAAATTAATATTCATTCTACAAAGCTAATCAAAATTTATTATTCTCATTCCATATTCTATTCACTATTTTAATTAACAAATAAACCATTTTTCTATTTATAGCCATATCCAAATAATTACAGTAAAATCCAAAAAATCAGTTTTATAGTAAAGAAAAAAAGAGAGAGACATTGATGCTTTCATATTTTCCAACTTCCAGTTATCATACCCTAATTTTTACCCCTAAGAACCCACTTGTCATACCATTGCATTTCATCAAAATCACAAACTTGGTAACCTTTTAACCCTTTGGTCTTTGGGTTTGTTGTGTGGGAAATCATCAAGCACCTTTTTGTTTTCTTGTATATTTGTATTTACTTGATTTTATGCTTTACTAACCCTATTAAAAATACAAATATATTCTTTGTTTTCTTTTCTTGTTTTGCAAGGTAGGGCTTTTTCATCAAAAGATCAAGATGATTTCTATGTTAGGGTTTTGATACCCCTAAGTTAAAGGTAAGGTCATCACGTGGTCAACAAGACTCATTATTCAAGGCATTACCTATAATTTTAGGTCACATTAATTTCAAGCATCATCCAACACCAATGGACAAAAAGAAGTTCAAGTATAATGCTTGGTTTGTATGTTAACTCAAGATAGGTTCATGTGTTTATTTCTATTCCTTTTTAAACATTTTTCTCAAGGTTTCATAAATATTAACCAAAGGTATATCAAGGATACTTCATTTGGTGTTCATTTGATCATCATTGTACCTTGGAATGCAAGAAAACATAAAAAATCTCAAGTTGGAACATGGTAGTTTGACCTAATAAAACAAGTGTGGTATGTTCTTTGGTCCAAATACAATAACTTCTTCAATTCTAAAAATTTATGGGCGCTTCTTTGTGCCAAAAGTCAAGAATGTTATCTTCTACAACTTTGTTACAGAGGTCAAACATCAATTAAATCTCTAAGTCCCTTAAATGTTGGAGGCCATTTGAGGATAAAACTAGGTCATGACCTGTTTGACCTAATGCCAGACCTATATTTCAGTGCCATGACCCCAACTTTCAACTCATGCCATTTAAACATCAAGCATCCATTTTAAATGTTTCTTTTTTGATTTTATTATACTCCATGCAAGGATCATTTGACTCAAGAAAAATAAAAAAAGGCACAAGGGAATTCCATTTGGCCTAAGCATGAACATGGTGACATGAGCTTTGTTCCATATCCTTGATCTATAATTAGAAATGACCTAAAACTTAATTTGGGGACCACAACACATGTGAATTTTTTTTATCATGACAAAATGCATCCCACTATGTGCAAAACAACTCATTTCAATACCTAAACCACGCATTCAACTTTCTTCACACGATTTCAAAAATCAGAAAATTCTAGAATAAGTTTACACATTTGGGATATGAAATTCACACGTATGATGAGATAATTTATTATCCTATAAATAGAGCATCATTCTTCACTTAAAAGAAAGTCTCAAGAGCCAAAGAAACTTTGCCTCCATAGAACTCAAAACTCTTAAAAAACTAGAAGTTGGTTTCTCATTTTCTCTTCGTTTTAACTTTAATTCTCCACCCAGAATCCTCCATCGACATTATCTAAATCTACTTGAAGCATTAAAGAAGCTTATAATGATCTATAAGTACCAACTCCATTTCACCATTTTCAGACCTTTTGAGCTTACTTCAAACAGGTAGTTATGAGTTTCATTTTCACTTAAACAAGTTACCACACTCTTCGTCTCGATCTTCTTAACAAAAGCCCTAAATCCACTAGAATTTATTGATTATATTTGTAATTTAATTTTATTTTGAATCTTGTTAGATTTTTTTTTGCGTTTTTCTACAAATTCTCCTTGCTCGGATCAAATAAATTGATCATGAGCAAGGAGACATGAACGATGAAGGAATATGAAGTTTGCACCATGTGTGTTTTAGCTTAAAATTCCAGTTCATAAACTTTCTAAATGAACGATTATAAGGTTGAAGATAAAGATCTTCCTGCGTTACCGTGGTAAATTTGAATCCTCAGCCATTGGAAGATTGCCACGCGCACTAGTAGTTTGGTTTTAATTTCTTTTTTATTTAAATTTTATTTTATTTTCAATTTCTTTCCAAAATCATTAAAAACAACTCCATTAATATTTTTCACGCCATTTTTTCATAATTTCCTAAAAATATTTTTTACCTTGTGTGATTTTTTTTAAGATTTTAAAAATGTTTTTTTAGCACTTTTCTATTTTCTTTTATTTTCTTTTTTTTATTGATTTCAAACAATTTTTTCTCATATATTTTCAATCATTTTGGATCTAAACTTTTGAGATCTTGATCCTTAGATTTTTTTATGACTTTCAATAATTTTCTTGGACATTTATTGGTTTTTTAGTGCATCATTCAAATTTCCCTTTATTTTCCTTTTTTAAACCTGTTTTAAACCATTTTAATTGATTTTCTCCGTATATTTTTGGTTTGACTTCTGATTGACTTGGATTATGGCTTGATTGATCAATTCTTCATTAAGATCAATGGACTTTGGTTGATGTTTTGATTGTATGAATCTTCATCATTTTAAACTTATAATTAAATAATCATTTGAATAATTTTTGGTACTTTAGATTAATGATAGGTTTATCCCATTGTGCTACCAAGATAGTTGATTGAAATTGATTATAGATGATCTCGTGTTGTGTTTAGTTTATTTGATCAATCTTTCTCTCCTCATATTCTTCTTTTGCTTTGTTTAAATCATGATGTTGCATTGTTTTTGGGACCTATACTTTAATGTCATTTATATTTCAAGCACTTTACATGTCATGAAATTTACTTTTGTGCCATTTTTTATTTTCCCCCTTAGTCCTTTCTTTTTTTCTTTTGATCCAAATATATTAATAAAGGAAAAGACCTAAAAAAAGAATGACTCTTTATTTCGTACTATTGGTTACCGATCCTTTGTTTGAGGAGTTTTGGACCTTGGACCTTGGACTTAGGACTTAGTTAACCCTTTGCATGGAGTGGTTATTTGATGTTTGAAATTTCATCTGATGCTTGAAATTTCATTTGATACATTGAGTTTCATCTGATACTTTAAGATTTCATCTTGTGTGATTGTTCATATGTTATGTTCAACTTGTGGCTCAAATCAAAAGGGAAGGGAATGCTCCATTTTGACCAAAGTCAAAACTTTGCTCTTCTTGTGGTTAGTTCATTTGCATATACAAAGACTTTCTCTTGGTCTACCTTATAATGAGATCATTTATTTCATGCCATTTAATTTATTCTTTAGGATAATATCTTCATCTCACCCCCTTCTTTAATTTTCAAAAATCTTCTCCTTATTTCAAAATTTATTATTTTCAAAACTTGACATATTTTCTTAAACAAACATTGACTTTGTCAAATGATCCAGAAAAAACTCAATAAATGCTAAAACACTTAAGCATATTCAAACTCTTTCAAAACTCATAAAAAAAGAAAAACCTCATCAAACTTCTTTTTGGGCCTTAGTGCACTTTTCTTATCAAACAAGACCCTTTTTTTAAATGAAAAGATATGCGACTCTTGAAGTGATGCAAATTCCTATACTTCTACAATATCCTGAGAAATTGATAGACATTTTCCACTTGAATGTTGAGACATGCTTGATGAGTAAATCCATGCAATATTTTTCATATCAAGATGATGCAAATTCTCATTTCCTCATATTTGTGGGTAGTGAGTTGAGTTTTCCACTCGAATACGACAACATGTATTTTTCACATAAAATCAATTAACAAACAAAATCTCATTTCATAATAAACGCAAGTGGTTCATATGGAGTGCCATAGATGTGAGGGATACTAATAACTTCTTGCATAACCAACCCCGATACCTAAATCTCTATTTTGTTTCGGTTTTCAAAAAAATTTGTAGTTTTTTTTTTACTTTTTCCCTTGGCAAACCATAAAGTTCGGTGATGATTCTTACTTGTTTCGAGTTAAGTTAATCAATAGCTTAATCTGAATTTTCTTGCTGCGATACTAGTCACATTTTTCATGGTCCATACCTCCATCACACATCACATATATAACACCCCTTTCTGATCCCCAAATAATTAATAAAATAATCAGAGTAAAATAACACGCATACATAAAGAGAATGTCACATGTCGTTTTTCACACAATAGAAAACCATCAATACAAACATATACATACATCTGGTCATGATTATAACACACATTTAAACTTCATGCTTCATCAAAAATATGCATATCACAACAGAATATTTCTTTACTTCAAATTAATAATGATTATATCCCATACTATAATCATATACCGTCATGGTCATAATTCATACATAATCAGTCATATGAATCCAAACATCGACATTAAGGCAACTCAACATATTATCTCAAAAATAAAAATCAAAATAAGAGAATATAAGAATATCTCTTAATAACAAACATGAGTTCAAATACCCCCCGCCCCCTGTATTACATGACCAGAGCATCGACTCACTACCGATGAAATAGATAACCAAGCTAAGTTCCTCAAATATCCTCGTGCGAAGCACCACTATTCTCAGAACCTGCACAATGTCGCATAGAACATCATATAAAGCAGAAGAGTGAGAATTCACATCGTTATGAATATATATAATATAAATAATGCATATAACACCCATACATCCAAAAATTCATCACACTTCATATAATTCTCTATACAATATGACATTACTACTTAAAGTATCAACACAATCATATCCAAGCATTACAAGTATACCAACATACCACATCACCAATTATCACGAATCAAATCAATTTATCACATACATTATGTTTTCAAAGCAAAACATCACATAACAACAAATGTGACTTCAATGCAATTCAATAAGACTCATGCATATGGTACCATTGTGAACATTAAGCTCACCTCGCTCTAAATTCAATATCTAGTATTATAGCCACGCTTCTGATCCGGACAAGACCAAAGCCGTCGATATGAACATATAGTTGACTGCTTCTATTTTCACAAAAGGATCAAAGCATCCAACCGGAGTTTCGATCTCCCCATGTATGAACGTGCAACACAACTCAATCATATGCAAATTAAGATTATTACTAAATCTTAATCATCCCGCATATCACAATAATACATCAAAATGAATTATCCACCTTTCCACAAAACACACATATCATAATCTCAATATACTAATTTAGCATTCATCATCATCACATATTCACAAATAACATATAGCACACAAGCCGACAAATTTTATCTTCAACAATCACTCAAAACACCTCATACGTATACCAAAATCAAGTATCATGTATACATCGATTTCCAATTTAAAACCTATTCAATCCCTATTGAATAAATTATTAAAATACATGGAAGTACATCATAAAACATAAGCAAATAGAATCCCAAGTCAAAGAATCAAACATATAAAATTCCATAACACATAGTGCACTAACTGCCACTTTCCGCGCTAATCCGAAACTTACAGAATATTCCGTGCTATGTGTTCTACGCTAAAGCGCCTACGATTCTGACAAATTTCCATACAATATACGTCCCAATCAGTCAATAATCACCATTTAAGGGTATCCTAACATATTTCTAATCATGGGTCATCAATTACAAGTACAAAAACATGGTTTCTCCATAAACCCTAACATTCAAAGTTCATAGAAATGGAAATCAAAATCACCTAACATGTTGCTATCCATTGTATACCATACATAACCATAAAAATAAGGATTATCCACTACCTCTTGATTGTAGAATCCTTTTAGGGTTTCTTCCTCTTTTCCTCTTTCTACTCTTCTCTTATCTTCTTCTTTTTTTTCCTCACCAAATGAGAGCTCTAACTTATGTTTTCTTATAACCCTTACTATCTAGTATTCCCTTATTGGGCTTAGTAACTTACACCTCCTTATTACTTCTATTCTAATTATTAGGCCCAATTAGTTATTTCCATCATTAAAACACCCAATCATCCAAATAACACAATTAACACATAATAACACAATTAAGTAATTAAATAATTAAATAATTACCACACCATATAATAATTAAATAAACATATAATTAAATAAATAGCTAATAAAAATTGAGACGTTACATCTTACACATGAAAAATGAAGAAAACGTTGAGATACGTACATAAAACCATACATACATACCCATTTAGTTAGCATATTAAAAAAACTCATACATAATCCACCACAGACACAAGGCCAACACAAATGCAGAAGCATCATAAGTAAAAAAAGAAGAAAGAGTAAAAAAGGCTCGTACAAGAGAAAGTCTGAAGTCGAGTAACATACATTATGTGTGCCATTTTTGTTGGTGGTAGCTTTGTTTTTAATTTTAGTTACTACATCTTATTGTTGTCCTGATGTAATATGTAATCACCATTGAATCATAATGAAATTGGGGCATGGGGGTTTTGATTGGGTTGAGGGTTTTTGTTTATTTGTGTTTGTTTGAGTTACTATGTGAGTGAATAATCAAGATCGAGAGATATATAGTTTGACTTAGGTCGTAGTTCACACGAGATGAGTGTTTGAGGAATTCATTTTTGCTGTGAGGATGTTGTTTTGCTTGTGTTTTGAGAATGTGAAGTAAAGAGTGAAAACAAGGTAGAAAATGGGAAACACACACACACACACACACACACACACACACACACAGAGAGGATACATGAAAGAAGTAGGAGGCGGAGAACAAGTGAGGTGGCCGAATTGCATAATAGCCTTAGGTTTTCTTTTTTTCCTTTCCGCACAAGTGTGATCGATTGGAGCTTATTTTGGCACATGAGCATTTCTTTTGCTCCCTACTTTCCTCACCCCCATCTTTTTTTCCTTTGAACTTTTGTTTGTTATGTTTGTATTTTTTAATACAAAATTTTAAAATAGAAACACCAAAAATATTTATATTTTCTTTTATAAATTCCTGAATATTTTCCTTAAAATAAATTCACTTTTAAAAATCATTTTTAAAACTTCTCAAAAAATATAAATTGTCATTTATTTTCTCTATGCACGCTTAGACTTGAATGTTTGTTTTTATTTCCAATTTTATCTCTTATTTTGTTGTATGTTTGTTTACTTTTATTGCATTTCTAAAAAAAGTCTTTTATCCAAAATAATTTCAAGACCACTTGATCAAAATCAAGTGGCTTTTCTCGATAAGCTTTTCACTCGCCATTCACCACTTTTGCAAATAAATCGTAGGTCAGTCCAATCATTTTCGCAAAAAATAAATAAATTAAAAGCAAATAAAACTTGGTCAACACCAAACATCTTTCAAAAATTAATCAACAACATTTCATGGCATTTTTCATACACTTAAAAACAATTCAACTCATCATATTACACCCAAATGCAAATCTTTTGCAATATTTCGCCCAAGTGTGAATTTCATCGCCCAACTGCGAGTCTCTTTCAAGCAACGAGTCTTATCTCTCAAGTGAAAATAATCTCATTTTCACAAATAAAATAAATCAACAAACTCATAGTTTTTCAAGTAAGAGTTATGTAAGATCTGACTTTCTCATTGCACTCGGAAATACATAGGCACGTGATTTTGAAATCTTGTCGAGCCCATTAATAAGAACTAATTTTTTTTACCTTTCTTTCTTTGTTTCTTGCATAATAATTAGAAATCAAGTAAATATCACGCTAACATTCGATTATGAAACTAACTAAATGGGCCTCATTGAGTAGACCGAATGTGAGGGGTGATAATACATTCTCCTTGCATAACCGACTACTGAATCCTAATTTGGTTCAAATGACTGTAACATTTCTCTTTTATAGGTTTTATCGATATTTTCCCTTTCCTTTTGAAATAAATAAAGTTCGGTGGCAAATTTGTTGTATTTCCAATGTTCGAAACACACGAGTATTTTTCGTGCTGCGACACTCTCTAAGAAAGAAAGGTATCCCCCAGTTGAGATTTTAAACCAGGTCCCCATTATCCACCAGAACAGCCTCTCCCGCAAATAGATCTGGTTAAATGAAGTTAGAAAATAAACCATAAAACATAAACTTTAAGGGAATGGGTCCTTCCAAAAGGAAGTGTTATACCCAAATTTTTGACCTAATATCAATCATCAACATTTGATCTTCAAAATCAAAACATTTCCTCAAGATCAACTTTGAATCGACCAAATTAGGGTTTTGATCGAGGATGGTGCATCATTGACTTTTTGATCAATGCATGACCTAATTGCTTGGAGAATGATCAAAAAATCACCAATTCAATATCTTGACCTAATTTCTTTATTCAAAATGTTTCCAATGCGATGGTTGATTTAACAGTCCTTGATATCCCAGCAGTCATTACCAGTCCTTACACGAAGCTAGAACTCCCTAGATCGTGCCACACAAGTCACTCCGATTTGGTATTTTTCATAATTTCGTTTTCATTGATCCATGCGTTGTTAACTGTTTTCTCTTGTTTGTATGAACTCAGGATACTCATTAGATCAGGAATGATGCATCTCATGCAAGTTTAGACGTAGAAAACATGAATCACCATTGTTAGGGCATTTTGAATTGTTCGATTCGAACCGGCTGATACAGGTGTTTTCAGGGCAAACGGACACCACCATCGTGTTCGCAGCCCTCGATTTAGGGGGGGTAGGGTATCCCTTTGCCATTTACTTTTCGTATTTTGCAGGTTTTGAATTTTGCTTGGCCGGAGAAGACGACCGGAGCTAGGGCTCCGACGTCGTTGAATCGTCTGGGACCGGCGAGGCTGGCGTGGCATCATGGAGCAATCTGATTCGTTCATTCATAAATAATTGGGGCCCGCGGCTGACTATGCGTTGAAATCCCAAAATCGGGACACGTTTATGCATATAAACCACTGATCCCAGATTCAAAACACCAAGTACACTTGTCTCAGATGGCAAGCAGGCGTGTGTTTTCACCAGATGGTCCCTAGTTCGATTCCTGGCAAGACCATTCTTTTTTGCTCTTTTGCAAAACTAACTTTTTCTTTTCTTATTTTTTAATATTTTCATGTTAATTTAATTTATCTTCAAATATTTTTTCATGCATTTAAGAAACACCAAAAATATTTTCCTTTTGCATTTTAATCAGAAAAATACTTATTTAATTTTTGACATTAAAATTAATATTTTTGCATGCATATTTTATTTAATTACTAATTAATCATTAAATTGACTTTTAATTGTTTTTAATTATCGAAATCAATTCAGAAAATTACCAAAAAATTAGCTTATCATCTTATTGTCATCTCTATCATAAAAAAAAATTTCCTCATTCAAAAATCATGTTTTTACTAACATTTTTCCTCTTATGCAATATTCTCGTATTTTCCGATTATGTATTTGTTCACAGGTTGTAGCGTTTCGGACAATTTTCTTACGTTTTCTTTTCAATTATGTAACTGCCTATGGGATGTAATAGTTTAATTAGGACTTTTACTTTCTGCACTCCTATTATGTAACTTCCCCAAAGCCATGTAATAGCGTAGGACTTTATCTTTCCGCACTTTACTTTTTCGTAATTTACTTTCTGCACCCTATAAACTGCTAGTAATTAGGCGTGTATGGCAAGATAAAAATCGGACATAGATCACTCATAATGCCAAGATAACATATCTGAATTTAACAAACTCTTTCCACACATGCACCCCCTAGAGTATTCTCTCTCGTTGCCTTTCGATTAAATGGTCAAGTCCCTCGAACGTAGAGGTATCTCAGCACCGTTGCCTACGAACATATCATCATAGTCCCTTCGATACAAAGATCATAGACCCACGATATCGCCTACAAATACATGATCTTGACCCTCGATTGTCGCCTACGAAAAATAATGATAGTCCCTTCGAATGTGCTAGGATACTTCCTACAAGTTGTCTTCTATGACCATCCGATGTCCCTTCGAATGTCCCTTCTACATCCAACGAATAGGGTTACCTACCAACTAATGATATGGATAGCATTATTCTATAGGAACGTAAAACAACACAAAAACGACCATTCTGAGTAGGTAATAAGACTTTTAGTTACTTGCTTAAAACAAAATACTTTTCACACCACACACTTTTGTCAAAGTTCAAACTCTTTTCAAAAACGAAACATTTCCGAACACTTTGTATACATTCCTACATGAATCATTACAAAGTCAAAACGAAATGCCTTTTCAAAATTTTTTTGTCAAACACACAGAAAACACTTTTAAAAAAATGATCTAAGAGCAACTAAGAGCCCGTAGATAACTACGGATGGAAAGGGGTGCTAATACCTTCCCTTTTCATAACCTTCTCCCTTACTCAGAATCTAACGAAGGTCTTTTCCTGTTCTTTTCACCTTCCCTTAATTGGATAAAAGAAAATTCGGTGGCGACTCTTGCTATCCGCACATTTGCGATACAAAAATCTCAAAGTCAGTTCAAGTATTACATCTGGCGACTCTGCTGGGGAGACACCCTAAAGAGAGAATGCCTTAGGGATTTCTAGATCACTTTTACTGTTTTCTGTTTGACTTTCTTGCTTTATCTTTAAGGGTTGCTTGGGTATTATATATTTGTGGGGGATCCTACACCCGGATCCAGGTTTCCTTTAGGTAAGTAGCAATATATCGTCGCGACCGTTAGGCGTATACCGAAACGGTCAACATGATGGCTACGTTAGTGTGACACTTTGGATGTCCTGATACTCTTCATTTCCAAGTTGAGGATAGTATTTGTCTTCTGCGTGGTGTCATCAGCACTAACTCAACTTTTAGAACCTTAATTGACCCATCTTGGCCATTAGAAGGTAGTGGCCGACTTTGGTGTAGACCGAGGTTGGCTGATACTCGATGCTACACTCATTAAGATCAGACTTTTGGGATATTTTCGGTCGACCACTTGGTAGTCGTATTGAAATAAACGCCTACGAGAAAGATCAATGATATGATATTCCTAGAACCCGGTTACTATTATAGGACAGGATGAACCAACTCAAACTCTTGGTAGGTGAAGCAACTCGATTTTTTTCAAAAATCAATTTAAAATTTCAAAAAAACAGTGAAATCGCCACCTAATTTTATTTGTTCTAAAAAGAACGGGGAAATATAGATAAAACCCACAAAAGAAAAGGATAAGACGGTCTACGAAATTAAGAGATATAGGTTCGGGAGTTGGTTATGCAAGGGGAAGGTATTAGCACCCCTCACATCCATCGTACTCGATGGTACCCATTTAGTTCAAAGTGTGTTTGTGTGTTAGTGTAAAAATTTACGATCTTCTAAGTTTAAAAATAGAAAGAAAGAGAGGAGAAATGTTTTTATTATTTTTGAGTTTGGCACGGTTTCAGAACCGTGTGCCTACGTATTCCCTCGTGCAATGGGAAAGTCAAAACTCCGTAGTTCCTCTAAAAAAATAATTGTTTGTTGATTGATTTTAAATGAAAAGACAAGTCGTCATTTTTAAAGGAGAAGACTCGTCTAACGTCCACAAGGTGTGATAAAGAATAAAAGACTACGCACCAACATGAGGGAGGGTTTGAGAACACCTCTAGTACTCAAGTGGAGAAGTCGAAAACCTTGGGAATAGAGGAAGAAGCATCTCATTTATAAATGAATCATGTCTAATCTTGAAAAAGGGTTTAAAGGTAAAAGGTGCTTAGAGCGCACAAAAGTTATTGAATGTGTTGGAATTGATTTTAAATTGTGCATGACAAGTACCAAAACGTTGGGCTATCCTCTAACGATTCGAATACTCGAGATTGGTGATTGAGGTCAACCGATCATCTCTCATCCAAAATCTTTATTATGAAAAGAGTGAGGTAAAACAAAGTTCACTTTTATTAAGTGTATGGAATAAAGTATTTAAGTCATTGGGTTACCCTCTAATGGCCCAAATACTTTACATTTTAATTAAATCGTCGGGCTATCCTCTAACAATTTAATTAAATACCATAGCACTATTTTTTTTGTAGAAATTCATTTTTGAAAATAACTCGACGTTGGATCGAGGTTTGAGAAGAAGACTCGACATTGGGTCAAATTTTATTGAAAGTGTTTTAAATGCTCGGTGAATGGAGAAAGAATAGGATCGAGATAATTGTAAATCACAAGTAAAATCGACAAAGCCCATACAAGGTGGCCAACCTAAGTATAAAACAATTAAATTACATGTGTACTAGCAAAGTGGGCTAGTCTACTATAACGACTAATTGGAACAATTAATCGAAATAGGCTCACTGTAAGAAGGCCCAGGATCAAGCGTACATGTGTGCATGTGTGGTTATCGCGACGCTTCGTAGCTTCGTCGACTTACGGGTTTAAAATGATTTACAATTATTAGTTTAAAAAAAGATATTTTTTTGGTTTTGTGTAAGTGACAGGAAAAATAAAATAAATGTGAACTAAATTATTACAAGAATTGTTTTTTGGGAGAGGGATACATGAATTGTAAATAGGGATTAAACGGTAAAATAAAATAGAAAGCGGTAAATTAATTACAACGCATCAAGGGGATTGGGATACATTTTTTCGAATGGGGATAAAGATAAATTAAAGAGAAACTGTAAATTAATTATGTTAGAAGCATACAAACAGAAATTAACTGCAGTGAAACTTAAATATTAATTATTGCATTTTATTTTATTAATTAGAATAGATTATATGAACTAATTCTAAGAAATGCAACCACTATATTACAGTATTATTTGAATTTATTTACCGATGAATAAATAAAGCATAAAAATAATATGTATATAGTATATATAATACTAAATATAAGAAATAAATATAATATGTATATTTACAATAATAAATATAAGAAATAAAATAAAAAAACATGTATAATTATATTTACAGTATAAAATATAAAATAAAATAAAAATGCAAGTATATTGTATGTACACTATTAAATATTAAATAAAAATACTAATATGAATATTAAAATGCTAATGATAAAAATGTAGGTATGCTAAAAGAAATTGTATGTTCCGATCAATCCTCGGATGTCTACACAAATAGCAAATATATTAGTAGCATGAGTGGGATAAAATAAAATGAAATTGCAATAATTCGGAAAATGGTTAGTAAACAAAATCCACAATTAAAATCACTATACATGCATAAACAAGTGATAACAAGAATCGAAATGTCAAAAGAATCAACATGAGTAATAAGATAATGAGCAAGTAAGGGTTCATGAAAGTTTGTAGCTTCAAAACCAAACTTCAAACAAGTCTTTATTCATTAGAAATCAAAATTAAAGTATATACTCAAATTGCGAATCATGACATACTCAAAACATGTAAAACAAAATTGGAATTGAACCATAATCGATTAAATTTAAAAACCGGGCAGCAACACACATATGCAATAAAGCTTGAATTCGGATTCAAAATTAATTGATTTAAGCAAATTCGGGCAGCCACAATTCAATCGGTTATTTAAGAAAGGCATGTTGTCCCATGAGCTTCTCGGTTACATCATTCGTGAATAAGCACGGTATCGATACTAAACCATCATCGAAGCTATACTATTACAACCATCAATTAAAACTGGTGCCATTATCGATTAACCTTTGAATTCCAACTTGAATCATATCAAAATCTCAAATAAACAGTTGCAACTGAAAAAAATAATGGCTGCCCCCCACAGTTTCTCGGTTATGTCTTTCACGAATAAACGCGATATAGACATCAAACCATCATCGAAACTAACAAAAATAAATATCGATTACCACTTTTAATTGAAATAAAAAAAAAAGAATGATGATAACGCGGTGTCCCAACATGTTTCTCGGCGAGTTTCTACGCGAACAATCGCGGAAACAAACTTACCTTCATCGAAACTAACATGACTATCACTCTAACACAAACTATAATCGAAATTAAAACGAGAATAAGATGGTGTACCAATGATTTCTCGGTTAAATTTACATGCGAATAACGCGGTATAATCATTAAACCGTTATTGAAACAAAATAAATAAATGCCAAGTGGTTTCTCGGTTGTATTCTACGCGAATAAACGCGGAAACAACATCACCTTCATCAAAACCAAACTAATATTGCTTCACTCGCAATTCCAATTAAAATGAGAATAACATAATAGCATAATAGCATAATAGCATGGCTGTCCCGACATGTTTATCGGTTAAATTTACACGCGAATAACGCGGTATAATCATTAAACCGTTATTGAAACAAAATAAATAAATGCCAAGTGGTTTCTCGGTTGGTTTCTACGCGAATAAACGCGGAAACAACGTCACCTTCATCAAAACCAAACTAATATTGCTTCACTCACAATTCCAATTGAAATTAGAACGTAGACAATGCAAATGCGTGGCGTTGGCACCGATAGTTTCTCGTTCACCTCTTACACAAATGAAACGTGTCAATGTTGAACTCTCATCGAAACTATATAATTGTCGAATTCAAATAAAATTTAAACAAGGATACGCTTAGCATAAAGCAAAACTTTAAAATTCAAATCGATTTAGTAACGCTAAAACTAGCAGCTTCAATATTCTGATTCAATCAAACACAATGACTTTAATATTTATCTAAAACAAACACCCACTGAAATCATAATTTGATCATAGCTTAACATAAAATCCTTTCAAATTTCCTAAGTAATCAACACAGAGTGACACAAAGCAGAGTACATAATCCAGAATTTACACACTAATGGCATTAAATCTGCAGCTATCATAAACAGAGTCCCAACCACAGAGTAATTTCACAGATTATATTCCTAAATCGTAACAGTTTAACCCAGACAGACACAACCTAAAAAGGAAAGGAGGTATACCAGGAAGTAGCAGAGTTGTACTGACGCAGAGGTAATCACCGTGCTCGACAAACTTTGAGAGTGCTGTTCGTTGTTGTTGCTATTGATTGGAACAGGAGGTTGAATGGGACGCGCGAGAGGAGGAAACGGCGAAGGGAGTGAAGGGACGGAGGTGAGGTATGGAGTTCGCGGCAGGGTGTGGCCAGCGATTTGGAGCTGACAGTAGCTATTGGAGGATGAGGGTTGAGATTGTTGGAACGGAGACAAAGGCGGAGGTCTGTTGGGAGAAACAAAAGCGGCTGAGGTGATTTAGGATGGTTTGAAGGTTGTGGCAGTGGTCGGAGTGATAGAGACGAGGGTAGCGAAGGGGGTTTCGGTAACAGAGGGAGATTGCGGTGAGAAATCGGAGGGAACAAAGGAACGGTTGAAGGAAGAGAGATAACAGTGGGAGACGAGGGAGTGAGAGAGTTTGGAACTGTTTCCGGCGAGGTGAGTTGAGGGGAAAAAAAAGGGTTGGCTGCGATGGAGACAGGGAGTATGAAGGGACGGAGGTGTGGGTCACGATGAGGAGATGAAGGGAGTTACAGAAGGTGGGATGGCGATGGAAATTGAAGGAGGTGTGTGATGATGAAGAAGAAATCTCTTCTTCTGATGTTTTGTTTTTTTATAATTTTGGTTTTTTGATCCGCCTCTCTTTCCGTGTTTCAGATTTTGGCCCCCCTTGCAACAGTAATATAACATACATATATATAGTATAAAATTAGGTTTTACATAATTTTCAAAAATGCCTAAAATGCCCTTTAGGGTTAAATGGGCCACAAAATTGGATCACCCAAAAAATAATAAGCCCAAAAATATTTTTGTTTGATTTTTTTGAGATAAAAAATGGACACCTAAAATTGTTAAAAATGATAAAAGTTCGGACAGTAAATTATCCGAAAAATAATATGAACACATTAAAATAAACTACGAGTCTTGTAAATTAAAGAAAAATTATTGGAATGGTTAAAATTAAAATAAAATGATAATAAAGAATACCCGATTTTAAAATACTTACGCTAAATACGAGTCTTCAAACGATCGAAAAATTAGGAGAACACATTTTCATGATCTACGCGACACGAGATTCATAAAGCGTTGAGTAAAAATGAAAACTTGAAATATTTTCTCCGCTAATTTTCGACAAGATCAAATTGCTTTTAACAATCTGTTTATAAAATCGAAATATCGATATCACCGACATATAAATAATTTAAAATCAATGCAATAAAGAGAGAGGTAAAATGCATGAAGTAACATAATGTATTTTACAACTAAAACAATGCAAACATCAATTCAAACTAACTTTGGTCAATTTAAATACGATTTAAATGATGCAAATGCAATGTGTGAATGACTTTTTTTTATAAACAAAATGCGTAGAAAAATATCGGTAAAATTTGGGTGCAATATTGCCTATTTAAATATCTTCAACCAGATGATATGAAGATGCTCAAGCGTCATATTATCGTAGTGGGAGATAATTAAATATAAAAAACCCAAAATTTTGCCCTGAGATGCAATAGGCGTGATGAACGACATATGAAGAGAATGCAATGAATGCGATATTTATATATATATATATATATATATATATATATATTTTAATGATGTATGATACGAGACAGACACTGCGGGGAACACATCAAAGACATTCAGAAAAATCATTGAATGAACTTCGGAAAAAAGATTCGAGTATATTCAGAAACGCATTGAATATACAGGAAACAAAACATCAGAGACATTCAGAAGGACATTGAACGGACTCTGGAACACATCATCAAAGACATTCAGAAAAATCATTGAACGAACTTTGGAAAAAAGATTCGGGTATATTCAGAAACACATTGAATATACGAGAAACAAAACATCAGAGACGTTCAGAAAAATCATTGTACGGACTCTGGAACACATCATCAAAGACATTCAGAAAAATCATTGAATAAACTTCGGAAAAAGATTCGAGTATATTCAGAAATGCATTGAATATACATGAAACAAAACATCAGAGACATTCAGAAAAATCATTGAACGGACTCTGGAACACGTCGTCAAAGACATTCAGAAAAATCATTGAATGAACTTTGGAAAAAAGATTCGAGTATATTCAGAAATGCATTGAATATACAGGAAACAAAACATCAGAGACATTCAGAAAAATCATTGAACGGACTCTGGAACACATCATCAAAGACATTCAGAAAAATCATTGAATGAACTTCGGAAAAAAAAATCGAGTATATTCAGAAATGCATTGAATATACAGGAAACTGATCTATTTTGGTAGGTACCAAGTAAGTTGGATTTTGACTGCAAGGTAAAATATTGACTGTAACAAGACCTCGGGAAATGCAAATGATGATAAAAACACTCTTGTTATGCATGGTATATGAATTTTGTGATGCATGATATGTGAATTTTGTGATGCATGATATGTGAATTTTGTGATGCATGATATATGAATGATCTATGCATGTAGTATGTAATGCAAACGTTTATGACAACGGAGATTGACTCTTTTGTGGAGGTAAGATGGGAACTCTGATTCCTCAACACAGAGAACACTACCAACTCTGCTTGGAGAGAAAAAATGTCTTGAGAAACACTTCTAACACACTTGTGAACTGTATCGAAAAAGATGATCCTTGGAGGAAGGACTGGAGCGCTGCCTGGGGATTGCCCCAGATTAGTTGATTGTTGAAGATAAACCGATCACGGCTTCAATTCTTGAAATGACTGAGGGAAAGGAGTGCCCCGGTATAATTCTTGAAAAAGATCTTCTGATTAAAATAATTCTGATAATGACTTGCACTGAGCAACAAATCTTGAACTAATTCACAGCAGGATCTGGAAGATACTTGCCCCCTGATTAGGATCACTGACCAAGTTTCCTAACAGTTTGGACTTCCTTGATGAGGAAAACTTGTTTGCAAGCAAAAATTGTTTATTCAAACATGGTAAATTTAATGCAAAGTTCATGCACAGGTTTTAAAATAAAAATCATTTTTTGAAATGATGTAGTTGCTGTATAGAAAATGAACCACTAGTTAAGACACAGAGGTTTGGAAATTTAAATGTGAAAGAAAAGACAAAAGTATGGATATACCAAGACAGTTGATTTCCAAAAGATCTTAGGAGTCATATTACGCAACCTTGTTGTAGTATACTTTCAAAGGAATCCTGGCTTCAATTAGGTCTTTTGAGGGTTGTAACGTGGTCTGGTTCACGATTTAAGAAACAAATGATAAAGGCTCAAAATTTATTTGTACCCAACCCAATCTTCGTGATGTTCTTCACCCCACGCTAATTAAATCAGATTGTGCACCGCCAATAGATTTTGATTGTACATCGATAGTGACGATGGCTCGTGTATATATTCTTGGGATAGCAGTCACTTCTTTTTTTTTGCAACATTTTGCTGTTTGAGGACTTTGGTCAACTCTTGTTTGAATTTGTCATTCCTGACTTTTGCCTGAACCGTTCCGTTTAAGATTACGGTCAACGGGATGCCCCAATTTTTGCCTAAGTCGCCTTTTAGTTTTAACTTGGCGGCTTTTTCTTTTTGATATATATATTTTTTTAAAAGACAATGACTGCTTGACTTTTATGATTACGGGGAACCATCATCATCACTTTTAGACTTGGAGAACATCTTCGACACTTATTGATGTGTATGAAGGAAAGATGATTGAATACAACCTTTATTGAAAGGTGTCTTGAATGCACATCCGAATTAAACTGAGAATTACCTTGCCCCAGGTTAAAATTGCGGGTTTTTCATGTGAAAAGAAAATCCAACTTCTAGGCTCGAAGGGGTTGACAAAGGTTTAACTTCCTTATATCTCCAGTGTTTGGGAATTGAAACAATGCTTGTACATCATCAGCAAAGTTTTATTCGAAAGCATACCAACCACAATTATGGGTATCTTGTTTTTATCATCCTCCCTCCAATCTTTGCAAAAACAAAAGTTCGGTAAAGAAATTAAACAGGGAAACTATATATTTGAAAAGAAAGCAGCAAACAAAAATTATTTGAATCAAAACACTGCAATGCTCATTTCATTAAAATTAACTTGAAATTACAAACAAAATTTGAAAGCAACAATTTAACATAAACAAAAGGAAAATGCAAACAAAAAGAAACATGGCCTAGCGACTAATCGCCATAAGGATGAGTCGTCTCAAAACACTGGCTTTAGGAGGTGACTTGGGATATTCTGACCCGTCTTCAGCCACTTTTTCCTGGCAACGGATTATTGATAACATTTGGTGGAGGATCTCCAAAATTTATCTCCTGTCTTCTGATTAGATCTCGAACTCTAGCCTTTAGTGCATAGCAATTTTCCAAATCATGGCCGGCAGCTCCTTGATGGAACTCACAATGAAGATCAGACCTGAATCCGGCTGGGAGAGGATCTGGAGGAGTTAGAGGACTAGTTGTGATTAGACCTAGTTCAACCAAGTGAGGATACAATGCAGTGTAAGTCATTGGAATAGGGTCAAATTGAGGCCTATTCATTGCATTACAGTTCTTATTTTGTTCAACAGCTTGACGCTGAGGAATTTGAATTGGTTGAGCCTTGACTGTAGGAGTGACAACATTTACTCGCGGTTGGTCATAGTATTGAGGCCTACGGCGAGGTCTTCTTCTTTCAATTGAGACATCATTAGCTTCGACTTCTTTTTTTCTTTTGGAAGTTTCCAAAAGATCTCTTGGCACCACCAGAGGGTTCACCAACAACAGACACTTTTAGAAACACAGGTTGAGGAAGATCTTTTGGGGACGGACCGTTCGTCGGTACATGAGTAATCACTGAATGGTGTGGCTCTCGAGCTGGAGTGGCAAGGAAAATGCTATAGTAGTATCCACTTGCGTTGTAGCAATCGGTGAAGAGATGCCTTCTCTTTTCAACAAGACTTGCAGGATTTCCAAGACTTGGCTCATCTGACCCTTCAGCTGGTTAACTTCCTCTCTTAATATCTCTTGGTCTCGTTGAATTTCCTCCATAGTTTTCTGAACCATGCTTCAAATCCAAGGTGTTGAGGAATCAGTTTGACGGTAGACGACCAACTGAGAATGGAGATGCATTTAAATGAGTGTTTTTGACAACTTGAGTGTATGAATGAAATATGCAGATGGATGCAATGAAATGTAATGTCATCAATGAAAAAGATATGATGAAATGCAATGTTACATATATAAAATGGAATGCAACATAATAACAGTAACAGGTTCACAGGGATGGTACAGGTAATCAAACAACTTAATTAGGTGGGCTCCTACGATAGGATGGCTCTATGTTTTCTACCCAATATTTCCCCATGGGACAGTTCTAAAGTTTTTTGCTAAATGTCTCTTGGAGTCTTAGATCCCCTTTTAACAAATACTATCATCGCGCGAGAGGCCTACGTGATGACAATATATGTAAAAGTATACCCCAAGAAACGGCTCTTAACAGGATGCTCGAAATCCAAAATTTGAGCGTTTGGTCTCGGTTAGGACAACATGAACAAACTTAGAGTTATAGGTCATTTGTCCAAAGATTGATGTCCCGCTATCGCTGGCCAACAACCTCCTTAAAACAACCAACTCTAAGCCGAGTCTTCGCCGCCAACAAGACAATGGAGTCAGGTGGACCTAGGCTACGCAACCCCTCTATTCCTAAAAAGGTGACCTAGAAGCCTGGGTAGTTGGCTTATCTATGTATCAATAATCCCATCAAGAATTCCCACACAATGGATATATAAACAAGATAATAAATGAAGTATAGAAAAATAAATAACCGAAACATAAACATAAGATAAAGTACAAAGAAGAAAGTAAAATAAAATGATAAACACACAACCACACAAAGAACTAAACTAGGGTTAACTCGCTTGAGAAAATGTCCCCAGTGAAGTCGCCAACTGAAGCAACTCGATTTTTTTCAAAAATCAATTTAAATTTTCAAAAAAAACAGTGAAATCGCCACCTAATTTTATTTGTTCTAAAAAGAACGGGGAAATATAGATAAAACCCACAAAAGAAAAGGATAAGACGGTCTACGAAATTAAGAGATATAGGTTCGGGAGTTGGTTATGCAAGGGGAATGTATTAGCACCCCTCACATCCATCGTACTCGATGGTACCCATTTAATTCAAAGTGTGTTTGTGTGTTAGTGTAAAAATTTACGATCTTCTAAGTTTAAAAATAGAAAGAAAGAGAGGAGAAATGTTTTTATTATTTTTGAGTTTGGCACGGTTTCGTAACCGGTGCCTACGTATTCCCTCGTGCAATGGGAAAGTCAAAACTCCGTAGTTCCTCTAAAAAATAATTGTTTGTTGATTGATTTTAAATGAAAAGACAAGTCGTCATTTTTAAAGGAGAAGACTCGTCTAACGTCCACAAGGTGTGATAAAGAATAAAAGACTACGCACCAACATGAGGGAGGGTTTGAGAACACCTCTAGTACTCAAGTGGAGAAGTCGAAAACCTTGGGAATAGAGGAAGAAGCATCTCATTTATAAATGAATCATGTCTAATCTTGAAAAAGGGTTTAAAGGTAAAAGGTGCTTAGAGCGCACAAAAGTTATTGAATGTGTTGGAATTGATTTTAAATTGTGCATGACAAGTACCAAAACGTTGGGCTATCCTCTAACGGTTCGAATACTCGAGATTGGTGATTGAGGTCAACTGATCATCTCTCATCCAAAATCTTTATTATGAAAAGAGTGAGGTGAAACAAAGTTCACTTTTATTAAGTGTATGGAATAAAGTATTTAAGTCATTGGGTTACCCTCTAATGGCCCAAATATTTTACATTTTAATTAAATCGTCGGCTATCCTCTAACAATTTAATTAAATACCATAGCACTATTTTTTGTAGAAATTCATTTTTGAAAATAACTCGACGTTGGATCGAGGTTTGAGAAGAAGACTCGACATTGGGTCAAATTTTATTGAAAGTGTTTTAAATGCTCGGTGAATGGAGAAAGAATAGGATCGAGATAATTGTAAATCACAAGTAAAATCGACAAAGCCTATACAAGGTGGCCAACCTAAGTATAAAACAATTAAATTACATGTGTACTAGCAAAGTGGGCTAGTCTACTATAACGACTAATTGGAACAATTAATCGAAATAGGCTCACTGTAAGAAGGCCCAGGATCAAGCGTACATGTGTGCATGTGTGGTTATCGCGACGCTTCGTAGCTTCGTCGACTTACGGGTTTAAAATGATTTACAATTATTAGTTTAAAAAAAGATATTTTTTTGGTTTTGTGTAAGTGACAGGAAAAATAAAATAAATGTGAACTAAATTATTACAAGAATTGTTTTTTGGGAGAGGGATACATGAATTGTAAATAGGGATTAAACGGTAAAATAAAATAGAAAGCGGTAAATTAATTACAACGCATCAAGGGGATTGGGATACATTTTTTCGAATGGGGATAAAGATAAATTAAAGAGAAACTGTAAATTAATTATGTTAGAAGCATACAAACAGAAATTAACTACAGTGAAACTTAAATATTAATTATTGCATTTTATTTTATTAATTAGAATAGATTATATGAACTAATTCTAAGAAATGCAACCACTATATTACAGTATAATTTGAATTTATTTACCGATGAATAAATAAAGCATAAAAATAATATGTATATAGTATATATAATACTAAATATAAGAAATAAATATAATATGTATATTTACAATAATAAATATAAGAAATAAAATAAAAATATGTATAATTATATTTACATAAAATATAAAATAAAATAAAATGCAAGTATATTGTATGTACATTATTAAATATTAAATAAAAATACTAATATGAATATTAAAATGCTAATGATAAAATGTAGGTATGCTAAAGAAATTGTATGTTCCGATCAATCCTCGGATGTCTACACAAATAGCAAATATATTAGTAGCATGAGTGGGATAAAATAAAATGAAATTGCAATAATTCGGAAAATGGTTAGTAAACAAAATCACAATTAAAATCATTATACATGCATAAACAAGTGATAACAAGAATCGAAATGTCAAAAGAATCAACATGAGTAATAAGATAATGAGCAAGTAAGGGTTCATGAAAGTTTGTAGCTTCAAAACCAAACTTCAAACAAGTCTTTATTCATTAGAAATCAAAATTAAAGTATATACTCAAATTGCGAATCATGACATACTGAAAACATGTAAAACAAAATTGGAATTGAACCATAATCGATTAAATTTAAAAACCGAGCAGCAACACACATATGCAATAAAGCTTGAATTCGGATTCAAAATTAATTGATTTAAGAAAATTCGGGCAGCCACAATTCAATCGGTTATTTAAGAAAGGCATGTTGTCCCATGAGCTTCTCGGTTACATCATTCGTGAATAAGCACGGTATCGATACTAAACCATCATCGAGCTATACTATTACAACCATCAATTAAAACGGTGCCATTATCGATTAACCTTCAATTCCAACTTGAATCGTATCAAAATCTCAAATAAACTTGCAACTAAAAACAATGGTTGCCCCCACGCTTCTGCTATGTCTTTCACGAATAAACGCGATATAGACATCAAACCATCATCGAAACTAAACAAAATAAATATCGATTACCACTTTTAATTGAAATAATAAAAAAAAGAATGATGATAACGCGGTGTCCCAACATGTTTCTCGGCGAGTTTCTACGCGAACAATCGCGGAAACAAACTTACCTTCATCGAAACTAACATGACTATCACTCTAACACAAACTATAATCGAAATTAAAACGAGAATAAGATGGTGTACCAATGATTTCTCGGTTAAATTTACATGCGAATAACGCGGTATAATCATTAAACCGTTATTGAAACAAAATAAATAAATGCCAAGTGGTTTCTCGGTTGGTTTCTACGCGAATAAACGCGGAAACAACATCACCTTCATCAAAACCAAACTAATATTGCTTCACTCGCAATTCCAATTAAAATGAGAATAACATAATAGCATAATAGCATGGCTGTCCCGACATGTTTCTCGGTTAAATTTACACGCGAATAACGCGGTATAATCATTAAACCGTTATTGAAACAAAATAAATGAATGCCAAGTGGTTTCTCGGTTGGTTTCTACGCGAATAAACGCGGAAACAACGTCACCTTCATCAAAACCAAACTAATATTGCTTCACTCGCAATTCCAATTGAAATTAGAACGTAGACAATGCAAATGCGTGGCGTTGGCACCGATAGTTTCTCGTTCACCTCTTACACAAATGAAACGTGTCAATGTTGAACTTTCATCGAAACTATATAATTGTCGAATTCAAATAAAATTTAAACAAGGATACGCTTAGCATAAAGCAAAACTTTAAAATTCAAATCTGATTTTAGTAACGTTGTAAAACTAGCAGCTTCAATATTCGATTCAATCAAACACAATGACTTTAATATTTATCTAAAACAAACACCGACTGAAATCATAATTTTATCATAGCTTAACCTAAAATCCTTTCAAATTTCCTAAGTAATCAACACAGAGTGACACAAAGCAGAGTACATAATCCAGAATTTACACACTAATGGCATTAAATCTGCAGCTATCATAAACAGAGTCCCAACCACATAGTAATTTCACAGATTACATTCCTAAATCGTAACAGTTTAACCCAGACAGACACAACCTGAAAAGGAAAGGAGGTATACCAAAAATTAGCAGAGTTGTACTGACGCAGAGGTAATCGTTGGATGCTCGACAAACTTTGAGAGCTGCTGTTCCGGTTGTTGTTGCTACTGCTGTTGACTGAACAGGAGGTTGAATGGGACGCGGCAGAGATACGGTGAGAGGAGGAAACGGCGAAGGGAGTGAAGGGACGGAGGTGAGGTATGGAGTTCGCGGCAGGGTGTGGCCAGCGATTTGGAGCTGATAGTAGCGATTGGAGGATGAGGGTTGAGATTGTTGGAACGGAGACAAAGGCGGAGGTCCTTGGGAGAAATGGCGGCTGAGGTGATTTAGGATGGTTTGAAGGTTGTGGCAGTGGTCGGAGTGATAGAGACGAGGGTAGCGAAGGGGGTTTCGGTAACAGAGGGAGATTGCGGTGAGAAACCGGAGGGAACAAAGGAACGGTTGAAGGAAGAGAGATAACAGTGGGAGACGAGGGAGTGAGAGAGTTTGGAACTGTTTCCGGCGAGGTGAGTTGAGGGAAAAAAAGGGTTGGCTGCGATGGAGACAGGGAGTATGAAGGGACGGAGGTGTGGGTCACGATGAGGAGATGAAGGGAGTTACAGAAGGTGGGATGGCGATGGAAATTGAAGGAGGTGTGGGATGATGAAGAAGAAATCTCTTCTTATGATGTTTTGTTTTTTTTATAATTTTGGTTTTTTGATCCGCCTCTCTTTCCGTGTTTCAGATTTTGGCCCCCCTTGCAACAGTAATATAACATACATATATATAGTATAAAATTAGGTTTTACATAATTTTCAAAAATGCCTAAAATGCCCTTTAGGGTTAAATGGGCCACAAAATTGGATCACCCAAAAAATAATAAGCCCAAAAATATTTTTGTTTGATTTTTTTGAGATAAAAAATGGACACCTAAAATTGTTAAAAATGATAAAAGTTCGGACAGTAAATTATCCGAAAAATAATATGAACACATTAAAATAAACTACGAGTCTTGTAAATTAAAGAAAAATTATTGGAATGGTTAAAATTAAAATAAAATGATAATAAAGAATACCCGATTTTAAAATACTTACAGTTAAATACGAGTCTTCAAACATCAAAAATTAGGAGAACACATTTTCATGATCTACGACACGTAGATTCATAAAGAGTAAAAATGAAAACTTGAAATATTTTCTCCGCTAATTTTCGACAAGATCAAATTGCTTTTAATAAATTTATAAAATCGAAATATCGATATCACCGACATATAAATAATTTAAAAATCAATGCAATAAACAGAGAGAGGTAAAAATGCATGAAGTAACATAACAGGTATTTTACAACTAAAAACAATGCAAACATCAATTCAAACTAACTTTTGGTCAATTTAAATACGACGAAATGATGCAAATGCAATGTGTGAATGACTGTTTTTTTTATAAACAAAATGCGAGTGTCATACCCCAAATTTTCCCTCCATCTACTCAAAGAGATTTCATACATCCTTACTCAAGGATTCCTCAAGAGTTGATCAGACAAACTCTCTCCTAGACAATCAACCCAAACTAGGGTTTGGTATCTCTCAAGTCAAGATGAACTTCCAACATCTCCAATGGTCTTCATGCCTCCTCATATGCTTCAAAGATTCTCCATGTCAAGTTTCAAGCTTCACGCATCAAGTTTCCTCGCATAATTGCTCGATGGTCGAAAATCACAGATTGACAAAAGTCAACTGTGGTCAACATACACAAACTTCATAATTTTTGGTCAACATCCTCATTTTGAAGTTACATTCATCATTTGATCAAGGGTTGATCATGATTCATCAAGAAAACTCAAGATTTGCTCAAAAGTCAAACTTTCTAAATTAGGGTTTCTAGGTGAAAAGTCAATCAACTTTGACTTATCATAACTTTCTCATAATTTCTCGTAAATCTTCCCACCAAAGCTCATTTTGAAGGAAATTCAATTTCTAAAACTTCATGTCTCACAAGAATGTCCAAAAATGCTTCATTTGAGAGGTATAGCTCAAAACATTATGTGTCATTTTCAAAGTCAACAAAAGTCAACTTTTTGTTTTGAAGATATATTGAGCATGGTAACTCCAATTGAGATGAGACCAAAAGGTTGGTTAGAGGACTCTTAGAGCTTTCCAAAAGTCCAAGAACACTCAAAATGTGGAAAATTGAGCAAGATACACTATTCAAGTTGGGCAATTTTGGACAATTGCACAAAAGGACATTTTGGTCAAATGCAAATTTTCCAAATGGGCCTAAAATCTTTGATCCAAACTTGTTCATGACAATATTTTTGACCCATAAATGCTTGGCCTTGGTAATTTTCTATTTTTATGATTTATATTTGAATTTTATAACATTTAATTCAAAAATAAATTGTATAAAATATGAAAATTAAGTATTTTTTTCCAAAAGGACTGATTTTATATCTTCCTTAATGTCCAAGAAAGCCCAAGACTTTTGCCAAATTCGTGATTCATGCATATGGAAAGAAAAAATCAAGTTTTTAAGGAAATTTGATTTGTTTTAAAGAGGAAATATTTGCACAATCAAGAACCAATCTTTTTTGCTTGCTTTTGTCATCCCAATTGCTTCTATAAATACCTAGCATTGCATACAAGCCAGAGGACGAAACCCTAGCCCAAGGAACAACCCTCATGCTGTCAAAAAATTTCTCAAAACTTTAAAAAATCGAATTTTAAATCCAGCATCTTTCACTTCAAGGACCATTCCATTGTCTTCAGGAGGTAAGTTTGAGTAAGAATGCACTATTGGCATTGATCAAACCGTCCAGAATCGAGCCCTGTTCATACATACATGTTCAATTTTGTTTGATTTTTGCATTCTATTATTCTGCTTATTTCAATTGATTCTAACGCCTTTTTTGTGTTCATGAGACTCCATATACACGATCTCGGCAATCGCTAGCAAGGTTGAACGTCCCAAACTCATGATGCCATGTTTAGGGTTTCAGAGCTGTTGAGTTTCGAACTGGCATTTAGAGGAACTTTTAGAAAAATCGAGACCACCATCAGGTTCGCAGACCCCGATTTAGGGGGGGTAGCCTTAATCCCAGCTTTCGAATTTACGTGTTTTGGTGTTAGAGAAGCTTCGGAGAAGATGACCGAGCCCTAGCTCCTGCCGACCAGTAGGACCGGCGAGGAGACTGCGTGGCAAGACAACGCGTTCTGATTCGCTCGTTATAAGTCAATGGGCCCCACGCGTGCTGACTTTGATTTTCAAACATCCCAGGACACGTTTACACATATATGCCAATGATTTTCAACTTCAGAACACCAAGTGTCATTTGGCCTAGTGGTAAAGGCGCTGGCAAGCAGAGATTCTCCTCTTGGTCATGGGTTCGATCCTCACTGGCACCAGTTTTGTTTTCTCTTTTACAAACTTCATTTTTTCTACTTTTTCATATTTTCTATATTATTTAATATTTTGCATGTTATTTTAATTAATTTCACAATTTTATTTCTGCATTAAAAATTCATCAAAAATTAATTTTCTTTTTACATCATTCTCATAAAATCTTTATTTAATTTAATAAATTAAAAAATATATTTTTGCATGCATATTTATTTATATTTGTAATTTTGCATTTAAATCATTGTAAATTCATTTTAAATTATTAAATTGCATCTAAAAAATCACAAAAATTTATTTTAGCATATTTATATTATTTCCAGCATGTCATATTTTTTCCAATTAAAAATTTGCATTTTTTCTAACATTTTCTCTTATTTCGATTTCATCATATTTTCCGATTTCTCGTTCGTTTCACAGGTTAATCTGATTCAGACGATTCTTCCGTTTTCATTTTATTTTTCAATAATGTAATTGCCTATGGGATGTAATAGTTTAATTAGGACTTTTATTTTCTGCATTTTAAATTATGTATCTGCCCCAAAGCCTTGTAATAGCGTAGGATTTACTTTCCGCATTTTACATTCCACATTTTACTTTCCGCACCCTATCAATTGCTAGTAATTAGGCGTGTATGGCAAGACTAAAAATTGAACATAGCCCACTAACCTGCAAGATAAAATACTTGAAATCAACACACTTCTTCACACATGCACTCCTTAGGGTAATTCTCTCTCGTTGCCTTTGCGAATTCAAAATGGTTATGTCCGTCGAACGTAGAGGTATCCTAGCACCGCTGTTTCAAACAAATCATCATAGTCCCTTCGATACAAAGATCATAAGACCCACGATGTCGCCTCCGAATACATGATCTTGACCTCGATTGTCGCCACGAAAATGATGATAGTCCTTCAAATGTGCTAGGACACTTCCTACAAGTTGCCTTCTATGACCATCCGATGTCCCTTCGAATGTCCCGCTACATCCAACGAATGGAGCTACCTACTAACTAATGGTACGGCTAGCTATTCTAAAGGAACGTAGAAGTACAAAACGACCAATTCGAGTGGGTAAATAAGTCTTTAGTTGCTCGCCTACCAAATGCTTTTCACACCACACACTTTTTTCAAAGTTCAATTTCTTTCCAAAACAAAACATTTCCAACACTTTGTATACACTCCTACATGAGTCATTATAAAGTCAAAGCGAAATGCCTTTTCTAAAACATTTTGTCAAACACACGTAAAGCAATTTTAAAAGTAATCTAGAGCAACTAAGAGCCTGTAGAATAAATCATGGATGGAAAGGGTGCTAATACCTTCCTTTTCATAACCATTCTCCCGAACTCGTAATCTAAACGAAGGTCTTTTTTCGTACTTTTACCTTCCCTTAATTGATAAAATAAAAGTCGGTGGCGACTCTAGCTATCCGCACATTTGGATACAAAATCCTACAAAGTCGGGCTTCACCGTGTTATCGGCGACTCACTGGGA
This sequence comes from Vicia sativa, assembly GCA_021764765.1. NCBI lineage: Eukaryota > Viridiplantae > Streptophyta > Magnoliopsida > Fabales > Fabaceae > Vicia > Vicia sativa. The sequence goes on along the minus strand of CM038795.1, from coordinate 156,416,846 downwards.
AGACCCTAAAAGAGAGAATTGCCTTAGGGACTTCTAGATAACTTTTATTGCTTTTTGTTTGACTTGTATGCTTTATCTTTAAGGGTTGCTTGGTATTATATTTGTGGGGATCCTACACCGATCCGGTTTCCTTTAGGTAAGTAGCATTAGATCATTGCACTGCTAGACGATAACTAAACGGTCAACATGATGGCTACGTTAGCGTGACACTTTGGTTTTCCGATACTCTTCATTCCCAAGTTAAAGATAGTATTTGGCTTCATGGTGTCATCAAGCGCTAACTAAACTTTTAGAACCTTAATTGACCCATCCCGGCCATTAGAAGGTAGTGAGATGGCTTTGGCAGACTAAGGTTGGTTGATACCGATGCTACGCCATTGAGATCGACTTTGGGATATTTTCGATCGACCACTTGGCCGTCATTGAAATAAACGCCACGAGAAAGATCTATGATATGAGATTCCTAGAACCCTACTATTATAGGACAGATGAACCAACTCAAACTTTTGGTGGGTAATCACCTATACCTCATGCAAGCCTTAAACTTAGGCTCATTGTGTGAATTGCTTGGTGTGCCAAACATGACATCATGACATCATCCACATTGCATATCATTTCTAACTATTTCAAGGACCTAGGATTTATCTTTGCTCGCTTTGTAGGAATTATGGCTTCTAGAAAGACTATCCGAATCAACTTTATGGGTATACCTTCTCACTCAAAGATTTGGTTTCGTAAATTCCACCATGCTCGCCATCAAAAGACATGGTTATCTACTTGACTTGGTTATCTCCTGTTTTGAAGAAGATATGATGCATGTCCTATTCCAGCTTATTTGATCAAACACCATTGCTTTACATTCCATTATCGCTTGGTTCCTACCTTGAAGAGTTCTCTGTTACTGGGGTACCTATTCTTGACCAAATGCCATTTACCGGTCTAGAAAAGGTTCCTAAGTACGAAGACATTGCATCAGCCTTACATCTTAAGCGTTCAGACATTGAAGCTAATTGGGAAACTAGAAGTGGAGTTAAGGGTTTACTTGCTAAGTTTCTGATTAAGAAAGCCCGAGAATTCCTCAAAGTTATGAGTTTCCATGCATTTGAAAACATTGTGGCCTTGCTAATTTATGATTTGGTTCTATTTCCTAACTCGGATCAATTCATAGATATCAATGCCATCAAATTGTTTCTTACCCGCAATCATGTGCCTACTTTACTTGGAGACGTCCTACATTCTCTCCACACTCGTACTACTAAGAGACAAGGAACTCTCATGTGTTGTATACCGTTACTTTCAAGGTGGTTTATTTTGCACCTTCCTCCATCAGTTTTGAAGAACGAACAAAGGTTGAGATGGTCTCAAAGATTGATGTCACTCTCTCATTCAGATATTCGTTGGAATCTTTTCTCTCAAAAGGACTTCACATTCATCGAGCTGGAGAATTCCTAATGTACCTCTACTTGGTATATGGGAGGTATTACTTACAACCCTTCTCTAGCTCTACGCCGCTTGGTTTTGCTCAAGAGATGGTCCACATGATATGCTTCTCCAAGATGTTGTGTTCGACTACAACCATGATCTCCGCATTACCGATTTAAGGTTCATACACGCTGGGGCATGGTAAAGAAGACTGATACCAGGACTTTGGGGCACCAGAACTCCATTCCTTGGGAACCTTACCTCAAATGGGTGCGAGCTCGAGCTCAAAACCTCATGATGCCATTCACGCCTATTTTACCCGTAATTATGGAACCTGTTGCTATAGGTGACGTACCCTATATTGTTCTCCATCCTGACATGCCTACTGATTTTGAAGACTTGAAGAGGTCCTGGATTCAACTAAAAGAAGAGAGGGATACCTTTGAAGCTTAGTGCTATGCAAGCGAGAAGAAAGTGCTAGAGTTGACAAAGCTACCTCATGAGGAGCGAAGCATCAATGCCTACATCGGCACCAAGAGGAAGCGCCCATGGGAGACTTAGAGCTTTAGGATGTTTATGTTTTCTTTTATTGTTTCGAACTATCTCTTGTACTTAAAAAGAAAAAAAAAGAGAATAATAAAAGAGTACTAATAAATGTTTGTTCATTGCTTGTTTAACAAATTTAAATCTCTAAGGTCCTTGAAAACATTGCATTGCATTCGATAAACATCGTGATATCATAGCATAGCATTGCATCACTGTACATTGAAGATTGGTTTTCTCATTTGCTCGCTATTTATTTTAGCGTAAATGGCTCTTGAACAGATCACAAAGATCTCCAAGCTCGAATGCTGGGCCAGAGATGTTCACCACTTGGTCCAAGGCCAAGAAGATCCAAGAAGCTCATCAAGAAAGAAGGAGGTTGTTGGTCTCCTCAACATGGGCGACGCTACAAAGGTGGTCCTAAGAGAGTCACTGATAGAGCTCTCGGAAGGAAGTTTCAAGAAGGAAGATGAACAAAGTAACAAGGGTAATGGTGAAGGCAACACCGAGCTTGAGAATGACTATGATGGTGGCCAATACTCGATGAAGATGACAAGTACAAGCAACTTGAAGACCGTCTAATGCCGTGGAAAACCTCAAGATGTCCGGCTGAATTTTGATGATCTAAGTCTTGTCCCCGTGTCAGTGATTCCTCCCAAGTTCAAAGTTCCTACTTTTGCTAAGTATGATGGCATGTCTTGCCCTAAGTCGCATTTGAAGTCCTATGTCCGTAAGATCAATCCCCACACCGATGACAAAGTCAGGATGCACTATTTCCAAGAGAGCTTGTCCGAACTCATTGGAGTGGTATTATCACCAGAGAATGACCGTATCCATACTTGGAGTGACTTAGCCGATGCTTTCTGCATGATGAGTACAATGTCAATTGACACCCACCGCATGCAACTACAAAGCATGTCTATGGGTCGTGACGAGAAGTTCAAAGAGTATGCTCGTAAATGGAGAGATCTAGCAGTAGTTCAACCACCCTTGTCCAATAGGAGTTGGTTGATATGTTTATGGGGACACTAACAGCCCATTCTTCAATCATCCGATTGAAATTCTTCACCGGTTCACCGAACTAATATTGACAAAGCGAGCGATTGAGGTCGGTATTAAGAGTGGAAAGATCCATGTAGAGTCATCTTCAAATGTCACAAGAGATCTTTGGTGGTAAGAAAGAAGCTAATGTCAGATATGGTCGAAAAGCCGAGCCAAGACCGACCACGCCAACTGCGGGGCGCAGGATCTCCAATCCTACATCAAGACAACCTCAGACAACGCTGTAGCTGTAACGCGCCAAGACAGCTTTACGAAGATCAACATGCCTTTGTCGCAAGCCTTGCAACACATGTTGAACGCAGAGTGACACTTGAGGGATCCTCCTCGAATGTCAACACTTCCTCTCCGGTACAATCCAAATGCTAAGTGTGCTTACCACCCAATAGCCTGTGACATAGTAATCGATGATTGTTGGGCTCAAGAATAAGATTCAAGATATGATCAAGCTAAGCATTGAGTTTGATCCTCCGCTGAGACTCGAATGTGATCAACGCGCCTATGCCTAACCATGACAAGAGTTCCAATGTCTGGCGCGATACTTATGTTTTCAACATAGATGACTTGACCATCCCTCCGATGACCGTTAAGAAGAATTTGTCGCAAGTGTCAATCCGTGATGCCCGAGAATTGTCGTTGGTGCCCATCCGCACTGATGGTTGTGCTTGGTTGAGAAGACGTGTTCAAGGCATGATGAATAACCGTGAGATACTATTTCGAAACCACCGTGCGTAAGTCGTGTGAAGATATGTCTAAGTCAAGATCAAGATGTGAATGAAACACCATGTGTGGGACACCTTGGGGCAGCCAAGTGGAAAGTTTGATTACATGGTGAAGTACATTGTCCCCGATAGTTATAAGATTCCTATTGAAGATGTTAAGACCGGATGGGGTGACGATTTCCCGTAAGACTATGCCGATGTTAACACAATAAGGATTTCCTCTCACGATCCTATGCCTAGAGTGGCACCTCTCATTATCACTTCTCCAAGACCGCCCATATTCCTCTAACAAGGCTATCCCTTGGAATTATGGATCCGAGGTTTACTATCATGGCGCCAAGCAAGACCTCCGACTATTGAAGATCTTACAATTGAAGCTACCATTCCCGACATCGACAACATCACCGATCCAAGAAGGTGACCGTAACCAAGAGTATTCTCCGATATCTCCTCCAAAGACATCGCGACTCACGCATTCCAAATATTCAACCCATTCCCAAGCTAGAGGGAAAGAACCAAAGGACTCATCCTGCCAACCGTAATACCAAAGGAAGTTATCAAGACACCTCCAAACAAGAAATGGAGGAAATTCAAGATTATCAAGAAGAGTGACTACAATGTTGTGGAATACTTGGGACAGATCTCCAAAATTTCCATGCTTGCGCTCTTATGCTCCGAGGCTCATGCTAACGCCTTGGTGAAGTTTCAAGAATGCTCACGCATCGCAAGACACTACTACCGACCAATTCAAGTTTGTATTGCTAGCCGGATGCCAACAACGGCCTAGGCTTCTTTGATGTCGATTTGACTCTTCCGAAAGAAACATAACAAGGCCTTGCACATCTCTCTGAATGCAAGGGCACTACATTATCTCATGTTTTGGTGGATACCGCTCGCTCAATATCCTACCAAAGACTTTTTGATCGACTTGATGTCGAAGGGTTGGTTTTGAGACCCAAAGGACATTATTGTGAGGGCTTTTGATGGTTCTAAGCGATGCTTGGAGAGCTCACTCGCTAAAGTCGGTTCCCGACTTTTGACTCCACTTTTGTCATGGACATCCGTCCACCCTACTTGCCTACTTGGACGCCTTGATACATGGGCAGCGTACTCTACCTTACATCGGTTGAAGTACCCGTGAAAGGGAAGGTTGTTACAGCAGAAGAGGAATATATGGTCACCATCCGCAATGTCCGCTATCTTGAGATGGAAGGCGAATTCTTCGAGACTGCTTTTGAAACAATACCCGAGTCATGCCTGCTGACTCCCACTCCGGTTACACAAGTTCCGCCTTAGGATGGCCTCACCGAAAGATGCTCAAGTCATTGCTGAAGGCAAGATTATTTGGGGTCACCCTAATCTTCCTTTCAAATTTGACAAGACCGTCTAGGCTTCACCATCAAGGGTCAAGATGATACGCCGCGAACGTGCCGACCAACTTCCTTTCCGTTAGCAGAGTGGAATCCATGTTATAGAAGACAACGACAACGAACATCGCAAAGTGGATCTTCCTACCTGCATAAAGGGCTCAAAGAATTGAGGACCAAGACGCTATACCAATCTCCCGTAGTCGAGTAATTGTTTTGTTTTGCTTTGCTTTTCAGATTTATGTTTTGAACAATAAACTCGAAAGCCTAGTGCCTTGCCCGGCATCATGGCTCGCTTATGTAGGGTTATTATCCGTGCTTATGATTTTCATTCAATAAATTCGCTGGACTTTTGCATTCAATTGTTTGTTTTCTTTTTTACTTTATCACCCCTTCAAAAGCTATGTGTTTCTACACACACCCACGTGATACATCGCAGTAATCACTCAATCTCGTTAATAACATGCTAGTGCTAAATATGACTTCGATAATCCGATCTACCAAGCCAAGACGAAGTGAGGAAGGTTGAAGTGCCGTGGAGAACTTGTCGATCGCTACAAGAAGAGCGAGTTATACACCCACACGAAGAGCAAGTCGAGGTTGTGAATCGTACCGACGAAGACAAAAAGAGATCAAGATGGAGCGGGTCTTGAGAACAATGTTAAAGAAAGATTGGTTCGATGATGCGAGACTATATTGAGGTTTTGCTTGGTCATACGAAGACATGCCGGGTTTAGACATTGATATTGTGGTACACCGATTGCCGACAAAAGAAGGTTTTCTCCCAAAGAAATGTAAGGTTCGTGATGCGCCCCGAGATGTCGAGAAAATCAAAGCCGGTTATGAAGCGCTCAATGCGTGTTTCTTAGTCATTCTTTATCCGCAGGGTTGCAAATGTGGTACCCGCATAAGAAGGATGGCAAAGTACGAATGTGTGTGGATTACGTAGATCCGAACAAAGCGAGTCCGAAAGATGATTTCCACTTCCTCATATTGATGTTTTGTTGACAACACCGCCAAAGATAAGGTTTTCCTTCATGGATGGTTTCTCCTACAATCGTGATCAAAATGGCTCTCAAGACATGGAGAAGACTACTTTACACAAATGGGGCACTTTCTCGCTACAAGGTTATGCCGCTCGGATCGAAGAATGCAGCGCCACTTATCGCTTATGGTGACATTGTTTCATGACATGATTCATCACGAGATAGGTCTACGCCGACGACATGATAGCTCGATCACGCACTCAAGAAGAACATCTTGATCATTTGCGTAAACTATTTGATAGATTGAAGAAGTATAGATCGAGACTTAATCCTAACAAGTGCACCTTTGGAGTCGATCCGAAAACTCCCGGGTTTGTTGTCGGGAAAAGGTATTGAAGTTGATCCCGCCAAGGTTAAAGCTATTCAAGAGATGCCAAAGACCGAGAAAGAAGTCGAGGTTTCTCCGATTGAACTACATTGCAAGATTCATTGCACATCTAATCGCTACTTGTGAGCCAATCTTCGTGTTACTTAAGAAAGATCAAGTAGTGGAATGGAACGATGATTGCCGATCGCTTTTGACAAAATCAAGGAGTACCCACGTAATCCTCCTATCCCGATGTCACCATCAAGGAAGACCTCTTATCATGTACTTAACAAAGTTAGAGAACTCAATGGGTGTGTGGGGCAACATGACGAGTCCGGTCGAAAGAGCATGCAATATACTACCTTAGCAAAAGTTTACCGATCGGAAACAAGATACTCGCAATGAGAAAACTTGCAACGCTTTTGCTGCCGCGATATGTTGACTCACACTACTTTATTGATTTCCAAGATGGATCCGATAAAATACATCTTTGAGAAACCAGCCTCCTAAGAATAGCAAGATGGCAAATGATCTTGACCGAATATGACATCCAAGACACTTCTCAAAAGCGATCAAAGGAAGTGTAGTAACCATCATTTGGCTCATCGTCAGATGACTATCGCCTATGTAGTTCAATTTCCGCATTTAAGATGTTTTGCTAGTTACAGATTAGAAGAACTGTGCCTGCATTTAAGGACCCGAACAAGGATCCCGATGGACTATGGTCTTTGACGGAGCCTCAAACGCACTTGGCAATGGCATTGGCGCCATCATTACATCCCTTACAGCGGACATACGCCTTCACCGCCACTTTGTTTTAGTTGCACTAACAACATGGCCGAATACGGCGCATTATGGGTATTAAAGTCGCTATTGACTTAAGAATCAAGTTCTTACAAGTGTATGGAGACTCACTTTAGTGATCACGATAAAAGGCGAGTGGATACGAACATCCAAATCTCATCCCGACGAGAGCATGTCCTAAAATTGATCCCCTACTCAAGAGATTACTTTGATCATATTCCACGAGAAGAGAATTGCATTGGCTACTATGTCATCTATGTTCAAGGTCGATGGGACAACGAGGCTCCCCGATCATCATTGAGAAGTTTGACGAACCAAAGATATTGTTATGAGCTTGACGCAAAAGAGAAACCCCGTACTATGACGGAAGAGGTATCTTGAGACTCGTGAATATCCCATGTGGGCATCCGTTAATGATAAGAAGTTCATGAGAAGATTTGCATCCAAATTCTTCCTCAAGAACGACATCTTATACAAGCGCAACCACGACTTGTGCTTACTCTACTGTAGACTGAAACAAAGAATGCATCATGGAAGAGTTACACGGCGCATTTGGTACCCACTCCAAAGGACACACCATGACTAAGAAGATTTTGAGAACAAGTTACTATTGGTCCATCATGGAAGTCGATTGTCACCGCCGATCTTGTCACAAGTGCGATTTATGCCGACAAAGTACACGCATTCTCCAAGACTGAATGTTTTAACTTCTCCTTGGCCTTTTGCAATGTGGGGCATTGACATGATCGGAGAAATTAAACCCACGCCCAATGGACATCGCTTCATCCTTGTGGCAATCGATTACTTTACCAAATGGGTAGAAGTACTGCTCGCATCCGCTACTAAGAATGTTGTGGCTCGATTCATCAAGCATAATCTTATCCGTCGATATGGCACTTCGAAAGAATTATCACAGATAACGGTTCTAATCTCAACAACAAGATGATCACCAACTCGCACGCAGCTCAAGATCAAACATCACAATTCTTCTCCATATCGCCTAAGATGAATGGCGCATGGAAGCCGCCAACAAAAACATTAAGAAGATTATACGTAAGATGACGTGACTTACAAAGATTGGCATGAGATGTTACCATTTGCTCTTCATGGTTATCGCACTACGCACGAACATCCATGGGGCAACCCCTTCTCTCTCAGATACGGTATGGAAGCCGCCTTACCCATCGAGGTTCGGATACCTTCAACCGTAGTCCTCCAGAGGAAGAGTTAGGCGAAGACGATTGGGTCCGCATCGCCGACCGATTAACTTGATTGATGAGAACGATCATCCATCCGCCATGGACAGATCAATCGGCGAATGATCGAGCATTTAACAAGAAGGTCAAGCACCGAGTCTACCAAGTCGGTGATCTAGTAGTCAAGCGATCATTCTTCCACAAGGTGATCCTGTGGGCAAATGGACTCCACCTATGAGGGACCGCTTGTAGTCAAGATGATTTTCCGTGGAGCTATGATACTTAGCACCATGGACGGTGAAGACTTCCCACACCCCGTGAACGCAGATATAGTCAAAAATACTACGATAAAGAGACCCGCTAGGTCGATTTAACCTAGGCAAAAATAAGAGATCCCGCGAACCAAAAGGTTCGGCAAAATTAAGGATATATACAAAACATGTACACCCAAGAAGTCGAAACCCAAAAGGCTTTGGGCAAAAAGGGTATCCCAGACCAAAACCCAAAAGGGCGGTCTAGGCAAAATTAGGATTTAAGCGCATTTACTATGTCTCTTCCGATCACCGCCTGCATTACTATCAAGATTCAAGATTCAAATGGCAAAGATCAATTCACTCGCTTCCACCCGAAGGAGATGAGATGGTTGAAATATATGAGTACTAGCATAGTTGGAACTTAACGAGTTTCCGATAGCTTTTACCTTTCTTGTGTACAAAACTACTTGGCCATACGCCACATTTCAAATAAATGCAAGTTCTTTCTCTTACATTTTCACTATTGTCGCTTGCAATAAGTCCGACGCTTGCTTTGAATGATTATATGTATTTGACAATAAGAATCGATCGCAAACATATGAAAAGTGGACATACCAAAAGTAATTACTATGCCTAGGAATCGAGATGACGAAAGTCACCAAAGCATTTCCCACAGGTGATCTCCAGCAGTCGCTACTACAAGACTTCCCCCAGAGAGGGAATCCACGAGTAATTCCACTCGACCAAGCAATGTTACATCGCTCCAAGCGTAACACCTCACCCCCAATAAGATGTTTATCCCCGGTATTTCTCCCCTTTCCTTTCCCCAAAGGCGATCCGGACTTGAAACTTGGTCGATAGTGCATCGGAGGAAATTACATCTTCATCCCCCGAGGTTACAAGGGTTCCTGCTCTTCCACCCGATCTCCCAAGAACTATCAATTGCTCTCCAATGAGATCTACACTCGAATCTACAGAGAGCTTCCTAAATTTCCTCAAAGGTCTACATACAAGATCCCCAATGATCGCCTCCACTCTCTTCAGTGGTCTATGAGATCTCCAACAACGAGCTTCCAGCCTCTACCCTCCTCAACAATATCTAGGCCCAAGACTTGGTCGATGGCATCTGAGGAATCCAGATATCTTTCTTCTTCCAAAAGCGGGTTCTCACCTACTCAATCCCCAAGCAAATAAATCTTCAAATGTAACATCCGATCTTCTTCAAGATGGATGTGTTTTGAAATACCACAACATCTATCATTCATACATTATTCATAAAGTCACAATATATGCATATGTCATTTATACAATCCATGCATCATACTTTGCATAAAACTAACAAATATTCTATCAAAGTTCTCTTGTTTTTCCAAACAGTAATACTACTCGACGCAAACAGTCCAAGATTAAGCCCGAATCGACGGAAAACTATCCGAAGACCGCCTTGGTTGTCCTCCAACGATCGGGTCCAGATTAAGCCCCGAATCGACGGAAAACTATCCGAAGACCGCCTCTGGTTATCCTCCGATAACAGGCAATGGATCAACACCCGATGCACAACAGGGAAGCTATCCACATTCTTGCCAACTACTATTTCCCTCAGAGTAATCAGCACGAAGATTTATTCTGATTCCTTATTATCAACAAAGAACTACAGAGTCTAGCGTACGACTCACCGCCTGGATGGCATCTTAAGCCCATCTCCGACTACTTGTCAACATTTCTTCACTTTTAGAATGCTGCATATATGGTTAAAAAATCAATGCAAACCAACAACTTCATTCAAAAAAGTGAACACGAAGTCTAACGTACGACTCCCTCCGGATGGCATCTTAAGCCCATCTCCTTTCCTTTCCAGGAACATCTACAGAGCCTGGCGTACGGCTCACTTTCCAGCAATTCTCCTATCAATAATCTCGAGTCTAACGTACGACTCATTCCCCAGCTTCTCCAAATGGCATCTGTAAGCCCATTCTCGCATCATCAGCCAACCGCAAGTGCAAATTTTCAGGTGTACTCGAGTGTTCAATCATCTTCTACCTCCAGGTCACGAAAGACAAGCATGTCAATCTAACCTTCCAAAGACAAGAAGATTGAACAGGGCTCATACCCCAAAATTTGCCTCCATCTACTCAAAGAGATTTCATACATCCCTACTCAAGGATTCCTCAAGAGTTGATCAGACAAACTCTCTCCTAGACAATCAACCCAAACTAGGGTTTGGTATCTCTCAAGTCAAGATGAACTTCCAACATCTCCAATGGTCTTCATGCCTCCTCATATGCTTCAAATATTCTCCATGTCAAGTTTCAAGCTTCACAGATCAAGTTTCCTCACATAATTGCTCAAATGGTTGAAAATCAACAGATTGACAAAAGTCAATCGTGGTCAACATACAACAAACTTCATAATTTTTGGTCAACATCCTCATTTTGAAGTTAATTCATCATTTGATCAAGGGTTGATCATGATTCATCAAGAAAACTCAAGATTTGCTCAAAAGTCAAACTTTCTAAATTAGGGTTTCTAGGTGAAAAGTCAATCGAACTTTGATTGATCATAACTTTCTCATACTTTCTCGTAAATCTTCCCACCAAAGCTCATTTTGAAGGAAATTCAATTTCTACAACTTCATGTCTCACAAGAATGTCCAAAAATGCTTCATTTGAGAGGTATAGCTCAAAACATTATGTGTCATTTTCAAAGTCAACAAAAGTCAACTTTTTGTTTTGAAGATATATTGAGCATGGTAACTCCAATTGAGATGAGACCAAAAGGTTGGTTAGAGGACTCTTAGAGATTTCCAAAAGTCCAAGAACACTCAAAAATGTGGAAAATTGAGCAATATACACTATTCAGAAGTTGGGCAATTTTGGACAATTGCACAAAAGGACATTTTGGTCAAAATGCAAAATTTTCCAAATGGGCCTAAAATATTTTGATCCAAACTTGTTCATGACAATATTTTTGACCCATAAATGCTTGGCCTTGGTAATTTTCTATTTTTATGATTTATATTTGAATTTTATAACATTTAATTCAAAAATAAATTGTATAAAATATGAAAATTAAGTATTTTTTTCCAAAAGGACTGATTTTATATCTTCCTTAATGTCCAAGAAAGCCCAAGACTTTTGCCAAATTCGTGATTCATGCATATGGAAAGAAAAAATCAAGTTTTTAAGGAAATTTGATTTGTTTTAAAGAGGAAATATTTGCACAATCAAGAACCAATCTTTTTTGCTTGCTTTTGTCATCCCAATTGCTTCTATAAATACCTAGCATTGCATACAAGCCAGAGGACTAAACCCTAGCCCAAGGAACAACCTCATGTCAAAAATTTCAAAACTTTAAAAATCAAATTTTAAATCCAGCTTTTTCAAATTTTCAAGGACCATTCCATTGTCTTCAGGAGGTAAGTTTGAGTAAGAATGCACTATTGGCATTGATCAAACCGTCCAGAATCGAGCCCTGTTCATACATACATGTTCAATTTTGTTTGATTTTTGCATTCTATTATTCTGCTTATTTCAATTGATTCTAACGCCTTTTTGTGTTCATGAGACTCATATACACGATCCGGGCAATCGCTAGTGGTTGAACGTCCCAAACTCATGATGCCATGTTTAGGTTTCGTAGTCTTGAGTTTCGAATCGCATTTAGAGGAACTTTAGAAAATCGAGACCACCATCGTGTTCTTATTTAGGGGGTAGCCTAATCCCATTTTCGAATTTACGTGTTTTGTGTTAGAGAATCGGCCTTAGAAGATGACCGAGCCCTAGCTCTACGACAAGGACCAAGAGGAGATCATGGCAAGACAACGCTCGATTCGCCTTATAAGTAAATGGGCCCCACGCGTGCTGACTTTGATTTTCAAACATCCCAGGACACGTTTACACATATATGCCATTGATTTTCAATTTCAGAACACCAAGTGTCATTTGGCCTAGTGGTAAAGGCGCTGGCAAGCAGAGATTCTCCTCTTGGTCATGGGTTCGATCCTCACTGGCACCAGTTTTGTTTTCTCTTTTACAAACTTCATTTTTTCTACTTTTTCATATTTTCTATATTATTTAATATTTTGCATGTTATTTTAATTAATTTCACAATTTTATTTCTGCATTAAAAATTCATCAAAAATTAATTTTCTTTTTACATCATTCTCATAAAATCTTTATTTAATTTAATAAATTAAAAAAAATATTTTTGCATGCATATTTATTTATATTTGTAATTTTGCATTTAAATCATTGTAAATTCATTTTAAATTATTAAATTGCATCTAAAAAATCACAAAAATTTATTTTAGCATATTTATATTATTTCCAGCATGTCATATTTTTTCCAATTAAAAGTTTGCATTTTTTCTAACATTTTCTCTTATTTCGATTTCATCATATTTTTCGATTTCGCTCGTTTACAAAGTTAATCCGATCGATAATTCTTCCGCTTTTCATTTTATTTTTCAATAATGTAATTGCCTATGGATGTAATAGTTTTAATTAGGACTTTATTTTCCGATTTTAAATTATGTATCTCGCCTAAAGCCTTGTAATAGCGTAGGATTTACTTTCCGCATTTTACATTCCGCATTTTACTTTCCGCACCCTATCAATTGCTAGTAATTAGGCGTGTATGGCAAGACTAAAAATTGAACATAGCCCACTAACCTGCAAGATAAAATACTTGAAATCAACACACTTCTTCACACATGCACTCCTTAGGTAATTCTCTCGTTGCCTTGCGAATTCAAAATGGTTATGTCCGAACGTAGAGGTATCCTAGCACCGCTGTTTCAAACAAATCATCATAGTCCCTTCGATACAAAGATCATAAGACCCACGATGTCGCCTCCGAATACATGATCTTGACCTCGATTGTCGCCACTTAAAATGATGATAGTCCTTCAAATGTGCTAGGACACTTCCTACAAGTTGCCTTCTATGACCATCCGATGTCCCTTCGAATGTCCCGCTTACATCCAACGAATGGAGCTACCTACTAACTAATGGTACGGCTAGCGCTATTCTAAAGGAACGAGAAGTACAAAACGACCAATTCGAGTGGGTAATAAGTCTTTAGTTGCTCGCCTACCAAATGCTTTTCACACCACACACTTTTTTCAAAGTTCAATTTCTTTCCAAAACAAAACATTTCCAACACTTTGTATACACTCCTACATGAGTCATTATAAAGTCAAAGCGAAATGCCTTTTCTAAAACATTTTGTCAAACACACGTAAAGCAATTTTAAAAAGTAATCTAGAGCAACTAAGAGCCTGTGAGAATAAATCATGGATGGAAAAGGTGCTAATACCTTCCTTTTCATAACCATTCTCCGAACTCGTAATCTAAACGAAGGTCTTTTTCTGTACTTTTACCTTCCTTAATTGATAAAAATAAAAGTCGGTGGCGACTCTTGCTATCCGCACATTTGGATACAAAAAATCCTACAAAGTCAGTTCACCGTGTTACAGCGAGTAGAAAAAATATCAGGGTAAAATTTGGGGTGCAACAGTAGGGTAATCACCTATACCTCATGCAAGCCTTAAACCTAGAGCCATTGTGTGATTTGTTTATGCTTGCTAAACATGACATCATGACATCATCGCATTGCATATCATCTCTAACTATTTCAAGGACCTAGGGATTCATCTTTGCTCTGTTTTGTAGGGATTATGGCTTCTAGAAAGACTATCCAAATCAACTTCATGGGTATACCTTCTCAGCTCAAAGAATTGGTTTCAGAAATTCCTGATCATGCTCAATTCATCAAAAGGCATGGTTATCTGCTTGACTTAGTTATCTCCAGTTTTGAAGAAGATATGATGCACGTCCTAATGTACCACTCCTCGGTATAAGGGGAGGTACCACCTACAACCCTTCTCTAGCTCTACGTCAGTTTGGTTATGCTCGAAGAGATGGTCCTCATGATATGCTTCTCCAAGATATTGTGTTCGACTACAACCACGATCTCCAGAATTATCGATGAAGGTTTATACACGCTTGGGGCATGGTAAAGAAGACTGATAGCAAGACTTTGGGGAACCAAAACTCCATTCCTTGGGAACCTTACCTCAAATGGGTACGAGCTCGAGCTCAAAACCTCATGATGCCATTCACGCCTGTTCTACCAGTAATTATGGAACCTGTTACTATAGGTGACGTACCCTATACCGTTCTCCATCCCGACATGCCTACTGATTTTGAAGACTTGAAGAGATCCTGGATTCAGCTTAAAGAAGAAAGGGATACATTCGAAGCTAAGTGCTATGCAAGTGAGAAGAAAGCGCTACAGTTGACCAAGATACTTCACGAGGAGTGGAACATCAACGCCTACCTCGGCACCAAGAGAAAGCGCCCATGGGAGATTAGAGCTTTAAGATTTTGTTCTTTTATTTTTCTGAATTATCTTTTGTACTTTAAAGAAAAAAGAAAAAGAGAATAAAAAGAAAACTAATAAAGTTTGTTCATGCTTGTTTAACAAATTTAAATTTCTAAGGTCCTTAAAAACATTGCATTGCATTTGCATAAACATTGCATATCATGGCATGACATCTCATAACTGGTACATTGAATATCAGTTTTCTCATTTTCTCGCTATTTATTTTAGCATAAATGGCTCTTGAACAGACTGTCAAAGATCTCCAGGGGCCCAGAATGCTCCGTTCCAGGAGATGTTCACTAGCTTGGTCCAAGGCCAAGAAGATCTGAAAAAGCTCATCAACAAAAGGAAGAAGGTCATTGGTGTTCTCAACATGGGTAGACGTTACAAAGGTGGTCCTAAAGTGGTCAGTCGAATAGAGCTCTCAGAGAGTGTCAAGACTGAGGGAAGTGTCAATGGCAACAAAGACGACCAACGTGAGCCTGAGAAGAAGGAAGAAGATTATGAGAATGATCAGTACTCTTATAAGGATGACAAGTACAAGCAACTTGAAGACCGTCTGAATGCTGTGGAAAATCTGAAGATGTCGGGGCTGAATTTTGATGATCTAAGTCTTGTCCCTGGTGTGGTGATTCCTCCCAAATTCAAAGTCCCTACTTTTTCCAAGTATGATGGCATTTCTTGTCCGAAGCTGCATTTGAAGTCCTATGATCAGAAGATCAACCCCCACACTGATGACAGAAAGTTGTGGATGCATTATTTTCAAGAGAGTTTATCCGGAACTCAATTGGAGTGGTATTATCAGCTAGAGAATGACCATATCCGTACTTGGAGTGACTTGGCAGATGCTTTTTACAGGCATTATGAGTACAATGCTGAATTGGCACCCACTCACATGCAACTACAGAACATGTCTATGGGTCGTGATGAGAAGTTCAAAGAGTATGCTCAGAAATGGAGAGATCTAGCAGGCATAATTCAACCACCCTTGTCCAATAGGGAGTTGGTTGATATATTTATGGGAAAACTGACAGGCCCATTCTTCAATCATCTGATTGGAAACTCTTCATCCGGATTCACCGAGTTGATATTGACAGGAGAGCGTATCGAAGCTGGTATCAAGAGCGGAAAAATTCGGGTAGAGTCGTCATCAAATGCTGCGAAGAGATCTTTTGGTGGTAAGAAAGAAGCTAATGCTGTGTATGGTCAGAAAAGCCGAGCCAAGACCGACCGTGCTCAATCTGTGGGGGCAGTTGTGATCTCCAACCCTACATCAGCACAACCTCAGCGAGACAACGCGCGTAACCAGAACGCGCCACGAAGACAGTTTACGAAGATCAACATGCCATTGTCGCAAGCCTTGCAACACATGTTGAAAGCAGAGCTGATTACCTTGAGGGATCCTCCTTAGAACATCAACACTTCCTCTCCGAGATATAATCCTAATGCTAAGTGTGCTTACCACTCCAATAGCCCTGGACATAACACTGATGATTATTGGGATCTGAAGAACAAGATTCAAGATATGATTGAAGCTAAGCAGATTGAGTTTGATCCTCCTGTTGAGACTCCGAATGTGATCAACTCGCCTATGCCTAACCATGACAAAAGTTCCAATGCTATTGGCGAGAACTCTTATGTTTTCAATATAGATGACTTGACTATTCCTCTAATGACTGTTAAGAAGAATTTGCTGTAAGCCGGTGTCAATCCAGGATGCCCAGAGAATTGTCGTTGGTGCCCATCTGCACCTGACGGTTGTGCTTGGTTGAGAAAACGTATTCAATGCATGATGGATAACCGCGAAGTGCTATTTTTGAAGCCACCACCCGTGGAGAATTTGTGTGAAGACATGTCTAAGAAACTGAAGATCGAAGATGTGAATGAAACCGTACCAGAGATGTGGGATACCTTGGGGCAGCCAAGTGGAAAGTTTGATTATATGGTGAAGTACACTGTTCCTGAAAGCTACAAGACTCCTATTGAAGATGTTAAAGCAAACGGATGGGGAGACGATTTCCCAAAATACTATGCTGATGTTAACACAATAAGGATTTCCTCTACTGATCCTGTGCCTAGAGTGGCACCTCTCATCATTACTTCTCCCATACCGGTTCCATATTCCTCTAACAAAGCTATACCGTGGAACTATGGATCTGAGGTTTACTATCATGGCGTCAATCAAGACCCTCTGACCATTGAGGATCTTACAATTGATGCTACCATTCCTGACATTGACAACATCACCGGATCTAGTAATGTGACCAGAACCGGAAAAGTGTTCTCTCCAGAGATCTCTCCTCCAAAAGACATTACGACTCCAGCTCGCATTCCCGCTATCAAACCAGTCCCAGAGACTAGAGGGAAAGAACCAGTGACTCATCCTGCTCCTACATACCAAAGGAAGTTGCTGAAGACACCTCCAAACAAGAAATAGAGGAAATTCTGAAGATCATCAAAAAGAGTGACTACAATGTTGTGGAACAGTTGGGACAAACTCCGTCTAAGATCTCCATGCTTGCTCTGCTCTTGTGCTCTAAGGCTCATGCTAAAGCCTTGGTGAAGTTTTGAAGAATGCGCACGCATCAAGACACTACTACCGATCAATTTGAAGTTTGTATTGCTAGCTCTGCCAACAACGGCCCAAAGCCTCGATGTCGATTTGACCGCCAAAAGAACACAACAAAGCCTTGCACATCTCTCGTGAATGCAAGGGCACTACATTGTCTCATGTTTTGGTGGATACCGGTTCGCCTCAATATCCCATCAAGACCGCTTTTGATCGACTTGATGTTGAAGGGTTAGTTCAAACCCAAGGACATAGTTGTAAGAGCTTTTGATGGTTCTAAGCTAACAAGATTGAGAGCCTCATTCGCTAAAGTCGGTTCCCGACTTTCGACTTACTTTCTTTGTCATGGACATCCGTCCACCACTCTTACCTACTTGGACGCCTTGATACACGGGGCGTCACCTCTACCTTGCATCGTGTCAAGTACCCAGAAGGGAAGGTTGTTATAGTATGTGGTGAGGAGGAATACATGGCCAGCCATCTGCAATCATTTTGATACCTCGGGATGGAAGGTGAATTCTTCGAGACTCCCTGTCAAGCTTTCGAAACAGTTCCAAGAGTCATGCTCTGACTCTCCATTTCGGTTACATAAGTTCCACCTATGATGGCATCGCTGAAGGATGCTCAAGCTGCAGTGGAAGAAGGAGGTAGTACTATTTGGGGTAAGCTCCCCAACCTCCCTTTCAGATCTGACAAGACTGGTTTAGGCTTCACCATCAAAGATCAGAAGATGATACGCCACGAACGTGCCAGCCAACTTCCCTTCCGCATCATCCAGGATGGAGTCTATGCTATAGAAGACAGTGACAACGACTTCGACATCAGCAAGTGGATCTTCCCAACTCCCGACAACGGACTCAGCAATTGGAAGATTGAAGACGTCATACCAATCTCCTTTAGACAGGAGTAATTGCCTTTGTTTTTGTTTTGCTTTTCATTTTTATGCTTTGAACAATAAACTTTAAAGCCTAGTGCCTTGCCCGGGGCATCATGGCTCGTTTGTGAGGGTTATTATCGTCATTTGCATATTTTCATTCAATAAAATCGTTGGACTTTGCATTTAAATGTTGTTTTCTTTCTTTTACTTTATCACCCCTTCAAAAAGTCTGTTTTTACACACCCACGTGATACACTACAGAATCACTCCGAATCTCGTTGGTAACAGCTATGCTATTGCTAAGTATGACTTCGATAATCCGATCTACCAAGCCAAAGACGAAGGTGAGGAAGATTGTGAAGTTCCAGGAGAACTTGTCAAGCTGCTACAGCAAGAAGATCGAGTTATACAACCACACGAAGAATCAGTTGAGTTTGTGAACTTGGGTTCTAATGAAGACAGAAAAGAGATCAAGATAGGAGCGGGTCTTAATAGTGTTAAAGAAAGATTGGTTCAGATGCTACGAGACTATATCGAGGTTTTTTCTTGGTCATACGAAGACATGCCAGGTCTAGACGTTGACATTGTGGTACACCGATTACCGACAAAATAAGGTTTTCTCCTGAAATGTATGTTCCGACGCGTCCCGAGATGTCGAGAAAATCAAAGTCAAGTTATGAAGCTCAATACCGGTTTTAGTCACATTTTATCCGCAGTGGGTTGTAACGTGGTACTCGTACCTAAGAAGGATGGCAAGGTACGAATGTGTGTGGATTACAGAGATATGAACAAAGCGAGTCCGAAAGACGATTTCCCACGTCCTCATATTGATGTTCTAGTCGACAACACCGCTCAACATAAAGTTTTCTCCTTCATGGATGGTTTCTCCGGTTACAATCAGATCAAAATGGCTCCCGAAGACATGGAGAAGACTACTTTTGTTACACGGTTGGGTACATTCTGTTACAAGGTCATGCCGTTCGGACTGAAGAACGCAGGCGCCACTTATCAGCATGCCATGGTGGCATTATTTCATGACATGATTCATCACGAGATACAGGTCTACGTCGGCGACATGATAGCTCGATCACAGACTGAAGAAGAACATCTCGATCATTTGCGGAAACTATTTGACAGACTGAAGAAGTACAGACTAAGACTCAATCCCAACAAGTGCACCTTTGGAGTCAGATCCGATAAACTCCTAGGGTTTGTTGTCAATGGTAAAGGTATTGAAGTTGACCCCGCCAAGGTTAAAGCTATTCAAGAAATGCCAGCTCCCCGCACCGAGAAGGAAGTTAGAGGTTTCTTGGGACATTTGAATTACATTGCCAGATTCATTGCACATCTAACTTCTACTTGTGAGCCAATCTTCAAGTTGCTGAAGAAAGATCAAGTAGTGGAATGGAACGACGATTTCCAGATTGCTTTTGAAAAAATCAAGGAGTACCCATGTAATCCTCCTATTCGATGTGTCAAGGAAGACCTCTTATCATGTACTTGACATCGTTAGAGAACTCAATGGGGTGTGTTGGGAAACATGACGAGTCCGGTCGAAAAGAGTATGCAATATACTACCTTAGCAAAATTTTACCGATCGGAAACAAGATACTCACAATGAGAAAACTTGCAAGCTTTGGCTTTGCTCACGACTAAGACAGATATGTTGACTCACACTACCTTGTTAATCTCCAAGATGGATCCGATAAAATACATATTCAAGAAACCAGCTCTCCTAAGAATAGCAAGATGGCAAATGATCTTGACCGAATACGACATCCAAGATACTTCTCAAAAGCGATCAAAGGAAGTGTAGTAGCCCATCATTTGGCTCATCGTCAGATGACTATCGCCTATGCAGTCGAGTTTCCGCATCAAGATGTTTTACTAGTTACGATTGTGAAGAACTGTGACTGCATAAAGGACCCGAACAAGGATCCCGATGGACCATGGTCTTTGATGGAGCCTCAAACGACTTGGCAATGGCATTGGTGCCATCATTACAACCCTACAGGAGGACATACGCCTTTCACCTCTAGATTATGTTTCAAAGACTAACAACATGGCCGAATACGCGCATCATGGGTATTAAAGTCGCTATTGACTTAAGAATCAAATTCTTGCAAGTGTATGGAGACTCAGCTTTAGTGATCACCGATAAAGGCGAGTGGGATACGAAGCATCCGAATCTCATTCCGTAACGAGAGCATGTTCTGAGTTTGATCCCCTACTTCGAAGAGATCACTTTTGACCATATTCCACGAGAAGAGAATCAGTTGGCAGACACATTAGCTACCATGTCTTCTATGTTCAAGGTCAGATGGGACAACGAGGCTCCCCAAATCATCATCGAAAAGTTTGACGAACCAACATACTGTTGTGAACTTGATACAGAAGAGAAACCTTGGTTCTACGACGTGAAGAGGTATCTTGAGACCCAGGAATATCCCGTAGGGGCATCTGTCAATGATAAGAAGTTCTTGAGAAGATTTGCATCCAAGTTCTTCCTTAGCAACGACATCCTATACAAACGCAACCACGACTTGTGCTTACTCCGTTGTGTAGACCAGAAGACAGTAGTACGTATCATGGAAGAGTTACACGAAGGCGCATTTGGTACCCATTCCAGTGGACATACCATGGCTAAGAAAATTCTGAGAATGGGTTACTATTGGTCCACCATGGAAGCTGATTGTCACCGTTATGCTCGATCTTGTCACAAATGTCAGATATATGCATAAAGTGCACGCATCTCCAAGAAATGTTCTAATGCTCGCCTTCGCAATGTGGGGCATTGACATGATTGAGAAGTTACGCCCAACGGACATCATTTCATCCTTGTGGCAATTGATTATTTCACCAAGTGGGTAGGCATTCGTGATCTCTACTGTGAATGTTGTGGCTCGATTCATCAAGCATAATCTTATCCGCGGTATGGCACTCGAAAGGATTATCACATAATGGTTCTAATCTCAACAACAAAGTGATCACCGAGCTCGCACGCAGCTCAAGATCAAGCATCACAATTCTTCTCCATATCGGCCTAAGATGAATGGCGCAGGGAAGCCGCCAACAAGAACATTAAGAAGATCATATGTAAGATGACAAGGACTTACAAAGATTGGCATGAGATGTTACCATTTTCTCCACGGTTATCGTGACTACAAGACGGACATCAACAGGCAACCCTTTCTCTTGTATACGGTATGGAAGCGCCTACCTATCGAGGTTCAGATACCTCAACCGTAGTCCTCCAGACGCAGAGTTAGGCGAAGACGATTGATCCGCATCGCCTTGACTAGATCAACTTGATCGATGAAAACGACTCGCATCCATCCGCCATGGATGATCTATCGTAAACGAATGATCGAGCATTTAACAAGAAGGTCAAGCATCGAGTCTACCAAGTCGGTGATCTAGTAGTCAAGCGATCATTCTTCCACAAGGTGATCCTGTGGGTAAATGGACTCCCACTTATGAGGGACCATTTGTAGTCAAGATAGTATTTTCCGAGCTATGATACTTAGCACCATGGATGGTGAAGACTTCCACACCCTATGAACATGCATATAGTCAAAAATACTACGATAAACGAGACCCGCTAGGTCGACTGGCCTAGGCAAAAATAAGGGCATCTTGGCGAACCAAAAGGGTTCAGGCAAAAGTTAAGGATATATACAAAACATGTACACCCGGCAAGTCGAAAACCTGCAAAGGCGGCTTGGGCAAAAAAGGGTATCCCGAGGTCGAAACCCGAAAGGGCGGTCTAGGAAAAAGTTAGGGATTTAAGCGTACGATTATGTCTCGTCCAGATCACCTACTTCCAGGCTACTATCAGCATTCAAGATTCAAATGGCGAAAATCAATTCACTCACTTTCTACTGACAGCAAGGAGATGAGATAGTCGAAATATATGAGTACTAGCATAGTAGGAACTTAACGAGATTGTTTCCGCATTAGCTTTTTACTTTTCTTGTGTACCTGGCCATACGCCACCTTTCAAGTTAATATAAGTTTCTTTTTCTTTACAAATTTCACTGTTGTTGTTTGCATAAAGTCCAACGTTTGCTTTGAATGATTATATGCATCTGACAATAAAAATCTATTTACAAACATGCGAAAAGTGAACGAACGAGGATAATCACTACGAGCTCTAGGAATTGAGATGACGACGAAGGTCACCAATACATTCCCCTGTAGAGTACAATCCCCACAGAGGTGTCGCTCACTACAAATTTTCCCCAACGGAGTACACATTTTCCTCCACTAGTCCAGACATTCCAAGCTTCATCACATTAGTCCCCGAGCAGTGATCCCAATCAACTAAACCATGTTACATCAGTCTCCGAGCAGTAACGGTTCATCTCCAACAGAGGAATTCATCCCCAGCGGGTTATCTCTCAGCAATCATCATTCCCCCGGCAATAGCAATATCCAGACTCGAAACTTGGTCAGATAGTGCATCGGAGGAAATCTACATCTTTTATTCCCCAGCAAGAGGTTTCAACAGGCACCTGGCCCTTATAGCCCTGTCTCCTAGCGACAATCAAATACTCTCCAGCAGGATCTACGCGCAAGATCCCCAGTAGAGCACCTCTTAAATTCTCCCCAGCAGGGTCTGCGTACAAGATCCTCGGCAATGTACCTCTCGGTCTCTAACATTCTCAGCAGTATAAGTATCTAGGCTCGAGACTTGGTCAGATAGTGCATTGGAGGAATCAAGGATATCTTTCTTCTCAAGGTTTCCAATCTGTTTCGTCCCCAAACAGAAGCCAGGAATCCTCAAGCAGAGCATCCACACCTTCTTCAAGATGGATATGTTTTGAAATACCACAACATCTATCATTCATACATTATTCATAAAAGTCATAATTTGTGCGCATGTCATTCATACACATTGTCATGCATCATAATCTGCATAAGACTAACCATATTCTATCAAAGTTTCTTTTGTTTTCCCCAAAATAGGTGAAAATCACTTCTAAAACAAACAGGTCCAAGATTAATACCCGAAGCCAGACGGGAACCCTATCCGAACGACCGCCCTAGTTGTCCTCCGACAACAGATCCAGGATTAATACCCGAAGCCAGACGAGAAACCCTATCCGAACGATCACACAAGTTATCCTCCGATAACAGGCATTGGATCAATACCCGAAGCACAACAGGGAAGTTATCCACATTTTTCCGACTATCATCCCCTTAGAATAATCAAGACGAAGATTTATTCTGACACCCTCTTATTATCAGCAGCAACTATAGAGTCTGGTGTACGACTCAGTTGCCTTAGATGGCATCTTAAGCCCATCTCCGATTATTTATCAACGTCTCTCCACTTTCAGAATGCTGCATATTTGGTTAAAAACCAATACAAACCAATAACTTCATTCAAAGACAGGAATGAAGTCTAACGTACGACTCTCTCCGGATGGCATCTTAAGCCCATCTCCATATTCTCTTCTATCTTCAGGGACATCTGCAGAGCCTAGTGCATGGCTCGTTCCCCAACATCAGTCTTTCCGGATGGCATCTTAAGCCCATCTCCGGCAATTCTCCTATTCAGACGATGTTCTTGATTCTAACGTACGACTCATTCCCTAGTGAAGTCTCCAGCTTCTCCAAATGGCATCTGTAAGCCCATTCCCCTACATCATCAATCAACAGCGAGTGCAAATTTTTAGGTGTACTCGAGTGTTCAATCATCTTCTACCTCCAGGTCACGAAAGGCAAGCATGTCAATCTAACCCTTCCAGTACAAGAAGATTGAGCAGGGGAAGCTGTCATACCCCAAAATTTGCCCTCCTATTCCTCAAGACATTTCACATATCCATACTCAAGGATTCCCCAAGGGTTGATCAGACAAACCCTCTCCTAGACAATCAACCCAAACTAGGGTTTGGCTATCCTCAGATCCAGATGGATTTCCAACATCTATAGTGATCATCATGCCTCCTCATATGCTTCAAAGAATCTCCATGACAAGCTTCAAGCCTTAAAAGTTAAGATTCCTCAAACAATTGCTCAGATGGTTGAAAATCAGTTGTATTGGACAAAAAGCAACTCTGGTCAACATACAGTCAAACTTCCTGATTTTTGGTCAACATCCTCATTTTGAAGTCACATTCATCATTTGATCAAGGGTTGATCATGATTCATCAAGAAAACTCAAGATTTGCTCAAAAGTCAAACTTTCCAAATTAGGGTTTTTTAGAGAAAAGTCAACTGAACTTTGACTGAGCATAACTTCTTCATACTTTATCAAACAAATTTCCACCACCTCTCATTTTGAAGGAAATTCAATTCTCTACAACTTCATGTCTCACAAGCATGGTCAAAAAATGCTTCATTTTGAAGATATGGATCAAAACATTACAGGTCCTTTTCAAAGTCAACAAAAAGTCAACTCTTTGTAATGAAGTTTTATTGAGCATGGAAACTCCAATTGAGATGAAACCAAATAGGTTGTTTACAAGACATCTAGAGCTTTCTAAAAAGTCCAAGAACACTCAAAAATGTTGAAAATTGAGCAAGATACACCTTGTGCAAGTTGGGCATTTTTGAAGAATTGCACAAAGAGAGATATTTGTCAAAATCCAATTTTTTCCAAATGGGCCTATAATTTTGTGATCCAAACTTGATCATAATATTATCCATGACCTCTTGATGCCTTGCCACGACCTCCTTTTATTTTTTTGATTTATTTTTGAATTTAAAAGCATTTAATTCAAATTTAAATTAAATAAAATATGGAAATAAGGTATAATTTCAATTGGGTTGGTTTTTTATCAAGCTTGAGGTCCAAGATAGCCCACAAAACATACCAATTTCTTTATAGCTCATGCATGGGAAGAAAAATCAAATTTTGAAAAGATTTGATTTTATTTGAAAGGAAAATTATTTTGCATTGAATGGCATATCTTTTTTCTTTCTTTTTGCTTCACAAAGACAAGAGGAGGAAACCCTAGCCCTAGCAAGCAATCCTATTTTTCTCAAAATTCTTCAAAGTTGTGATTTTTGAATTTCACTTTCTAGCTAGTTTCAAGGAGTTTCAAGCATTCCATTGCCTTCCTTGATATCCCAGCAGTCATTACCAGTTCTTACACGAAGCTAGAACTCCCCAGATCATGCCACACAAGTCACTCCGATTTGGTATTTTTCATAATTTCGTTTTCATTGATCCATGCGTTGTTAATTATTTTCTCTTGTTTGTATGAACTCAGGATACTCATTAGATCAGGAATGATGCATCTCATGCAAGTTTAGACGTAGAAAACACGAATCACCATTATTAGGGCATTTTGAACTGTTCGATTCGAGCCGGCTGATACAGGTGTTTTCAGGGCAAACGGACACCACCATCGTGTTCGCAGCCCTCGATTTAGGGGGGTAGGGTATCCCTTTGCCATTTATTTTTCGTATTTTGCAGGTTTTGAATTTTGCTTGACCGGAGAAGACGACCGGAGCTAGGGCTTCGGCGTCGTTGAATCGTCTGGGACCGGCGAGGCTGGCGTGGCATCATGGAGCAATCTGATTCGTTCATTCATAAACAACTGGGGCCCGCGGCTGACTGTGCGTTGAAATCCCAAAATTGGGACACGTTTACGCATATAAACCAATGATCCCAGATTCAAAACACCAAGTACACTTGGCTCAGATGGCAACACCATTCTTTTTTGCTCTTTTGAAAAACTAACTTTTTCTTTTCTTATTTTTTAATATTTTCATGTTAATTTAATTTATCTTCAAATATTTTTTTCATGCATTTAAAAAACACCAAAAATATTTTCCTTTTGCATTTTAATCAGAAAAATACTTATTTAATTTTTGACATTAAAATTAATATTTTTGCATGCATAGTTTATTTAATTACTAATTAATCAATAAATTGACTTTTAATTATTTTTAATTATAGAAATCAATTCAGAAAATTACCAAAAAATTATCTTATCATCTAATTGTCATCACTAACATTAAACTTTTTTTCCACATTCAAAAATCATGTTTTTACTAACATTTTTCCTCTTATGCAATATTCTCGTATTTTCCGATTATGTATCTGTTCACAGCCTTGTGCTTTGACAATTTTCTTTTCTTTTCAATTATGTAACTGCCTATGGGATGTAATAGTTTAATTAGGACTTTTACTTTCCGCACTCCTATTATGTAACTGCCCCAAAGCCATGTAATAGCGTAGGACTTTATCTTTCCGCACTTTACTTTTCCGTAATTTACTTTCTGCACCCTATAAACTGCTAGTAATTAGGCGTGTATGGCAAGATAAAAATCGGACATAGATCACTCATAATGCCAAGATAACATATCTAAATTTAACACACTCTTTCCACACATGCACCCCCTAGAGTATTCTCTCTCGTTGTCTTTTGATTAAATGGTCAAGTCCCTCGAACGTAGAGGTATCCTAGCACCGTTGCCTACGAACATATCATCATAGTCCCTTTGATACAAAGATCATAGACCCACGATGTCGCCTACGAATACATGATCTTGACCCTCGATTGTCGCCTACGAAAAATGATGATAGTCCCTTCGAATGTGCTAGGATACTTCCTACAAGTTGCCTTCTATGACCATTCGATGTCCCTTCGAATGTCCCTTCTACATCTAACGAATAGGGTTACCTACCAACTAATGGTATGGATAGCATTATTCTAAAGGAATGTAAAACAACACGAAAACGACCATTCTGAGTAGGTAATAAGACTTTTAGTTGCTTGCTCAAAACAAAATACTTTTCACACCACACACTTTTGTCAAAGTTCAAACTCTTTTCAAAAACGAAACATTTCCGAACACTTTGTATACATTCCTACATGAATCATTACAAAGTCAAAACGAAATGCCTTTTCAAAACATTTTTGTCAAACACACAAAAAACACTTTTAAAAAAATGATCTAAGAGCAACTAAGAGCCCGTAGATAACTACGGATGGAAATGGGTGCTAATACCTTCCCTTTTCATAATCTTCTCCCTTACTCAGAATCTAACGAAGGTCTTTTCCTGTTCTTTTCACCTTCCCTTAATTGGATAAAAGAAAAGTCGGTGGCGACTCTTGCTATCCGCACATTTGTGATACAAAAATCTCAAAGTCAGTTCACCGTATTACACCTACGTACTCCCTCGTGTAATGGGAAAGTCAGAGTTTCGTAGTTCCTCTTGAAAAATGTTTAAGTTGGTTGTGTTGATTTTATAAGAAAAATCATGTATTAGACATTTCAAATGCTTGAACTTCGACTTGTATGCTCGTATGAGAGGCTAAGTCTTTGTGTGTTCGTGTTTGAAATGGCTATTGCACACTCTTGTAAGAAAAGAGTTTGATGATCGCATATGAGCGAAAAAGTTTTGAGTGAGTTGAATTAATTTTAAATGGGTGAAAAGTACCTAAACATTATGATTGAAATACTAGAAATTAAACGAGTGTGCTCATCCAATCGTTTATTCATCCCAAAAAAATTATTAGGAAAAGGGTGAAATGAAGCGAGGTTCACGTTTATTAAGTGTGTGAATAAAAGTATTTAGCTCATTGGGCTATCATCCAACAACCTAAGTACTTTAAATTCGATTAAATCGTCGGGCTATCATCCAACAATTTAACCGAGTGCCACTACACTAAATTCTTTATGACATGGATAGAAGTATTTAGCTTATCGGACTATCATCCAACAATATAAAAACTTTGAGTTTATTTAAACCATTAGGCTATCATCTAACAATTTAAACAAACCTTATCCAAGTTTTTTATGAAAATCAATTTTTGAAAACAAATTCAACTTTATTAATTTAATTTTGAAAGTGTTTTATAATTATTTGGTATATGGATCAAGAGATTGAATCGGGTCATGACAAATTAAGCATATGGACTTAATTAATCTCGTGAGGATATGTGCTCTCATTCCCAACCATGAAACCCTTCTGCATGGGTAATTGGTATATGAACCAAAATATTTGGGTTATGGTTAATCAAGGCAAACAAGGGCTTTGATCAACCTTGTGAGAATGGCCAAGCCCATTCCCAACTATGAGACCCTTTTTTTACATACGAGCCAAAATGAGAAATGAAATTGTTTATGTAAAGTGTGTGAAGTGTACAATTGTGAATAATTTATATAAGCATGCAAGAGGCGAGTAAATAATTAACACACAATACACATCCAAATCGTTAGATAATTATTAGAGTATATCCTTTTTATTTGATAAAAATTAATTATTAATTTAATCAATCATTACCAAATAAATATTATATTAAACTAATAATTATCTAATACAAAGCAAATATTTATTGCAATTTCTCATGATATGCCAAAATAAATTAGTAAGCAAAAATAGAAGAAAAAACAAATAAATTAAAAAGAAAAGAGAAAAATTAGAGATATTGGGCCTGTTGTTAGCAAAAGCTGGGGGTGTGAGTTTGAATTTTCGCTGGGCCCAATAGTAGGAGTGATCCAGGCCCGTGAGGAGGTCAGCTTGATTCCATGTGGCTCTCAAGTGAGGGTTTACCATGGATGTATATTCTGAGACACTTGATCTGGATCCCAAGACGCTCTGATGGTGATGATGAGGATTTGATGGTGATGATGCTGAAGCGTGTGGCATGAACTATGGTGGATACTTGTTGGATTAAAACTTAATAGTAATTAAGGGTGGTGACATATGTCACCACCACTAATCAACACCTAAACCTAGTTAATAATATAATAAACAATTAAAACAAAACCAATGGAAAATCATAAACACATTTAATCCTTTCTCTCTTCCTATCAGATGCTCTCTCTTCTCTCTAACCTTGCCTTGCCGGAGAAGAAAAAATTTGATGCGGCGACAACGGCGGAGATGCTCAGATTTCGAATTATTTTTATGATTCTCGTTCCTCTTCATCTCCTCGTTCCTAACCTAACGTTTATTTTTGCAGAAACTTAGTGGATCTTCCTAGACCTAAAGAGGAAAAGTGAAAACCCTAGATCTAATTTTCTATAATCGATGATGATGGTGATGCATTTCACAGAGAATGGAAACAAAAAAGTTAAAAGGAAGAAGAAGTAGGATCTGCGGTGGCCGGAACCACTGAGTTTATGAACCTTGGTGAGATCTTTCTTTTTCTCTTCCTCTGACTCACAGATTGCTTGTGTATCTTCTTCTTTTTTCTTGATTTTTCGAGTTTCTGAAGGCTTTTGGTAGGAATGTGATAAAATAACTAGGGTTCGTTTTTGTTATGTTGCTGCCATTTTTGAGTCTTTTCTAGGGTTTGTTAACAGTCCCCCTAAACTTTGTGTAATGAATGGCTTTATAGTGATAAGCTTAGGGTTTTGATTGTGGCTTGAAAACATTTTTATGATAGGCCTCACGAAAATTTGATTTTTTGGGCTTGAGATATTATTTTCAGACTTTAATGGACTTTGATCTTTTCTGGAGAAAAAAAGCTCTACGAATTTTTGTTGCTGGGCTTGGAATATCGTTTTCTGACTTTCTGTACTTGTACTTACTTGCTGAGAGTTTTCTTTGATTTTTTGGAAAAAGATTATGGATTTCTGTATTGGGCCTAACTTGTGGGTTCTATACTTGCAATTTTTTATTTTGTCCCTGAGTTTGCATTGCTATAACTGTGATGAATTATGAGTTTTGTTATTCACATCCTCTTTTATGAACCAACCTAGAATAGGACTTGTGATTTGCAATTGAGAAACTTGGTAGCTTTTCCCTCTGAATCTCTTTGTGAACTAAAAACTATTGTTCTTATGTTTTTGCAATGAAATTGGTGGCCGATGACTAAAGTCGAGGCTTTGACTATTTGCTAAGCTCAACAATGATTGCACCCAACTCTGATTCTTGCCAAAAACACCTAATGAGGAAACTTAGTAGAAAACTCTTTTCTTATATGCTTTCTTACTCATGTTCATGAATTATGTTTCTAACCACTTTGTTTTCATGACATGAATAATGGTGAGGACGTCAAAGTTGAAGGATGAAGAATTTGGGAGCAAGAAGATAATAGAGGGAAACTTGATGATTTGAAGTTGGCTCGCTTGCACGGTTGAAGAAAGTTCAAAATAATGTAGCATTGTAATTTAAATCGAAACTTGGAATCATGTAAACTTAGGATCTTGTAATATAGATGTTATTTGAATCCTTATTTAACCTTTTAGTCTTGAATCCTTTCTTTTGTAATGAAATTGGAAATCTATGACAATTTGAGCCATCTCTTGCAAAATGGAGAATTACTAATGACATCTTGAATTTCTCATGTCATTTGAAACTTGCTAGTAACTTTGCAGCATTATTATAGCTTTAGAACAAATTCCCTTTTCTTTTGCAATTCAAATTGCCCTTCTTTGTTCACATTATGTCAACAATTTCCTTTTATAAACAAACTTGTAACTTTGAAAATCTAACACACTTCTTGTACTTCTTTGTAAATTTTAGTGAAAAATTAAATACTTGAAGTTTGAATGAATTGATTATGGATAACGTAACTTAAAATCTAGTGTAAATTTTCCTTTAAGCTTGAATGGAATTTTCTTTTTGTAGAAACTTTGAATGAGATTTTGGTCATACCTTTCATGGTTTCTTTTGAATAGAACGAAACAAAACAAGTAATTTGAATTTCAAATCTTTGTGGAGGCTTGAAAGAAAATAGGATGACTTGAGAAAAGGTGTTGAAACTTGGGCTTTCTTGAATTTTAAATGAATGAATCTGGATTCTTTTAAAGCTTGCAATAATAATCTTGAACTTTTCCAAACTCAAGAACATAAGAATTTCCTTTTAATATTATGTGAAGAATTATGATCTTGGATTTCTTGAATACCCATTGAAATCTGAAACAAGTTCAAGCAAAACCTCTACACTTCTTTCACATACAAATATTTGATGAGCAAACCCAAAATCTTCAAATACTTTTGATCATAAATCCCATCAAAAATCTCGCGTTATGACTCTTGAACTAATAAATATGAAGTTTATCTTTGATTGTAAACTTGCATTCGAACTTGAAAACCTTTTGAAATACAGAGATTCTATCAGAGAAAACACCAATCCTTTTCTTCCAGTACACTTCTATCAAGATGATCATGATAAAACTTCGAACATTTGATAGAGCCAACCATACCAGGCCTTTTACCACAGTTGAAACGACACGTCATGAATTATCTATAAAAAAATAAATGGTACCCGTGGCCGCACATAATAATGAATAATTTTAGAGAAATAAACAGGCATGAATAATGATAGGACAAATTTTGGGGTGTGGCACTAATAATTCAACTTAAACATAAAAAACTTCTAATTGGACTTGGTTACTATCCTTGTGCTTGGAGCTTGATCTTTGGACTTAGGATTAGGAAATTTACCTAAGCTTGGAGATTTTTGTGCCTTGGTGTTATTTTGTCTTGTCTGGTTATTGTCTTTGTATGCAGGTTATTTTGTTATACTCAATTAAGAGTGGATTTCCTTAAAATACAGTCGTTACTCTGCCCGTTTTTCTTAAGACAAGAGAATTGATCCAAGGCATTGACTTATCTGAAGCTTGGTTTTTTTTTGTCTGGTTATTTGTTGTTTATGTGATAATCCAAAGGATGGGATATGATATTGGCTCTTGATGTCAAGTGCTAGTCTTCTCATCCGGTTAGATATTTCTTTACCCTTACCTTTTTTACTTTATGCACATGGGTTAGCCTCTTCATCTCCTCCCCATTCTTTAATTTTAAAAATCTCCTATCTTTTTCAAAGGATTCTTGTTTTTGAAACTCGAACCGCTTTCATTAAAAACTTGGACTTAGGTCCATGAATTTTCAAAACTTCTTTTCTTAATAAACTTTCAATTCATTTAACAATACTTTGACTTTTCTTTTCATAAGACTAAAAAAAAACTAACCTCATTCAAACTTTTTGATCTCTTTGTGGCTTTTCTAAACTAACATTTTCTTAAAATCAACCAACACACAATTTTGGTCTTTTTTAGCCGAACTACTTGGTTTTGATTTCAACATTGCACATTGTTGGTATGTAGGTCTGGAACTCATGGAAGTTCTATCAAACAAAAAATTATTAAAAAAATACTTCTTTTTCTCCCCCCACCATCCATTTTGTACATATACCCTTTTAGTACACATATACAAATTTTCAAAAAGGTTCATGCGGAGTACGATAGATGCTTTAGGTGCCTAACACCTTCCCTTTGCATAACTAACCCCCGGTCCCAGATCTCTGATCTTTTTGTTAGGATTTTATTCTCTCTTTTTTCCTAGTCCTTTGGATAAAATAAAAGCACGGTGGCGACTCTTTTGTTAATTTTTGAGTTAAGCCAATTCAATGGCTTATACTCGCAGTTTTTGCCGCTACATCTTAAAAAAAAATTACTTATGAGATCTACCATGGAGTCTCAGTACAGTTCTTCATTATTCAAATGTTTTTACAAAGGATTTTCAAAAGAGTTCGTCCGACCAGTGCCAAACGAGAAACGTTTAAATTGTAAACATAAATGACATGAACATTAAAATAGTTGAAAATAAGTTGATTAAAACAAACATTTCCCTATCTTGACTCATTTCGCTCGTTTGTTTGGGTACTATGAGTGATTAGCGTGTAGGAATTTAAATGTTTGAATCCCTAACACTATGCACTAAGTGATTTATTTATAATACACATATAATAACTAATTTCTGGCGGGCTTCATTTCCTTGCACGCCACGTGTACTTTGTAAGTTCTCTCCAAAAACCCACGTTCTCCACTCGAATTCTCTTTCGCTCCAAGAAATCCTCATTTGCATGATCTAGGCCATTTGAATACTCTTTGGGAGTTTAACGTTTCTAGGCCCAATCAACCACTTATGGGATCCTTCCTGATCGACTGTAGTCGTGGTCGACTCACTAATTTCACCTTTTCAAAGAACCTTCTTGAATTCTTTTCTTTTGGTTGGATTTTAGTCCTTGTCTACAATCCCAATCAACACATTTATATTATTCCATTAATATTAAGGCGCACCTTTTCTTTTTTATTTATTTTTAAATAAAAAACTTAAAGGGTTATGACTACGGTTGGTATGTTCCACAATTGTGATACAATTTGTTTTTTGATTTAAAATGTTTAATTTTAATTGTATATTAAACTCTGGCGCTTCCTCTTAAATTTTTTGCATGAAAGTAATATATCATAACGGTTTCTGGTTTTGACCGTGGTGGTAGTTTTATAATATTATACACTTGTAGTTAGCTTGTCTCTTCAATATCTTTTTTTCCATTGAAAAAAGAAACTAGACTAAACAGTACACGATTTCAACCATAAACCCTAACATTCAATATTGTGAAATAATACACGATTTCAACGAAAACACCACCGTTCACCATAACTTGTCTCTTGAGTATCCATTCTTCACTGTGTATTTTTCATTTTCGTAATCAAAGTAAAGGTTCATAAGACCATCGAGAATGAAGAGTACACCAACCAAGTTGTCACCATCGAGAAGGAAGACAAAAACAACATTGTCGTTGTCGTAAGGAAGGAAGACAACACTGACAAAAACACCAACATCATTTACTTAGTCATCACGTCTAGGATACGTAAATATTTTCCCATACATCTACAGTGAACTTCATTTTCCATTTTTGTTGTTGTTTATGTTCTTGTTGTTCATGTTGTTATTGTTTTTGAACATAGATGTCATAAAGAGAAGAAACCCTATCGAGTTCTTTATCAGATTGTAGTGAAAAAACTCAAACAAATGAGAGTTATGCGAATGAAACTCAAACAAATGATACTAAATAAAAAAAGACACAAATAGGTGTCACAATGATGCCCTAATTCACACCAGTCTACAACTCATCAGGAGAAAAAACTTCGATCGAGTTTTATTCGTACTACAAAGTAGTTGATTGTGAATACTACTCTACTTTTAATAGTTATATTGTGTTCCTTGGACGTAGCAAAGTAAGTATATTGGTAGATGATTGGAAATAAGTGGATGAGAAAGTCAAAGAAAGCATATGGACACATATAGGTATTACA
The DNA here is from genome assembly GCA_021764765.1 of Vicia sativa. Taxonomy (NCBI): domain Eukaryota; kingdom Viridiplantae; phylum Streptophyta; class Magnoliopsida; order Fabales; family Fabaceae; genus Vicia; species Vicia sativa. Next base: position 156,382,282 of record CM038795.1, on the reverse strand, counting down.
TACTATAATTTTTATATATTCAATATCACTACCTATAATTTCTAATACATTGATTTAAATGTAGATGAATTTTCAGTTTACTGATGACTCAAAGTTGAAGAAAAATTGGATATCTTATGCTGGTTCTCGTTGGTGGAGATTTAATTCACAACTCACGAGTCACTATATTAGGAAGCCGAAGAGAGGTCTTGATCATCCATGGAAAAGATATTGTTTTATATTTTCATACCCCAATTTTTGACCTAAGATACCACCTTACATTATTCACATATGCATCACTGCATCACTAACAATTTCAGAACAGGATAGATCGTGCGTGTGCTCCTGAAATCAAAGTTAGGGTTTTATTAAAATTTCATCTGTGCAAGATATAATCAATTAGGGTTTGAGTTTCCACTCACCACAATTGATCTATCTTAATCATTCATCAACATTTGATCTTCAAATTCCCAACTTTTTCTCATGATCTACCTTGAATCGACCAATTAGGGTTTTTATCGAAGATAATGAATCATTGACTTTCTGCTCAATGAATGACCTATTTGCTTGAAGATTGATCTTAACATCTTTAATGCAACATCTTGACCTAATTTCTTGGTTCAAAACATTGCAAAATCCATGTTGCTTCATCAGACAAATTCTGAATCATCTGATGAAAATTCATTTGCTCAAAAAAGTCAAACTTTGAGTTTTGGTCAACTTTTTCAAATCCAAACTTTTTCAATCATAAAAACATTTCAAATAATTCATCATGATCATAAAAAATCAAGAAATGTGAAAAAGTCAACAAAAAGTCAAAGTTGGAATTTTTTCAAACACTTAGAAAAATTTTCAAGTGTTAAGAAACATGGTTTTTCCTCACTTTCATGGCCATTTTTCACATAGATCCACTTTGATTCAAGAAAAACTCAAAACATGAGTTGTAGCTTTCAAAATGTCCAAGAACTTGAAAAAACACTTTGTGTAGCTAAGGTTTTGAAAATTAAACTTAGAGCTCCATAACAATGAATTACAAGTCATTTTTCACAAACTTCTCTTTCTAGAAGCCTTGTCACCACTAATAGATAGGTTATAACTGATAAATATCAGTTAGAAATAATTTAGAAGAGGATTGGATCAAGAGGAGATTTTAACCATGGTTAGAAAGTTAACTATTTGCATTAAATGCAAAAGATTCCTTCTTACCACTTACGCCAAGTTGCAAGCTCTCTCAATGATAACCTTGCCTTGTCATTCAGAATTTTTAGCCTATAAATAGAGGTCATTTCATCATTCAAAACTACCCCTAAGCAATCTTAATCCAAGCTTTCTTTCTTTCTTGATTTCCAAGTTTCAAAGTTCTAAGAAGGAGAATTTTGCAAGTTCCAAGTTTTGCAATTTCTGAGCAAACTTAGGCTTCAAATGCTTTCTAAACATCATTAGAAAGTTGTTAGAATCCTCAAGCTAGCACAAAAACTAGCCAAACTCAGAAATCATTTCCAAACATCATGTATGCATATATTGAGCCATAACTTACAAACTCTCAATCCACTTGTGCATCTTCCAAAATTTCACTTCATACACCTTCTATACATCATATAGAAGTAATCCAAAACATCATTACACCACTGTAAACACAGAATCATGAAAATAGATTCTCACTTCAAGTGACTGTAACTGGACTTGGTCAGAAAAATCCAGACCATTTCAAACCAAGGTAAGCATACCAACACCTTCCATAAACATCACTGAAGCTGTAGCAATCATCAAAAAACATCTGGAACACCTCCAGCAAGAAACACGATTTCAGTTTAAAGAGGTATAAACTTGAACTTTGAACTCTGTGATTTCTAATTTTCAGCACAAAAAAGGCTTGGCCATTTTGTTTCTGCACTACCACTGAGTAATAACCCTCAATCAATTGCTTAAAATTATGCTCATACATGATTTCATAATCAAAACGTAGAATTAGGGTTCTTCGTGTTCATACAAAAGTTTATGATTCTAAGCTTAACATAAATGAAATTAAATGTCATAATCATGTTCCTGGTAAAAATCCGAGCAAGTTTGATGTTTGGATCACTCAAATTCATTGAGAAATGAAGAATCTAGGAATTGAAATCTGGAGGAAGAAGATGAAATGATGCGCGCATTTTTCTAACTTCTGAAAAATTCAAATTTTTGGTTTATGTTATGTTTATTGGTTGATGACTTATGATTGGATGTAACAGCCACCCCAGTGGCAAGCCAGCACGCATTTAAACTTTCCTTCGCCTCAAGGTCCAGGGTTCGAATCCCCCTGGAACCTTTTTTTAATAAAAGGGATCACAAGCTTCTGATGCTTGTTTCTCCAGAAGTCCTTATGAGGCTCAGCCTCCAGAAGTACTTCTGAAGCTTCTGCCTTTAGAAGCTTTCCACTTCTACACTCTTTAGAGGCATTTCTAATGCTTCTATCCCCAGAAGCATCTAGCTTCTACCCCCAGAAGCATCAAGCTTCTCAATATTCCTAGAAGCATCAAGGTTCTAAGCATCCAGAAGCAGCCAACTTCTAGCATCTAGAAGCAGCCAGCTTCTAAGCATCCATAAGCAGCATGCTTCCGCACGCCCCAGAAGCAGGATACCTCCAAAGCGCTCCAGAAGCAGCCAGTCCTAAGCCTTCTGCCTCCAGAAGAAAGCCATGCTTCTGACCCCTTCAAAAGCACACAACTTCTGACCTTTTTCCAAACTTCATTTTTTCAAAACTCCTTCTAAACAAGGTGATTAAATGACAAGTCAAGCACATGACTCAGTGGAAAAACTTTTCACTTCTAAGCCAAAAGTCCAAGGTTCAAACCTCCTTAGGACCAAAAACTCTTTTTTATCACTAGTTTTCTCAAATTTCTAGCAAACTTCAACATTTTCAAAAACTAATCAAAACTTCTCATTTTGAGATGATTTTTTGCACACTTGTCATTTAATATACCTATTTTATGATTATGTCAAAAAAATCCAAAAATATTTTCTTTTTGATTATATTTTAATTAAGTTAAAAATGAGACATTTTAAGTATTTCTTAATACTTTTTCAAAAATGTTTTCTTTCCAACTTTCAAACTTAAATCTTTTTCAAAACTTCTTGTGAATATCCTTCACTTTTCAAAATCATTTTCAAAACCTTTTCAAAACTTTTCAATATACTTACAGATATTTTTCCATGATCAATTAAATTTAAAGATAAACCAAACCAGGTTTCTCCTTGAATTTCTAAATTGATCATGGGCCTCCCTCACAGTGTAAGTCCCAACCCTCCTATGTACATATTCATTTCCTTGTACATAATCACCCTTCGTGTACATATTCATTTACTTGTACACATTCAATCATCTTTATAAATATTCAAGCATAAACAAACTTCGTTCGTTTGTTTTCATCCGCTTGTTTATACATCGATTCAATTGGTATTAAGAGAAGCATTATTCCCGGTGAAACTGCTTTTAAAACCAATGGGCCTCCCTTAAGGTGTAAGTCTCAAACTTTGTATATATTCAAGTTACACTTGCTTTAAATGCTTGTTTTATACACTTGTTTATATATTTCCTTCATAAACTATTGTGAATACATATCACACACTTGTTCATATAACTGTTCAGTTATAACATAACAACTAGTCTAACAACTAGGTTCCTTTAGCCTCCTCTTAGGCTTCGTATAAGATAACTCATTTATTGAGTTTAGCCTCCTCTTGGGCTTCGTATAAGAAAACTCATTCATTGAGTTTAGCCTCCACTTAGGCTTCATATAAGACAACTCCCCTGCTGAGTTAGCCTCCTCTTGGGCTTCGTTCAAAAGAACTCCCTCGTTGAGTTTAGCCTTCTCTTGGGCATCAAACAAGAAAGAGACCTGGAAATCTCTTAACAGCCTCCTATTGGGCTTCCAATACAAAGAACCACCCACACTAGGATAGAACCCTGAGAGTATGATTTCCCGGTGAAATCACTCTTGAATCCTAAGAGGATGGTTTCCCGGTGAAACCACTCTTAAAGCCAAAGCCAGCCATACCCTATAGCTTCTTCTTGAGCTTCATACAAGGACCCTCGATGACCCTCGGAATGCCTTCTCTTGGGCTCACAATGCAAGGACCCTCGATGACCCTCGGAATTCCTCCTCTTGGGCTTACAATACAAGGACCCACGGGCTTCTTAAAAGCATCCCCCTAATCCAATCAATTTCTCCTAGAGATTTAGACATTTATCATCTCTATGGAAGAAGTATCTCATCTATCACATCACATACAATCAAACACTTTTCAAATCAAACACTTTTCAAACAAAAACATCTTTTAACTGTAAGTGGTAACGCTTGTACACTCAAGCAAAACACCTAATACTTACAATTAAAGATTCAATCATCTTTCAAACATCTTTCTTAACTCGTAAGTGGTAACACTTGTACACTCAAGCAAAACACCTAATACTTACGATGAAAGATTCAATCAATCAACCCTTCCAAATGTATGTGATGAAATAGATTAGATACATTTTTCATTAAGATGACATTTGTCTTTGTCTCTTAATAACACCCGTTGCTTCCACTAGCATAAGTGGGAACTACGATTGCTCTGACTTTCTCAACATCCCTTTGAGACTACGTAGGCACAAGGTCTCATCCTTGGCGAGCATATTTCTTTCTCCCTCAAACCAAACAAACCATAGATCCCTTAGATCCGAGCTACAAATGCTCTGATTTCCATTAAGAGCTATGTATGCAGAAGATCCCAATGATCTTTGTGAGCACAATAATAACAAAACCTAGGATCCCACATAATCTACCCTTCTTAAAATCCAAAGGAGAAACTTTCCCAAGAATAGAATAGCGAATTAAAACACACAAACATATCAAAATATTCATATATAAAGCTATAGATAACTATATATATTTAGGGTGCCACATCTATTCTCTTTATATAACAAACCCCCTTGCCTAGAATCTCCCCAATGCGTTGCGTCTATTTCACGCTAGTCGTAATGCATATCATATTTATTGAGGGTATTGCAGCTTTCCCCTTTTTCATCTCATTTTTCTTGTTTTGGAAATAATAAATCTTGATGCTTGCGGCATCTTTAAAACAAATCAAAAGAGTAAATTGTTTCGAGCCAGAGATTCGAATTCCGATTCGATTCCCTCGTTCGTCACTTTTTAACGCGAACATATATCAAAGAAAGTTTAGAAAAGATTTGTGAAGATACATCATTCTGAGGAATTCATGGCTAGTATTAGTCTTGTTAAACCGATAATGTTATTCTAATGAGTTATAGATACTAATCATATGTATTTTTCAATTATGAATAACAGGCTAAGAGACAAGTAGGAATACAAAACAAAAGAACATGTACCCCCCATAGATTGTATCGTGGGGGTTACAAGGAAATTGAGAAAAGAATAATGCTTGAAAAACAACCACAAACTGGAGATGATCGCATCCCATATCCATCATCAAGACATGAGAAGTGGAAGAGGGCTCGATTAAGACCAAATGGAGAGTACACCTCTGAGGCAACAAGATTAGTTGATGAGAAAATTATAAGTATGATTTATTATACTTATGTTATTTGTTGTTTAAATATGTTGGTAACAATATACGTAAGTTGCATATGTTTTTGTGTAGGAAAAGTTGGTTGAGGCGACTCATGAAGGCACACTTGTTCCAAAAGCACAACATGACATACTAGTAGAAGCAATCATAATAGATAAGCATGATGGGGGTGTCCATGGTGTTGGATAAGGTATCGAATTGAGGTTATTCATAGGTGCCTTCAGAATGCATTAAAGGCATTCTAAAGTAGGCCTAAGAAAGCGCTTTTCTAGGAAAAACGCTTTTGGCTTTATGAGAGCGCTTTGGGTAAAAGCGCTTAAAAGCGCTGTGTCCTATGAAAGCGTTTTTAACCAAAAAACGCTTTCATAGGCCACATATGAGAGCGTTTTTTGGTTAAAAGCGCTTTCATAGGTTTTCTACTGAAAAATCAAATATTTAAAAAAATTCTAAACCTGCATTTTTTTGCAGCAAACCTGTAATTCATAAACCAGTAATTTACAATCTTATATACAAATACAATTATATATCAGTGTTATCCAAATACCAAATATAAATATTATATACAAATATCATTATATACCATTCATATCCAAAATATATATACACCATGGTAATTCAATTAACATGTTTTTAAACGTAACAAAATCAACCCTAACAAATCAGCTATATAACACTAAGTAAATCAGTCCTAATCTACATATATATCCATGGTCCTGATCCTGCAAGATATGAACATAATAACACGGTCAGTATTGTATACACAAAACAATGTATTCATAACCATTTTCACACAAGAATGTATTCATACCTTATAAGATTCTTAGCTCAATAAAATATTGACACAACTCCTCTTTGAGTTCTTCCAATTTAAGTCTCAAGTAATATGGACACTTGTATTGATCAAAATACTACATAACAAAACAAAAAATATGCATGATTTAGTTAAATGTAATAAATTGTATGCAAAATCCGATAAATAATAAAACAAAGTATAAATCCATAATAAGTTATAAATCCATACCGTGATTGGAATCTCGATTTCATTCATTTGAATGATTTCTTTGATAAAATTCAAAACGAAGTATCCGCAATCTATGTCGTTTTGTTGTTGAGGGCACTACATAGAAAAACAAATAAGATTATATACATGTATTATTTTATCAAGTAGCATAAATATTATAAGCAAAATTGTGGAAATTTATATACCTGTACTTTGATCCAATTAATGTTGTTTGATTTAGACCGTGGTACATGTGCTTCCCTTTGACATCGAAATACTTGTATTGAACTGAGAAAATTAAAATATTTATTTAGAACAATGACATAGAAATAGTTAAATATATAAACACAAACGAATATTTAGAATAATGTCACTTACGTATCAATCATTAGCTTCATTTCTAATTTGTCCAATCACCGTCAACCGAATTCAGGTAATAGACCACTTCTTTTATGGGATCGATAGCAAGCAACAATCAGTGACATCTATAAATTAAAGCAACAATTTAGAAGCGAATTTTAATGTAAAAAAATACAAATATTAAAAGGAACTTAGAATGAAAATCTAACCCTGAATTATACGCCAAAAGATACAAACTTTCTGTACTGCCAGTTGTCATGAATCTATCGACCAAGTGCTCTCATCGAATCTGTTCCTAGCAATTATTGCTCACGACACGGAGGAAGACACGAAACGGAATCTATTTGACAATTGATTCCCGTGCATCAATTTGTCAAATAACATCCTTAAATAAAAACATAATTAATATTAGACTATTTCAATTAAATGTTTAAAAAAAATGTTCAACCAATTAAATAATATATTGATCGGGTTACCGGATGTACGAGTGCATCACACTGACGCCTAATTCTCGATGATGAAAGATTTGTTCCATGTCCTCTAGTCCAATTGTTTCGGTACATGGAAAACCAAAGACACATGCATCTATATCGATTTGACGAATACCATCATTCATCAAATCAGATGTGCCAACTAGTGTTTCCAGACACTGCCAAAATCTAGGCACAAATTTACGGACTGGAACCCTTTTCTTAGGTGGAACCCTACCAACTTTTTGGCTCACCTGTTGTGACTCTTGAAAAGGTACCTAAAAATCATATAGACTTATGTAACATACAAAGTTATGCAATTTTTTTATTCTGATCATAAAATTAACACTTTAAACGTACCTCTCTTTGCGATGCAACAGACTCGCCGCGTTGCAAAATCCCTTTATCCTTAGATGCGGGTTTTGTAGGAGTCTAAAATTACCATGTAAAAAATTGAGGTCAAAACTGTCAGTTGAATACTTAAGGATTCATAATGGTTTTCAACATACCTGATCATCTATGAAGATGAGGTATGATGGCCATGCCACAAAAGATCCTACTGCATCTCGCAGCAATGTGGTCTCTACAACAATGTCAGGACCGGAAGTACTGCATTCAGATCTAAAACAACATCAACTCATACCTTTATATGGCCATCCGGGAGCGGTCTATGGTGAATTAAATCTCCCGAGGTGTTGTGCACTTTTCCCTTGCCAACTATCAGATAAGTCGGCTACGATAGGTATAGCTGACAACATGAAATGCCTTAAACCAATAATAACCGTTAGACTTCCTTTAATGTTGACAATAATAACCAATAATAATCGTTACAATTATACTTTCTCTAATATAACGGATTATCATCTTAATTACCTTGGGAAATTTATGTTGACAGTTGATACTAGCCTTGTCACTAGTTTCTTTCAGCTGTGAACTGCTCCTTTCCGCCATATATCTCTCTTTGTCCCTCTGCAGTTCACGGACTTGTGTTGTAAATCGCAATGTTTGCATCACTTCTACATTGCTAGGATTTTTCTTGATTTTATATAGAGGGAGTCACACCATGACCTTTACCCTCACCCGTCCGGATACTCAAGAACACATAGTGCTCGACTGAGTACGCTCCCGATATCCCGGTCATCACCGTGGATACCGATTGTATATAGTCTCCTGTAATTCATTTAAATATTGAAAATTAAAGACACAATGTTAATTATATATTAATAAACATTTAATATAATTTAATTAAAGACACAATGTTATACTTACACACTCATCATAAACATGTTGCAGATCGGGATTAACAACTCGATCTTTGCCAACACGAGCTTCCTTCCACAACACATGTGCGGGTGGTGATGTTTCGTCACTTTGCGTCTCTTCCAACTACGCATTGTTACAAATAATAAAATCATCAATTATAACACATTGAGAGAATTAATAAGATCGTAGAATTGTTATTTACTTACAATTTTTTCCTGTAAGCATGCATATCCCAAACACCCTATTTTATATGGATATGCGGGTTTTGACGCTCTCTCGCGATTTACGGCACTCACTTTCTTGAAATTCTCATCTCTTCTTTGGCCTACAAAATCAACCCATTCTTCAAGTGTAATGAAGCTCTCATATTTCTTTGGACGTTCAGGATCCTCTTCAACAAAATTTCCTTCCTCGTCTTTAAGAAACTTATTTATCAAAAAAGTTCTCCACCCTCTATGTCTTTTTCCGGCCAAGCCCATTATATACTTTTTGCGGGCATCTTCAATGTTAAAGGACCTCTACAAAAAAACTTACGCATAGAGGGTGTTAGTATATGTAATTTAAAAACATTATCGTCAATATAAAGCAAATAACAACAACCATATATGATACCTTTATCTTAGTCCAAATTTTTTCTTTAGCCTCGTCCAACTCTCCTTTTTTCCATCTATGAGTGGTGATCGGAATGTGCATACGAACAAGCGTATCGATGTAGCTTGTCAGCTTTGCAGAATTAGACCCAATTAGTTGGTCCTCATTATTCCAATCTACATTACATGTAACCCCTCTATCTCTATAACGGATGATTCCCCGCATGATAGTTATGCCTCGTGTGATATCCTTATCTGAAGTATCTTGTGGAACATTTTCTTGTGGAACATCTCCTTGTGGAACATTTTCTGAATTATCTTGATTACTAGCCATTTGACCTGTAATAAAGAAAAATTAAATTAAATTAAATTAAATATATAAAATTTCATAATCATATATACTATAAAGAAAAAAAAATGAAATGACGTATATTTAAATTTTATTGAATGATATAGGCTATATATATTATACTATAATGAAAAAAAATGAAATGACATATATATAAATTTTATTGAATGATATAGTCTATAATTATATATACTATTTCCTTTTTCACTAACATCTCTTTCTTTTTTTGGTAGGAATATGTTCTACTCGTCTCTTAACAACGCGGACGGTTGGATTGATCCAAATACCCTCATTATGATCATTTCTAATACATGATTCAATCTCATTTTGATCATTTCTAGTAAAAGATTCAATGTCAACACCAATATCGCCTTGATCTCCAATGTTTTCATCAATTACTTTGTTAGAGAAAAGCACTATAGACCATTTCGTACTTGTCGGATCATTGACATAGAACACTTGTTTAGCTTGAGCGGCTAGAATGAAAGGCTCATCTTTGTACCCCGCCCTGTTAAGATCCACTTGCAAAAATCCTGACTTATCCATCCGTATACCATTATTATTTTCAACCCACTTGCAACCGAATATAGGAATTTGAAATTTCTCGTAATCAAAGACCCAAATACGCTCGATAACCCCAAAATACGACAGATTTGCACATTTCGGGTTTAAGTCCTTCACACTTGATATGTGCATTGCTTCAGCTACCAAGGTGACACAACTATTTTGCATAGTACTTTTATCATCTTGTTCTTTGGTATAAAATGTGTATCCATTAATTTCGTATGCGCTATAAGAAAACACAACCAAACTTGGACCATATGCTAAACATCTCAACCTTTCTGTTACTGAGGCGGGATCTGAACGATACTTTGAATAAATATGTTCCTTAAACCATGATATGAAACTTCGATTGTGCTCTCATACAATTCAATTCTCATTTCTATTCGAATTTAAACCTCGAAGAACACCCTTGTGCATTTCAACATACGGCTCAACCTCAATCTCATTGTGCAGAACATACAAATGCACTTGATCCCATTCGATCCTTGATACTGTCACAACTTTATTTCCAATTAGCTTCTTACCTTCTTTTTTTTCAACGACATGAGATTTGGGGAGTCCAATTGATTGAACATTTAACAAATATTTAGTACAAAACTCAACCGCTTCTTCAACAATGTATCTTTCGGCAATACAACCCTCTGGTCGACTCTGGTTTTTCACATACCCTTTTAATATTTTCATATAACGTTCAGCAGGGTACATCCATCTCATATAAGATGGTCCGCACAATTGTGTCTCTTTCACAAGATGAACGACAAGATGAACCGTTATGTCAAAAAACGAGGGAGGAAAATACATTTCAAGCTCACACAAAGTAACAACTATTTCTTTTTGCAATTTTGGTAAGATCTCAGGATCGATCACCTTACTGCAAATTGACTTGAAGAAAAAACACAATTTAGTTATTGCGCTTCTTACCTTTTATAGCAGAATAGAACGTATACCTATCGGTAGAAAACGTTCCATTATAACATGGCAATCATGCGTCTTTAAACTCTTTAACTTGAGGTCTTTCATAGACACAAGTCTTCTAATATCTGATGAGTAGCCTTCTAGAACTTTAACTTCACTCAGAGACTTACACAATATTTTTTCTCCTTTCTAGATAGAGTGTAAACAGCAGGTGGTAGGTATGTCCGTCTTCCTTTCTTCACGGGTCCCAATTCAGTTCTTATTCCCATGTCTACCATGTCCTCCCTTGCTTTAAGGTCATCCTTAGACTTCCCTTTTATATTGAGTAACGTACCAATAACACTGTCAAATACATTTTTTTCAATATGCATCACATCAATAAAATGTCTTACGTACAAAGATTTCCAATATGGCAATTCAAAATAAATCGACCTCTTCTTCCACCCACCTGTGACAACTTTATGTGCAAAAGGCTTGCCAAACTGAATACTCGCATCTTTCACCTTTTCAAAATTTGATCACCAATCCAAAGCGGAGCTCTACGTTGTTCGGTATTCCATTGAACGCTTTTCTCCATCCACGATACGATGTTTAGAAGTTAAGAATCTACGATGACCGAGAAAGACATTCTTCTGAAAAAGTTTCAATCGCATCGTATCGGTTCCGTCTTCACAAACAGGACACGCTTTTTCACCTTTAATGCTATACTCGGATAGATTTTCGTATGCTGGAAAATCGTTAATTGTTCCAAACAACATCGACCTCAAGTTGAAACTTTCTTTCCTATAACCATCATAAACCTCCACACCGTTCTCCCACAAAATCTTCGATTAATGGTTCCAAGTATACGTCTATGTCATTTCCTGGTTGTTTAGGCCCAAAAATTAACATAGTTAGCATCATGTACTTACGCTTCATACATAGCCACGGAGGTAGGTTATAAATCATAAGAATCACAGGCCATATGTTATGCGAGATACTTTGAATACCGTGTGGGTTCATTCCATCGAGACAATGCCAAGCTTAAGGTTTCTTGCTTCTTTTCCAAATTCGGATAATCATTATCAATTTTCATCCACCGTGGAGAATCTGGATGTCGAAATTTTCCATCAATAATTCTTTCATCTGAATGCCAAGTCAAGTGTCTTGAATCGGTTTCACTATGATACATCCGTCTAAATCTCGGGATTATAGGAAAATACCATAAGACTTTTGTCGGAGATAACTTTTTCTTATATCAAGGGGCACCGCATTTAGGACACTCATTTAACGATGCATACTCGTTTCGAAACAAAACACAATCTTTTGGACATGCATGTATCTTATCATAGCTCATGCCAATAGAGTACAACATCTTTTTGGCTTCATACGTTCGATTGGGAAGAACATTATCCTCTGGTAGCATATCTTTTATAAGGGCCAATAACTCTGTGAAACTTTTATCCGACCATCCATTGCCGACTTTTAAGTTGTACAACTTTAACACCGCAGACAATCTTATGAATTTTGTACAACCATTATACAACGATTTCTCTGCATCGCTTACCAACCTATCGAACATTTTGGGACAATCGTTAAGATCTTCTTCAAGCGCTTCTGCAATCTCTTCGACTTGATCATAATCGTATGTATCTGTGCAATCGTCTTTTGAAGTATAGGTCCTCTTATCCCCCGATTCAACATTCCCGTTACTTTTCTCACCATGCATATTCCAACATGTATAACTTCTATCAATTCCATACCGTATTAAATGCGATGCCAACCGAATCACACAACCCGGTTCCCATATAATAATACAAATAAGGACATGTCATTCGATGATCTTTATGCATAAAGAAACTTAACAAATTCCGAAACACCATTCTCGTAGTCTTTCGACAATCGATTGGAATAGATCCATGTCTTATCCATATCAACTAATTAGTGCACAAAACAGTATACCGCGTTTCTGTCAAAACGCAAAGTATACACGGAATGGATCCGTATCAAGAAAACGCAACATACGAAAGACAATTTAATACAAGTTCATCACAATACCAGTAATTTGAGGAAGAAATTTACCTCGGATTTATCGAACTCTAAGAAACGCGGAGAATGAGCTTCGTACGTCGGACTAGGCCGGGAAACACTGTTAATTCAAAGAAAAGAAAACTTATATTATAAAAAATAGGATGAATGTACGTGAATGAATGTAAGTAAAACTAACATGCTAATTCTTTGGTTTTTAGTCACTATTCTATTTTACGCAAATAGTAAGTTCTCTGGCTAACATAAAGTTTAAGATCTCTTTTAAATATAATAAAGTGGTTCAGATTTCTGTCATTTTGAAAAGCATAGTCCTAATTCTTGATACATTTTCAATATGCAGGTTAACCAATAAGAAGACCCCATAGTCCCTATAAAAATCTCATTGACTTAATTATCCATCAACCAAAATCATCATCACATTAAGATATCTTTTATTTAAAGTCATACTTTTAATTACATGAGTCATATTTAATGGATTACGTAAATTTATCCTACAACCTCCCACTTGACTTATGTGACTATTTGATGTTTCAATCATACCATATGATTATGCACCATTCATTGAAAACACCAGATCCTTATCTTTAATGAATTGAAATGGTCGAATCATGGCGGTCACAAGTTTTACATCAACTTGATTTCTTCCATGTATCATGAATCAATCCAATTCAAATAACTTTAAGAGATACAATAATGTGTTTTTCATGTCTTTTTGAAAAAACTCTTTTTATCATCACATATTAACAATAATGTATACAATAATGTGTTTTCCATGTCTTTTTGAAAAAACTCTTTTTATCATCACATATTAACAATAATGTATAAGCAGAAACATATCCTTAATTGAATTCACAAGTGTCCAATATGAATATTAACCTTTTCATATATATATATATATATATATATATATATAAGTGGTTCAGATTTCTGTCATTTTGAAAAGCATAGTCCTAATTCTTGATACATTTTCAATATGCAGGTTGTACTGACACCTATAGTTTCAAGTTGTACTGGAGAACGGCGGAAGAGAACGGAGGCGAGAGCTGAAGAGAACGGTGACAAAATTTGAAGACAACAGCGGCATAAGAACAAAATGCTGGAGGAAGAGAGTGCTGGAGAAGAGAATGCGCGCAAGAACAGAGAATGCGAAGATGAAGATACAGAATAGAATGATGGCCAAAATTCGTATTTAGGGATTTCAATTTTAATTATAAAATAACCTACGACAGCGCTTTTAAAAGTGCTCTCATAAGCCCATATATAAGAGCGTTTTTTCCTTCAAAAGCGCTTTTGTAGCATAGGCCTATAGCAGCGCTTTTGTAGCATAGGCCTATAGCAGCGCTTTAAAAAGAGCTTTCTTAAGTCCACCTATAAGAGCGCTTTTTGAAAGCGCTTTCATAAGGCCCCCTATAAGAGCGCTTTTCAAAAGCGCTTTTGTAGGTTAGATATTTCAAATGCCTATGAAAACGCTTTCTGAAAAGCGCTTTCTTAGGGAACCCTATGAAAGCGCTTTTTTTAAGCGAATTTTTTTTAAAGGCTATGAAAGCGCTTTCGAAAAAAAGCGCTTTCGTAGAGGCGCTGCCAAAAATCATTTTTTTTGTAGTGATTTCCTCAATTAATTTATTAATTTTTCTTTAACCATTTAGGTACACTCATCGTGTTTGTATAGAGTTGAATCAATCGAGTATTTATAGAATCTTGGATCTTCTTTTTATTTGATGGACGTATAATCAACCAAAAGACATTCAAGATTACTTGAAAAAAAGGTTTAATAAGGGAGGAAAAGAATGTTACTTAGCACCATTATGTTGGTATGTATTTTTGTAAGTGATGTTTATGTATTCTATATATAGTTCTGTTTTAGAAAATACTAATAATATATATGCTCATGTTTATTTAGTGGTCATTTTCAATTTATCATAATATCATTTAAAACGAATACGATAAGTGTATTATGTTCCTTGCATTGCCCTCTCGACAAGAAAATGAAAAAGATTATTAATTCATAAGTGTATGTTTTAGTCATTTTCTTTGATATTGTTAGTAATTTAGCATGTAATATGTTTAACTCATATTCAATGTACAGTATTGTGGATCAGGTGAATATGATGAACAATGTTAGAAGAAAGTTCTCATGGATCTCTCCTAAAGTAAGTGGCCCGATTTCTTTCATTTACAATCATGTGTGGTTATATTCATGTGTGGTTACATTCATGTGTGGTTACATTCATTTGCAGACAAGGAAACAACCCAAGAAATACGAGTGTGGGTATTATGTCATGAAACACATGTTAAACATTGTCCTTGTCGGCATTGTTGATTAATGGAATAAGGTATATATGTCATAAAATGTTTACATATATTAATATATAAGTTGGCATATATTTTAAACACTTTGTTGCTCTTTCTTATGTAGATGTTTAATGACGTAACCCCATTCCCTGTTGAGGACTTTGTTGATCTTCGTAAACGTCAGGCGTATATCCATAATGTGCTTAAGGGTCATGCTATTTGATTTATTGAGATGTGCTAATGACTTATTTTCTGTATATGATGATGTGAATATTACTTTTGACTTAAACATATTGTACATGTTTGATATAAATATTAATTTTGACTTTTGATGCACAATGTTAGTTGTTTTTTATGCTCTTTATGCATGGTTAAAAAAATACGTGTTTATGTAAATTCTCTGATATGGTTATAATAGTTACAGGATAAAAAATCGGAAGAATTTGAGAAGCAAAAAATTGCATATTTAAAATAGAGGAAGTTTTGACAGCGGTTATAAAATCTAACCGTGATTGTATATTGAACGCTAAGCAGAATAATATAAATTACAAAATATTGATGCTGAGAATCGAACATGGGACCTTTAGTTCTATCACAATGGTAGGGTTAAAGAACCGTTGTGATATGGCGCGCGCTTTCTAGAATACAACAATGGTCCCAAGACCATGATTGTAAGTACCACATATAATACCACACAGTACATAACAACGCTTGGTCCCGTATGGTTATATATCTTTCCCAACCGTTGTTAAATGCTTTATTCGTAGTAGTGACAGTAGTAATTGCTGACACGTCGAAAAGATTTCAAGAAATGTCTTTTTCTCGATTTAATTGAAAAACACATTTTTGGGGGGAAATTTGTTAGCTGGAAATTTGAAACTAAAAAAAGATAGCAAAGACTTTTGAGAAATCAAGGATATTGAAATTCTTATGTTTGTTTCGACAGAAACAAATTGGCCTTTTAGACCGAAGTTTTGGGAAAATAACGCAAGGTCAAAACTTAGCATTGTGAGAATGATTCGAAGCGGGTTCGATAGGGTTATTTAAATTTTAGCGCGTATTTGTTCTTTTGAAAAAGTGAGGCGTGGTAGCTTGTGAATGATGGAATGCATGCACGCGAGAACGTGCCCTCTTTTGAAGAGAAGACTCTTCATGTTAAAATAGTATACATATGAGTCTTTAGTATTAGGATTATGTGTCTTCAATATTGTACAAATCACTCATATTTACTCAAAGTACCAAAGTGTTATCGAGAAATGAGTTTATGAGAAATGCACGTATGAAACACCACATTTATTTTCAAATGCAAGTTTACGTTTAATGAAAGTTATTTACATTCTCCTTACATTCTAGTCGAAAGCCCTTTATTTCCTTGTCATTTTTGTTCTTCGTTTTGTCATTACTTTCAAATTTACTTTTACCTTAAAAGAAATCAACATATAGAGATTTTAAGCAGAACTATACATTAATGTCCTGGGATCAATCTTGTAGATCCTATAAGTAACCAAAGATCTTAGATTTTGGAAGACTAGCGCTTGTATACCAAATTTCACAGTAAACAATATGTTGTTAAGTAGTTTACTTGCTCATTGCATGCCTATACCGACTTGGATATGTTAGAGGTTTTAAAGCATCTCTTATCTAGGGATCTATGGTTGCAATATAGATTGTTTGGAGGTTTGACTTTAAAGCAATTGTTGAGGAGGTTGAAAAATAGGCAAAAACTTGTAAAGTACTCTGGTTGGTGGTCCGAGAAACTAGAATCAGAGGAGTCAGAATAAAAGGAGAAGTTTCTAAGACTAAATTTACTTCTTGTGTTGGAGGACATGAAGCCTCTTCGACAAAATCAAGAGCGTTAATCATTGCAGTAGCAGCGACATTTCGTTGAGAATCTAGTCCAATGCATTTTGACAATGCATTAGTTTGAACATATTCAACAGAAAGATTGGTAGAGCAGTGGTAAAGAGACAACGATCTTTGCACGAATTCAAGGGAATCAAATGTCGATTCTCACAGTGGTACCATTGTTCCAAGGTGGAATAGGGAATATGTCGGGTCGAGGAAATGAGCTATTCCGATGCGGCAGCAAGAGCTCCAAAACTATCACTCCAACATCCAAATCAGTAAAATAGTAGAAAAATACTTTAAGAGTATGAGTGAGATAGTACTTGAAATATCGCACCATTGAACTTATAAATCATAGACGGCTAAGACGGATTTCGTCTAACCCAATTTGAGATGTAGAGAATCGTCTGATCATATCTAACTGCAGACAATATACCAATAATTAAGATCAAATGTTCGACTATTGATGAAATCTAACTTATTTCACTGTTTACTGCATTGAATCGATTTCTTTAGACTTCTATTGATGATTATGACAACTATTATTATCAATAATTATTTTAGTTTTCATTTAGAAAAAAAGTTAGTTTTGAAAATTAAGTCGAGTGGCTGTTTTATTCCATGATAAGAACATAGGAGAATCGAAAAATATCTATACAAGACAAAAGTTGAAAAGGGAAGATTTCTGAGTGGGGATTGAGGAAAAGATATCATAAATATCTTGTACAAAATAAAAAAGATATCATAAATATCTCTAGCTGTCTTACTAGTGGTTGTTCGTAGGATAGAAAGGTTCTAGGATATATCTTTTGTTCTACTACTACAAGTGGTTATTCCGAAGATAAAAAGCAAAGGTTTAGCAATGATTTGAAATACAATGACTAGCATCTCTAATAGCCACACCTATATTGATCCATTTAAGAATTCCTTAGTATTTGAAAATAATTTTAATCATTTAAAAAAATAATTAGTATTTGAAAATAATTTTAATCATTTAAAAAAAATTATTTTCTAGTTTTTTACAAAAAGTTTACTATATAATAACTTAAAATTGGATACCACGATGATAGTTCGGGTTATAATTTGACCTCAAAAATTTTAAATTAAAGTGAAACTCATTAATTTTTTAAGTTGAAAAGATTATCAAATATACACTACAACAACATTTATTTATATTTTATTATTTAAAATAAGTTGTTAATATTTACAAATTACTAACTTTTAAAAAAATATTGTTGAATGTGTTGCAATAATTCACATCTTAAACTCGATATGAATTATTATTATCATTATATTTTTATACAACAATATTTGAATTTAATAGTAGTATATTATCAATGTAAAAAAATATTACACAGATATTTAATTAAAATATTTTAAAATATTAAATTAAAAAAATATTTTAAAATTTATAGTGTGACTTGACACATAATATGATTGTCACTGATTGACAGTGTAAAAATAATTTATACCATTAATATATTATATTTTTTCTCATAATATTTATTATTATTATTTTAACTTGTATGATATGTATCAAAATAAATATATGTGATATTGTTATCGCATAATTCGAAATTAAACTTTAAAAGATATTTAAAAAGATATGTTAAATATTTATTTAAAGTTGATTAAAAAATAAATTGGTATCTTAATACTAATATAAATTGAATGAAATATTTTAATATAAAATTGGAAATTGCTTAAGATTTGTTTTAACTTTTACCACGAAAGTAAAATGTGTATAAATTGTTTAAGAATTTAGATTAGACTAATTCAATTTTTTAAAAATTAATTTGTAAATTAAGACATATTTTTCTTTATGAATCCTTCTTATTAAACCTAAGTGAAACCTTTTTTTTCTTTTCAATATACAATCTTATGTCCAATATTATTAAACTATGCACGTGAATATATAAATGGGAGATGATATGGTTGATAAACTTCAAGACAATATTAAGTTTTTAAATTAAATGTAATTAGATCTTACAAAATCAACATCAACATAATAGTTATTAATATTATTTATGAATAAATGAGATATCACTTATTTAAAACTATACATTTGTAATTGGATTTTCATTCAACTACCAATTAAACTGAATTAATGAAACAACATCTATAACTAATGAAACAACATTTGTGTGTCTTTGGAATGACCTATTTTCCTTCCAAAATTACCCTTAATTTCCATTTACATATAATAGGTTTATTTTTCAAAAAACTATAACTGTTTTTTTTTCTTTTAGAAAACTATAACTGCCTTTTTATTGTAAAAAGTTTCATACGTTAGTGTAATAAAAAAGATGACAGTCGGATATGAGAGTGTCCGACTGAACGCTAGTACTAATAATGTTTAATATACATTATATTATTATACAGTGAGGTCACTCCTCCTCTAATGTATCAAATCTTTTTCCATCTGATGGACCTGGATTATAACATGATCGTACACATTTCTTCAAACATGAGGCATATTATAAGTAAAAATCTGATAATTATAATTTCTCAAACACGAGATCTTCAAAAGGTGAAATGGTTGAAGGCAAAGAAATGACATTTAAGAGTGTCTCAAACACGAGTTCTACAAGGGGCAAAGTGGTTAAGGAAGAAAACAAGGCTACTAGAGACCATCCAGCACGAAGCATGAGAGAAACAAAGTGATTGAAGGTGAAGACATGACAATACAAAATCCCTCAAACACGAGGCATGTTGGACAAAGTGGTTGAGATATATGGTCCATGATTAGTAGCATGTCTTTTCTCAACACAATTTTCACTTCTCATTCAAATCACAACAAACAATGTATTTAATATTGAAATTAACTATATAATCGTCATATGTGTATACTTGCAGTCACAAGTTTATGACATCGTTCCAAAGCTGTCGACGGATTTTAGATCAGTTAGAAAGATTTTCAAAGTTGAGATTTGGGGTTTTAGAATGAATAGTTAGGTTTTGGTTTAAGGTTTTAAAGGAGATAATGAATGAAGAAATTGTCACCAATGGAAATGAGATATCCCATGTGAACGACGATCTCGTCTTCAGAGTCCTCCTTATCATATTGTCGTCACCGACATAGATAGATTTAACTTGAGGCCCTTTATCAGTTTTATTGGAGCATATGGTAGTCGTCAATTATACTTTTACAATGAGTACAATAGTATAGACCCTTCCTGAAATAAGTGAGACCAAAGATCCCTTTAGGGTTTGCGTTATGTGAAATAATGATGAAATGTAAAATTAATAGATGAAATGTAAAAGTTTTACAAACAAATTAATCCAACTTTCAAATTCAATTATCAAATTAATATTTACTAGTAGATAAAATGTAAAATCTTTACATACAAGAACTTCTTCTTGAATCTATAGATCCTTGCATAAATATTTATGAAATGAAGTAGCATAAACAAGAATTACTTCTTGAGTCTATACATCCTTTCATTAAAGAGTTTAGTTTTTTTTTCCAATTAATCAAGGAAACAACTAAACTTTTAATTCAATCAAATCAAGCACATTCATGTCTACTTGTTATTATGTAATTGTTATGGGCTGACCAACAACACAATAAGAAATACCCAATGCTAATGCATATTTGATTGGAGTTGGGAAACAAGTAGCCCCTTATTGTAAGGGGGAACATTAGAATCAAGTCAATGATTCATTGTTGGCCGTCAAATCAAATCTAATGGATTTCGCCTACCATGTCATTTCCATCAAAGACAGATTCAACCGTCTAACAATATATGCTCTTCTCCACTTTAGTACAGGTAGAATTTAATTCACTCTTAAAAACTACATTGCTCTCATTTTGCTGACTTGGACGTAGGAGTATTAACCTCGCATATACCCCCATATTCCAATGCATTTGAAAGCTTTTCCAATCATCTCTTATTGAAGTAATATTGATCTTATATTATGATTGTAATAGTGGCATCTTCTACAAGAACTGACTTTTTATTCTTGTTTGAGCGCAAGGTCGAAGATGAAGATGAATATGGAAGAAGAGAGAGAGAGAGAGAGAGAGAGAGAGAGAGAGAGAGAGAGAGAAATAGTTGTAACAACCTTTTGGAGAGAGAAACTCTATTATAAAAATCTTATAATTTCATGTTCTACTAATAAAATGAGTTACACCAAGATGTTTAAATACACCAATGAAACATGCCACGTAGGCAAAGCTAAAAAAGTTAAAACAAAACAAAACCTCATAAGCTAAACACAAATTCTGGAACAACAACCTCAAAAGCTTCTGCTTCTGAGTCAAAACACTGCTTCAAAATAAGAATTACTTCTAACACCATCCTTTAATTCATATTCACCTATCTAAATTATACAACACCAATTTCATCCCTCAAATGGATAAAGTGTTTAGTATTGACATCTTTTGTCAGAACATCTGCAAGTTGTTTCTGAGTGCTATAGTGCACAACTTATATCACTTCTTTCTGGATTTGATTCCTCAAAAAATGGAACTTCGTGTCAATGTGCTTACTTCTCCCATGCAGCACTGGGTTCTTGGCGAGGCTTATGGAATTGTTGTTATCTATCACCTTGATCTTTAGATCTTGCAACAAATTCATCAATAAAACAATTTGACACACAGATAAAGCACCTCAATGTACTCAGATTCAAAGGTTGACAAGGAAACCACATGTTTCTTCTTGGAGCACCAAGAAATGGGACTTACCATATACTTGAAAAAATATCTAGAAGTACTTATTCTATCAACTTTGTTTCCACACCAGTCATAGTCTGAATAACATATAAGCTCTGAGTCAAATTTAACAGCAAAAGGAAATAACAATATATACCTCAGAGTCCCTTTAATTTAACTCAGTATTCTAACAGTAGCTTGGTAATGTGTCCACTTTGGTTTGTTCATAAACCTAATCACCATTTCAACTGCATAACAAATGTCCGATATGGTGTTACAAAGATATCTCAATGAGCCAACCAACTATTTAAAGTTGTAGCATCTGCGTCATCACCATTAGCATCAGAATCTAGCTTGTGATTCATCTCAGTATGTGTAATTGCAGTCTTGCAATTTATAAGCTCAGATCTCTTCAGAACTTCAAGTTCATACTTCAACTGGTGCAAAAGGATACCCTTCTCAGAGTACAAAATCTCTATTCCTAGAAAATATACCATATTTTCCATATAAGTCATCTCAAACTCATTCATTAGCACCTTCTTGAACTTGAGTATCTCATCTGAACAACTCCATGTTAGCAATATTTCATCAACATAGAGACACACTAGAATTATATTGCTTCCAAAAGTATGTTGAAAA
This sequence comes from Vicia sativa, assembly GCA_021764765.1. Taxonomy (NCBI): domain Eukaryota; kingdom Viridiplantae; phylum Streptophyta; class Magnoliopsida; order Fabales; family Fabaceae; genus Vicia; species Vicia sativa. The sequence continues at coordinate 156,359,763 of CM038795.1, read as the reverse complement.
TAAACCCCATATTCCATATCGTACTTTATGAATCCTTACAGCTTTAAAAATGAATCAATCTTCTGATTCCAAGCTCTAAGAGCTTATTTCAGTCCATACAATGTTATATGTAACTTGTACACCGTCCATTTTGGATTCTTTTTGACAAATCCAGGAGGTTGTGACATGTATACCTCTTCCTGTAATGGACCATTGAGAAATGCATATTTCACATCCAGATGCATCAGAAACAGATTCCTATTTGCAGCTATAACAATCACTAATCTCATTGTTTCATGTCTAGCTACATGCGCAAATGCCTCAAAGTAATCTAATCCAGATTTCAGTAGAAATTTGTGTTTGGCAATTGATCCATCTGGCTCAGTCAACTCCCAAATCTTGTTTAGTTTTATAGCCTCGAGTTCTTCTTTGATGGTCTTCATCCAGACTTTATTATTGAGAGCTTCTTCAATACTAACTAGTTCAGACTCTACTAACATGGAACAGTGAATGACTTCTTCTTCAGAGTGTATCTCACTTTCTGGAAACATCTCAAACTCCATAAATCTTCTTGGTAATTCTCTAATTATCCGTGGCCTCTAAACTTGTTCAAAATCTCCTTTTGATTCTAGAACAATATCAAATGTTGCAATATCTTCATAAGTTAGACCACCTCCAAAAGTTTCACCTTTAGAAGCATGACCACTGTCACAAACTCCGTCTTCAGAAGTTCCACATTCATAAGCAATACCACCTTCAGAAGCCCGAACTTCAAATTTAGACTCGTCTTTAGAGTCATATTATGACTCTGACTCATCTTTAGAATCAGCCTCAACTTTACCTTCAGAGTCATCTTCTAACTCTAACTCATATTAAAAATCAGATCTCCTTCAAATTTAGAAACTGTCAGTTGTGCAAGTTCTTTATCAAATTCATAAGCCATCAATAACATAGGTTCATCACCAGAATCCTCTCTAGCTATATTTTCTTCTTCTGACTTCCTTTCCTTTTTTGACCAACAATCTTTAGCAAAGTGGCCAAACCTATTACAATTGTAACACCGAACCATTCTCTTGTCAAGCTTCTACTTTCCCTTCTGATATTTATTCTTATAAGAGTTGGAGGATTCTGAATTCCGAGAACCACCGTGTATTTCCTTAGCCTCTGACCAAGACCGCTTATGGTCCTTCTTGACAAAAGAAGCTTTCAGAGCCTGCTCATACTCTCTTTCAGAGTTCCTTTCATTCAGACGAAACTCTTGTGTCCCAAAACTACTTTGAAGCTCTTCAATTATCATGGTACTCATATTCTTAGAATGTTCAATTGCTACAATAATATAATCAAATTGAGGAGCAAGAGATCTCAATGCCTTCTAAATGATTACTTGTTCAGAAAGAGTTTCTGCACAAGATTTTATCATATTTGTGATCAAAATCGGTTTAGAGATGTAATCAGATACCTTCTAATTTTTATTCATGTTAATATTCTCATACTGCTTACATAAAGATTGAACTTTCACCTTCTTCACTAACGCATCATCGTCATAGTGACGTGCCTGTATATCCCACGTAGCCTTCACCGTCGTTGAATCAAGGATTTTCTCAAACATGTCTGCATCCACACACTAATGGATGTAGAATAATGTCTTTTGATCCTTATTCCTCGTTTCTATTTGTGTGTTTCTCTATTCCGCTGTCGCGTCGCTGCGACCAGAACGTAACCATCGATGATGAGATTAAGAAAATATTGAGCAACAAACAACACACGCATCTAAATCATCCATCAATTTCAAATTATTCCATCAAACACTAGAAGCTTTGTGTTCAAGCTATTTATATTGTTCGTCTTTGATCTTGTGCACTGAAACTCACATAGATCCGACTAAACACTCGTGTTTCCTGATCCCGCAAAATAAAAAAATGCAAATTTGTTATGATTTTTGATCGTGAATTCAACGCGAATACAAAAAACAAAATCAATTACACACGTCTCACGAACACTCGTGATTTCTTGTGAATCGAACCAGACTCAGGTACCAATTGTTGGAGCACAAGGTTGAAGATGAAGATGAAGATGGAAGAAGCGAGAGAAAACAGTTGTAACAAAAAAATTTAATGAGAGAAACTCTATTGTTAAAATCTTGTAAATTCATGTTCTACTACTAAAATCAGCTACACCAATGTGTTTAAATACGCCCATGAAACATGTTACATAGGCAAAACTAAAACAAGATAAATCAAAACCCTAGAAGTTAAACACAACTTCAAGAACAATAACCTCATATACTTTTTCTTCTAAGTCAGAACACTGCTTTTAAATATGAATTATTTCTAACCATTCTAACAAAATACATATCATATCTCCTCATGAATCTTTTCATGTTACATCGTCATCACAATGATTTGTTGATCAAACTAATCATCAAGTAATATATTTTTATTAAGTAGATAAAACGTTAAAATTTAACAAAATTTAAAACTAAATGAAATTGTATCAACTATGTTGAGTTCCACATGTACTATATTTTTTTAAAATACAATTAAAATATTGATTATAAAATCCTATAGGTAACTAATTGCTAAGATAATATAAAATACTAATTGTTGATTTTATAAAATACTATATATATACACACTCATTTTTATGAAGGTGTGTTTTACAACATACATCTTTGGGTATATTTAATGTATTTTTTGTCATAATTTAATAATACTCTCTTTCTAAAAATGAAATATTTGTATTTTAAAAAATATCTAGGAGATGCTAATTTACTCCAACCTAATTTGTAGAAATAATGTTTTAGCAACATACACTTTAGGGTGCATTTAATCATTTTTAAGTTAATGCTTACTAAAAAACACCTTCATGAATACAAGTGGGTGTATCCTAACAAAATCATATTTTATATATATATATATATATATATATATATATATATATATATATATATATATATATATATATATATATATATATATATATATATCAGAATTTATTAATATTTAGTGTTAAATTACACTTTTTAATAATTTTTATACAAATTGAATTAAATCAGTCTAAAACAATTTAATATATGTAAATGTCAACTATTGAAATATATAATAATAAATATTTAAATTATTTAAAATTATATATATATATATATATATATATATATATATATATATATATATATATATATATATATATATATATATATATATATATATATATATATATATATATAATATGATAATATTAAATAATTAAATAATTAATTTTATTTCATCTCATTTTCACACAAAATATATATTGTTAAAAATATTAAATTTAATTCGTTGTTAATTTTTATACACTAAAAAACAGAAAATAAGAAAAACATAACCAAATGCTACCGTAAGCATTTTCTTGTCGAAAGAATAGTATATATGTCATTCAAGAATGTCAATACAGTAGACAAAGAGCAAGGTTCCAATCAGATTATTCAAATAAGAAATAAATAGCCACAAAAGCTATAATGCATTGAATTATAATATTCTTACAACCTTCTGAGGCTTTCTCTTCTTCATGTTAAAGGAAAATTCAAAAGTGCTACTAAAGTTGAACATCACCACGTGATCTTAAGTGGTTCTCGTAGAGTTTAATCTTACGACAGAGAATGTAATGAGATTCCTAATAGGAGCCCAAGTAGATAAACAAAGTGAGGACATAAATCAAAGATGAGTTAATTTCTAACCAATAATAACCAATAAATGTTGTTGTTCTTTAGTATAAGATAAATAATTATTCTAAGATACTGAATTTTTTAAATGCAGCCAATCATATGTTGAAACGTTTTCAGTCACATTCACTTGGAAAGTTTAGGCTAGTGTGACGAATTGGCTCATACATTACGGAAGCAAAAGCATTTTTTTATGTTTTATTTTGTATTGTTTTTAACATACATAGAGCTAGGTGGACAACTTTTATTAGTTGTTAAAACTTCGTTATGGGGCGGTAAAACATGCTTATTGACCGGATATTAATATAAATTTTTTGTAATTTTAAGATTAAAATGCATAATTTTTCTCCGCCCCATTTTATATTTTAGGGGATTTATTTACCATTTTATATCTTTCTTATTCATCATGAACAATTCATAAATGCTTTTTAAAATTAAAAATATATTTTTTGTGCGCATTTGAATCTGATAAAAATTTGATAAAGTATATATAAAAATTAAAAATTCATTTTTGGTATAAATCGGAATTTACATTTTCAAGTTTCACTTTTGTTTCCTCATCTGCCAATAATATATTTGGTGCTTTAGTGTTTTCTGTTGGGGAAGATTTAAGAGCAATGATATATAGTGTGAGATTAAACACATTTGTGAGAAACACATCACTTTGTCCATAAAATCTAAAGGTTATAAGGGAGTGAATTCTCCTACCTATATGCTTTTAAGTCACCACATCATCTTTCAATGTGAGACTATTTTTCCCACTACTCACACTAGTATTCCAATCTTTTCTTATTAAATTTTTGTTCACACATGCAAAAACCTATTAGAAAAGAGGCCAAAAGATAGGTTCATGATTATATATTTTTATTATAGTTAGATGACATATCATTAAAAAAAATAGTACTATTTGTAGACTCGGATCTATTTGTAGACTTTTCAAACCATTAACTCTTTTAACTCTTTCATCAAACGAATAAGAGGAGGAAAAAAATTGGAATATATTTTCGATTTATATTGGAAATGTATTTCTAGAATATTTTTTATATTTTGAAGAGTGAAACTACAATTAACATGATTTATGAAAAATATGAACCAGAAATATTTTTCTGATATTTCGAAGGGTATTTTGGGAATTCTATAAGGTGTCCCACTCCACTATGGAGTGGGTTAAAAAATTCTTTTTTTTATGGATGAACTAAGATTTTATGTTCACACTCTAAAATAAATCTACCTCGTCTCGTTATGTTTTTTTACGAGTTTTTGTTAGGCGAACATAAATGAGATAGACTTGTCCGTTTGTCACTCCTATAGTAATAGTTTAATGTAGACATATAATAACTACTCCATCAATCTCAAATTATAAAATATTTTGCACATATAAATCGAATTAAGAAACACAATTAATTTTGTACAAAAAAGTATTTAATGAATCAAACGACTTTAATCAATCAATTAATCTATTTATGAAAATTAAGGGTTAAGATTTATAATAAATATCCCTCTCAAAGTAGAAATCATGAATGACTTTACAATATCGCCATTCATTTATTACACATGAAAAGACATTTGTAAAATTGAAAAAAGAAATAATAATAAATGATATATAATATATTAAGAAAATATCAATTAATACTAGCAATACTCTCTCAAACACTCATTTTTATTGATTGAAACTTGTGTGAGTCCCTCACTTTGAAAACATGTCTCATGTAAAATTGTGTGACCCACACATGCTTCAACCAATAACTACATATTTAAATTGACTTTTACATGTCCCAAAAGCACTTATACTCCACTTCAACTTAAAAATTGATTTTTTTTTTCTTCTTGTTTGCTTACTTTTCCAAAATCAATTCTCCTCTTTCAAAAGCAATTCTACTAGAAGTTACAATTTCTAGATTTTGAGTTTAGTAGAATCAATTCTATATTTATTATATAGTATTTCTTACAAGTCTTTTTAATTTTCCATCTTTACCCTCTTTAATTTTCATCAATTACTTCTTTTCTTTTTTGTTTGTACTATAATTTTTTATCATTTTGGTAATTATACCATTCAAAATCAATTTTGATAAAATTATCCAAACAACATTAATTGATAACAATCACTTCTATATTATTGTATCCAAACATAAACCAATTCTGCTAAACTCAATTCTCTCATAATCAATTATATTCACTGCCAATCCAAACACACCCTAAGAAAGTGGGTGTCAAGAACAGAGTGTTGTTAGAATTTCTCAACGATTTATAATTTGAGATAATTTTTATTGCAAAGCATCTTATAATTTGGGATAAATAAAGTAAAAGGAAAAATGCACTTCGATTTTTACTTATCCCCCCCCCCAAACCATAAAAACTATTTGTACACTGTCATACCCCAAAATTTGCCCTCCATCTACTCAAGAGATTTCATACATCCATACTCAAGGATTCCTCAAGAGTTGATCAGACAAACTCTCTCCTAGACAATCAACCCAAACTAGGGTTTGGTATCTCTCAAGTCAAGATGAACTTCCAACATCTCCAATGGCCTTCATGCCTCCTCATATGCTTCAAATATTCTCCATGTCAAGTTTCAAGCTTTACAAGTCAAGTTTCCTCAGACAATTGCTCAGATGGTTGAAAATCAACAGATTGACAAAAAGTCAACTGTGGTCAACATACATCAAAACTTCTAATTTTTGGTCAACATCCTCATTTTGAAGTTACATTCATCATTTGATCAAGGGTTGATCATGATTCATCAAGAAAACTCAAGATTTGCTCAAAAGTCAAACTTTCTAAATTAGGGTTTCTAGGTGAAAAGTCAATGAACTTTGACCGATCATAACTTTCTCATACTTTCTCGAATTTTTTCCACCACCTCTTGTTTTGAAGGAAATTCAATTCTCTACAACTTCATGTCTCACAAGAATGTCCAAAAATGCTTCATTTGAGAGGTATAGCTCAAAACATTACAGTCATTTTCAAAGTCAACAAAAGTCAACTTTTGTTTTGAAGATATATTGAGCATGGTAACTCCAATTGAGATGAAACCAAAGACATTGTTTAGAGGACTCTTAGAGCTTTCCAAAAAGTCCAAGAACACTCAAAAATGTGGAAAATTGAGCAAGATACACCATTCAGAAGTTTGGCAATTTTGGACAATTGCACAAAAGGACATTTTGGTCAAAATGCAAAATTTTCCAAATGGGCCTATAATCTTTTGATCCAAACTTGTTCATGACAATATTCTTGACCCATAAATGCTTGGCATTGGTAATTTTCTATTTTTGTGATTTATATTTGAATTTTATAACATTTAATTCAAAAATAAATTATGTAAAATATGAAAATAAGGTTATTTTTTTCAAATAAGTTGGATTTATATCTCTCATAATGTCCAAGAAAGCCCAATACACTTGCCAATTTCGTGCATGATCACACATTGATGGGAAAATCAAATTTTGTCAAAATTTGATTTTATTTGGAAAGAATTCAATGCACATTCAATCTCCAATCTTTTTCCTTGTTTTTCTCTTCCAAAACCTCTATAAATACCAAGCATTGCGACACAGGGACGAAACCCTAACCCTAAAATAACCCTTACTCTTGCAAAAATTTTCAAGAAACTTGGAAAATCGAATTTCAAAAGCACCACTTTCATCAAACCAACCATCCCATTGTCTTCGTGAGGTAAGTTTGAGTAAGTATACACTCATGCCATGGGTTAAAACATTAATCGAACCATATACATGCATACATAATTGATTTTTCTTGAATTCGTATTTTATTACCACTGTTTTAATTGATTCTAATGCTTGCAATGTGATCATGTGGTTCCATGGATTAGATCCGGCCATCGTTCAAGGTTTGGACGTTAGAATCGCGTAATGCCATTGTTAGGTTTTTTGGATCATGAGCTTGAACCGGCTTGTACAGCCGATTCACCAAAACTAATGCCATCAATGGACTCGGGAGGTCCGATTTAGGTGGACAAGGTCTTCCTTTCCTTTTATTCGCGTTATTTTGCAGGTTTTATGATTTTGCTCATCGGAGAAGACGACCGGAGCTAGGGCTCCGGCGTCGTTGACCGATTCGGACTCCGGCGAGGCAAGCGTGGCACAATGGAGCTTCCTGATTCATTCATCCATGCAGACTGGAGTCCACGCGTGCTGACTTGTTTTTCAAACCAATCCATGACACGTGAGCGCTTATATTCAAATGTTCCCAGCTTTCCAAACACCAAAGACACGTTGTCCCAGTGGTTAAGGCGTTGGGATTGAAAGATGCTCCAAAAGGTCCTCTGTTCGAACCTCATCAGGACCTGGTTTTGTTTTCCTTTTTCCAAACTCAAGTTATTTTTCATATTTTTCTATTTTTCTATTTATTTAATATTTGCATGTCATTTTAATTAATTTCACATTTTTATTTTATGCATTAAAAAACACCAAAAAATAATTTTCTTTTTACATTACTTTCATAAAATCTTTATTTAATTTAAAAAATTAAAAAATATATTTTTGCATGCATATTTATTTTTATTTATAATTTTGCATTTAAATCATTGTTAATTAGTTTTTAATTATTAAATTGCATCTAAAAAATCCCTAAAAATTATCTTAGTATATTTACATTATTTCCAGCATGTCATATTTTTTCCAATTTAAAATTTGCATTTTTCCTAACATTTTTTCTTATTTCGATTTCATCATATTTTCCGATTTCTCATTCGTTTCACAGGTTCTTCCAATTCGGACGTTTCTTTACTATTTTCATTTTATTTTCCAATAATGTAACTGTATATGGGATGTAATAGTTTAAATTAGGTTTTTATTTTCCGCAAGTTTAAATTATGTATCTGCCCCAAAGCCATGTAATAGCGTAGGACATTTACATTTCCGCACTTTACATTCCGCATTTTACTTTCCGCACCCTATAAATTGCTAGTAATTAGGCGTGTATGGCAAGACTAAAATTGAACATAGCCCACTAATCTTCAAGATAAAATATTCTGAAATCAACACACTTCTTTCACACACGCACCCCTTAGGGTAATTCTCTCTCGATGCCTTTCGATTTCAAATGGTCATGTCCCTCGAACGTAGAGATATTCTAGCACCGTTGCCTTCTAAACAAATCATCATAGTCCCTTCGATACAAAGATCATAAGACCCACGATGTCGCTTCCGAATACATGATCTTGACCCTCGATTGTCGCCTACGAAAAATGATGATAGTCCCTTCGAATGTGCTAGGATACTTCCTACAAGTTGCTTTCGATGACCATCCGATGTCCCTTCGAATGTCCCGCTTACATCCAACGAATGGAGCTACCTACTAACTAATGGTACGGATAGCGCTATTCTAAAGGAATGTAGAAGTACAAAACGACCAATTCTGAGTGGGTAAATAAGTCTCTTAGTTGCTTGCTCTAAATCAAATGCTTTTCACACCAAACACTTTTTTCAAAGTTCAAATCCTTTTCAAAAACATTTCCGAACACTTTGTATACACTCTTACATGAGTCATTACAAAGTCAAAGCGAAATGCCTTTTCAAAACATTTTTTGTCAAACACGCAGAAAGCAATTTTAAAATATGATCTAGAGCAACTAAGAGCCCGTAGATAACTACGGATGGAAAGGGGTGCTAATACCTTCCCTTTTCATAACCATTCTCCCGAACTCAGAATCTAACGAAGGTCTTTTTTTGTTACTTTTACCTTCCCTTAATTGGATAAAAATAAAAGTCGGTGGCGACTCTTGCTATCCGCACATTTGGATACAAAAATCCTACAAAGTCAGTTCACCGTATCACATACACGTACACTCTCCCTTATATTTGAGTACACGTACACTCTCTTTCCAACACTCTCTCAAACACGTTTTTTTATGGGTTAAAACTTGTGTGATTCCCTCACTTTGAAAATGGGTCCCACATAAAGTGGTATGGCCCACATATGCTTCAACCAATAAGAAATTAGGTGTTGTAAAGAAAGTGTTGTCAGCATTTCTCAACGATTTATAATTTGGGATAAATAAAGTAAAAGGAAAATGCACTTTGACTTTTACTTATTTTCCCCAAAAACCAAATAAGCTTTTTGTACACGAAATTTGTCCCCAAACACTCCAATTTTGAATACATGATTATCTCCCTTATATTTGAGTAAATGTAGAAGTTTAAGAACCACATATGGCAGGTAGTACCAGGAAGTTGTTGGTCGTGTAGTTGGTGATGTGATAGACCCCATTGAAAGTTATGTTCCTCTCCCGAGTCACCTATGGAAATAGGGATGTGAATAATAGTTGTGAGCTTAAACCCTCTCATATTGGCAATCAATTCTGAGTGAGTGTTGGTGGAAACATCTTCAGTATCATCCACACCCTAGTAATTTCTCTTTTTGATGCATTATGAACTCATTTGACAAACATTTTTCATAATGTAGTTTCTAATGTGTTATTTTAATGCATTATGTACTCAATTGACACACATATTTCATAATGTGTGTGAGATATTAGATCGATCTCTATTGAGTTCAAGGGTAGCTTCTAATTCGACAGGATTGAGTATGTTGTCGAAGTTTGTTCATGTAACACCCTTCTAAATACCCCACGATTATTATAATAAATTCAGAGTTAACATGTATAAAAAGGACATCACAATTGATTAAAATAAAATTCATACAATGTCATGCTTTACTGAAGAAAAAAAATTCAATTAATCATTCAACATACATGTACTACACAACAGAATAATCTCAAAACTTGGATAAGTTCAAAACCAACAAAATTCAAAGGTCTATGCCTTGAGAAAATCAATCAAATATCCAAATAAACATAAAAAAAGTAGAGTTTGACAAAGACTCTAGATAAGCGTTCCCCAGTGTTTCAAGTCGGAGCATGACACCGACACGCGATAAAATAAAAACATAGCTCTACGAGCCATCCTCACCAACTCCTAAGCTGCTAAAGCTTCAATCTGAAATCATCAAAGTGTGAGACTTCATCATAATTAAAATGCATTATAAATTCATAAAATGAAAAAATTTCATAAGTTATTATTTCACCTTATTTAGCATAATCAGATTCAATCATCCACTCCACAAAACAATTGCCAAATTCATGTCTTACCTCAACAACCAAATTATAACACTGGAAACCATCCTATCATGTTATAATCCACACAAAATGCAATGCAAGACTATTTGCATGTGGTACCAAACAGTGAACTAAGTCACACACTGATCCATAATCACCCGGATATAGTTACATTGATTCGTCCATAATCACCCGGACATGAATCCAGCCTCACCATCCATAATTACCCGGGAACGGTTATTGGCAATACTCACTAATTCCACACAATGGGAATTAGTTACCACCAGAATGTATATGCATGCACATCATAAAAGCATGCAACATTTAACACAGGTTATGATAACATCATACATCATAAACCATCATCAATCCAAAACATGATACCGTCAATTAGCATGAACACCATCACACAACATAAACATGCACATCATCAACCAACACATGATACAATCCTTTATCATGAACACACAATTTCATATACATTGAATATGCACATAATAATAAACCGCATAATCGGAAAGTCAACGTTTTTCAAAATAAAATCAAGTTACTGTTATTTTCTTCATTTTATAAAATAGAGTGTTTAATTTAAGAAGTAACGTCCAAAACGGCGACCAAAACGGACTTACGGTTTGAAAGTCATGAATTTTTTTAAAGTTTAATATTTTTCAAAAGTTACAGTGGTAACCGATTCCTCCTAGGGGGAACCCGGTTCCCACTCTCATCAGTGAAAACGCTTCTGGAAAATATACTGGGAACTCAGTGCCTCCCAGCAAGTAACCGGTTCCCACGTTTAAAAATTTGGTTTTTCCTGGAAAATACACTAGGAACCTGGTTCCTCCCACCATGGAACCGGTTCCTCAGACTCAAAATTACCATGTTGCTGGAAATTATACCAGGAATTCGGTTCCTCCCACCTTGGAACCGGTTCCTACGACCTATAGTAGCAGAAAACTATGTTTTGACAGCAAGCTTTATTCTTAATTTCACCCACACATCCAAATACGAATCAATCACCAATTCATCATCAAAATCACCCAACAAACAGTGTTTCAAAGCATAAGGACATAATCCTACAACACTTAACATACCTATAACATGTGATTGACTCAATTTCATGCAATTCAACAATATTAGGGACAAATTCCATAAATCTAGAAAATCCTAAATTGGGATTCCTGACTACTCAATCAATCCTATCATTCCCAAAATCTATAAGGCATAAAAACTAGATAAAATCACCCCTTACCTTAGTCAATTATTTGAATCCTTGAACTCCTGGTTCTTCTCTTCCTTCTGCCTCTTATCACTTTCACGTATGATCAGTTTTCTCCAAAAGTTCCCAATTCTCTTTTTCCTCTTATTATTACTTTTTATTATTATTCTACAATAATAATAACCAAATAATAAGTTAGAAGATTTTACTCCTCACACCTCCTCCTTCTACTCCTTGCACCAACAACCCAAATTCTCTCATTTTATTTATTTTCCAAAAATCCCAATAATTCTCAAAAATACTAATAATTCAATTTTAATTAAATAAATAACTAAAATTTAAATTATTCTATAATCGAAAATATTGGGTGTTACAACTCTCCCCCACTAAAAGAGTTTTCGTCCTCGAAAACATACCTTAGACGAAAAGTTCCGGGTAAGAGTCCTTCATTTGACTTTCCAACTCCCAGGTAACATTACCACCTGTGGGTCCTCCCCAAGCTACTTTCACTAAATCTATCTCTTTACCTGTCAATTGCTTCAACTTCCAATCCTCAATCCTCATAGGCAATGTTTCAACAGTCAGATTATCTCGCACCTGTATATCATCTACCTGAATCTCATGAGACGAATCAACAATGTACATCCTCAACTAAGAACATGGAATACATCATGCAAATTTGCAAGTGACGACGGTAAAGCAATCTGATAAGCAACCTTTCCAACCTTCTTCATAATTTGAAATGGACCAATAAAACGCGGAGTTAACTTCTTTGACTTCAAAGCTCGACCAATATCAGTCATCGGAGTAAGCCGCATAAACACATGATCTCCTTTGCTAAACTCGAGATCCTTCCTTCTCTTATCATGATAACTCTTCTGAAGACTCTGAGAAGCTCTCATCTTCTCCTGAATCATCTTAATCTTCTCGGAAGTCCGTTGGACAATCTCTAGTCCAATCACAACACTTTCTCTAGATTCATATCAACACAACAATGTTCTACACCTCCTACCATACAATGCCTCAAACGGAGCCATACCAATACTCGAATGAAAACTATTATTGTAGGTAAACTCAATCAAAGGTAAGTAACTATCCCAAGCTCCACCTTTCTCTATCACATAAGCACGCAACAAGTCTTCTAACGACTAAGTCGTCCTCTCCATCCGACCATCTGTCTGCGGATGATAAGCAGAACTCAACCTCAACTTAGTATCCAAGGCTTCTTGCAATCCTATCCAGAATTTAGACGTAAACCTTAGATCTCTATCTAACACAATACTAGCAGGAATACCGTGCAAACTCACGATCGTGTCAACATATAATTGAGCTAATTTCTCCATCGGATAATCCATTCTCATCGGCATAAAGTGAGAAAATTTCGTCAACCTATCCATGATAACCTAAATGGCATCAAAATTCTTGGTTGTCCTCGGTAGACCAGACACAAAATCCATAGAAATTCCATCTCATTTCCAATCCGGAACAAACAACAGTTCCATCAACCCAGACGGTTTCTGATGTTCGATTTTTGACTTCTGACAAATCAAACAAGCATAAACAAACTCAGCAATTTCCTTCTTCATTCCAGGCCACCAAAACAACCTCTTCAAATCATGAAACATCTTTGTAGCACCAGGATGAATACTCAATCCACTATGATGTCCTTCTTCCAAGATACTTTTCTTAAGTTCGACAATATCTGGAACACAAACTCTATCACCAAATATCATAACACCATTCTCGCCAATTCAGAATTCACCTCCTTGACCTTGGTTGATCAACGTCAATTTATCAAGTAATCCAACATCAGACTTTTGGTGGGGTAATCACCTATACCTCATGCAAGCCTTAAACCTAGGTTCATTGTGTGAATTGTTTGTGTGTGCTAAACATGACATCATGACATCATTTGCATTGCATATCATTTCTAACTATTTCAAGGACCTAGGGATTTATCTTTGCTCTGTTTTGTAGGGATTATGGCTTCTAGAAAGACTATCCGAATCAACTTCATGGGTATCCCTTCTCAACTCAAAGAATTGGTTTCAGAAATTCCCGACCATGCTCAGTTCATCAAAAGACATGGTTATCTACTTGATTTGGTTATCTCCGGTTTTGAAGAGGATATGATGCATGTCCTATTCCAGTTCTTTGATCCGAAACACCATTGCTTTACATTCCCAGATTATCAGTTGGTTCCTACCTTGGAAGAGTTCTCTAAGCTACTTGGGATACCCATTCTTGACCAAATGCCATTCACCGGTCTAGAAAAGGTTCCTAAGTACGAAGACATTGCATCTGCCTTACATCTTAAGCGCTCAGACATTGAAGCCAATTGGGAAACCAGAAGTGGAGTTAAGGGTTTACTTTCCAAGTTCCTGATTAAGAAAGCCCGAGAATTCCTCAAAGTTATGAGTTTCCATGCATTCGAAGACATTGTGGCCTTGCTAATCTATGGTTTGGTTCTATTCCCTAACTCGGATCAATTCATAGATGTCAACGCCATCAAGTTGTTTCTTACCCGTAATCCTGTGCCTACTTTACTTGGAGATATTCTGCATTCTCTCCACACTCGTACTACCAAGAGACAAGGAACTCTCATGTGTTGTATACCGTTACTTTCAAGGTGGTTTATTTCGCACCTTCCTCCATCAGTTTTGAAGAACGAACAAAGGTTGAGATGGTCTCAAAGGCTAATGTCACTCTCTCATTCAGATATCCGTTGGAATCTTTTCTCTCAAAAGGATTTCACATTCATTGAGCGTTGTGGAGAATTCCCTAATGTACCACTACTTGGTATAAGGGGAGGTATTACTTACAACCCTTCTTTAGCTCTCGTTTGGTTTCCCAAGAGATGGTCCACATGATATGCTTCTCCAAGATGTTGTGTTCGACTACAATCACGATCTCCAGAATTACCGACGAAGGTTCATACATGCTTGGGGCATGGTAAAGAAGATTGATACCAAGACTTTGGGGCACCAAAATCCCATTCCTTGGGAACCTTACCTCAAATGGGTGCGAGCTCGAGCTCAAAACCTCATGATGCCATTCACTGCTCTACCAAGAATTATGGAACCTATTGCTATAGGTGACGTACCTATCGTTCTCCATCCCGACATGCCTACCGATTTTGAAGACTTGAAGAGATCCCGGATTCACTTAAAGAAGAAAGGGATACCTTTTGTTACGCAGCGAGAAGAAAGTGTTAGAATTGACAAAGCTACTTCATGAGGAGCGAAGCATCAATGCCTACATCGGCACCAAGAGGAAGCCCATGGAGACTTAGAGCTTTAGGATGTTTATGTTTTCTTTTATTGTTTGAATTATCTCTTAAAAAGAAAAAGAGGAATAATAAAAGAAGTACTAATAAATGTTTGCTCATTGCTTGTTTAACAAATTTAAATCTCTTAGGTCCTTGAAAACATTGCATTGCATTCATACATAGCATAGCATAACATTGCATCACGGTACATTGAGATTGGTTTTCTCATTTGCTCGCTATTTATTTTAGCGAAATGGCTCTTGAACATCACAAAGATCTTCAAGCTCGTAATGCTCGGCCAGCAGATGTTCACCACTTTGGTCCAAGGCCAAGAAGATTTGAAGAAGCTCATCAACAGAAGAAGAAGGTTGTTAGTCTCCTCAACATGGGCGACGCTACAAAGGGGTCCAAAAGTGGTCATCGGATCGAGCTCTCAAGGAAGTGTCCATACCGAGGGTACCAAGGGTGATGAAGGTGACCAGCGTGAGCCAAAGAAAGAAGGAGAGGACCTCGATTATAGCCGCTTTGATGAAGATGACAAGTACAAACAACTCAAGACCGTCTGAATGTGGAAAACTCAAGATGTCCGGCTGAACTTTGACGATCCGAGTCTTGTTCTGGTGTTGTGATTCCTCCCAAATTCAAAGTTCCTACTTTTGCTAAGTATGACGGCATGTCTTGCCCTAAGTGCATTTGAAGTCCTATGTTCGTAAGATCAACCCCACACCGATGATGTAAAGTTGTGGATGCACTATTTTCAAGAGAGTTTGTCCGAACCCGCTTGGAATGGTACTATCACCTAGAGAATGACCGTATCCGTACTTGGAGTGACTTGGTGATGCTTTCTGACAAGATGAGTACAATGTTGAATTGACACCCACTCGCATGCAACTACAAAGCATGTCTATGGGTCGTGACGAGAAGTTCAAGGAGTATGCTCAAAAATGGAGAGATTTAGCAGGCTGAGTTCAACCACCCTTGTCCAATAGGGAGTTGGTTGATATGTTCATGGGAACACCGACAGTCTGCTCTTCAATCATCCGATTGAAAATTCTTCATCCGGATTCACCGAGATATTGACAAAGCGGCGATTGAAGTCGTATCAAGAGTGGAAAGATTCAAGTAGAGACATCTTCAAATGTCGAAAAGATCTTTTGGTGGTAAGAAAGAAGTCAATGCTGTATGGTCGAAAAGCCAAGCCAAGACCGACCGTACTCAACGTGGGGCGGTTGTGATCTCCAATCCTCCATCAAGACAACCTCGGTGAGACAACGCGTAACGAACGCCGCGAGACAGTTCTGAAGATCAACATGCCTTTGTCGCAAGCCTTGCAACACATGTTGAAAGCAGGTGATTACTTGAGGATCCTCCTCGAATGTCAACACTTCCTCTCAGTACAATCCTAATGCTAAGTGTGCTTACCATTCCAATAGCCTGTGGCATAATACGATGATTGTTGGGCTCAAGAACAAGATTCAAGATATGATTGAATCTAAGCGATTGAGTTTGATCCTCCGTTGAGACCGAATGTGATCAACGCGCCTATGCCTAACCATGACAAGAGTTCCAACGTGGTGATGATGCTTATGTTTTCAACATAGATGACTTGACCATTCCTCCGATGACCGTTAAGAAGAATTTGCTGGTGTCAACCAGGATGCCCGAGAACTCGTTGGTGCCCATCCGCCGGATGGTTGTGCTTGGTTGAGAAGACGTGTTCAGTGCATGATGGACAACCGCGAGATACTATTTCTGAAACCACCTGTGCAGAAGCGTGTGAAGACATGTCTAAGTTGAAGATTGACAAAGCAAACGAAACTGTACCATCTGTGTGGGATACCTTGGGGCAGCCAAGTGGAAAATATGATTACATGGTGAAGTACACTGTTCCTGAGAGTTACAAGATTCCTATTGAAGATGTTAAGGCAACCGGATGGGGTGACGATTTCCCAGAAGACTATGCGGATGTTAACACGATAAGGATTTCTTCTGCTGATCCTGTGCCTAGGGTGGCACCTCTCATTATCACTTCTCCCAGACCGATTCCATATTCCTCTGATAAAGCTATCCCTTGGAACTATGGAGCTGATGTTTACTATCATGGCGTCAAGCAAGACTCTCTGACCATTGAAGGTCTTATTGCTGAAGCCCTTATTCCTGACATTAACAGCATCACCGGATCCAGTAAGGTGACCCGAACCGGAAGGGTATTCTCTCCAGAGATCTCTCCTCCAAAAGACACTGCGACTCCAACTCGCATTCCGTCTACTCCACCAATATCCCCAGCTAGAGGGAAAGAACCAGTGGCCCATCCTGCTCAACCAGAAGTACCAAAGGAAGTTACTGAAGACACCTCCAAACAAGAAATGGAGGAAATTCTGAAGATAATCAAGAAGAGTGACTACAATGTTGTGGAACAGTTAGGACAAACTCCGTCCAAAATCTCCATGCTTGCTCTGCTCTTGTGCTCTGAGGCTCATGCTAATGCCTTGGTGAAATTTCTGAAGAATGCTCATGTGCCGCAAGACACTACCACTGATCAATTCGAAGTTTGTATTGCTAGCCTGGCTGCCAACAACGGCCTAGGCTTCTCTGATGCTGATCTGACTCTTGCCGGGAAGAAACACAACAAAGCCTTGCACATCTCTGTTGAATGCAAGGGCGTTACCCTGTCTCATGTTTTAGTAGATACCGGTTCTGCTCTAAATATCCTACCGAAGGCTGCTTTTGATCGACTTGATGTCGAAGGGTTGGTTCTGAGACCCAGTGACATAATTGTGAGAGTTTTTGATGGTTCTAAGCGAACAGTACTTGGAGCTCACTCTCAAAAGTCGGTTCCCGGACTTTTGACTCCACCTTCTTTGTCATGGACATCCGTCCGCTTACTCTTGTCTACTCGGACGCCTTGGATACATGGGCAAGCTTACCTCTACCTTGCATCAGAAACTGAAATACCCGGTGAAAGGGAAGGTTGTCACAGTATGTGGTGAAGAAGAGTATATGGTCAGTCATCTACAATCGTTCCGATACCTCGAGATGGAGGGTGAATTCTTCGAGACTCCTTGTCAAGCTTTCGAAACAATACCCAGTCATGCCTGCTGGTCTGTCACTCGAGGTTACACAAGTTCCGCCTAGGATGGCCTCACCGAAAGATGCTCAAGCTGTTGAAGAAGGTAGTACTATTTGGGGACTCCCCGATCTTCCTTTCAACCGACAAGACCGGTTTAGGCTTCACCATCAAAGGTCGAAGATGATACGCCACGTGCCGCCAACTTCCTTTCGCATCGGCCAGTGGAATCCATGCTATAGAAGACGACGACAACACCGACATCGCAAGTGGATCTTCCCAACTCGGATCATGGGCTCAAAGAATTGGAAGATCAAGACGCGTCATACCAATCTCCTTTAGTCGAGTAATTGCTTTTGTTTTGCTTTTCGTATTTCTTTATGTTTTGAACAATAAACTTTGAAAGCCTAGTGCCTTGCCGGGCATCATGGCTCGTTCTGAGGGTTATTATCTGTTGATTGCGTATTTTCATTCAATAAATTCGTTGGACTTTGCATTCAATTGTTTGTTCTCTTTCTTTACTTTATCACCCCTTCAAAAGCTATGTGTTTCTTACACACACCCGTGATACACGCGAATCACTCCGAATCTCGTTAATAACACTATGCTAGTGCTAAATATGACTTCAATAATCCGATCTACCAAGCCAAGACGAAAGTGAGGAAGATTGTGAAGTGCCAGGAGAACTTGCCGATACAGCAAGAAGAAGCGAGTTATCAGACCACACGAAGAGCAAGTTGAGGTTGTGAATTTGGGTACTAGCGAAGATGAAAAGATCAAGATAGGAGCGGGTCTTGAGAACAATGTTAAAGAAAGGTTGGTTCAGATGCTACGAGGCTATATTGAGGTTTTTGCTTGGTCATACGAACATGTCGGGTTTAGACATTGATATTGTGGTACACCGATTGTCGACAAAAGAAGGTTTTCTCCCATGAAATGAAGGTTCGTCGTATGCCCGAGATGTCGAGAAAATCAAAGCAAGTTATGAAGCGGTTCAACGCGGTTTCTTAGCCGTTACTTCCTATCCCCAGTGGGTTGCTAATGTGGTACCCGTGCCCAAGAAAGATGGAAAAGTACGAATGTGTGTGGATTACAGAGATCTGAACAAAGCAAGTCCGAAAGACGATTTCCCACTTCCTCATATTGATGTTCTGGTTGACAACACCGCCAAGACAAGGTTTTCTCGCTTCATGGATGGTTTCTCCTTACAATCGATCAAAATGGCCCAAGACATGGAGAAGACTACTTTCGTTACACAGTGGGGCACTTTCTGCTACAAGGTTATGTCGTTCGGACTGAAGAACGCGGGCGCCACTTATCAGCGTGCTATGGTGACATTGTTTCATGACATGATTCATCACGAGATAGAGGTCTACGTCGACGACATGATAGCTCGCTCACAGACTGAAGAAGAACATCTAGATCATTTGCAGAAACTGTTCGACGGGTTGAAGAAGTACACATTGAGACTGAATCCCAACAAGTGCACCTTTGGAGTCAGATCTGGAAAACTCTTAGGGTTTGTTGTCAGTGGTAAAGGTATTGAAGTTGATCCCGCCAAGGTTAAAGCTATTCAAGAAATGCCAGCTCCCCGCACCGAGAAGGAAGTCAGAGGTTTCTTGGGCCGATTAAATTACATTGCCAGATTCATTGCACACCTAATCGCTTGTGAGCCAATCTTCAAGTTACTTAAGAAAGATCAAGTAGTGGAATGGAACGACGATTGCCGATCGCTTTTGACAAAATCAAGGAGTACCTCGAATCCTCCTATCCCGATGCCGCCGCCAAAGACCTCTCATCATGTACTTGGTGCTAGAGAACTCAATGGGTGTGTGTTGGGGCAACATGACGAGTGCAGTCGAAAAGAGCATGCAATATACTACCTTAGCAAAAGTTTACCGATGTGAAACAAGATACTCACCGAGAAAACTTGCAACGCTTTGGGCTGCTCGCCGACTAAGGCGTATATGTTGACTCACACTACCTTGTTGATTTCAAGATGGATCGATAAAATACATCTTTGAGAAACCATCTCTCCGGAAGAATAGCAAGATGGCAAATAATCTTGACCGAGTATGACATCCAAGTACACTTCTCGAAAGCGATCAAAGGAAGTGTAGTAGCCGATCATTTGGCTCATCAAGCGTAGATGACTATCGTCTGCGGTTCAATTTCCGGATGAAGATGTTTTACTAGTTCAGATTGCGAAGAACCGGGACGGACGAAGGACCTGAACAAGGATCCCGATGGACTATGGTCTTTGATGGATCCTCAAACACGCTTGGCAATGGCATTGGCGCCATCATTACATCCCCACAAAGTGACATACTCCTTTCACCGCTGGTTATGTTTCAGCTTGCACTAACAACATGGCCGAGTACGGCGTGCATCATGGGTCTTAAAGTGCTATTGACTTAAGAATCAAGTTCTTACAAGTGTATGGAGACTCGGCTTTAGTGATCACGATAAAGGCGAGTGGGATACGAGCATCCGAATCTCATTCCGTATCGAGAGCATGTTCTGAGCTTGATCCCCTACTTCGAAGAGATTACTTTTGATCATATTCCACGAGAAGAGAATCAGTTGGCAGACGCATTAGCTACTATGTCATCTATGTTCAAGGTTAGATGGGACAACGAGGCTCCCCAGATCATCATTGAGAAGTTCGACGAACCAGCGTATTGTTGTGAGCTTGACGCGAAGAGAAACCTTGGTACTATGACGTGAAGAGGTATCTTGAGACTCAAGAATATCCAGGGCATCATCAATGATAAGAAGTTCATGAGAAGATTCATCCAAATTCTTTCTCAACAACGACATCTTATACAAGCGCAACCACGACTTGTGCTTACTCTGTGTAGACAAAACAGCAATGCGTATCATGGAAGAGTTACACGAAGGCGAATTTGGTACTCATTCCAGTGGACACACCATGGCTAAGAAGATTCTGAGAACAGGTTACTATTGGTCCACCATGGAAGCTGATTGTCACCGCTATGCTCGATCTTGTCACAAGTGCCAAATATATGCCGACAAAGTGCATGTACCTCCAGTACCTCTGAATGTTCTAACAGCTCCTTGGCCGTTTGCAATGTGGGGCATTGACATGATCGGAGAAATTAAGCCCACGACTTCCAACGGACATCGTTTCATCCTTGTAGCAATCGATTACTTTACCAAATGGGTAGAAGAAGCCTCGTATGCATCTGTTACCAAGAATGTTGTGGCTCGATTCATCAAGCATAACCTTATCTGTCGGTATGGCACTCCCGAAAGGATTATCACAGATAACGGCTCTAATCTCAACAATAAGATGATCACTGAACTCTGCACGCAATTCAAGATCAAGCATCACAACTCTTCTCCATATCGGCCTAAGATGAATGGCGCTGTGGAAGCCGCCAATAAGAACATTAAGAAGATTATACAGAAGATGACAGTGACTTACAAAGATTGGCATGAAATGTTACCATTTGCTCTTCATGGTTATCGCACTACATCACGAACATCAACAGGGGCAACCCCCTTTTCTCTTGTATACGGTATGGAAGCCGTCTTACCCATCGAGGTTCAGATACCCTCAACCAGAGTCCTCCAAGACACAGAGTTAGGTGAAGATGATTGGGTTCAGACTCGCCTTGACCAGATTAACTTGATTGATGAGAAACGGCTCGCGTCCATCTGCCATGGACAGATTTATCAGAAGCGAATGATCAGAGCATTTAACAAGAAGGTCAAGCATCGAGTCTACCAAGTCGGTGATCTAGTAGTCAGCGCATCATTCTTCCACAAGGTGATCCGGGGCAAATGGACTCCCACCCACGAGGACCGTTTGTAGTCAAGATATTTTCCGGCGGAGCTATGATACTTAGCACCATGGATGGTGAAGACTTCCCGCACCGTGAGCGCACATAGTAAAAAATACTACGCATAAAGAGACCCGCTAGGTCGACGAACCTAGGCAAAAATAAGGGCATCTGGCGAACCAAAAGGTTCGGGCAAAATTTAAGGATATATACAAAACATGTACACCCAAGTCGAAAACTGAAAAGGCGGCTTGGGCAAAAAGGGTATCCCGTGGTGAAAACCCGAAAGGCGGTCTAGGCAAAAGTTAGGATTTAAGCGTACGACTATGTCTCTTCGGATCACCGCTTCGGACTACTATCAAGATTCAAGGTTCAAATGGCGAAGATCGCCTACTCACTTTCTACGACAGAAGGAGATGAGATAGTCGAAATATATGAGTACTAGCATAGTTGGAACTTAACGAGATTGTTTCCGCATAGCTTTTTACCTTTCTTGTGTACAAACTACTTGGCCATACGCCACCTTTCAAATAAACGCAAATTTCTTTCTCTTTACAATTTTTGTTGTTGTCGTTTGCAATAAGTCCAACGTTTGCTTTGAATGATTATATGCATTTGACAATAAGAATCTAATCACAAACATACGAAAAGTGAACATACAAAAGTACTTACTACAGGCTCCAGGAATTGGGACGACGACGAAAGTCACCAAAGCGTTCCCCCACAAAGCATGATCCCCAAGGTGTCACTCACACAACTTCCCAGAGCAAAGGGAATCCACGAGCTGCAATTCCACTCGACTAAGTAATGTTACATCGGTCTCCAAGCAACACCTCACCCCTCGAGGTATTTATCCGGTATCTCTCGATCCGTTCCTTTTCCCCAACGAGATCGGACCCAAAACTTGGTCAGATAGTGCATCGGAGGAACCCACATCTTCATTCCCCAGCCAGAGATTACGACGGGACCCTGACTCTCCCGGCCCGGTCTCCCAGCAACTATCAAATGCTCTCCAGCGGGATCTGCGCCCAGAATCCCCAGTAGAGCGCCTCCTAAATTTCCTCAGCAGGATCTACATACAAGGTCCCCAACAGATCGCCTCCCAGATTCTCCTCAGCAGGGTCTATGAGATCTCCAACAACGAGCCTCTCCAATCTCTACCTTCCTCAACAATATCTAGGCCCAATACTTGGTCAGATTGTGCATCGGAGGAATCCCGGATATCTTTCTTCTCTTTCAAAAGCAGAGTTCTCACCTACTCAATTCCCCAAGCAGAAGTCAGAAATCCTCAAACGGAACATCCGCATCTTCTTCAAGATGGATATGTTTTGAAATACCACAACATCTATCATTCATACATTTCTCATAAAGTCATAATTCATGCATATATCATTCATATACACTGTCATGCATCATACTTTGCATAAAACTAACCAATATTCTATCAAAGTTCCTCTTGTTTTCTCCAAAGCATGTGATCCTTCGACGCAAACAGTCCAAGATTAAGCCCGAATCGACGGAAAACTATCTCGAAAGACCGCCTTGGTTGTCCTCCGACGATGGTCCAGATTAAGCCCGAATCGACGGAAAACTATCGAAAGACCGCCCTTGGTTGTCCTCCGACGGTCGGGATTAAGCCCGAATCGACGGAAAACTATCGAAGACCGCCCTTGGTTGTCCTCCAACGATCGGTCCAGATTAAGCCCCGAATCGACGGAAAACTATCTCGAAGACCGCCTTGGTTGTCCTCCGACAACGGGTCCAAGATTAAGCCCGAATCGGGAAAAAAATCTCGAAAGACCGCCTCGGTTATCCTCCGATAACAGGCAATGGATCAACACCTGATGCACAACAGGGAAGCTATCCACATTTTTGCCAACTACAATCTCCCTCAGAGTAATCAGCACGAAGATTTATTCTGATCCCTTATCATCAACAGCAACTACAGAGTCTAGCGTACGACTCAGTTGCCTTGGATGGCATCTTAAGCCCATCTTCGACTACTTATCAACAGTGCTTCACTTTCAGAATGCTGCATATATGGTTAAAAATCAATGCAAACCAGTAACTTCATTCAAAAAATGAGCACGAAGTCTAACGTAGGACTACCTCCATATGGCATCCTAAGCCCATCTCCATGATCCTTCCAGAAACGACTACAGAGCCTAACGTACGGCTCACTCCCCAGCATCGATCTTTCCAGATGGCATCTTAAGCCCATCTCCGTCAATTCTCCTATCAACATTCTCGAGTCTAGCGTACGACTCATCCTCCAGCGAAGTATCCAAATGGCATCTGTAAGCCCATTCCCGCATCATCCACCAACAGCGAGTGCAAATTTTCAGGTGTACTCGAGTGTTCAATCATCTTCTACCTCCAGGTCGCGAAAGACAGGTGTGTCAATCTAACCCTTCCAGTACAAGAAGATTGAACAGGGGCAGCTGTCATACCCCAAAATTTGCCCTCCATCTACTCAAGAAATTTCATACATCCATACTCAAGGATTCCTCAAGAGTTGATCAGACAAACTCTCTCCTAGACAATCAACCCAAACTAGGGTTTGGTATCTCTCAAGTCAAGATGAACTTCCAACATCTCCAATGGCCTTCATGCCTCCTCATATGCTTCAAAGATTCTCCATGTCAAGTTTCAAGCTTTACAAGTCAAGTTTCCTCAGACAATTGCTCAGATGGTTGAAAATCAGTTGTATTGGACAAAAAGTCAATTGTGGTCAACATACAGTCAAAACTTCTAATTTTTGGTCAACATCCTCATTTTGAAGTTACATTCATCATTTTATCAAGGGTTGATCATGATTCATCAAGAAAACTCAAGATTTGCTCAAAAGTCAAACTTTCTAAATTAGGGTTTCTAGGTGAAAAGTCAACTGAACTTTGACTGATCATAACTTTCTCATACTTTCTCAGAATTTTTTCCACCACCTCTTGTTTTGAAGGAAATTCAATTCTCTACAACTTCATGTCTCACAAGAATGTCCAAAAAATGCTTCATTTGAGAGGTATAGCTCAAAACATTACAGGTCATTTTCAAAGTCAACAAAAAGTCAACTTTTTGTTTTGAAGATATATTGAGCATGGTAACTCCAATTGAGATGAAACCAAAGAAATTGTTTAGAGGACTCTTAGAGATTTCCAAAAATTCCAAGAACACTCAAAAATGTGGAAAATTGAGCAAGATACACCATTCAGAAGTTGGGCAATTTTGGACAATTGCACAAAAGGACATTTTGGTCAAAATGCAAAATTTTCCAAATGGGCCTATAATCTTTTGATCCAAACTTGTTCATGACAATATTCTTGACCCATAAATGCTTGGCATTGGTAATTTTCTATTTTTGTGATTTATATTTGAATTTTATAACATTTAATTCAAAAATAAATTATGTAAAATATGAAAATAAGGTTATTTTTTCAAATAAGTTGGATTTATATCTCTCATAATGTCCAAGAAAGCCCAATACACTTGCCAATTTCGTGCATGATCACACATTGATGGGAAAATCAAATTTTCTTCAAAATTTGATTTTATTTGGAAAGAATTCAATGCACATTCAATCTCCAATCTTTTTTCCTTGTTTTTTCTCTTCCAAAACCCTCTATAAATACCAAGCATTGCAGCCAGCACAAGGGACGAAACCCTAACCCTAAAAATAACCCTTACTCTTGCAAAAATTTTCAAGAAACTTGGAAAATCGAATTTCAAAAAGCAGCCACTTTCAGTCCAAACCAACCATCCCATTGTCTTCAGGATGTAAGTTTGAGTAAGTATACACTCATGCCATGGGTTAAAACACGCTGAATCGAACCATATACATGCATACATAATTGATTTTTTCTTGAATTCGTATTTTTATTACCAGCCTGTTTTAATTGATTCTAATGCTTGCAATGTGATCATGTGGTTCCATGGATGAGATCTGGGCCATCGTTCGAAGGTTTGGACGTTAGAATCGCGTAATGCCATTGTTAGGTTTTTTTGGACTGTGAGCTTCGAACCGGCTTGTACAGGCCGATTCAGTCAAAACTAATGCCATCAATGGACTCAGGAGGTCCGATTTAGGTGGACAAGGTCTTCCTTTTCCTTTTATTCGCGTTATTTTGCAGGTTTTATGATTTTGCTCATCGGAGAAGACGACCGGAGCTAGGGCTCCGGCGTCGTTGACCGATTCGGACTCCGACGAGGCAAGCGTGGCACAATGGAGCTTCCTGATTCGTTCATCCATGCTGACTGGAGTCCACGCGTGCTGACTTGTTTTTCAAACCAATCCATGACACGTGAGCGCTTATATTCAAATGTTCCCAGCTTTCCAAACACCAAAGACACGTTGTCCCAGTGGTTAAGGCGTTGGGATTGAAAGATGCTCCAAAAGGTCCTCTGTTCGAACCTCATCAGGACCTGGTTTTGTTTTCCTTTTTCCAAACTCAAGTTATTTTTCATATTTTTCTAATTTTCTATTTATTTAATATTTGCATGTCATTTTAATTAATTTCACATTTTTATTTTATGCATTAAAAAACACCAAAAAATAATTTTCTTTTTACATTACTTTCATAAAATCTTTATTTAATTTAAAAAATTAAAAAATATATTTTTGCATGCATATTTATTTTTATTTATAATTTTGCATTTAAATCATTGTTAATTAGTTTTTAATTATTAAATTGCATCTAAAAAATCCCTAAAAATTATCTTAGTATATTTACATTATTTCCAGCATGTCATATTTTTTCCAATTTAAAATTTGCATTTTTCCTAACATTTTTTCTTATTTCGATTTCATCATATTTTCCGATTTCTCATTCGTTTCACAGGTTCTTCCAATTCGGACGTTTCTTTACTATTTTCATTTTATTTTCCAATAATGTAACTGTATATGGGATGTAATAGTTTAAATTAGGTTTTTATTTTCCGCAAGTTTAAATTATGTATCTGCCCCAAAGCCATGTAATAGCGTAGGACATTTACATTTCCGCACTTTACATTCCGCATTTTACTTTCCGCACCCTATAAATTGCTAGTAATTAGGCGTGTATGGCAAGACTAAAATTGAACATAGCCCACTAATCTTCAAGATAAAATATTCTGAAATCAACACACTTCTTTCACACACGCACCCCTTAGGGTAATTCTCTCTCGATGCCTTTCGATTTCAAATGGTCATGTCCCTCGAACGTAGAGATATTCTAGCACCGTTGCCTTCTAAACAAATCATCATAGTCCCTTCGATACAAAGATCATAAGACCCACGATGTCGCTTCCGAATACATGATCTTGACCCTCGATTGTCGCCTACGAAAAATGATGATAGTCCCTTCGAATGTGCTAGGATACTTCCTACAAGTTGCTTTCGATGACCATCCGATGTCCCTTCGAATGTCCCGCTTACATCCAACGAATGGAGCTACCTACTAACTAATGGTACGGATAGCGCTATTCTAAAGGAATGTAGAAGTACAAAACGACCAATTCTGAGTGGGTAAATAAGTCTCTTAGTTGCTTGCTCTAAATCAAATGCTTTTCACACCAAACACTTTTTTCAAAGTTCAAATCCTTTTCAAAAACATTTCCGAACACTTTGTATACACTCTTACATGAGTCATTACAAAGTCAAAGCGAAATGCCTTTTCAAAACATTTTTTGTCAAACACGCAGAAAGCAATTTTAAAATATGATCTAGAGCAACTAAGAGCCCGTAGATAACTACGGATGGAAAGGGGTGCTAATACCTTCCCTTTTCATAACCATTCTCCCGAACTCAGAATCTAACGAAGGTCTTTTTTTGTTACTTTTACCTTCCCTTAATTGGATAAAAATAAAAGTCGGTGGCGACTCTTGCTATCCGCACATTTGGATACAAAAATCCTACAAAGTCAGTTCACCGTATCACATACACGTACACTCTCCCTTATATTTGAGTACACGTACACTCTCTTTCCAACACTCTCTCAAACACGTTTTTTTATGGGTTAAAACTTGTGTGATTCCCTCACTTTGAAAATGGGTCCCACATAAAGTGGTATGGCCCACATATGCTTCAACCAATAAGAAATTAGGTGTTGTAAAGAAAGTGTTGTCAGCATTTCTCAACGATTTATAATTTGGGATAAATAAAGTAAAAGGAAAATGCACTTTGACTTTTACTTATTTTCCCCAAAAACCAAATAAGCTTTTTGTACACGAAATTTGTCCCCAAACACTCCAATTTTGAATACATGATTATCTCCCTTATATTTGAGTAAATGTAGAAGTTTAAGAACCACATATGGCAGGTAGTACCAGGAAGTTGTTGGTCGTGTAGTTGGTGATGTGATAGACCCCATTGAAAGTTATGTTCCTCTCCGAGTCACCTATGGAAATAGGGATGTGAATAATAGTTGTGAGCTTAAACCCTCTCATATTGGCAATCAATTCTGAGTGAGTGTTGGTGGAAACATCTTCAGTATCATCCACACCCTAGTAATTTCTCTTTTTGATGCATTATGAACTCATTTGACAAACATTTTTCATAATGTAGTTTCTAATGTGTTATTTTAATGCATTATGTACTCAATTGACACACATATTTCATAATGTGTGTGAGATATTAGATCGATCTCTATTGAGTTCAAGGGTAGCTTCTAATTCGACAGGATTGAGTATGTCGTCGAAGTTTGTTCATGTAACACCCTTCTAAATACCCCACGATTATTATAATAAATTCAGAGTTAACATGTATAAAAAGGACATCACAATTGATTAAAATAAAATTCATACAATGTCATGCTTTACTGAAGAAAAAAAATTCAATTAATCATTCAACATACATGTACTACACAACAGAATAATCTCAAAACTTGGATAAGTTCAAAACCAACAAAATTCAAAGGTCTATGCCTTGAGAAAATCAATCAAATATCCAAATAAACATAAAAAAAATAGAGTTTGACAAAGACTCTAGATAAGCGTTCCCCAGTGTTTCAAGTCGGAGCATGACACCGACACGCGATAAAATAAAAACATAGCTCTACGAGCCATCCTCACCAACTCCTAAGCTGCTAAAGCTTCAATCTGAAATCATCAAAGTGTGAGACTTCATCATAATTAAAATGCATTATAAATTCATAAAATGAAAAAATTTCATAAGTTATTATTTCACCTTATTTAGCATAATCAGATTCAATCATCCACTCCACAAAACAATTGCCAAATTCATGTCTTACCTCAACAACCAAATTATAACACTGGAAACCATCCTATCATGTTATAATCCACACAAAATGCAATGCAAGACTATTTGCATGTGGTACCAAACAGTGAACTAAGTCACACACTGATCCATAATCACCCGGATATAGTTACATTGATTCGTCCATAATCACCCGGACATGAATCCAGCCTCACCATCCATAATTACCCGGGAACGGTTATTGGCAATACTCACTAATTCCACACAATGGGAATTAGTTACCACCAGAATGTATATGCATGCACATCATAAAAGCATGCAACATTTAACACAGGTTATGATAACATCATACATCATAAACCATCATCAATCCAAAACATGATACCGTCAATTAGCATGAACACCATCACACAACATAAACATGCACATCATCAACCAACACATGATACAATCCTTTATCATGAACACACAATTTCATATACATTGAATATGCACATAATAATAAACCGCATAATCGGAAAGTCAACGTTTTTCAAAATAAAATCAAGTTACTGTTATTTTCTTCATTTTATAAAATAGAGTGTTTAATTTAAGAAGTAACGTCCAAAACGGCGACCAAAACGGACTTACGGTTTGAAAGTCATGAATTTTTTTAAAGTTTAATATTTTTCAAAAGTTACAGTGGTAACCGATTCCTCCTAGGGGGAACCCGGTTCCCACTCTCATCAGTGAAAACGCTTCTGGAAAATATACTGGGAACTCAGTTCCTCCCAGCAGGTAACCGGTTCCCACGTTTAAAAATTTGGTTTTTCCTGGAAAATACACTAGGAACCTGGTTCCTCCCACCAGGGAACCGGTTCCTCAGACTCAAAATTACCATGTTGCTGGAAATTATACCAGGAATTCGGTTCCTCCCACCTGGGAACCGGTTCCTACGACCTATAGTAGCAGAAAACTATGTTTTGACAGCAAGCTTTATTCTTAATTTCACCCACACATCCAAATACGAATCAATCACCAATTCATCATCAAAATCACCCAACAAACAGTGTTTCAAAGCATAAGGACATAATCCTACAACACTTAACATACCTATAACATGTGATTGACTCAATTTCATGCAATTCAACAATATTAGGGACAAATTCCATAAATCTAGAAAATCCTAAATTGGGATTCCTGACTACTCAATCAATCCTATCATTCCCAAAATCTATAAGGCATAAAAACTAGATAAAATCACCCCTTACCTTAGTCAATTATTTGAATCCTTGAACTCCTGGTTCTTCTCTTCCTTCTGCCTCTTATCACTTTCACGTATGATCAGTTTTCTCCAAAAGTTCCCAATTCTCTTTTTCCTCTTATTATTACTTTTTATTATTATTCTACAATAATAATAACCAAATAATAAGTTAGAAGATTTTACTCCTCACACCTCCTCCTTCTACTCCTTGCACCAACAACCCAAATTCTCTCATTTTATTTATTTTCCAAAAATCCCAATAATTCTCAAAAATACTAATAATTCAATTTTAATTAAATAAATAACTAAAATTTAAATTATTCTATAATCGAAAATATTGGGTGTTACAACTCTCCCCCACTAAAAGAGTTTTCGTCCTCGAAAACATACCTTAGACGAAAAGTTCCGGGTAAGAGTCCTTCATTTGACTTTCCAACTCCCAGGTAACATTACCACCTGTGGGTCCTCCCCAAGCTACTTTCACTAAATCTATCTCTTTACCTGTCAATTGCTTCAACTTCCAATCCTCAATCCTCATAGGCAATGTTTCAACAGTCAGATTATCTCGCACCTGTATATCATCTACCTGAATCTCATGAGACGAATCAACAATGTACATCCTCAACTAAGAACATGGAATACATCATGCAAATTTGCAAGTGACGACGGTAAAGCAATCGATAAGCAACCTTTCCAACCTTCTTCATAATTTGAAATGGACCAATAAAGCGGAGTTAACTTCTTTGACTTCAAAGCTCGACCAATATCACCATCGGTAAGCCGCATAAACACATGATCTCCTTTGCTAAACTCGAGATCCTTCCTTCTCTTATCATGATAACTCTTCGAACTCGAAGCTCTCATCTTCTCCTGAATCATCTTAATCTTCTCGGAAGTCCGTTGGACAATCTCTAGTCCAATCACAACACTTTCTCTAGATTCATATCAACACAACAATGTTCTACACCTCCTACCATACAATGCCTCAAACGGAGCCATACCAATACTCGAATGAAAACTATTATTGTAGGTAAACTCAATCAAAGGTAAGTAACTATCCAAGCTCCACCTTTCTCTATCACATAAGCACGCAACAAGTCTTCTAACGACTAAGTCGTCCTCTCCATCCGACCATCTGTCTGCGGATGATAAGCAGAACTCAACCTCAACTTAGTATCCAAGGCTTCTTGCAATCCTATCCAGAATTTAGACGTAAACCTTAGATCTCTATCTAACACAATACTAGCAGGAATACCGTGCAAACTCACGATCGTGTCAACATATAATTGAGCCAATTTCTCCATCGGATAATCCATTCTCATCGGCATAAAGTGAGAAAATTTCGTCAACCTATCCATGATAACCTAAATGGCATCAAAATTCTTGGTTGTCCTCGGTAGACCAGACACAAAATCCATAGAAATTCCATCTCATTTCCAATCCGGAACAAACAACAGTTCCATCAACCCAGACGGTTTCTGATGTTCGATTTTTGACTTCTGACAAATCAAACAAGCATAAACAAACTCAGCAATTTCCTTCTTCATTCCAGGCCACCAAAACAACCTCTTCAAATCATGAAACATCTTTGTAGCACCAGGATGAATACTCAATCCACTATGATGTCCTTCTTCCAAGATACTTTTCTTAAGTTCGGCAATATCTGGAACACAAACTCTATCACCAAATATCATAACACCATTCTCGCCAATTTAGAATTCACCTCCTTGACCTTGGTTGATCAACGTCAATTTATCAAGTAATCCAACATCAGATTTCTGTCAGATTCAAATCTCATCAAGAATACCACTAGTCAACTTCAACATACCCAACTTAACACTATTACGAGTATTCTCACATACTAAACTCAAATCTCTGAACTGCTCAACCAAATCTAATTCACGCACCATCATCATAGACATATGCAACGACTTCCTACTCAACGCATCTGCAACAACATTTGCCTTACCAAGATGGTAATTCAAACCAAATTCATAATCCTTAAGAAACTCTAACCATCCCCTCTGTCTCATATTGAGCTCTTTCCGATCGAAGAGATATTTCAGACTCTTATGATCATTGGATACCTCAAATTGTGAACCATACAGATAATGCCTCCTTAATTTCAAAACAAACACCACCGCTGCCAACTTCAAGTCAAGAGTCGGATAATTCCTTTAATGAATATTCAACTGTCTAAAAGCATAAGCTACTACCTGCTTATCCTGCATCAAAACACCACCTAAACCCATCAATGAAGCATCACAGTACACAATAAAAGATTCCGCCAGATTCGGTAAAATTAAAATTGGAGCACTAGTCAATCTCCTCTTCAATTCTTGGAAACCTTTCTCACATTCAGAATCCTATACAAACACTTGTCCTTTTCTCGTCAATTTAGTCAACGACAAAGCTAACTTCGAAAATCCTTCAATAAACTTTCTATAGTAACCTACAAGACCAAGACAATTACGAATTTCAGAAGCATTCTTCAGTGCCTCCCACTGAGATAACGCTTCTACCTTCGTAGGGTCAACAACAATGCCATTCTTGGAAATCACATGACCAAGAAAACTTACTTCACTCAACCAGAATTCACACTTAGACAACTTTGCATAAAGCTTCTTGTCCTTCAACAACTCCAATACAATTCTGAGATGTTCCGCATGTTCTTCATCACTCTTTGAGTAAATCAGGATGTCATCAATAAAAACTACCACGAAATTATCAAGATACGGATGACATATCCTGTTCATATACTCCATAAAAACTCCAGGTGCATTAGTAACTCCAAACGGCATAACAGAATACTCATAATGTCCATACCTCGTTCTAAATGTAGTCTTATGTATATCTTCCGCTTTTACACGAATCTGATGATATCCAGATCTCAGATCAATTGATCCATCAAATTATCAACACACAAGCTCCAACCAATTGATCCATCAAATTACCAATCCTCGGCAATGGATACCGATTCTTGATCGTAACTTTATTCAACTGCTTGTAATCAACACACAGTCTCATCGAACCTTCTTTCTTCTTAACCAACAACACAGGAGCACCCCACGACGAAACACTCAGACGAATAAACTTCTTCTCAAGTATCTCCTCTAATTGCTTCTTCAATTCAGCCAACTCGGATGCTGATATGCGATAAGGCTCCATCGACACTGGACTAGTTCCAGGAATCAGATATATAGAAAATTCCACTTCTCTCTCAGGTGGAAAATCACTAACATCTTCCGGAAAAACTTCTGGAAACTCATCCACAATGGGTAATTCATTACTCTTAGCTTTTCCTTTCACTTCCATTGAAGAACACAACATAAACACTACTGCATCATCATTAACAGCTACGTTCATATGCTTAACGGGCATAGTCAAATCTTCAACACCAGCCACTTCAAGAAAACTAACCGTCTTCGCAAAACAGTTGATATGAACCTGGTTGAATTCTAACCAGTTCATTCCAAGGATGATATCAAGTTGTTCTAATGGTAGGCATACAAAATCCATACCAAAACCTCTACCAAAAATTATAATAGGATAATTCCTACACACAAATGAAGTAGTCACTGAACCCGATGCAGGAGTGTCAATAACCATATTTCCATTCATATCAGATATATCCAAATTCAATATTTTAGCACAATCTAAAGCAATAAACGAATGAGTCTCTCCAGTATCAATAATCACAATCAAAGGTGTGCCATTAATAAAACACGTACCTTTAATTAATCGATCATCTGGATTAGTCTCTGACCCAGACAAAGCGAACACCTTACCACCAGACTGCTCTTTCTTTGGTTTGGTGCACTGTGGACGAGTATGACCTTCCTCTCCACAGTTGTAACAAGTCACAATTCTCACTCTGCAATCATTAGCCACATGTCCAAGTTTTCCACACTTGAAACACTTCTTATCAGTACTCTTACATTCCTGAATATGATGCCCCATTTCACCACACTTGTAGCACTTAATCGAAGCACTAGAATCTCCCCTACTAGGCCTTTTCCACCCACCAAACTTCTGGTTATTTATGTCGTACGGTTTTCCACGATCCATCGATTGCTTTCCTTTCCTATCAGCAAAAACACGAGAGTTTGACCTAGTATTAGCAAGATTATCTTCCAGAATTCTACTATAATCCACCAAATCAGAAAAGCTACGAATACGCTGATACCTGATACCTTGCTTAATCTCATCACAGAGACCGTTCTCAAACTTGATACACTTAGAGAATTCTCCCTCTTCATCATTATTATAATGAGCATAATACTTAGCTAACTCAGTAAACTTAGAAGCATACTCACTTACAGTCATGTTACCCTGCTTGAGCTCCAAAAATTCAATATCTTTCTTTCCCCGAATGTCTTCAGGAGAATACCTTCTCATAAAAGCCCTTCTGAACATAGCCCAAGTCAGCACAGTACCATCTTGCTCCAACTTAGTTTTGGTAGCAATGCACCAGTCATCAGCTTCTTCTGCCAGCATGTAAGTACCATACCTCACTTTCATATCTTCAGCACAATCAATCACTCGGAAGATCCTTTCAATCTCCTTCAACCACTTTTGAGCGCCTTCAGGTTCATGCTTGCCTTTGAACAACAGAGGCTTGTTCCTTTGAAAATTTCCCAACTGTCTGTCAGCACCAATACCAGCTCCCTGCTGATTTCCACCAAGCACACCAGCAAGCATTCCCAAAGCCTCAGCAATTGCAGCGTCATCTCTTCCGTTACCTCTTCCAGCCATTGTTCTGAGAATTCAAAAAACAATTCTCATTAGAACACAAGTATCGACAGTGTTACCTTGCACTAGTCGCATACAAAAGGGATAACGACACTAAGACACTGATCACAACGACCGACTATGCTCTGATACCACTATTGTAACACCCTTTTAAATACCCCGTGATTATTAAAATAAATTTAGAGTTAACATGTATAAAAAGGGCATCACAATTGATTAAAATAAAATTCTATATAATGTCATGC
Organism: Vicia sativa; assembly: GCA_021764765.1. Lineage (NCBI taxonomy): Eukaryota > Viridiplantae > Streptophyta > Magnoliopsida > Fabales > Fabaceae > Vicia > Vicia sativa. The sequence goes on along the minus strand of CM038795.1, from coordinate 156,324,223 downwards.
TTTACTAAAGAACAAAATTCAATTAATCATTCAACGTACATGTTCTACACAGCATAATAATCTCAAAACTTGGATAAGTTCGAAACCAACAAAATTCAAAGGTCTATAAACATCAAAATAAATAGAGTTTAACAAATACTCTAGATAAGCGTTCCCCAGTGTTACAAGTCAGAGCATGACACCAACACGCGATAAAATAAAAACATAGCTCTACGAGCCATCCTCACCAACTCCTAAGTTGCTAAAGCTTCTATCTGAAATAATCAAAGTAAAGGTGAGACTTCATCATAATTAAAATGCATTATAAATTCATAAAACGACAGAATTTCATAAGTTATTATTTCCCCCTATTTAGCATAATCAGATTCAATCATTCACTCCATAAAACAATTGCCAAATTCATGCATTATCTCAACAACCAAATTATAACACTGGAAATCATCCTATCATGTTATAATCCACATAAAATGCAATGAAGGACTCTATGAATGGGTACCAAATAGTGAACTAAGTCACACACTGATCCATAATTACCCGGATACAGTTACATCGATTCATCCATAATCACCCGGACATGAATCCAGCCTCACCACCCATAATCACCCGAGAACGGTTATTGGCAATACTCACTAATTCCACACAATGGGAATTAGCTACTACCAGAATGTATCTACATGCACATCATAAAAGCATGCAACATTCAACACAGGTTATGATAACATCATATATCATAAACCATCGTCAATCCAAAACAAGATACAGTCAATTATCATGAACACCATCACACAACATAAACATGCACATCATCAGCCAAAACATGATACAATCCTTTATCATGAACACACCATTGCGTATACATCGAATATGCACATAATAATAAACCGCATAATCGGAAAGTCAACGCTTCTTAAAATAAAATCAAGTTACTGTTATTTTCTTCATTTTATAAAATAGAGTGTTTAATTTAAGAAGCAACGTCCAAAACGGCGACCAAAACGGACTTACGGTTTGAATGTTATGAATTTTTTTAAAGTTTAATATTTTTCAAAAGTTACAGTGATAACCGGTTCCTCCTAGGGAGAACCCGGTTGCCACTCTCATCAGTGAAAATGCTTCTGGAAAATGTACCGGGAACTTGGTTCCTTCCAGCAGGTAACTGGTTTCCACGTTCAAAAATTTGGTTTTTCCTGGAAAATACACTAGGAACCTGGTTCCTCCCACCAGGGAACCGGTTCCTCAGACTCAAAATTACCATGTTGCTGGAAATTATACCAGGAATTCGGTTCCTCCCACCTGGGAACCGGTTCCTACGACCTACAGTAGCAGAAAAACTTTGTTTTGACAACAAGCTTCATTCTTAATTTCACTCACACATCCAAATACGAATCAATCACCAATTCATCATCAAAGTCACCCAACAAATAGTGTTTCAAAGCATAAGGACATAATCCAACAACACTTAACATACCTATAACATGTGATTGACTCAATTTCATGCAATTCGACTATATTAGGGACAAATTCCATAAACCTAGAAAATCCTAAATTGGGATTTCTAACTACTCAATCAATCCTATCATTCCCAAAATCTATAAGGCATAAAAACTAGATAAAATCACCCATTACCTTAGTCAATTGTTTGAATCTTTGAACTCGTGGTTCTTCTCTTCCTTCTGCCTCTTATCACTTTCACGTATGATCAGTTTTCTCCAAAAGTTCTCAATTCTCTTTTTCTTCTTATTATTACTTTTTCTTATTATTCTACAATAATAATAACCAAGTAATAAGTTAGAAGCTTTTACTCCTTACACCTCCTCCTTCTACTCCTTACACCAACAACCCAAATTCTCTCCTTTTATTTATTTTTCAAGAATCCCAATAATTCTCAAAAATACTAATAATTCAATTTTAATTAAATAAATAACTAAAATTCAAATTATTCAATAATTGAGAATATTGGGTGTCATAGTTCACATGTTGGTGTCGAAAACCTCCATACTATAGTCAGAGTGTGTTCTAGTATGTGGGTGTCGAAATTGTAGGGTTGTTAGTATTTCAAATTGAGCATGTTTGTTATGTCTAATTGTTTAAGTTATCTTGTAATGAGTATTTGTGGTAAAATCTCATTAGTTTAGTATGTTATGTTTATTATAAATACCATACTAGTCTCTCATCATTGCATACTGTAAATTCTAATTTAGGGTGAGAGGGTTATTTATTATTCTTGTATACTTGTAATCTTGTTTTGAATATAAAGGAAAGAATAGAAGTTAATAACCAATTTCTTGTGTCGACCTTGTTCCTCATATTTTCACCCTTGTTTGTCTCTTGATCATTAAGAAACAAGTTTATACTCTATTTCTAAGGCATTTGATTCATAACAAATTGGTGCGGTGAATATGGAGAAAATGCCTTCAACAAAGTATGAGATTGAAAAGTTCACTGGAGTGAAAATTTTCGATATGTGGCGCTTGAAGATGAAAGTCCTACAAGTTCAACAGGGTTGTTTGGAAGCGTTGAAGGGCGAAGCTTCCATGAACGAAGCATGAACGACAGCTGAGAAGACGAAGATGATAGAGAAATCCCACAATGCAATTTTGTTGAGCCTTGGTGATAAGGTTCTTCGACATATATCAAAGGAGACGACGACGTCAGGGTTATGGGTGAGACTTGAAAGTTTGTACATGACCAAATCATTGGTGAATCGGCTCTACCTGAAGCAAGATTTGTATTCATTCAAGATGATTGAAGACAAAGTGTTGGCTGAGCAGTTGGATATGTTCAACAAGCTGGTTCTTGATCTTGAAAATATTTATGTGAAGATCGATGATGAAGATCAAGCGTTGTTGCTGTTGTGCGCTTTGCCCAAATCACATGCTCACTTCAAAGAAACCCTCATGTATGTAAGAGAGTCTCTAACCTTTGAAGAATTTCAATCAACCTTGTATTTGAAGGACTTGAACAAACGAAAGGAGTATAAACCTTCAACAATTTGTGAAGGTTTAATCGTTAAAGGAAAATTCTTGCGAAAAGATAGTAAGTTCGACAAGAAGAAAGGTAAAAGTCACCAAAGTTTTACAGTGGCAAAGCATCTGGTATTCGCTGTTATCATTGTAAGAAAGAGGGTCACACAAGAAAGGTGTGCCCTGAATGCCTGAAAGATCATGGAGGTAAGGATAATGGCAATGAAACTACTGTTAAAAATGATTTTGACTCATGTGATGTTCTTGTGGTTTCGAGCAGCAACTCGTTGAAGGAGTGGATTATGGATTCTGGGTGCACTTGGCACATGACTCAAAACAAATACTTGTTCGAGGAAATATGTGATCAAGATGGTGGATCTGTGTTGCTGGGAAACAACAAAGCTTGCAAGATTGCAGGTGTTAGATCTGTGAGGTTAAAGCTCCATAATGAGTCAATAAGGCTATTAACTGAAGTCAGGTATGTACCTGACTTGAAGAGAATTTCATTTCTCTTGGTGAATTCGATAAGAAAGGATATGTTTTCCATATAGAGAAAAGTATTCTAAGAGTCATGAAGGGGTCTAAGGAAGTCTTGAGAGGCATGAAAAGACAAGGCTTATATACCTTTGAGGTTAAAGTTATAAGTGGTTCGACAAATGTTGTATCCACGAAACCTTTGTCGAAGACAAAAATATGTCACATGAGATTGGGCCATGTCAGCGAAAGGGGTCTGGTCGAATTAGGGAAACAAAATTTGCTTGGCTGAGACAAAGTCAAAAAGCTCAAGTTTTGTGAACCTTGTGTACTTGGAAAATCTTGCAGAGTGAAATTCAACAAAGGAAAAAAAGAACACATAGATCCCTTGATTACATTCATGCTGATCTTTGGGGGCTTGCAAGGTGTCCATCACATTCAAGAGCAAGTTATTTTTTATCCATAGTAGATGACTATTCCAGAATATTATGGGTATTCATCCAGAAGACTAGGATGAAACTTTTGAGAATTTCAAAAGTTGGAAGACTCTGCTCGAAAATCAAACTGGCATAAAGGTCAAGAGGTTGAGAACATGCAATGGCCTTGAGTTTTGCAATGAGGATTTCGACAGCTTTTGTGTTGCCTCTAGTATTGCAAGGCACAAAACTACTGCAGGAACTCCACAACAAAATGGTTTGGCTGAAAGGTTTAATTGAACCATCTTAGAAAGAGTTAGATGCATGTTGACTACTGTTAGGTTAAAGAAGGTGTTTTGGGTTGAGGCTATTTTGACAATAACATATATGATAAACAGATGTCCTTCATATGCGTTATATATGAAGACATCTGAAGAAGTTTGGTTGGGACATCCACCAGATCTCAACAAACTGAGAGTATTTGGCTGCGTAGCCTATGCTCACATTAGGCAAGACAAGGTCGAACCTAGAGCTCTTAAATGCATGTTCATGGGATACCCTTAAGTATTCAAAGCTTATAGGCTATGATGCCCAAAGCCATACCACAGAAGGATTATCACCAATAGATATGTAGTTTTCAATGAAGCTGAAATGGCTTTCAAGAAAACTAATGATGTTAGTCGAAGTGCATAAATATTTGATGAAGAGCTGGAATAGGTAGAGATTCCTGTTGAGGTGGAACATGTTGATGTTGAATTGCGTATCATAGATGAATTTGAAGAAGTAGAAGATGATGATAAAGTTGAGGAAAGTTATCAAATGACTACATATTGGCAAGAGATAGGACTAGAAGAGTCATCAATCCACCTCAAAGACTTGGGTATGCAAATCGTATAGCTTATGCCTTAATATCTACAAGTGAGGTTCTGGACAAAGAACCTATAGACTATAAGGAAGTTATGAGGAGTCAAAATAAGACTAAATGGATGAAGGCCATGGATGATGAGATGAAATCTCTTCATGATAACAACACTTGGGAATTGATCAAGAAACCTGCTGGAGCCAAGTTAGTCAGCTGTAAATGGATTTTCAAGGTTAAGGAAAGAATCAAAGGAGTGGCGTTGAAAAGATGCAAGGCAAGGTTAATTGTAAGGGGTTTAACTCAAAAAGAAGGTGTAGACTTTAATGATGTGTTTTCTCCTGTTGTGAAGCATAGGTCCATTTTAATTTTGCTTGCCATAGTGGCACAGTTCGATCTTGAACTAGAACAAATGGATGTGAAGATTGTGTTCTTGTATGGTGATCTAGATGAAACAATCCTGATGAGGCAACTTGAAGGGTATATCGAAAAGGGAAATGAATATTATGTTTTCAAGTTGAATCAATATTTATATGGGCTGAAACAATCTCCTCGACAATGGAATATGAGATTCGACAAGTTCATGGCACACATAAGTTTCATTAGAAGTCAGTTCAACCACTGTGTTTACTTCAGATTTTTTCATGGTAATTCATTTGTTATTTTTTTCTTTATGTTGATGATATTCTCATAGCAAGCAACAATGTTGAAGAGGTGATAAGGTTGAAGGTTGAACTCAATAAGGAGTTCGAAATGAAGGATTTGGGAGCAGCTTCCAGGATTCTTGGGATTGACATTCGAAGAGATAGAAAGTAGTCAAAATTATGTTTATCTCAAGACGCATATCTATGGAATATTCTCGAGAAGCATGGTATGTCGAATTCGAAGTATGTTGTGACTCCAACAAGCCCTCAATTCAAGCTAAATATTGATCAATGTCCAAGTACGGAGGTCGAAAGAGCTTATATGAATAATATCCTATATGCTAATGTAGTAGGTTCTTTGATATATGCTATGGTATGTACTAGATCCGACATAGCATATGCAGTAAGTCGTGTAAGAAGGTACATGGTGAATCTTGGAAAGGCTCACTAGAAAGCATTGAAGTGGATTCTAAGGTACACAATTGTGTCTGATGCGTTGTTTCTCAAGTGTACGAATTGCGTCAGAGTAATATAAGAGATTATCGAATCCACAGAGACCAAGTGTCAATCTATCGTAGTCCATTGTCACGATGTTTATCTAAGGCAAATCAAATTCAGTTTGTTTGGGAGTGTGTAGAGAAAATAAATGATTACAGAAAAAGAGATTCAGATAAAAAGTCATGCTCAAATGTAATTTACAATGATAAGATCATTCCTAACTGCTTCTGGATAACATACTCACGGGGCAATATTTTAAGAAATGTGACTTCTTGACTCAGTTGAAAAGTAATTTTAACTTAGAAAATTTAACCTAAAGAGGTTTGTGGCTTTCGCTCAAGAACCAGACTTCAAACCCATAAACACGTTCGAAAATAGTTTTAAAATCAATTTTCTAAAGAATAAAAATCCTCAGTCAACCAAACAAAGAGCTTTTTCTCATCTTTGATCGATTGAAAGTAACCAAGTTTAACATCAGTGTTGGACGGCTTTCGATCTTACCCAACTAAAGTTTTAGTTCTGAAAACTTACGTTTAAAGTTAAAACAACCCTTAAAGTGTTTATATAGATGCAACAGGGAATGCTATCCTAACATTGGTCCTTACATTCTCACCTTTAGAAATTATCCAGACATGGAAATTAAATTAAGCATACTAAACTTAGACATGTTAATTTTTTTAAATAAAATAAAGTTTTGCGGAAAATAGACAAGCAGATAAAGACAGGTAAGTAAATAAAGTAAGACAAGTCCAATACAAGGAAATAAAGTAAAGTAAAAAGCAGGTGCAATGAAATAAATGGAGTAAATGCAGGAATTATAAATAGAAACCTGCTCCAAATCAGAGACTTTAATTCTGAAATAACTGAAAATAAATGGCGACAGGATTAACTTCTACCAAAGTTCTCCAAACTCGATTACATACTTGATCAATTGTGCAATAACCCTTCGATGTGAGGATTTAATCGCTTTACAACACTGACAATATATGGATTAAGTATGTAACTAAGCTTGGATGAAAATAAAACTAAACTAAAAACTCATATTTATAGAAAAACAAAAAACTACGAATTTACGAAGATGCCCATCCACTTCCTTTTGGGCAGGAAAGTTGTAACACAGGTGGCGCCCGCCACCATTCCATGGCGCCTTCCATAAGTACAAAGATGGGAAGAACGTGGGCTGAAGGCGATTGATGGTAGTTAAGTCCTTGACACATCATGGCGTCCTCTGTGGTGGCCACCATGTTGACCGCCACGTGTACAAATGGCAGAAAAACTTGATTTCTTGGCCGATTTGCTTCGTTTTGTTCAGGAGGGCTCTGAAATAGTTGGGCATTTGTAAAAGAAAGAAAAAGCAAACATAAAATAGGAAAAAGACAATAAAACTACAATTATCATGTGCATTTCGAGTCAAAAACACAATGTGTTTCAGTGTTATCAAATCTTCCCATACTTGAACCTTTGCTTATCCTCAAGCAAAACTCTGATAAAGCTAATTTAAAGAATAACAACACGAAGAAAGATTCAGGAAAAAAAGGCTTCTAAGTTTGAGCCAGGATGTATTGGTAGGAACTAATCTTTTCGAACTAAAGATATCGTGGTGACACTTTCCATGAATGCAAGCATAAACTCCACTCTTATGTAAACCAACCCATGACACGTTAGTAAATCCTCAATCGACCTCTTCATCTTTCTATGGTTCTTTTTCATTTGGGTGAAATCACATTAAGCATGTTATCAGTACATTACTCGTAGTAGATTATGGGGGACCTCTTCATCTTTTCTGAACTCAAGCAGTGGGTTCTGGTACATAAGTTGGTGTGACCCCTTAAAGCTAATTGTAGTTGTGGGGGATCGGATTGTAATCTGACCTATCTAGTTCAGCACCAGATGCAACTGTACCAACTAACAACGAGCTATTTTTTTTATTTCTCTCTTGTTTTTTTTGCAAATTTTTATGACGTTTTTGGGTTAAATGACTTGGTGAGAGTCACCTATCCTCGGGTCGTATCTTATCATTATAATTCAGGATCATTCACTTATTTTCATCGGTCCTCTACGTGGAGCATTCTTAGGCCAGAGCCGACTGCTAAGATAAACTACTAAAGAACTTATTTTCAAGATGATGATTAAGGTCACAGTTTAGGGGTATCAGGGTCGGTTCCTATAGACATGAAGCTTATGGTGTCAGGACGATATCGATTTTTCAAAAATATTTTTCCTAAGTCCGCTACATCCTATCTTAAACTTGTCTTATATCCCAAATCTTCCTAAACAGTCTACTTTATTTGGAAAAAATATTTTTTTTGTAAGGTTCAAGAAATGGGGAAATGGGTACACTTGCACAAATGACTCGTTAGGCACATGAAAACTATCTAACTTAAGCTAAACTAGAAAATAAACTAAACTAGAAAATGTAAAATCAATGAAAAACATAACAAAACAAGTAAATCTCCTCCCACACTTAAACTAAATATTATCCTCAATGTTTCGATAAAAGTGAAGAAAAGGAGTAACCTGACATCACTGCTGCTGACCACTGGTACCTTAGCCATCCTGGCTTAAGTGCCGAGGGTAACGACTTCTACTACGGCGATGACGGTCTCTCGAGAGTTCAAGCTGCTGAACTCTGGAGGATAATATGGTATTATCGTGGTGCAGCTGTTGCATGTTACCTAGAATGGAGCCTTGTGTGTCTTCCACTAAATTGAAGTGTCGTTAGAAGTCCGCTCGCTAACGGAGATGCTTAGAAGAGAAAATGGCCTGAGACTCTATGATATGATGGATGGTTCGATTGGTCCGCTGCTGCGAAGCCTCCATGAAAGCCCTGTTGTCGACCATCTTTAGGTGAACGGAAGTGAGGAGTCTATCTTGTCTCTCTTCTCGGGCTAAATTCTCTCGCCATATGTCTTCAATAAAGACAAAACCAAAAATGGTACCTGCAGGTGGGTTTGAGGAAGATGGTGCAGTGTGTGCAGGTGATGCATGAGGGGATGGGGCATTATGAGTTAGAGGTTGTTCCTTCTGGTCATACTCATCATCAGTTTCGTCCCCATCTCCAAAAGGAATATTGGCTGTCAACGAGCCAAGAAAGGCAGGAGATTCCAAATCATAAGTCCAGTTTCTATCACGACGCACATCAGTACGCCGAGAGCAAGGAAATACTACACTAGAGATAGCTAACCCTTGAACCATTAGATGGTAACCTCCATCTCTCCGCACTTTGCATAACCGCATATCTTTCAAAATTTTCATATTTATCGTGCGGGTAGGAAGTGGTTCTAGGGTAGCTAACTCGGAGGTTAGATTGAGTACCTTGGCAGTTGAAGTAATTAACCCGCCAAAACAAATTGTCTCGCCTTTCTTTAGGATAGAACTCACATGTGCTAGCATAAATGGCACTGGGTTAATTCTTTTGTTTGTGAGGCTACCTTGTAAAAATATAATTCTTTTGCATTGACTTTATTTGGATTCTCCCCGCCAAAAATTGTACAAGCAATCAAATATCGAAAAACGTGAATGGTCAGGTTATGGATACTCGAGGCAAAGTTTCCTTCAAAAGAATTTGATGTTAAATTTGTCAACTTGTTCCAAAATGTCAAATCCTTGAATGACCATTTAGAATCCAAAGGGTCCTCACAAACGACACTTTCCCCATGAGGCATACATAATAGCTCAGCAAGTTCGTCGGTGGAGTATTGATATTCAACATTGAACATCCAAAAACTCACCGTACCAACCGTGCTGGCAGTGTCAGGGAGAACATTAAAGATTAAGGAACTCAAATTCCTTAGTGAGCCTCTCATAGGTAGGTGCTTTCTGATAAAAAAATTCCATGCATACCTATGTTGTCTAACATGTAAAATACACTATGAAATATCCCTAAAGCATACAGACAGTCTTCCTTGACATACCTGGTAGAGAGAACTTCGCGAGTCCGTAATTCTGCAATAGTGACCTCTGCTTATCTCCAACTCTCCCATCACGAATGATAATACCATCAAACTCCATAGTTGCTATTGAGGTTGAAGAAGCAGGGTGAAAATGGGTTTTTATAAAATGATGGTGGAAATGAGTTTTTAATGGACAATTTTGAAAATGGAAGTTTAGGGATTGAGTATGTTTAGGGATTTGGAACTGCAAGTAATTTGTCTTGAACTCTAAGTTATGTATCTTGCTTACCCCTTATTCGGGAGCCCTTTTATAGAGGTGTTGAGACCTCATTAATCACTGACTGTAACTACCATGCCTCTTCCTTAGCCATAACTGCACAACTATAATTATTCATAACCTTTGCCATTATAAATAGTAATATACGCCGTCATGAGTTATTTTGGCAGTTTCATACTTTAATCGGCCGACCAGGTTGTAACGTCTGGGCCGAGCTAGCTATAATCATCTTGGTCGAGCTAGTCGTCGGCTCTACTTGGTATATTTAACGGTACCCATCTATACATACTCACACCTCAGCCAAATATACTTTATGAATGAACATAAGACCCCTGAGCATATGACTTTTTCAAAAAAGGCTTATGGTCGGTAAGAAAGAATCATAAGTTTTCTTGGTCGAGGTACTTGTCGGGCGGGAGTAGGTTATCAGTGCGTGTATTTCACGCTCCAGCTATTCAAAAGTCACCTATAGTCTTTAGGTGTAATGATGATAGTTAATGAATTTAAATGTAAAACACGTTAACCCTTATTTCATAACATTTCTTTTCCTTTTTCAAACCCTATTTTTCTTTCGCAGCTCCTCTTACAAAACCGCCAATGCTTTCGAATGGAACTTGTTTTTCTGCCACAGACATGCTATCAACACCAGGTAATCCCTCTTTTCCTTTTTGTTTACTTTCCCAATCTTTACCAAAATGGTTGTTATTAGAGAGTGTGATGACCTAGGAAATAGGGTTCATTTATCTAGCGATGAGCGTAGGGTTCTGTGGGAGGAATGCATACAAGAGATGAGTAATGCTTTAGGCGCAGTGGAAATTAATAGGGTTATGAACAAAATAAACTCTGAATTTCTAACCACTGAAAGTGATTCTGACTTTGACTCTTTAGGTTCAGTGGAGATTTTGATGGAGACCATCCAGACTTTTAACCTAGAAGTTCTGCGTTTTAACAAAAGCACTATGGACAAGTTGGAAATTGAAAAGCTTCGCTCTTTAATAGATGTGTCTTTGACTAGAAATGAGGAAGATGTAATCCTGGAACCTTGCATCGAGGGTGAGAATGTTTGCATTTCTCAGCCAAAAGGAGTGGATCCCAAATGGTTCTACTTCTATGCCGGATTACTGGTGGACCTGAACATTCAATTCCCCTTTACCGATTTTCAAACCGACTTATTGAGAACGATAAATGTGGCTCCATCACAGCTACGCCCTAATAGTTGGGGGTTTATAAAGGCATTTGAATTGATTTGTGAGGCCTTGACTATCACGCTCATCATTGGGATTTTCTTCTCTTATTTTGAAGTGAAGACTGTGGATTCCGGTAGCTGGGTGGCCATCAACGGTATTCTGAGGAGAAGCTTTTTATAAGCCTTCACCTCTAACTACAAAGGCTTTAAAGAGCATTTCCTCTGAGTCCGATGTGGTACTTGGTGTCCTCAAATAATTTATGATCCTGACGGGCATCATACGTTTCTGATATACTGGACAAGTAACCCATTCCCCATCTCGGGATTTAAATATGATAAGTTGAGTGATTCTGAGGCCTATTCTGTTGAGGTCTTAGACTCCTTCAGACCTATGAAGGTTAAGGATCTGCTGCCCCTACCCTTTGAGCAAATTCTGACTAATTTAGGTAATAATTTTTAAGCATTTAATGGTTGAAATAATCTATCGTGACTACTTACACGCTTTTATTTAACTTTATGCAGACAAGATGACTGATCTTTCTGTTAAAGAATCGAAGAAAATGTTGGCTGCATTGCATGCTGTGAGAAAGAATGATGGCGGTCCCTCTGAGGCCAAATCTGACCTGGCCGGCCTGGAAATGCGGATCACTAAGAAGAAAAAGAATCTTGCCCCTAAACCGGCCATAGCCGAGGAGGCTGAAGTGATTATGGCCTCCCTGCTTAAACGTGCTCTGGATGTAGAGGTTCCTATTGACAACACACCTAAACGGAACAAAACCATCATGACCAACGAGACCAACCACGAGACTTGGAGATCTCGGCTCTGATGACGAGAGAGACTAGTGATAGCTCCAACAAATCCTCGCCCGAGAACAAGTTTTGGTCAAATGAGTTTGACGGTATGAGATTTCTGTATGATGTCCTCAGTGCTACCGAGGATGTCAATAAAGTGAAGAGCCTCGGTCCCCAAAAAATTCTCAACAGCTCAGTTCTTACCTGATGAGATATGTCGTTTTGGCACGAGGGATTTTCTAACCAACCTACATCTGGAGGCATACTAAGCCATGAATGAAGCTCACTATCAGCAGTATTAATTCGGAGGGAAACCACCCTGTTTACACTCCTCACTTAATCAGACTACCCAATGACCCTTCTACCTAAGATACCACACTTAGATATGAGAATCTCCGCTCACTTCCTATCACCTCAGTGATGTCTATCAGCTACTATCACACCACCAACTGCATCAACTGCTTGGCTCCTAAAACAATCAGCTTGGAGATACCTCACTCCAAACACAACTAAAACACTTTGAAGATAGCACACTTCAAACACAATCTAAACTAATCACTCAAGTGACACAAACCAAACTTGGAATTGCTTCACGGCTTCTTCCAAGGACACAACAACACTCATTGCTTCACAGCTTCTGAGTGAGTAAAACAATCCTCTTGCCTATAGGCTTCGAGGTACAAATCATTGACCATCCCACAATCCGGGTGGTTCACTTACATGGCTAATCCTAAAGATTACATCTTTCTAAAACCGGATAGCTTACTAAAACTATGTTACAACTGCTTATTTATAACCTATTACCCAACTGGATTTGGGCCTTCAGAAAACAACATAAGTTGTAACAAACTTCGGCATAAACAAACTTTTGCAGATACAAAAACGCATATAACTTCTACTACAATCAAGGTCCTTGCTGATCTTTCTCATTAGCTTTTAGACCTCCACATATGCCTTTAAAATAGAACTGTAACAAACTTAACAGATTATGTAGCATGATGTCATGATGTATGATGTCTGATGTCTGGATATCTCATATGACATGTTGTTCCATATGTTTAAACTTTTCACAGCGGATCACAAATAAAATTAAAATTAAAAAAATTAAACAAGGAAAGATGTCACGCCTTGGATCGAGTTTGACTCAAAAAATTAATCAGATCCAAGGGCTCATATTACACGTGCATGATACATCCAACACACTGAATCCAATTTGAAAAAATTACATGTCAAGCCCTCATTGGTTGAAGACAGACACGTAGCTCGTCTTCAACCTCCATCCATCTTTAATAGGTGATTCTCAACCTGTAAAATCAATGCACATAAGTGGTATCATTGGATTCACCTCTTCAAGACGATCTCAACCACATGCTCGTGAAAAATTTATTTACACTACGTGAAGAGAATTTTGGAAAAAACCAAAACAATAGAGAGCACTTATTTTTAGAAATTCAGAGTTAATTTTCAATGAAAATGCAAATGTTGAAGATCACAGGGATCAAGGAGATGAGGAGAATGCAATAGAGCTTGATTTGAAATGATTTGGTCACAAATCCTACCTAAATGAAGTTCACTTTCAGAGCTCTGAAACTTGACTTGGATGGCATGATTTAGGGAGCTTCAAGGCACGATCTTGTTTTGTTAGCTTCAGTGATGTTCAAGGAAGAAAAATGAGTGGTTAATTTCAAACTAGAATGGCTTAAGAGTGAAAATGAAGTTGCAGAAATGTGAGCTTTGGAGTGAGTTTGGAAGCAATTTTATGGATCTCAAAGCTTGAGGAAATGAGTGGGGAATGACCCTCTATTTATAGGAGAGTGAATGGTGATGAGAATGAGAAGGAATTGTGAGATTTTACGCGAAATCATGCAAGGTGTGTGAACGAAGGAAGTGTGACCTCATGTGCATCAAAACTCAACTAAAACTTGCGTTTCAGGGTGCTAATTAAATTTGGGCAACTTCTAAACATGATTATTCATGAAATCAAGGCTTAATTTGTGCTTAAAAATGATTGGTAGCATAAAATGCACAAACTGATGGTGTGCTCGAAACAAATTTTGGCACAAACTTTGAACTGAGGCTAAATCAAATTCCCTCGTGTGTTTTTAAATTTTCTTTAAGCCAAATGAAGTATTCAAATAGTAGAACACAATTCAAAAAGAATCAATCCCAATGGATGCTTGAGCTGAGAGATATTTCCTTTAGGATTTTTGAAAAAACACTGATTTTTCAGGCCAGGCCTTGGCCAACATGCCAACTTTCTAAAAATGACCTATAATGTTTCTCCTTCAAACATGCTCTTCCACTCAACATTTGTTCTTGATTTTCAAAGAAAATATTAAGTAGACCTCTTGAATGGAATTTTGCAAAAAGAATCATCCAAAAACTCCAAAAATTGAGAAAGTTATGGCCTTGTGAAGTTGAGGAAAATTTGTGAAATGACCTATAATCTTTTGACTTCTTCAAGCAACTTCCAAACACTTTCAATTTTTGAAACTTAAATGGAGATAAATTTCATATCTTTAATATTGTTATGCAAAAAGAATGAACTCAAGGTGATAAATGATGATTAAGACATGGTCTCTTAAAGTTGATTGATCAAGAATTGAGAAATTCATCAAGGACTTGTAATATTTTGACTTCTTAGGTCAATTTCAAAGCATTTTATCTTCTTACCAATTGAACTAAGTTATATTAGACATCCTTAGGTTCATTGTGAAAGAATAATGAGATCAAGGAGACAAGGGATGGCCAAGTTATGATCCTTTGAAGTCATACAAGATAGATTAAGTATCACTCTAGAGAGTTGGCAATCATAGAACTCCAAAACAATCTTCTCATCAAATAAACTCCTTGGATCAAAGCATATTCTTATTATAAGTCCAACAAACTTCATACAAACACCAAGATATGGTCCTCAGAAGTCCAAAACCCTAATTTCAAGATAGATGGTCATAACATGGAGAATTCTTCAAATTTGGTGATCTCCTTCAAGCATGAAGCATACACTCAAGATAAGAGACCATAGTTGATGACAAGAGAAGTCTTCAATAAGAGACAATACTTTCAAAATCTTGATAATTGAGGAGAGAAGGCATGGAAATATACACATGAACATATTGACTCCTTGAATAAGAAACTTGTGCACCATTCACCTACAACATTTAGAGAGTAAAGTGTACACATATCATTTTTAGTCAAGTATCAATCATCACACACATTAAAATATGTTTGGTGATCTCCCAAGAGCAAACCCAAAGATGGGAACAAGAGAGTAAGAGAGAGGGAGACCCACTTTATGATCTTTGTGCAATGCAATGGTATTAGATATTAGAGGATCTTAGGGGCAAAAATTGTGGTACAACAACATCGAAATTATTTAAATTACATTCATAAAGAATTCAGATTTCTGGAATTTTTACCAAACCGAGGCACTTGAGGAAGTGAGTTTTGCCCGTCGAATTGCTTGGCAAAAGGTATGGATCGACTCCTGGGAACCTAAGGAGTGTGATTTGATGCTTGGAATGGATTTAAACCGGCTAGAAATAGGTTTTACCAGTTGACGTAGTTCTTTGAATTTTTGAGAATTTTTCCAAGGTCCTTGAGGGCAGCAATTCGTATCTTTGTCTTGTGGCTTTGTTCCCGTACTTATAAGGAGTGAATTAGGTCAGCAAGCATGAGGAAATTATATGGAATTCAATGTGAAAATATTTGATTTGAAAATAAAATAAAAAGCTTCTAAATTTGGCCAATCTTGCATTGATACTTCTCGTGAGTTTTTTCCAGCTTGCATAGAGTTGTTTGTACCTCAAGCAACTCGGATCTAAAGCCCACACACCTCATACATCACCTTGTATTTTATTTTAATTTAATTTGAATTTAAATGGATAAAATCAAAAATAAATAAAATAAATGGTAAGATAATGTATGGATGGGATTATATGTTTTTTGATGATGTTATAAACATGTCTCAAGTCTTAAAACATAGGCCCATTTGACAAAATTCAAGATTCCTCAACTTTCACTTCATATATTTCTTCAAATTTGCCAAACTTGCACTAAACATATCTTGCTCAATTCTCAATATTTGAGTATGATCTTGGAATTTTTAGAAAGATTAAGATGTCCCCTAAAACCTCTATTTGGTTTCATTTCACTTGAAGCTTCCATGTTCATGTACACTTCCTTGAGGAAAGATGACTTTTTGTTGACTTTTGAAAGGACCTATAATGTCTTGGACCATTTCTCTCAAATGAAGCATATTTTGGGAAAACCCTTTAAGAGACAAAGTTGTAGAGAATTGAATTTACTTTAAAATGAGCTTTGGTTGAAGAATTTCTGATTAAGCATGTGAAAGTTATGTTTGGTCAAAGCTCAGTTGACTTCTCCTAAGAAAATCCTAATTTTGTAACTTTTGACTTTTGATGAATCTTGAGTTTTCTTGATGAATCATGATCAACCCTTGATTAAATGATGAATATAAATTCAAATCTTAGTGTTGACAAAAAATGGTGAAGTTTGACTATATGTTAACCATAATTGACTTTTTATCCAACACAATTGATTTTCAATCATCTGAGCAATTGATTGAGTAAACTTCTACTATGAAGCTTGAAACTTGACATATAGATGTTTTGAGACATATGAGACACTATGGAGTCCACTTGAGGCATTTGAAGTTCAATTTCCTTTGAGATAAGCAAAACCCTAGTTGTGGGTTGGTTGCTTAGGAGGAGGTTTGTCTGATCAATCTTTGAGTAATTTTTTGAGCAATTGAGAACCCTATGAGCATAATAATGTATCTTGACCTCAAGAATAGGAGGGGAAATTTTGGGGTACAACACCATGTAATAAACAGTCTCATGATCCACAAGAAGTCTATACTGATTCGGGCTAAAAGGGGCCCTCCTAATCAAACTGCGGTCCACACAAAAGTCGATATCCATCAAGGTGTACCTGCAATGGGAGGTAAGGTGAGCAAGTTTCCTGTCAAGTCCCATAGTAGATGTAATCTGTGTCATTGTCCCACCTATATGAATGGGTCCTATAGAACATATGGAATTAAGGTGTAGACTCTCAATTAAGAATGTCCTAGAGGCAATAGGTAGAAAATAGGTGGTGGAGTGCATGAAAAAGATTTCCTCCATGCTGACATGGTCATCAAAATCTGCTTTCCCAAAGAAGGTATGTGCCAAGATCATCTGAAAGTATAAGAATGTTGGGTTATGAATTATGGGGGATAGCTGTGTGGAATGGTTAGGATCTCCTCTGCCCGTGATGTTACTCCAGAATCTGTCAATGTCCCTACTCATGAAGTAGCCCAAAGGGAGCTCGGGTATGGAATTAGGGGTGGTTTAGAAGCCTAGTAAATCACTAAATTCCTTAGCAACAAATGGCTCGTAATCAAGAGAGCTAAGAAATTCCAGGGTAAGGTTCCTGTAGGTCACATTCATCATATTGGCAAACTCGTCCCACTGAAGCTGGTTGCAAAGGTATCTCGCGCTGGGCTCAATACCGAGAGCCTCCATGCAGCTAGAATCAGGGTATCTCGTGTGCAACAGCGGACGTGCGGATAAAATCTCATAGAGTATCCTCTGTGTCTCATCTCGGAAAACTACGTGTATATCGTCAAAGCTCTGCATCCTGAAAAATATGGTTAAGGAAGAATGATATTGAGATAGGACCTGAAAACATAAACATTGTAAAAGTTAGTCTAAGTAAATAAAATAAAATAAAAATTAATTAAAAATAAATACAAGGAATGAAAAGGAAAACCCATGGGTCGCCTCCCATGCAGGGCTTGTTTAACGTCATTAGCTTGACGACTCTATCTTCGGTTTCCATGGTCACTTATCAAGCCATCTCACATACCCTCACTTTTCTTTTATTCCTTTTGTAGGATGGTTCAGACTTCTTAACATGTGGTGGTGGTTCTGGCTCTATCTTGCGTATCAACTTTTCCAGTTTGGGCTTAGTCATATTATCCACCACCTCAAATGCCGACCTTCTCCTCTTAACACTCATAATTTCCCTAGTTTCATGGTCCTCTAAATTTTTTGTATTATGCAAGACTTCAAATAAGGGTGCATTGGTGTGGATATTTTTCAATACCTTCACGTATGTTTTGGATTGGGGGTCTACTTTAGCTTCCATGAACCTTTGCGGGAAAGGAATTGGTGGGGTATAGAGAGGAGAAATTACAATAGGTGGTACCTTCTCTACCTTTTCGACAACCTCCCATTCGAGTGATGTCAGTGGATTTTTCTTAATCTTTACTCTTTTCTCACCAGAAATTTCCTTAGTCTCATTATCACTCTCCTAAGGGTTTTTAATTTGTCTTTTACTAATGGTATTTACAACATCAACATGCACCTTAGGGTAGGGTCTTAGAGGCTTTTGTTTAAGCAGGGAGATTTGAGTCTCCAAGGCCATGTTGTGAGTCGCTAGGGACTCGACCATAGTGTTCAGTTGCCTAAGGGTTTAATTAATATGGAGATTTTGTTTCCTAGATTCTTCATTTTGGACATTTTGTGTAGCTATAAAGTGCTTCATCATAGGTTCTAGCCTAGAGAGAGTTTGTGCCTCAAGGAAATTCTCCATTATCATTTCGAGGTCAGATTTATAAGCATCTTATGGTTCCTCAAAATATTGGGAGTGATAATTGTAGATAAAACTTTGGTGATACATAGTAATAGAGACAAAAAGTGGCTTAGTCTATACGGTGTAACAACAGGGTACAAAATTTGACGAAGTTGGTCCCCAGCAACGGTGCCAAAAACTTGATTAGTTGTTTCACAAGTGTACGAATCGCGTGAGACTAATATAAGAGATTATCGAATCCACACAGATTAAATGTCAATCTATCATAGTCTATTGTCACAATGTTTATCTAAGGTAGATCAATTCCGTTTATTTGGGAGTGTGCAGAGAAAATAAATGATTACGGATAAAGAGATTCAGATAAAAAGACAGGACCGAATGTAATTTACAACGATAAGATCATTCCTAAATGCTTCTCGATAACATACTCACAGGTCAATACTTTCAACTTCAAAAAGAATCAATTTAATGGGAACTGTCGCTTTCGTGTAACCAGAACCGAGTTTAATCTTCAATCAATGCCTTCTATTGTCACATATAGAAGGTGCTCAGAGCGTTAAAGTAATAAACTTATTTTTAAGAATTGTGATTTCTTGATTCAGTTGAAAAGTAATTTTAACTTAGAAAATCTAACCTAAAGAGGTTTGTGTCTTTCGCTCAAGAACCAGAATTCAAACCCACAAACGCGTCCGAAAATAGTTTTAAAATAAATTTTCTAAAGAATAAAAATCATCAATCAACCGAACCAAGCGCTTTCACTCTTCTGTGATCGGTTGAAAGTAACCAAGTTTAACTTCAGAGTTGAACGACTTTCGATCTTACGCAACTAAAATTTAAGTTAAGAAAACTTACGTTTAAAGTTAAAATAACCCTTAAAGTGTTTATAGAGATGCAACACAGAATTTTATCCTAATCGGAGACTTTAAATCTGAAATAACTGAAGTAAATGGCGGCAGGATTAACTTCTACCAAAGTGCTCCAAACTCGATTACAGACTCGATCAATTATGCAATAACCCTTAGATGTGAGGAGTTTATCGCTTTACAACACTAAAAGTATATGGCTTAAGTATCTAAATAAGCTTGGATGAAAATAAAACTAAATTGAAAACTCCTATTTATAGAAAAACAAAAAACTACGAATTTACGGAGATGCCCTTCAACTTCCTTTTGGGCGGGAAAGTTGTAATACAGGTGGCGCCCGCCACCATTCCATGGTGCCCGCCATAAGTACAAAGATGGAAAGAACATGGGCTGAAGGCAATTGATGGTGGTTGAGTCCTTGACACGTCATGGCATCCTCTATGGCGGCCGCTATGCTGACTGCCACGTGTACAAATGGCTGAGAAACTTGATTTCTTGGCTGATTTGCTTCGTTTTATGCATGAGGGCTCTAAAATAGATGGGAATATGTAAACGTAAGAAAAAGCAAACATAAAGCGGGAAAAAGACAATAAAACTAAAGTTATCATGTGTAGTCTGAGTCAAAAATGCAATGTGTTTCAGTGTTATCAGTGTCTCTGAATAGAGTCTTAATTTATGGTGGAGCCTTAAGTGAAGATAGTAAAGCAGTAATCGAAGGATATGTCGATTTTGATTATGTCGATTGTATGGATTCTAATAAATCCATTTCTGGATATGTTTTCACTATGTTTGGTACGACAATTAGTTGGAAAGCAACACTTCAGAAAGTTGTCTCATTATCAACAACTGAAGCGGAATATATTGCTTTAACTGAAGCTGAAAGAAGCATTGTGGCTTAAGGTTTTGCTAAGAAGCTGAAAGTTTAAGGGCAAGTTATCACTGTTAAATGTGATAGTCAAAGTGCAATACACCTGTCGAAGAATTCAGTTTATCATGAGCGAACCAAGCACATTGATGTGAGGTTGCATTTTTTCAGAAGAGAAATCGAGCATGGAGAAGCCCAAGTGCTGAAAAGGTTTCGACAGAACACAGTGCTACTGATTTGATCACCAAGACATTGTCAAGTTGCAAGTTTTTCTACTGTATGCAGTTGATAAAGTTGCATGAAGAAAGCTAGTTTGTTCTTTGATAATAGAGTTTGTTCCAAGGTGGATATTTTTGAGATATTGAATCAAACTCTATTGGGTCGAAGGATAGCTTCTGGTTCAATATGATTGAGCCGGTCGCGAAGTCTGTTCACATGCTGGATCGAAGACCTCCATACTGTAGTCGAAGTGTGTTCTAATATATGTGTGTCGAAATGCTAGGATTGTTAGTATTTCGAATTGGGTTTGTTTGTTATGTCCAATTGTTTAAGTTAGCTTGTACCCTAAGTTAGCTTTTAATGGGTATTTGTGATAAAAGCGCTCATTAGTTTATTATGTTAGGTTTATTATAAATAGCATTTAGTCTCTCATCATTGCATAATGTAAATCCTAATTTATGGTGAGAGGGTTATTTGTTCTTGTTGTATACTTGTAATCTTATTTTAAAAATAAAGGAAAGAATAGAAGTTAATAACCAATTCCTTGTGTTCATCGTATTCCTCATATTTTTTACCATTGTTTGTGTCTAAAAAAATAAGTTTATACTCTATTTCTAAGACATTCGATTCACAACAATATAGTTTCTAATGTCTTGGTCGAGTTTAGTTAATTAATCACATGCCTAATTTGAACAGGCTTCAGTATATATATATATATATATATATATATCTTCTCTTAATAAACTCTAGGTTGGTGACTTATATTTCAGCAACTAGTCAGACCAGTTTTGGTATGTATATACAACCAATTTTTACCTAGGTCAAATAATATAAAATAGATTCCACATTTTTTAATGCAATCACGTAGTCATATGATATTCGTGGTCATTTAATCTTGATTAGACAATTTATTAAAAATTATTTAAATTTTATTTATAATTTTAAATATACATATTTCTTTTAATTACAACAATTTGATATTGATCAGACGAATATCAATATATGACTACATCACTACTATAAATATCCCCTGAACCAGTTATTCTAAAAGTTTAGATGACTTGCTATCTAGGATATGACTTTCGATTGTCATAGTTTTTGGTTAAAATATTCAAAATTATTTTTTAAGTAATATTTTTCATTAGAGATCTATTCACCCCCCCTAGATAAATTGTCGTCGTCTAACAATACTCTCTTTGATTCCTTATTGTTGAATTTACTACTAGTCTTTACAAATATATTTTAACTTGTACTAGGTTTATCAAAATTAGAAAAGGGAAGTCCACATTTATTACTTGAATATCTTTGAATATGAGCCACATTTATTGCATTTTTTTTTACTTTTTTAATTCCACTTTTATGTCATTAGCCACGCTTTCTAGATTTAAAATAGTTTTCTTTTGTTTTGTGCATTATCTAGAAAGTTTCAAAAAATTCTTCATGTAATTCATGAAAAACATTTTATAGTTCATAATATGAAGGGCTGTCATCATTTTCATAATCACTAACCTCATGTTCTTCATTACTCGAATTAGTAGAAGCCATAATTTTCGGATCGAGGAGCAAGTTATCTTAACCCACTCTAATACCAATTGGAAGTATATATTGCAATCTAAGAGGGAGTGAATTAGATTTTAAGACTTTCTTCAATATTTTTGAGATGTTCTTATGTTCTCATTTATCCAATTTTTTTTGATGAATTTATGAAAAAAATCACAGAATTTAAAAGCAGAAAAATAAATAACACAACGGTGTATACTATTTCCCCTTATCAACCAAGAGTACATCTAGTCTCCCACGCCCGTGAGAGGACTAAATTTATCCTTGGTTGATAAGGGGAACTAACATACATCGTTGTGTTCTTTATTTTTTGCATTTAAATTATTCACTTTACTTCATAACTTCATCAACGTTTTTCTTGAAAAATAAGAACATAAGAACATCTCTAAAATAACCGAAAAAGTCTTAAAATCTAATTCACCCCCACTCTTAGATTGCACTTTATCCTTCATTTTGGAGATTGATTATGTTACTTTTAAAGTGTCTTTACTTAAGTGCAAGTGGATTAACAGTAACACTAAAGTAGAAACAAATTAATTAGGATCAACACGGGTTAATCTTTGAAAGACATCTTATATGAATGAACTATTCATATGACATCCCAAGCAAAATAAATTTTTATCTCACTAATCCTTCTAACACTAGCTGATCAATTATTCAATATGTAAAACATATATTCTTGATAGTGATGAAAATAAAAATTCAAATTTTGAGACTCATTCTTTCGCAACATATGTACCTCCCTTATTCGAAGAAAATAATTCAGATGATGTGCATACTATTCGTATCATCAAGAGGGAGTATGTGAAAACTAGTAAGTAAATATTTTATATGATTTAGTAAGAAATATTTGTTCATTTTACATTTGTATTCTTTTTACTAATTAATATTTATTTATTTTTTTGAACATGTAGAGATGTCGAAGGATACCGTATGTCACATGGTTTTAGAAGTAAAATGAAAAAAATTAAAAATCCCTAAAGTAACTGTTATTCGTTGTGACATTCATATATGATTGATTATAGATTATTTATGTTAGTTGTAGTTATTGATGCATGTTGTTGATATTGAAGTTTAAATGTTGTTGTTGTTGTTGTTTTTAATATCAATGACTTAAAGATTTAATATTGTTGTTATTAACTATCCTAATTGATTTCAAATATTGTTCAAATTATAGGTGCTTAACAACCAATTACAATTTACAGAAGAAAAATTTTGGACAACCGTTCAAGATTTTGAATTCTATTTTTTCTTTTGTTGGTTAATCATTTGTTTTAGCTTTATTGTAAAATTATAAGGTTTTTGTCATTTTGGCTTTGCAATTGGTGTAAACAATGAATATTTTTGGTACAATGCTTTAGTTTTAGAAATAGATAAAAGGTACAATATTTCTGTTTTGGAATTGGACAAAAAAAGGTTATGCAGTACATGTTAAAACAAAAATATAGAAAAAAACTAAAAAAACAATGTGTTACCCTCAGTTATTATAATAAACCAAGGTAATAAAACTGACTCTATTATCTCGATTTTTCTAATATTTGCGAGGAAATATGAAACACGGCAACTAGTTCTAAAAATAATAAAAATGCAGTTGTTGGAGATTCAATCCATGACCAATAAGTCTTTCTCCTCCATAGAATCTCGATCGAGGTAAAAAAAAATGAAGTATATTTCACGACTCTCTTCGTTACATCGAATATGAAACCGAGATAAAACCTCTACTCCAACCGAGGTAAAATGGATTATTTGTAGTAGTGATATAGTCATATATTGATATTCATCTGATCAATATAAAATGGTTGTAATTAAAAGAAATATGTATATTTAAAATTAAAAATAAAATTTAAATCTTTTTAATAAATTGTCTGATCAAGATTAAATTACCACGAACATCATATGACTGTGTGAATGCATGAAAAAAGCGCGAAATCTATTTTCTATTATTTGACCTAATTAAAGATTTGTTTTATATATATATATATATATATATATATATATATATATATATATATATATATATATATATATATATATATATATATATATATATATATATATATATATATATATATATATATATATATATATATATATATAGTGGCGGATCCAAAAATTATTTGTAGTGGGGGCTATAAAATTATGATGTATTTTAATTAAAGAAAAAAGTTATAAATTTTTACCATACATAGTTTTAATGACAAAAAAATCAAAATACATGGAAAGTTCTCAATTATTCTCAAATATAAAAAAATTTAATAGTTTTCATTGTTAACATTATTAAATATGTTTATGTAATTATGCATTAATTCAAGACAAATAAAAAATATTTAATATCAGAAAAACACCTCAATAATTATTGTTGTCAAAATTGCATAAGCTTTAGAAATCAAAGGATTGAATCACGAAGCTTAACGTATCCATGAAAATTCATTTGTGTATATGTGTTAGGTGCTCATAAAATTTCATCTAAACCCTACTAAGATTGCCATAACATTCATACATGATTTTCATGTATAGTGTGTGTTCAAATTAACAAAATTTCTAGTTTTTGTTTGGAACAATTTATTGTCACATTAGACCATTTGATTGTCATGAACCCGTTTCAAAAGCAAAATTTGAGTTTTTGATGAGGAGCTATCGATTGTCCTCCTATGAAAATTGACATTCGACTTTCATGTGTAAAATCTTAATATTTTTGAACGTATAATTGTCCATAATCGATTGTAGTGGTATGACAATCGATTGTCACCTGTAGCTTTTTGAAATTTTTTGAATCTTTTCAATACATATTCATTGCACATGTTCATGAAACCTTTTCACATATCATTGTAATTAATCATGAACATTTTTCAAGCATTACTTCTCATTCATGAGACATCTTGTGATGTATTTAAAGCAATAACTTTCAGATTTCAAATCACCTTTTCCCATTTTAATTTCAAACAATTCATCTACTATTTCTGTATTCATAACTTTTTGCGAGAAACTTTTTGTGCATAACTTTCATACATCATATATAATTTTCTTATAAATATTGAGCACTTAAGATATATAAATTTTTGAATTGTGTTCAAGTGGAAGAGAAGATCAAAAAATTTATATCTTAGAATTCAAGCCAAGTTGAAAAGATTATTCAAACTTGTATTCATAATTTGTATTGATCACCAAGTGTGTGGTAACATTTGTTTGTAATAAAAAGTTGTGTATTTTCTAAGTATTGTAAATAGAAAGTTGTGGGTTTTTGGTTTATGTGATAATCATCATAATTTTGGTGATTATTGAAAAGGGTCCTTTGAATAAGGGTGATTCGAAGTCTACCATAGTTGTTGGTGTTTTTGTGAAATAAAGAAAGATGTGTGCTTCTTTGCTATTGTTAGAATATTGTAGGAGAAGTCTTTATCGGAGGCTTCTACAAAGATATAACAATATTGAAAATCTCTTACGGAGTGTGAGGGGACTTGATGTACACCTTTTTCACACAAAATCTCCTTAACAACTTGCTTTGTAACATTTTTTAAATAAAATATATAATTCAAAATACATGTCATCACATGCTCGCATTTACTTAGACTCCATGCAACCGAATTAATCAATAAAAGATAACTAATCAGTCAAATAAGTCTCATAGTAACCTTTATTTAAATTAACATAGTTATGGCTCAAAAGCATTCGAACTCAAACCAACTTAAAACATTAGGGTTATAAAGTCTAACTCTTGCAATAACAACTCATAAAAAATAAACAATAACATTCTCCCACCTCCTGTTACAGATTAGAGCAACTAATTCTAAAATGCATTAAATGGAAAAGGAAAAATATCCTCAATGTCAACCTCTAGCTCTAAATCAGATACTCATCTAACTGCTTATTTGTACCCCAAGAAGGAGCACAGAACACCACAAACGACAAAGTGATGAGAATACTCTTAAAATATTTAATGGTGCAAAAGAATGCAAGGGTAGCCTATTACAAATATATTATCTTTCACACATCTCAATTTTATCAATTAGCATAACTCAAATGTGTTAGGAAAAACAAATCAATCACACATAATCACCAAGACACTCATTTGCACAACCATTAAGTCATGCAATTCAACCAATGACTCAACTCATGCAAGTGGTACTAACTCAATAAATGTTTTTCATTCAAATTGTGTCTCAACATCTGAACCCCGAGCCCCCTCATCCGAGCTCTAGACAATTCACTAGTCCCCTCATCTGAACTCATGACCCGTCTCTTTAACAATAACAACAATGTAAGACGCATGTATATATTTATGCAAAAATAATAGGTAAACATATAATTTACAGCATCAACGTCTAATTGTAAATTAATCTTGTACGACACAACAAAGTAGTCCTACATCTTAACTTCACACCACAAATCTCAATCACATAAATATCATACAAAAATGTAATTTCATCATCAACCAATTACTCGATTAAGTGGTTTAATTAATTAAAACTTACCAAAAACACCAAACAGTAGACAAATATCAGTAAAATAGAAAAATAACATTGAAACTCTGAATCGAAAGCTTAATACACACAAATTTAGCAAACATCATAGTTATGGCATTTTGATGACTAGCCCGTCACTCTTCATCGACGATCGTCATCCATGTTTAATGCATGACGACCAGGTCGTTTTGAGCGCGTAATTGTCACTCTGTAGAAAAAAAATTGTGTTTTTCTACAACAAAGTTATGCCAAATCTGATTTTCCATCCTCAACACCCAAATTGACCAGAATACATCAATTAATTAACATGTAACAATCAAAGCATTGTATACCCATCAAATACTCTTAAAACCCATCGATTTATCATGACTTCTAACACCTTAAGCATCAACCAGACATAGCAAATATGAACACAACTCATACCACTTTCGTGATTTAAAACATATTACTTTCATGGTAAAATCAGTTCACGAATTTCACAAAAATCACAACAATTATCTCATGTTATCATAATAATCACACTCATATCATTCATCATTCATCATTCATCAATGGAAGAAAAGTAGAGAAAACCTAATGGAGATTAAGGACTTCTCCTTACCCAATCATGCAATTGACACCATATTTAGAGTCATCACCCCTTACCTTGAATTTTCAGGAAAGCAAGCTCTACAATAATGGTGGTTTCTCCTTCTTCCCCAAGCCTTAGGTTGCCTCTCTTGCCTTTTTCTCTATTTTTCCAAAATAACACGTACTGACACAATTATGTTCTCCCTAAACTCTTTTAATTCCAAAACCTAATCATAGTCTTTTAATTATATCACTTTGGTCACCTTATTCCCTTCATTCCTTTTATTTCTAAAATTCACCCCAGCATCTCTATTTTCTAATTATTATATTATTTTAATTCCACTTATTTAATAAAATAAATAAACCATACTCTCTAAATCCCAAACATCACATAAGCATAGATTTCTCCAAACATCAATCCATAGCACATACAAATCATTTTAATCAATTATATAAAGAATAAAATCAATTAAATAAATAATTTAAAGAAAACAGGGTCTTACAACTCTCACGGGTCGGTAACAACTAGGAACGATGATGGATCAGGCTATAACAACTGCCTTTTATTTTTCCTTTTTCCACTATTGAGGCACCACACAACCACCCCTGACTTTCAAAGGCGCGATCAGAATAGAAGAATATGAAGTTTTGGGTTTGCCTTAAGAAAGGAGCATAAGTGATGAGAATGGAAAAACATTCTGAATGAAAGAAGATGAAGTTTTGTATTGGAAAAAGTTGAAGTGGTGGATGTAAAAAATACTTAAATAAATAAATGAGAGAGAACAAAGGGCTAAAAAATCAAATAAATTAAAAAATATTAAATACAAATTAAAGTACAATGTCACAGTTGTATAACGAAAAAGCAATGTCGCAACTATATACTAGTACATAATAGTACTTCTCCTATGACTATTCAAAATACAGTAAAATAATTACTTATTACAAGTAAAATTAGTAATACTAATGCTAATTAATTCTCTCAAAATAATATAAGTAGAAAATAAAATGGTATTTTAAATACACCACATAAAAGAAAATAAATTTAACCTTTTATTCTTAAAATTGTATGAATTTATAAATATTTAGTTAGTTTAATATTACAATTTAAAGAAAATTTTATTTATCGATCATACTTTTATGCATATATATTTTTTTATATAAAATATATTAATATTTATGTCACCAAAACACGTCTGTTCCATTATGTGTTGTCGTTCCATTCCAATATTTACGAGGGTCACGTCGCGCCGTTGTCGTTGTATTAAAATTGAAATATTGGAACTAAATTACACTAATGTGTTTATATACAAGTAAGTTACTGGCACTCCAAGTGACTTACAAGCTAAGTAACTAAATAACTAATAATTTAGGTTATATATCAGAACTAATGTCAGAACAAAATTTGGATTCTACAATTAATCTCTGAACTTTGATGATAACAATAAATATATTTTATATGTAAATAATTTTGTTTCTAATGAATTCTTGAGTGTACAGATTATAATTCTGATTGATTCAGGATTGTTGTCTAAAGAATCAGAAATACGCTAAGCACATTAGAAAGACAATTCACATATGCTTTTGAAGAAACATCAGTACTTCTAAAGAATGTTGAATATTTGCCAGAAAGAAGATCTTGTGTGTACTTCTCAACAAGTTGCTGCTTCAGAAGTCACAAGTACTCAAGAAGAAAGGATTTATGATAAGTTGCTGCTTTAAGATCAGAAATCAATATTGCTAAAGAAACAAGCTTTTAACGCAATGATTAGAAGTCAAGATTTGTTCATTAGAAAATTTGTTGCTTCTAATTCTGAAGACAAAGTCAAGATTTTGAACACATCAAAAGAAAGCTTCTACTTTATAATCAGAATACACAAAATTATATAATGATGTAAAAAGATTTCAAAGGTATCCTATGACAAATATATTATCTTTCATACATCTCAATTACATCAATTAATGTAACTCATATTATGTGTTAGCCAAAACAACTCAATCACACACAATCACCAAGACACTCATTTACAGAACTATTAAGTAATGCAATGCAGACAATGACTCAACTCAAACATGTGTTACCAACTCAACAAAAGTTCTTCATAGGAATTGGGTCCCAACATCTGAACCCCGAGCCCCCTCATCAGGGTCGATCCTAGCTTTTTAGAGGCTTTGGACAAATAATAAAAATGGACCCCTAATAAAAATGGAACAATTAATCATGAATTTTGATTTTCCTTTTTTGTTCTATTTTTACATAATAGCTTAATGGTTAAGAAATAATTATATATATAAATATAAAAGCGGATACGAGAAAAAGAATTTGATTAGTTTTGTTGATTACGGACTCACGGTAGAACTTGTATTTTCCAACTGTATGAATTTGATTCCATTTGACATTATTTATAAAACCCTCTATCATTTCTCCTTTCAGAAGATTTTGCTGGTCTATCGAAATTGTTCTTTCAAAAGAAATAATTTTGTGATTTTAAAATGAGAACAAACTTGAAAATTCTATAGAGCCAATTTTATTGTTGAATTAAAACAATTGAAGTGCCAAAGAATTCAATAAGGTTATAACTTATGGTTATTTTGACTTCATATTTTAAAATTCTATGGTATTTTGATTATTTCAAATGTATATTTGTTTAATAAAAAACTGTCTTGAGATATTTTGGTTAAAATTAAATACTAATGTTTTAGTTAATATTGAAATTGTTGTGTTTTATAGATCTAATTTGTTGTTGAATTAAAACAATTAAAGAATTGTCAAAATATAAAATCCATGAATTGAATACAACATTTGTCACACTAACTGATGGCCATGTAATTCAATTCGGACTACTAGACAAATCGTCCATTTTTGTGTATTAACATAAAATATTATATTTAGTATATTAATACAAAATTTAAAAAACTCATCACAAAATTTTTTAGGCCCCATTATTTTTGAGGCCTTGGGCCGACCCTGCCCCTAATTTGAGTTCTAGACAATTCACTATTCCCTTCATCTAAACTCGTGACTCACCTATTTTATAACAACGACAACATATGATGTATGTATATATTTATGCAACAACAATAACTCAACACATGATTTACATGTGTTACCTCATAACTACGGTTCAACAATGTGTTACCTTATGCAAGTATTTCTTACAACAATTCAAACAATTCAGTGAAACTTCTCTTCGTCCACCCACCTTTTGCCTTAAGATTAAATAGTCTTAACACAACTGACAATCATGTAAAATTTCAGCATCCCATAAATAACGACTCTTCCATATCACTTTGCAAACTATCTATCACTTGAGCTTTATTAAAAGAATCTACTCCAATATCACATATCATATCTTTTAGAGTATCATTGATATTCATATATTCATCAACTTCAACTCTATGTGACACATGTCTTTTTTTATTACTTCACCATGTCATACTCATTTCAAGTAATTTTGAATAATCCCGTCACAACCTAAATGATTAAATATATCAACCTTTGGATGTTTTTGCATATTTTGACATTTTTTGTAAGGATAATAAAAAATCTCATTATTGTCACGAGTGTTTGATAAAAGTCAATAGATTAAGTAAAAAATCTACTGCCTTTCAAGAAATTGAATCACCACATAAACATATAGATTTCACTAAACATCAATCCAAAGCACATAAAAATTATTTTTACTAATTAAATAAAGCACAAAATCAATTAAATAAATATTTTAAGGAAAACTGGGTGTTAAACCCCACATCTCGGGCATTCCTTCAAATTTTCATGTTCTTTCTTGTATAATATTCAAGCATTTCGACATGAATGTATTTTGATATAGACCAAAATCATTGGACACAATATCTTCTAGGTCTCATAACTACGGGTTTGATAATGTGTTACCTTATGAAAGCATTTTTTGCAACAATTCAAGCAATTTAGTGAAACTATTGTACGTCCACCCATCTTTTGCCTTAAGATTAAATAGTCTTAGCACAATTAAGAATCTTGTAAAATTTTAGCATCCCGAAAATAATGACTCTTCAATATCACTTTGCAAACTATCTTTATCATAAGCTTTCTTTAAAGAATCTACTCCAATATCACAAATCATATATTCTAGAGTATCATTCATATTTATATATTCATTAACTTCAACTCTATGTTACACATGTCTTTTTTATCACTACACCATACTATACCCATTTCGAGTAATTTTGAATAATCTTATTACAACCTAGATGATTCAATATATCATCAATCATTGGATGTTTTTGCATGTTTTGACATTTTTTATAAGGACAATAAAAAATTTCATTATTGTCACGAATGTTTTTCTCCGCAACTTCAAGAAATTGAATCACTCTATTCTCATACTCTTTACTTAATCTATTGGCTTTCATCCAACTACGATCCATAATCACATAAAACTTTTGAAAATAAAATAAAAAACATACACAACCAACAAAAATGAATATTCCATATGAATAAAACAACAACAACACCAAACAACAACTACAAATACCTGTAAAACAACACAATATTATACCCTAAGTCTTAAAAACCATAAAAAAGAACAACAACAACAACCACAACAACAACAACGACATCGACAACAGCAACAATAACAACATTATTGGTATTGTCATGGAGAAAGTTTTGCATACCCAAAATATGATGAGAGAGTCAAAGAAATATGTTGGTTTGAGGTTCTAGTTTTTTTATTCAAGCTTTCATCCTCTTTGAAGAAGATGAAGAAAGATGTTTCAGTTTGTTAGGTGGAGAAGTGTTAGCTGGAATTTTGTAAAATGAACTAAGGGCATGGTTCAGAGGCAAAGGTCTCTACAGTTTAAGGACAAATCTTAGAAAAAAGGTAGCTTCTGGAGATGTTCAACAAAGTTAAGTCAGGAGTTCCAGAAGAAATGCTTGTTAGTTAGAAATTTGGCTTAGAAGGCCAAACTACGTCGACCAGAAGTAAAAACAGCGTCAAGAAAACAAGACTATGTCGACACGTTACATAACGGTTGAATCGACAGAGATTTGAGTCGAATAGGAAATTGGTCGAGATGATGCCGCTGTCGAAATAGTTCGTTGTGGACTTAGGAAATTTTGTTGTGCTTTAAAGAAATAGTCAGAATCTGAAGGCAGTTCCTTTGAAGATACGAAGCGGGAAAAAGTCAAATAAATTAGATCATGGGGAGTTACTTCAGAAGTTCGTGGGATATGAGTTCCAAATGAAGGCTGAAACGTGGGCAGAAGTTACTTCCCAGAATCAAATCTTGGCTGTTGATAGTTTTTAGCGGTTATTTCTTTAAATTACTATAAATAAGTTAGGATGTTTAAGAATTATATGTGTTCATTTGTACTACCAAATTGCTTGCTAAAACTCTGCTCAATTCCGCGCTAAAGGAAGAAAGAGTACGCAATCTTTGATGTACGTGAATCACCAAACTTTTATTTCAATGCAACCTTTTTACATTTAACTCTGTTTTTATTGCTTTTACTTTATTTCTGTTCATTTGCTTGTCGGTCACGAGTCACCACTAGCCTTAGTTACCAAAACATTTTTAACGTAAACTGTTGGTCACGAGTCACCAATAGTCAATATCCTTTTGTATGGAAAGCCATTACATTATTTCCTTAGCCTCTGGAAACCGTTTTTGGGCCAAGGATAGTTTCACTTCAAGAAATAGTGTAATTTACCATAAAACTTAGCACGCGTCTTGAGATCAACTGGTCGATCTCGCTAGTAACCCTTAGTTTTAAGACTTTGGGAGGACCAGCGGTTGCTTACCATTTTGCACAGTAAACAAATTGGCACACCTGGTGGGACACAGTGCTAAGTATTAGAGTTTTATCAGAATTCGTCTTAGACGTGTATGAAACTTAGGAGTGGAAATTCAGCAAGTAAGAAACCACTGCCCACTAAGAAACGTACGGTTAAGATGACGAACCATGCATCTGCGTCGAATGTTGATGAGATTCCATGCAGAACGTTAGGTATTGCCGACACAGTTGTGTCGCAAGTAGCGTCATTTCCCCTTATAAGCAGCACAACAACTACCTCTGGGCCAACTGCTTCAGTATCAATTCCCATGCCCCAAACCACACCAGTGAGTCCAGGGTCTGTGGTGGCCACGAGTGCCATTCCAAACACAACGATTCCTAGATTTGGTAATGCTGTAAATCCCCTTTATGGAATGTCGTATTATTTAATGACGGGATATCAGTCGACCCCTAGTGTAGCAGTTGTATCCGATAACTTGCAGAATACTAACTCCCCTTTATAAGGACCTGTAGTGGGGGCAAATAGGGAAATGCATGTTCAACACTTAAATACCACCTCTGTAGTGGTATTGAGGCAGTAGATGGATGATAGCAACCATGAGTTAGTCAATATGTTGACTAACCAAATGGGGAATGATTTTAACCCCATATACAAGAGTCTGTCGACACTAATAGGCAATCTAAGGAAACAAACCGACAGGCGATAGCACAATTAACACGCATCTGTAACTTCTTAGGCGCACCCCCGGCGGTTGGCCGATAGGTCCATCCAATTCGACAACCTGTACATCTCCAAGGAGGCATGGGGGCAGTAGAAGAAGATACTATGTGTCAAGGTCAAGCTGCAACGCCTCAAAGGAACGTTGCTATTAACCAACCTAGGATCTTAGTGCAAAGACACCAAGAGGCTGACCAAGTTCTCGACCATGTTCGACAGGATGATTTGGCCGTTGAGAACAACTTGACTAAAATTGTCGAGAGAATTATGGCCAGAAATAGTATGAACACCATGCCAAGGCCAACGTATTCTTCTCCACTGTCAGAATATATCCTACAAACTGAAAACCCCAGGGGGTGGAAAATACCTAAGTATACCAAGTTTAGGGGAGAAACGGGTGAATCGACAGTCGAGCATATTGTTAGATATCTGACTAAGTCAGGAGATATGGCAAATAATTAAGGATTAAGGGTGAAGCATTTCCCTTCATCCCTTACTAAAGCAGCCTTCACATGGTTTACTACCTTACCCCCTGATTCGAATGATTCATGGTCGAAATTGGAAAAGCTGTTTCATGAACAGTTTTATGAGGGGCATTCAAAGATTAGTCTGGTCGAATTGTCAAGCATTAAGAGGAAATTTGCTGAGACAGTAGATGACTATTTGAATAGGTTTAGAACCCTAAAGGCGAGGTGTTTTACCCAAGTGCCTGAACATGAACTTGTTCAAATGGCTGTTGGAGGTTTGGATTATTCTATTAGAAAGAAAATAGATCCAACTTTTGTTAAAAGTATGTCACAATTGGCTGACAGGGTTCGACACCTTGAACGTCTTAGAATAGAGAAAGTTAGGCATACTAAGGCTAAATCTAAGAAAGAAAAAGTAGCCTATGTAGATTTCGATGACACAGACCCTATATATGAGGTCTATTGCATGTCGCCGACAGAGGCAGACGTGGATGTGGCTGAATTGAAATCAGGGCCAACATATGAATGCAAGTTGCTTTTTCCTGCCAAAGGAAAAAATCCAACAGTCAAAACTAGTTCCAGAACTCCTGCAAAAACATACATTTTTTATGTTAGCAAGTGTGAGGATATTTTTGATTTATTAGTTAAAGATGGTCAGATTTTAGTACCTCCAAATGCTAAATTGCCACCATTAGAACAAAGGCAAAAGAGAGGTTTTTGTAAATATCATAATTATCTTGGTCACACAACCTCTCAATGTTTTATTTTTAGGGATCTGGTGCAGAAAGCTCTCCAAGAGGGGCGTCTGAAATTTGCTGCCAGAAAAGAAAAAATCGGCACAGACCCATTGAGGCAAGAAGAGGCCTTATATGCTGAACCCGTAGTCATCAACATGGTCGAAATTAATGAAGTGTCTGACAATGTTATGCTGGAAGAGGGCACTGACGAAAGCCCTCATGTCGATTTAGCTGACGTCTACCCTAGGGATGACGAAAATTTGCTAAGCTTTCTGTATCGCTGCAAGAACAAAGGCGCACAAGTGGGTTTATGCCCTAGATGCAGTGCCCTGACTGATAGGGTTGCTGCTGAAAATTTCCAGAAGTTGCAGCTGGAAAGAGGAAGAATCCAATGGAACAAGAGGGATCCAAGGCAGAGGCAATCTTCCCAGATTAGGCCAAAAACATTTGTCCTATCGGCTACTGCGCCCCAGGGAACATGGCTTAAACCTAACATGGCTGCTAGGCCATCCAATGCTACTGGCGTCATCAGAGAAGCCAAAGGGAAAGCTCACATGAGTTATCGTCTTGAAGTGCACTCTGAGAAGAAGAGCCACGTATCTGAAAACTATATGGGAAAGAATCCAATGAGTCGAACTCAGTGGAGACGTTTCCAGAGGAAGAAGCAGGCTGAAAGACAAGCCGCTGCTGCTAAACAGAGTGTTGTTAATAAGGGCAAGAGTCTCCGACAGTACAAGCCCAAAATCGACTCTACTGTTACCCAACAGATCAAGGAGTGCGTGAATAAGTCAGTCGATCTTTGCTCTGAGGAGGCAATTGATGATTTTGCCTCTGACTCTGAAGCAAGTTTGGATATTCTGGTCAATGTGGTTTATATACTCCCAGAGGAGTACAACATACCAACAGAGGTAGAAAACACTAGCGACCTTGATGCTGCTGAAATGGCTTTGCATAAGCCAACTTACTACTTCGTGATGAATAATGGCTCTATTGAGAGCCAAGATGCTTTCTTTGAGAAACCAGATATGGCCATGAGAAGCCATTTAAAGCCATTGCTGATCAGGGCAAAGGTAGAAGAAACTGCCATCAACAAGGTATTGGTGGATTGTGGCGCTACAGTAAATATAATGTCACATCACATCCTAAAGAGAGTCGGTAAATACGACACCGACATAAGGCCTCACAACGTGGTTTTGGCAGACTACGAAGGAGAAACAAAAACCACCATGGAAGTAATTCAGGTGGATGTTACTGTCGGCTCAGTTACTAGGCCAACAATATTTATGGTCATCCAGGGTTGACCAAGTTACAATCTGCTTCTGGGCAGAGAATGGCTGCATGGAATTGGGGTTGTGCCTTCTTCTATGCATCAGCGTTTGATCATATGGCGCGAAGGCGGCATTGTGGAAAACATTGAAGCTGATCAGGGGTATTTTATGGCAGACATTAATGTTGTGGGTCAAAACCAATTCGACAGGAAGTTGGCCAGCATTGCTCCCTACCATCCAACAGAACACACGTATGCCAATATACATGAGGCATTTGTTTCATTGAAACTGCATGAAACCCATGGGTTTACATGGGATGTTGAATATCTAGAATACTCATATGCAGAACAACCCACGCCAACAGGCTGGGGAAATCAGCAGGAAAGTGATGCCTGAGCTAGAAGCTCTGCGAAGGATTTCGGCGTATATCGCCGAAAACATAATGAACTCGGATATGGAAGCTGAAGAAGCAAAGATAGCGACAGAAGTTGCTAAACTTCCAGCATCAGAGGAAGTAATTCTGGCTATAGAGCCAGAACCCCCAGACAGAAGTGTCATAATTAGTAGAAACGTCGATGAGCAGCGTTTAGACTGCATATACGACGATGAACCGTTAGGTTTCGAGAAGGATCCCATGGCGCCTAAAAAGATGCATCCACAAGACCCTCTAGAAGAAATCGACCTTGGCGTAGAAGGTGATAAAAAGGCCTACTTATATCAGCGCCAACATCGGCCCAAAACTCAGAACTGAGGTAATTTCTTTATTAAAAGAATTTAAAGATTGTTTTGCTTGGGATTATAATGAAATGCCTGGTTTAAGCAGGGATTTGATCGAATTAAAGCTACCAATCAAAGCTGGCAAGAAGCCAGTAAAACAAACACCTCGACGGTCTGCACCTACAGTCATGTCGAAGATCAAGGAGGAAGTAGAAAGACTCCTCCAAAGCAAGTTCATCAGAACTGCAAGGTATGTCGAATGGTTGGCTAATATTGTTCCAGTTATCAAGAAAAATGGCAAATTGAGAGTGTGCATTGATTTTAGAGATCTAAATGTTGCCACTCCTAAAGATGAGTATGTTATGCCAGTGGCTGAAATGTTAGTCGATTCTGCTGCTAGTTTTGAATATTTAAGCATGCTTGATGGTTATGCTGGTTATAACCAAATTTTCATTGCAGATGATGATGTGCCGAAGATGGCGTTTCGTTGCCCAGGGGCGCTAGGCACTTATGAGTGGGTGGTTATGTCATTCGGCTTGAAAAATGTCGGAGCAACGTACCAGAGGATAATGAATACTATGTTCCATGACTATATTGAAAATTTCATGCAAGTTTACATCGACGATATCGTAATTAATTCGAATAGTGAACCGACGCACTTACAGCACCTTCGGAAGTCTTTCGAAAGGACGCGCGAATATGGGTTGAAAATGAATCCATTAAAGTGTGCTTTTTGTGTGCAGGCAGGGGATTTTCTTGGTTTTGTGGTGCATAAGAAAGGTATTGAAGTTAATCAAAGCAAGACCAAAGCCATCATGGACATAAAACTGCCGTCGACCAAAAAGGAGCTTCAGTCATTGTTGCAGAAATAGGCCTATGAGGTTGTATATAGCAGCCTCAGATTCGACCATAGGTAGTATGCTAGTTCAAGAAGACGATAACCATGTCGAGCATCCTGTGTATTACCTTAGTCTCAGGTTAAATGGTCCTTAAATTAGGTATAGTGACATAGAAAAACTATGCCTATGTTTGTATTTCTCTTGTATTAAAGTGAAGCAATATATAAAGCTAGTTGATGTTTATATCTCTTCTCATTTCGACGTTATTAAACATATGTTGTCTAAACCAATCTTGCACAGTCGAATTGGTAAATGGGCTTTAGCATTAACTGAATATTCCTTAACGTATGAAGCAGAATATGAACTAAGGGCATGGTTCAGAGGCAAAGGTCTCTACAATTTAAGGACAAATCTTAGAAAAAGGGTAGTTTCTGGAGATGTTCAACAAAGTTAAGTCAGGAGTTCCAGAAGAAATGCTTGTTAGTTAGAAATTTGGCTTAGAAGGCCAAACTACGTCGACCAGAAGTAAAAAACAGCGTCAAGAAAACAAGATTATGTCGACACGTTACATAACAGTTGAATCGACAGAGATTTGAGTCGAAGAGGAAATTAGTCGAGATGATGCCGCTGTCGAAATAGTTCGCTGTGGACTTAGGAAATTTCGTTGTGCTTTAAAGAAGTAGTCAGAATTTGAAGGCAGTTCCTTTGAAGACACGAAGCGGGAAAAAGTCAAATAAATTAGATCATGGGGAGTTACTTCAGAAGTTCGTGGGATATGAGTTCCAAATGAAGGCTGAAACGTGGACAGAAGTTACTTCCCAGAATCAAATCTTGGCAGTTGATAGTTTTTAGCGGTTATTTTTTTAAATTACTATAAATAAGTTAGAATGTTTAAGAATTACGTGTGTTCATTTGTACTACCAAATCGCTTGCTAAAACTCTGCTCAATTCCGCGCTAAAGGAAGAAAGAGTACGCAATCTTTGATGTACGTGAATCACCAAACTTTTATTTCAATGCAACCTTTTTACATTTAACTCTGTTTTTATTGCTTTTACTTTATTTCTGTTCATTTGTTTGTTGGTCACGAGTCACCACTAGTCTTAGTTACCAAAACATTTTTAACGTATACAGTTGGTCACGAGTCACCAATAGTCAATATCCTTTTGTGTGGAAAGCCATTACATTATTTCCCTAGGCTCTGGAAACCGTTTCTGGGCCAAGGATAGTTTCACTTCAAGAAATAGTGTAATTTACCATAAATCTTAGCACGCGTCTTGAGATTAACTGGTCGATCTCGCTAGTAACCCTTAGTTTTAAGACTCTCGGAGGACTAACGGTTGTTTACCATTTTCCACAGTAAACAAGAATATGAAGAATGATGTTTCTTTTATTCACTAGATCGTAAAAGGTTTATGAGAAATAATAAAAAGTGAATGAGAATTAACCTTTTGATATTATAATAAAATATTGTTTAGAATTTATATATCGATTGGTATAAAACATTGAGGAAAAACATGAGAGATAAAAATTGGGTTCAATTTAATTAAATAAATATTAATTAATATTTTATATCGGTTTTAAAGAAAATCGAAGGAAAACATTGTTTATAAAATAAGAGTCATTTTGGTTCTCAAATTTTAAGTTACATAATCTGGCAATTTTCTAAGAAATTGAGGGATAAAATTTAATTTCTACAAAAAATTAAAATGACGCGTTTTAGATCATTTGACATCGGTTTTTAATCAATCGAAATGAAAATTTTCTCATAAAATATATTTCATGAAATATATTATTTATAGGGTTAATACCTATTTACTCCCCTGCCATATAGGCTTCTTTCAAAAAAATCCTCCATAAAATTTTTTTTGCATGAATTCCCCTAACATTTGAAAATTCTTTCACTTTTTATCTTCATCACACCGAGTAATCCAAAAAGCTTATGTGGCAGATATTTTTTATTTTATCATGGAAAACATCTAAAAAATATGTTGTATGTGGGAGTTGAACCCACATACTATACTTCATAGAACTAATGTCTTTCCTTTGGGCTGAATGTGGCATTCTGACATCTTAATGCCTTTAAATTCTCTTATCAAATGCAACAAAAATGAACTACTTTTACCTCTGCATTACCCTTCCCAAATGTTCGTAGAATTCTTCCTTCATTACATGCACCTTCTTCTCTCCTCGAATTCATCTTTTTCTTCCCTGAAATTCAGAAATCCCCTTTTCTTCCCAAACGAAATTTCTACATTCTTTTTTCTTGAAACTCATTTACCTTCTTCGTCAAACTCATCCATATTTCATAAACTCAAAAACTTTAAAACTATACTCGTTTGAACATAAAACTCCAAAATTCCAAAATTTGATTGAAACTCTAAAATATCAATTGAACTCATAACTCAAAAACCAAATGGTTTGCTTTGATTAATCGATGGAAACCCTAAAACCACTTTTCCCAAATCAATTGATTTTCATGAAAGACACTTTCCATGGTGTCTCAATAGTATCGTTTCTTTGACACTACGAATTTCCAATTAAAGCAATTCGACGAAACAAAAGAAGTGTTTCTATGATTCTGCTGATTTTTTTCCCTGGTCCCAAACAGAGTGTTTCTGTTTTCGTTCAAGGTGAGATTGAAAAACGATGGAAAGTGCGTGAGATTCATCAACCTTTTAATAGTCATTATATACTATAACAACTATTCAATGCATTTATAATATAAAATGAAACAACTAACTAAGTGGATATGGTGCTCTTGCTATGAAGAAAAAGGTGTGGGTTCAATTCCCATCTCCTACAAATTTTTTAGACCATAATAGGTTTTTTCATATTAATTAAAAATTAATATAAAATAAAATGCCAACATGACATTAATAAAAATAAAAGATTTTGATCATCCAAATCAATAAAATAAAAACTGTCACATCAGTTTTTTTTATAAATGAATAAACTGTCACATCAGTTTTTTTTATGAATGAATATGAAGGTAGAAAATTAATTTTTTCAAATATTAGAAAAATTTATGCAAATTTTCTTTATAGGTTTTTTTTAAAGGAGACCTATATAAGAAGAGATAAATAAATATTAACCCTTATTTATAATAGTGTTTGACCGTAGAAAATTTGACTACAACAAAACTCACTCCCAAATAATATATGAGAATGAAAATTCAGTTATTTAAGAAAATAAAGTTGTGTTAACATTCAATGGGTAGATATTTATTTTATTCATTACAAAACTCAACGCAAAGACTATAGGATACGTGATGCACTTTTGGGCAGTGAGATTAAATAAGGGCTAATTGAATAAGGACTTATGTATATGTTACCTTTTCCCTAAAAAGAGGGTTGTTTTGAATTTTTTTAATAAAAATGAAAAAAAGAAAAGCTGATAGCCTTTCTGTCTATTAAATAAAATAAAAAAGTTTTCTCCATTTATAATAAGAAATATATGAGAACTATTTTCACATGGTCAAAAATATTTGTAAAATATAAATCCTGGTGGCATCATAATGGTTAAATGCACCATTAGCAAATTAAGAACAATGCTATTATGATTTTCTTTATAATAGATTTATGCTTAGAGAAAGTCTAATAGTATAAGGGTTGATTTGCAAGGTGAGATTTTGAGACAAGGGTTTATGCTCCAGAACGTGTGCAAAACGGCATGATTTCTACAAATAATACATTCCTAATATTTATGTTTGGATAAATGTTAAGCAGAAAGAATACAACATGGAGAGGAATATTTATCTCATGTCCCCTTTTTTCCCTCTATAAATAGCTCTAACATTGAGTGGGTATTGTATTACATAAATTTCCCAAAGCAATTTGAGCATAGATAGAAGTTTGACAACCATATATGGCTGGTAGTAGCAGAAATCCTCTCGCTGTTGGTCGTGTAATTGGTGATGTGATAGATTCCTTTGAAAGTTCTGTTCCTCTCCGAGTCACTTATGGTAATAGAGATGTGAATAATGGTTGTGAGCTTAAACCCTCTCACGTTGGCAATCAACCCAGAGTGAGT
Organism: Vicia sativa; assembly: GCA_021764765.1. Lineage (NCBI taxonomy): Eukaryota > Viridiplantae > Streptophyta > Magnoliopsida > Fabales > Fabaceae > Vicia > Vicia sativa. The sequence continues at coordinate 156,282,535 of CM038795.1, read as the reverse complement.
GTTGGTGGAAACGACCTCAGGAACATCTATACCCTAGTAATTTATATTACATAGTTTCCCTCTTTTTGATGCATTATTTATTTAATTGACACAAAAGTTATGTGTTGCTCGGAGTTTGTTTAGCTTTGTTTTTTCTATTATTATAGGTTCTTGTGGATCCTGATTCACCTAGCCCAAGTAACCCTACTTTTAGGGAGTACCTTCATTGGTGAGTTAATCAATTACATATTTTATATGCTAATTTGAACATGGTTCGTAAGATACTTCCGTTAAATAATATATATTAAATAACATTTTTCTCTTATAATCTTTAGGTTGGTGACCGATATTCCAGCAACTACTGAGGTCAGTTTCGGTATGTATATTTTATATTATGCATCCAATTTTAAATTTTTAGATCATATAAAAGAAAAAAATTTCACACAACCATATTTTTCAGACAATCACGCAGTCATGATGTTTAACATTCTATTCTACTATCAATGCATGACTAAAAAATATGTGACTGCAGCAAAACATATTTAAGAAAATATGTTAACAAAATAAAGTTGTCTTACCATATATAAGAAAATATGTTTAGAGAAATTAGTAGAATGGTTGATTTGCAAGGTAAGATTTTGAGTTTCATTTGTTTGGTTTGCACATAGGGAATGAGATTGTGAGCTACGAAAGGCCACGACCTACCTCGGGGATCCACCGTTTCGTGTTCATATTATTTCGGCAGCAGTGTAGACAAAGGGTTTATGCTCCGGGATGGCGACAGAATTTCAATACAAGAGAATTTGCTGAACTCTACAATCTTGGATCACCGGTTGCTGCTGTTTTCTTCAACTGCCAGAGGGAGAGTGGGTCTGGTGGAAGAACATTTAGATAATCACATCAAGAATATCAAGAATATGAAGTTAATGTCAAAGTGGAAGCTTGTAGTTAGTTAACTAGTTAAATACTGAAATGCAAGATCCAAATAAAGGCTATTTATAGTTATATATACACATTACAAGCAAGCACTATTAATACATATTTGTGTGGTTTTATGTCTGTGTACGTATATCATCAATAAAGAGCTGCCCACTGCCCATTGTTATATGTCACACACATGTGCAAACCTAAATGGTTTATGTTTTTTTTTTTTTTTAATATTTTTGTTTCTATAAATATAAAATATATAAAATAAAATAAAGAAATAGAAAACCCTTTCTCAATGAAAATATCTTCATTGTTGTTCTATATAGTTTCTCCCATCTCTTACAACACTTGAAAGTTCAAACAGAAACAGATCCAACTCTTTTTTTCTCATATTAGAAACCGATCTAAATAAGTTGTTAATCTCTTTCTTGAACTATGAGTTCACCGAAATCTACAGTGAGTTAAGAAACCCTAGTCTAACAAGTGGTGGTTACCTGCAAGTGATGGCGGTGGCGGATCTGGCGGATGCAAGGTTTGTGGTGGTGGAGAACTCTATTTGTAACATTGAAAACCGGATCGTGATGGCGGTTGCTGATATGGTAGGTTCTGTTTGGTTTTATTGTAGGTAGTTACTGTTTTAACCTGCTTGATGAACGATAGTTAAATTTCTCACTGTTTTCTATGCTTACTTTCAAATGGAAAATGAAATATAAGTCACTTAACACCTTTATTTTTACTATCGTATTCATTCCCACTTGTTCTGAATTTGTTTTTTTTTTATTTATATATAATTGTTTTTCGGAGTGCAAGAACTTTCATTTCATTCAATCAAAAACACAAGAATTATATCATATTAGTTTTGGCTAGTTCGTTCAAATTTATTAATCTGGAGTTTAGATTTGATAAGCCCATTTATGAGACATTTTATACCTATTTTTTGTTCAAGTATTTGTATTTTTGAAACATTTTAATTTGGACTAAAGGAAGCAAAGGATTACTCAGTGCAGTTCTAATTGCTTTCCTTCTCAAATCATGAGCTTATAATTATTGAACAATGTATACATATCAATTTCACCATCCTGTTTTTTAGGTACTTGAAGATACATAGCATTGGGATTCATCTGATTTATGAAAAGGTTAGTTTCTTGTTCTGGCCTAACCTGATATGTTTAATCAGACACATGTTTTTTCTGGGTTTACAGTGTGTGAATGTGTTGTTTTTATGATATAAAATATTTTCCATTCAGATTATATTCCAGTTCTAGAACAACTAAATGATAGTTACTGAAAATTAAACTTTGTTAGTTTTGTTTAAATGGAATTTTGCATGTTTATCTAAACTGAATTTGGTTACTTATGTATGACATAGACTGAAATGCATTTTTTTTTTAATTTTAATATTTTTTATGCTCAATTAGTCATGTAGGGACTGAAGTGCAAATAAAAATAATTTGTAGGGACCTAAAATGAAAAATAATATTATTTTTAAGGACCAAAACAAATTTTTTGAGGACCAAAATGCAATAAAAAAATTATAAGGACCACTTTGATATAAATATTGAGGAACTAAAATGAAAAGTCAGTACATTACAAAGAATACAACTGGTATAAAAGTATTTATAATATACTATGATTAAAATAAATAAGATATTTTTCTTAAATTTATGATTGAAATTTGAAAAGTCAACTATAATAAATATTAAACTTTCCTTTATCGATTTATTTATAAGAGGAAGATCTAAGTGGTATGTTTATCCTAATAGAGAAAATAGTAAATGTAAAGTCGGTATAATAATTTTATATATATAAAATTCAAAATCAAAATGTAATGAGTATATTTAATTCATAGAAAATTATCTTAATAACATTTTAAGTGTTTGTCAACTCTTTTTTTGTCTAGCCTTTTTATCTTCTTTCTATTTTTGGGGATGTTTAGTGATGCGTCCTTTTGTTTTCTATATATTTTAATAAGATAATTATTATGCGCCTTAATTTCCATGTATATGCATGGGCTTGGTGCCTTGTACTCCCATAAATATATAAGTGTATTTAAAGATATACATGATTAATATTAATATGTTTCAGTTATTTATTTATTTATTTTTCAGTTATTGATAGCTACCTGTAAAAAAAACTATTTCTGCTACATCAATATAATATATTTTTTTCTTAAGGAAATATAATTAAATTTAATCAGCAGTTGTAACATGTAGTCAGGAGCTACAGTTCAAAAAAGTAATTAAGAAGTTCTGAAATAAATAAAAAACTAAGTAATGAAATATAAGTAAAGTCCGAAATTAAGGTTTGTATTAAATAAAATAGAAGAAAATCATAAACAATAATATTATATTTTAAATTAATGTCATGCTTAAGAAGAAAATCTGCATGTTTAAAATTAATGTATCTAAGAAAAATTTCTTTATTATATATTTGGAACATATATAATAATTTTTTTTTCTTTTTTTAGAGACCAAATGGTAGAGTTTCATGTTTCAACTGATGAAAACATAAATATAAATAATAAATAAAGAAGGGTTTGCTAGTTGCAATATATGTAATGCAAAGAAATTCAACAGCAGTAAAAGCAGAACGTGTGAAAGATCACATCTCTCACGCTTGTAGTTTTTTTCTGAATATGCTAAAACAAAACCCTTTGAAGTAGATAATATCTCCAGCTGGAGGAGAAAAAAGAAAATATCTTGAACTCACTGTTCTTCACTCATTGGCTACTACCTTTCCTTCTTTGCAAGGAAATTGTAGTTTCTGAACAAAATTTTCATCTCATTTTAAAATCTTACTTTTCCCCCAAACCATAAACCACAGAATAAGCAAGTTGAAGATGGAAGAATGTAAATACTCACAGTGATGTTAAAGTGATCTCACTTAAACCCTAACAAACTACAGTTCACTGAAAGAGACGACAGTGGCGGATTTACGTGATGCCGCGGCGGTGATTGTGGATAACACCGTCATTTTAGAGTGAAAATCCTTTCATGTGGTGGTTCTGTTGACGGATCTGTTGTTGTATTGTAGTTCTGGGAAGATTTTCACCCTAGGTTTTCCTGGATCTACAGTTCTACTACATACTGGGGGCTGGATTCGTCATGACTTTGATAGACTCTGGTTTTAATTTCAGTTATGTATATGTCTATCTGAGATCTAGTTTTGTTGCAAGAGTTGCGTGCTTTTGAAATTATTAAAAATTTACAGGTAAAGTAAACACTGTCTGTTTGTTCATTCAAACTGTATATCCTGAGTTTTGTTTGTTTTTAAAGAAATTTCCTCAGTTTTGTTGTTAAACTAATATATCATTTCAGTTTCGGTGAGTTCAATCAAACTTTAGATTTTTTTTTATAAAAGTACTTTTACTTTGTTTTAATTGTTGAATGATCTTTGTATTTAATCATTTCCAATTTATCTATTTAATTATTTATCCATTCTTGACTTTTTATCAAGACTTTAGAGTGTTTTGAATTTTTACAGCAACAACTTATGGGTTTGTTGCTTTTCATTTTTACTGTAGGAATAGGATGGCTTCGCAACGCCCATTTGGTGTTTTCACCACCAAACCAAAAAGGCTCTAATTTTAGTTATAAGTTTTTATAATTGTACATATAGTAATATTGATTAATTTGTAGTGTAAATTTTTACATTGCAATATTGATTTATTTATCAAAAGTTTATATGTCTGCTAGCTGTAAAATATTTTGATTACTGCTATATCATTATAATTCATTAAGTTTCAATTTATTGGCTCTAAGAATAAAATCTATTTTATTTATTTATTTATATTATTTATTTATTTATTATTATTATAGAGTTTAAAAGCTAAACATTTTATCAAGAAAAGAAGGACTTGACCAAAAAAAAAGCGACAAAGCACACTTACATCAATTGAAAGAAGAGTTGTCTATGCTCAAATCATGAGTCATTCATTCAGCTCCAATGTTTAGGGATACTCTGGTCCTTTATCCATGAAGAAAACAAAGTAAGTGCTGCCCGCTGCCCGCTGCCCGCTGCCCGCTGGTGCTTCTATATTAAATTATTAATATTAACCAATTGCAGAAACAAAGAAAAGCAGGAACATGTGCAATATCATATCTCCCATGCTATTGCTTGTAGAGTTTAGTAATTTCCAAACAAATTAAAATATCTAAAGTAACCAAAAAAGACTTTGAATATCTAAAAACCCTTTGAACTAAATAATATCTCCAACTGGAAGGGAAAACTAAAATATCTTCAGTGCACTAGTGTTCTGCACTCAGTGGCTATCATCACCTATGTAATCATTTCTAGTATTATAAAAAAAAATTCATTTCATTTTAAATTTTCTTCTAATCTAAAGAAAAGAAGGAAGGTGAAGAATGTAAATTCAGAGTGAGGTGAAAGTATTCTCAAATATATAAAAAACCCTAACTAACCAACATTTCACTGAAATAGATGGCGGTGGCGGATATACCTTATGCATCCGATGGTGGTGGTTGAAGTGGTCGAGGAGGACTGTCTTGTTGAGGGATCAGTAAGTTGCAGTTCTGAAACGATTTTCATTTCTGGATACTCTTGATCTACAGCTTCAACTTCTCCTTCGTGCGGATTTCCATGACGAGTTTGAGTAATTTAATATTGTTGTAAAATTTGTGTGCTTTGGAAATTACGAAATATATGCAGGTAGTGTTGGTGATTTCATTCAATTCATATCATGAGTATTTCTTTAAAGAAATATCGTGAGTTACTGTTTGGTTTGTTGAAATTTAGATATTAAAATTAAAAATCTATTTTATTTATATATCTTATACTAGTACTATTTATTTTCCATCTATGCTTGCCTCTTGAATGAAGAGTTGGGACAAGCTACGTGTGTGTTTTACTTTATAGGGTTAAATATGGCATTAAATTACTGTGATAAAGATCGATCCAATAGCAGGTATTTTTCTGCCTAAACTTTTATAGTCTTCACTCTTGGTGATGTCGGTTTGGATATATCAAGTTTTGTCCTATTCGAATGCACAGTGTGTGACTAGTATCACTAAAATAGATATGATAAATAAAAATCATATTAATTAAAAATAATGTAAAAAATAATAATTTAAATTAAGAATTTTTGTATTTTGTTAAAATAAATTTTATAAAAATATTTATTTAGTGTTAATTACTTATTGTTTATGGTAAAAATGATAGAGATGGTAAATCAAATGCATTTTGTATTTATAAATCAACTACTTAAAATAATATTTATATTTAATTTCTTGAAAAAGATAGAAGTTATTTTTTATAAACTAGAAAAAAAATTGGTTTTCTTAATTATATTTTGGAAGGGAAGGAGAATTATTTGGTCAAATGTATTCTTGTCCTTGAAATAATTTAAAATGAAAAAAATTGAACCATTAAATAAGGGACAATGCGTAAAGTATTAAAGGGTTCTGAATGCATACAAGAAGAAAATTCAGAAGCATTTTGTTGAAATGGCGGAAGCCTGTTTTTAGTTTAACCAAAATTTATTTTAGAGTTTGTCGTCTATTATGATCATATAATATTCGATAGATTAGTCTATGCAGTTTCACGTTTAGAATTGATTTTTGATGAGTAGATTGATTTTGATGCGTTTGATTCTTCCCGAATATAATTGATTATATTTTTTATAATTGATTATACTTGAAGCTAATATTAGTAGTTTTTATGTATAAAATAGATTTTGCCCCGCTCTCATATTTTTGCGGGAGGGGACAAGGTTTTAGGCCAACGCCTTTGACTCCGTCCACCTTGATTCACCCTTTTTTTCCGGGCTTTTGCACAGAATGGACATACCCGTATGTCAACACTAATTTTAACACTTAAGTTTAATGTTCAACTCACTTTTATTAGAATTTATCCAAACATGAATCACTTTACCTTCAACTAACTTTTACAAGAATTTGTTCAAACATAAATAACGTTACATTCAACTCACTTTTAGGAAGAACCAATTTTACTAAAAGTATTCACTATTAGGGGTGGTAAACGGGAATATCCGTCCCGTTTAGGCGTGTCTTGTAAAAGGCTGCAAAAATAGAACAGGATGGAGCGAACATACTTAAGAGTAAGGGTCTAAAATATTGACCCACCCCACACTAAATGTGAGGGCAAGGTAGGGCGGACTTGCATTGTACTTTTTAGGATTAAAAATACAAAAAAATCATATAAAAATTTGTGCCACAAATATGTCTGCATCTTCTCTCTCTCAATATCACACACAAAATTACATATGGGTGACAAACAAGTCAAAATTTGCGAGTCTAGTCCATTTCGTCACTCCTAAAATATAAGTATGGCTAAAATCCAAGATGGTTCGATTTAGGCTATGTGTGGAAAAATTATTTCAAATCGTTGGGGATGTCCGTTTCACTAGGACTTAAGGTTTTGATGTATGATGTTGAATCACTCTCGCTCATCTTGAATCCTTAATCAATGAAATACCAACCAATTATACTATATAATGCTCGAGTAATTTTTTTGGACCATATAATATTTATTTTTTGTAATTTGAGAATTTTACATTGATTGCCTTTGCTGTGGATGTAAATATCCTTTTAGTTGCTCCATGCAAGTCTCTTCTTCAATACCTCATTTAAAAAAGCAAATTTTAGGTCTAGTTGCTAAAATGTCCCACCTTTTTAAGGTTGTAAAAACTGTTAATACTCTATTAGCACATGTGAGTTATAAAAGCTATATTAAAACTCAATTAGCATCTAAGTAAGAAACTTTGTAAATCTAGTCCATATTATTAGTAGTCTTTTGCGATTAAACATAGCCTTGTGCTTTTGTATTGACATCGTGATGAAGTTCTTAAAAACCAATTTAATGCCAATATTTCTTACGTTGTATTGCGCAAACATATATGAATCAATTATTAAAAAAAATTACGATTTCTCATTAAAATAAATAAGATATTTTTCTTAAAAATTATGATTGAAATTTGAAAAGTCAACTATAATAAATATTAAATTTTCCTTTATCGATTTATTTATAAGAGGAAAATCTATGTGGTATGTTTATCCTAATAGAGAAAATAGTAAATGTAAGGACGGTAATTTTATACTGTTATCTAATAAAATACTTACATTTTACCACGTCATAAAATTAATTAAAAAAATAAGTAATTTAATATATTTATATTTTTTAGACGAACGTGTAAATTATTTTTTGCATTAACAGTGTATGTCCATTATACTAATAATAAGAGTTTAATATATATATATATATATATATATATATATATATATATATATATATATATATATATATATATATATATATATATATATATATATATATATATATTATTATTATAATAAAATAAAAAAGACGACGACCCATAAAGAATTTTCATCGTTTTGTACTTGCTTTTTTTTTTTTTTGACAAAATATTTTTGAACTTTTGTGTTTGCATTATTTTAAATATATTTTCACCATCTACCCTCTTGATAAAGAGTTTAACGTCCAATAAACACTTAAAGTTTAAGCTTTTCCCTTAAAATACAATAATAATATAAAATAATTGATTAATTCTGAAATAGACATAAAAAGAATAATAAATTCCAAACCCTGAACAGAAAAATATCTAGTTCTGGAAGGCGGTTTTCGTCTGCATAGTAAAAGTCGTCACTTACGAAATCACCCCTCCAAGTCACGCAACGCTCACCCCACCTCACAACTTGTGCACAATTTTCTCTTAAACAAGGAGCCACTCTATTTTTCATCTCTATCTCAAATTTTTCTCATATTTCCCTAAATAAATTTACCGAATCACAAAACCAACGTGAAAAACGACACAGTTAGTTGAGAGAGTTCACACTCGAGTCAAAACCCTAACTTACCGGTGATCCTCCAAAAGTGTCGCCGGCGGTGGTTGCTGAAAACTCTGTCGTGTAGCAGTGAAAATCTGTTTTGAAGCGTTGTGATCTCAACGGAACAGAAGATTGCGGTTCTCGAACAGTTTTCACCGAACGATGCACTTGATCTACACTCTTTGCTGATTTTGATGGTGAGTTTGTGTAATTTCTGGATTTGAGATCCATTTCGTGAAATTCACGCTGATTTTGGTTAATATTTTCGTTTTCTTCTTGGAAGTTATTTGATTATGCTGAAGTCCTTGAACCTTCATTGCTGAACCTTCATGCTCATTTTTTCTACTGTAAGTTTTTTTTTTCCTTTCAAAACTGTATTCTATAGGCAATATTTACCAATGATTTCATTTTGAATTGTGCTAAATTAGTTTTAAAGTTATTCTTGGAGTGCAGGGATTATATCATGAGTTATGCACCTACACTGTCATCATTCCAGGGTGGGTAAGTTCATGCCTTTTTTTCTTACTTTTCCTTTTAAGTTTTACACAGGACATAATATTTGAACCATATAGACACTTCATAAACATTGCTTTGAATTGTGATGCTATTGTTGAGTTTGTGTATATTGCTTGGTTTGAATAATCCAGGTCCATCCCCTAACAGATACTTGTATTTTAGTGGGGTTGAAAAACAAATTATGGTTTATGCAGGGTTTTGAAAAACAGTCTGCGACCGCCAAAACAGCCAACGGCCCCTGCAAAACAATACCATTATTTATGCGACTGCGACCGTTTTTTAAAACCCTGAATGTATCATTATAAAGAATTTCATTTCTACACAGTCATAGTCTAATATAGTTTTACACATGTGGAATAGTAACTCATAAGGTAGATATTATTAGTGTACTATTTTAGAAACTTTTATTATTATATATGTCTTCATGATGGGTTGGATTGGATGTTTGTGCAAAAGTGTTAAACTGAAAACCCTAATGCAAAGTTGGATGTAGGATTGTGAGTCAACAAGCTAAATGGCCAGTGGTAGCCGGAATCCTCTAGTTGTTGGGAGGGTAATAGGGGATGTATTAGACCCCTTTGAAAGTTCTATTCCTCTCCAAATTACCTACGGAAATAGGAATGTTACTAATGGTTGTGAGCTTAAACCTTCCCAAGTTGCCAATCAACCTCAAGTGAGTATTGGTGGAAACGACCCCATGATCTACTACACCCTGGTAAATTTCATTATGGAAAATGCTTCAAACAACATTGGTTTTAAAAATGAATATCACAAAAATATTTCTTTGAATATCTATAAACTATGATTTGATTAGTTGTATGTGTAAAAAATTTACAACAATTATATACAAATTAAATGCACTTCGATTTTCTAACTTAATTATTTTTAATTTCCCTCTTCTATTGAAGGTGTTAGTAGATCCTGATGCACCTAGCCCAAGTTACCCCAGTTTTAGGGAGTACCTTCATTGGTGAGTAAATCACCTTGCTTACAATTGAATATTATATTTTTGTTGAATAATACTGTAACTAACACCTTTCTCTCGATGGATTTTAGGATGGTGACTGATATTCCAGCCACTACCGGGGCTAGTTTTGGTATGTACATTATTTCCATTCATTTCATCGGACTAATAGTTGTAGTATACATGAATTATCAGTTTCTTAAAAGAGTTATAACTACATAATGGCTGAGTATCTTGTTAGTAATAAGTTTCTATTTTATATATTATGTGTGACTCAAGCTCAAAGATCAAAATAGTACTACTATAATATAATGAGATTAAGTGTCAGTTTGATAATGATCATAATTGGAGATAAAATATACTAATTGTATTATATTATATTTTAATTGAGTTTTGATATATATATATATATATATATATATATATATATATATATATATATATATATATATATATATATATATATATATATATATATATATATTGTTAACTTGAATATGACCTATAAACAAGATATTATGATAAAGAAAATCATTGATTATCTATATAACATGTATTTTTTAATAAAATATAATTATAATTAAAATTTTAAAAAATATTTATTAAAATTTAAAAATAAAACAATATTAAAATATATTAAAAAATGAGTTTTTAAATTTTTTAATTAATTTAAGATTAATTTATTACAAAATTTATCGTTTATTTATTAAATTACTCATGATTTAAAAAATTGATAGTCCTTGTTTTTCAATTATTTAAAAAATATATATATAATTATTTATTTATTCGATATTTTTAACATAACAATTAGTTTCCAAAAGTACTAATTTAATTTTAATATATTTCTAATATTATATATTAAAAATTAGTTTCAAAAAGTAATAATTTAATGTTAATATATTTTTAATATTATCTATTAACTATTAGTTTTTAAGAGTACTAATTTAATGTTAATATATTTTTAATATTATATCAAAAGTAAATTATTAGTATTTTTGTATTGTTTTAAACATTTTCAGTTTACATCCTTTAACATATTTATTTTTTTACTTTCTTTAAAATGTATCAAATATTTGTTTGATAGACTTTAAAAAAGATAGTTTAATTTATGTTTAAGAAGCATTATTCGGTTTCTAGCTTAGTAAGACATTATTAAATTATAAATAAATGTGTGGATTCTTATTTATTTGACAAATTTTAGATTATTTTTTGATGAGTCATTTATGAGGATTGTCCCGCTCGTATGAGAATGCTCGTATGAGAATGGATCGTTTAAGAGGATTGACATTATTGTCTTAAAACTTGAGTCTATGCAAAATCTATAAAGGATTGAAAAATCATAATCATACATTCACAATCACAAACTTATAAATTCATAGTCAAAACTTAAAATATGACCTTAAATTCACAATCAAAACATAACCATAAAAACCAAGTTTAAAATGAAAACAATCAAAACATAACAATAAAAACTAAGTTTAAAATGAAAACAATCTAGAGACAACAATTCTATACTCAAGATGTCATTCAATCTCAATAAGAAACGACACCACCATTGTTAGTGATATCTTCTTAAACATTAAGTACAAATGCAATGTCTTTGGGTATTCATTCATTATATTCCCTGCTCTTACTGTCATTTATCTTCTAAATGAATATCTTTATAAAAGTTGTAAGGCTTTTTTCAACTTTAAGTTAGTTACTTAGTTATCACATAGAGTATATCATTCATGATTTTTTTACTTTAAAATATTTTTGAGTGTACCTAAATAAATTTAAAACAAGATATTTGAGATAATTCAAAGTTGAATACTAAAAATATTTCTTACCTTTCAAAGACATTCAAATTCATTTCACAACCGGATGAACAATAAGATAAATTTTATTCTCGCATTGCAAATCTTACACTACTCGACATGCAACTGCACGAAATTCCCACTATTGTGTTTGTAATCAGGTTTTAAATGCAAGAATAGAAAATTTACCACCAATAAAATCCTTTCTTTTTTATTTTTGAAAACTTTAAGTTGGCAAACAATTATAGAATAATTTTTGAAGTCTGACATCATCTTATTCAAATAGTTACTAACTACCAATTTCTTTAAAGTCTGATTGAATCTTTTATTTTATTCGGTCCATCTTTTTATAAATATATCCTATGTTTGATTTCTCATTTGAAACCATCATGCATGCAGAACACTCGAAGAAAAGCATCTCTTAAGCAATATACAATATCTTTTTAAAACTTCTTATCAATAGATTCTAAATGGAAGAAGATAAAGTTTTGAGTTGAAAGAAGATGAAGCGGTGGATGTAAAAAATAGTTTTAATACATGTTTTAGTTCCTTAATTTAATTTATTATTTCATTTTAATATCTTAATTAAAAAATATTATAAGTTGGTTGCTTAAACTTCACTTTTATTACTCAATTTGGTCAATTCTGTCATTTTCTTGCATAAAAAAAATAATTAAGTTCTGGTGTCATGGATGTACAACAAATTTCAAAGTCCAAATGTGACTTAACATTTCTATTATAAAGTAGATTTTCGATTTCTATTTAATGTAATCTTATTGTTATCATCTTTATGACACATAGTTAAGTGAAAACATACTCTATAGTATAAATAATAAGTCACATTTAGACTTTAAACCTTATTGTACATCTACGTCACTCGAACTTAACGTGAATAATATAACTGAAGTGAAGTTAAGGGATTAACTTTAAATATTTTTTAATTAAGAGACTAAAACGGAATATTAAATTAAATTAAAGAATTGGAACTAAATATACCTAAAAAATATTTAATAAATAAATAAATGAGAGAGAATAAAAGGCTAAAAAGAGAAAAAAAATTAAATTTTTTTAATACGAATTAAAGTATAATGTCACAGTTGTATAACGAAAAAACAATGTACATACTAGCACATAATAATACTTCTCCTATGACTATTTAAAATATAATAAAATAATTATTTTTTGACAAGAAAAATAAGTAACACTAATGCTAATTAATTCTCTAAAACGTAATATAAGTAGAAAATAATATGGTATTTTAAATACACCTCATAAAAGACAATAAATTTAGCCTTTTATGCTTAGATTGTATGAACTTATGATTATTTAGTTAGTTTAATGTTATAATTTAAAGAACATTGATCATAATTTTTGCATATATATATATATATATATATATATATATATATATATATATATATATATATATATATATATATATATATATATATATATATATATATATATATATATATATATTGCATCACTAAAATATGTCTCTTCCATTCTACGTTCCCATTATATTTCAATATTTATGAAGGCCCCACCCCGTTATGTGAATTTAACAACAAAGCTGTATTAAAATTAAAATATTGGAATTGAATTACAGTAATGTGTTTATATACAAGTAAATTACTTGCACTCCAAGTTTCCAAGTGATTTATAAGCTAAGTAACTAACAGACTAATAACTTGGATTATATATCAGAACTACCTCCTTATAATCCAAGTTATCAAAAATAAGCTAATCGTATTCGATTTGAACTATTCTTAATTTCTTTTTCAAAGTTAGAAATTTTTCGATCTTTATTCCTTTGGTGAAAATATCAGCCAATTATGCTTGACTCGAGCAATGTCTTACTTAAGGTCACCGTGATTTACCTGTCCCTCAGGAATAGAAACCTAGCCTCAATGTGCTTACTTCTTCCATGAAAAATTAGATTCTTTGCAAGATTAATGGCTCAGTTGTTGTTGATCTGCAGCACCTGAGGTTTCTTCAGTTCAACCTCCATCTCATTCAACATAAATCTGATCCAGGTTACTTGATAAGTAGCGTAGGATGTCGCGATATATTTTGCCTCACACGATGATAATGCCCCCACAAATTGCTTTCTCGAGCACCATGAGATTGAGACACCAAATACTTGAAAGAAATAGCCAATTACGCTTCTTCGATCTTCTATGTCTCCACATCAATCAGCATATGAATAACACTCTATCACAACTTCTTTGCTTTCAGGATCACATGGAAACATGATTCCATCATTTATTGATCTTTTTAGATATCTCAATATTCTTCTTACAACCTTAATTTGTGACACATTTGGTTCATCCATGTATCTGGTCACTAATCCAATTGAGAAACCAATATCAGGTCTTCTATTGCACACATACATTAGAGATCCTACAATTTGTTTGAACAAAGTGACATCGACTTTGTCCCCCTTTCCATGCTTCTCCACTTTCAGATTTGGTTCGAGAGGTGAGAATACAAGATTCAAATCATCCATCTTGAATATCTTAAATATTTATTTGACATACTTCCTTTGATGCAACATCATACCTTGCTTGGTAATTTGAAATTCCATGCCTAGGAAATTCGACAAGTTTCATGGATCTGACATTTCAAATTCCCTCTTCATAATCTCTTTGAACTTTGACAAATTATCCATGTTATTTTCAGTTACCAGGAAGTCATCGGCATATAAGCATATGATAGTTATATCTTGTGCCATGATTTGTATATAGACACCATGCTCAAACCTGCATTTGACGAATTGCAATTCAACCAAGTATGGGTAGATTTTCTAGTTCCGTGCCCTAGGTAACTGTTTAAGACTGTAGAGGGATTTGTGCAACTTGTACACTTTATTTGCTTCCTCCTGTCTCACAAACCCATGAGGTTGTGTGACATACACGACTTCATCTAGGATACCATTCAAAAATGTTGATTTCACATCTAAGTGAAATATCGACCAGTCTTATTTGCTTGCCAAGGCTACCACCAATCTGACAGTCTCCAATCTTGCTATTAGTGAATATACTTCAGAGTAAACAAGTTCTGCTCTATGAAGAAAACCTTGAGCTACTAATATTGCCTTATGTCTTGCAATCGACCCATCAGGATTGTGCTTCAGCTTGAACAACCATTTCACTTTGATAGCTTTTTTGTGAGTTGGCAATTCGACGAGTTCCTATGTGTTATTTCTTTCAATCGCTTGTAACTTTTCGACCATAGCTGACTTCCATTATTTATTCTTTAAAGCGTCACTATAGTTGTTTGGTTCAACACCTACAAGTAAAGTAAAATGAACCAATTCTCCATTTCGTGTGACTTTATCATCATCAACCACTTCACATTCTTGAAGCCTAGTTGGGAGAACTCTGGTTCTTTGAAGTCTTCGACTTGTGCTAGAAACACCCTCTCTATCATCTGCTTCGACTTCGAATGTGAATGGAACATCATTTTCTGGAATTTCTTCTTGCTCGCTACTTGTTTCATCGATGCCATAACTCATCATTGGATTGTTACTTACATCACCTGAACTCCAATTCCATATAGAGTTCTCATCAATCATAATATCTCGACTCATATGTATCTTATCATTGATTGGATTGAATATCTTGTATGCTCCAGTTTTGTGATATCCTACCATAATCATATGTTCACTTTTATCATCGTGCTTCCTTCTTCTTGCATCAGGAACATGGTTGTAACAAATAGAGCGAAACACCTCAAATGACTCACTGATGGTCTTTTGCCACTCCATACTTCTTCTGAAACCTTGTTCTTCAGTTTCTTGGTAGGGCAGCTACTCAGAAGATAAACAACAATGGTGACTGCTTCACCTCATTAGGATTTTGGCAGATTCTTCTACTTCAACATTCATCTCTCTGTGTCCAATATGGTCCCGTTTCTTATTTAGCTATTCTCTCATGAACAATACCTTGTTCTACATAGAACTCCTTAAATATATTGAATATGTATTAGCCATCTCCACCTGTTCGCAGAACCTTGATCTTCTTTTCACTCTTAAAGATTTCAAATACTTTGTCTTTTTGCTTGATTACAAGACCCAAAGCTTTCGATTATACTCATCAACAAAAGAGACAAAGTACCCGTTTCTACCAATAATATGATCCTCAAACGGGCCACATACATCTGAAGTACTGCTTCTAGTATGCAAGAAGATCTCATTGGCATAGTCAAAATAATAGTTTTTCTAGATTGCTTCGCTACTAAGCAACTTTCACATATTTTGTTAGGCATCACAAGACTTGGTATACGAGTTAACATATCTTGAGAAATTAGTTGATTGAGTGACCTATAATTCAGATGACCAAACCTCAAATTTCACAACCAACTATGCTTGTGGTCGACAATTGATCATGGTCATAAATGTCCTATTCTTTGACAGGCGAGATTTTACGACCAAATAATTATGGGTGTCAAACAATTCTAAGGCTCTATCTTTCATAACCATTGAGAAATCATTTTCGACAAGTTGTCAAACACTTAGCAGATTGCACTTTATTTTAGGTACATAGAGCACATCTTTGATCATGGCTTTTGCTCTATTGCTCATTTGAATAACTATGTTGACAATATCTTCTGCTTGTAACGAGCTATTATCTGTAAGTTTGACATTTCTCTTTTTCGACTCGACAAAATTTGCTAGCCACACCTTTTGGCCAGTCATGTGACTTGAGCAGTTAGTGTTGAGGAACCACATCTTGAATTCAACATGCTCATCTACAACTACAGCCATAACCACTATATCTTTAGAATTATTTGAATTTTGACGTGCAAGGTTTGCTTTTTCACCATTGATTTGTGTCGCTCCCTTGTCTTTCTTGTACCAATAATTCTTGGCCAAGTGACCCCAATTTTCACAGTTATAGCACTGCACACCTTTTTCTCTTCTTTTTCTTTTTGATATGAGGCTCCTTCTCCTCTTTTAGAGGATTCATAAGCCCAATCATTTACCTTATGATTTTGAGGGTTCACCTAAGACTTCTTGCTCCGAGTATTGTCTCCTTTGCCTTTGAACTTGTTGGAACTACCATGTTTCTTCTATGTATGGGCCTGCAGGGCTTGTATCACATCTTGAATTCATTTCCTCTCAATAATGTGTAACTCATGCGCCTCTAACGAACCAACCAAATCTTTCAATTTTAGGGTTTCAAAATTGTTGAATTCTCGAATAGCCACTACAAAAAAGAAGCTCATTTGCCACGTGAAAATAACGTGGCAAACTTCAAAAACACGTCACAAAAAAAACAGCGACGTGGTGAGTTATGTCGCTGGGGAACAAGTGACAACCTTGTAGCGACGTGCTTCCCATATCACAAAGTTGTGACGTGGTATTCACGTCGCAAAGGCTTTGCATAGGGAAAGACAAGGAGAAGCTTTAATAGCGACGTGGTTTGCATGTCACAAATTTGTGACATGATTCTCACGTCGCTACAGGTGACGTTTTTGTTTTTAAAAAAATTATTTAGTAATTATTTTTTATATTAATTAATTTATATAATGAAATTTAAATAATAAAAATTTTATAATAAAAATTATATAATAAAAATTATATAATAAAAATTATATAATAAAATTTATATAATAAAATTTATATAATAAAAATTAAATGATAAAATTTATATAATAAAATTTATATAATAAAATATATATAATAAAATTTATATATTAAAATTATTATAATAATATTATTTTATTATATATTCGAATAATAAAATTTTATAAAATAAACTCATATAATAAAATGTTATATAATTTAATAATTTAAAATGATAAAAATAAATATCTTACATCAATGCAATTTTAAAAACAAAATAAATAAAATGTTTTCACGGGGCATCTTCACCCGGATAATTATCAAGATCAAAATCATTAATTCCGTCATTATCCGGCTGTGTATCAGGAACATTTTGATTTCCACCACCTTGCATAAACCTTCTCATCTGCTCCTCCATATCAGATTGCCTCTTCCGCATGATCTCCAACTGCTGCTCCTGCTCTTGCCTCATTGTCGTCATTTGGGCCTCCATTTCGCGTCTCACTTCACTTGCCGCCAATTGTCTTACTGTTTCAAGTTGATCCTGTGTCAGATTCTGTTGACGTGACCCTCCCTCTCCATCTCTAAGTCGTTGAAACAGATTACGATCACCAACTCTCAAGCCGGCGGCCAAATTTCCACCCGCAAAAAAACAACCATTAGACCCTTTTCCACTAACTACTTCATTCCAAATATAAAAATCAACATCACCATTAAGCGGCTCCCCCTCTGCTGGCCTATATTGAGGATTGTGTTCCAGAAAAAGTGCAAAAGTGCAAGCAATGTTTGATAATCATCCTACACATACATTAAATAATAAAATTAATTTTTTTTTTTTACATATATATATATATATATATATTAAATTATACTAAATGAATACATGTATATATTAAATTATACTAAATTCAAATATATTAAAAAGTTGTCACGTGATTTTCACAAATCAACTTATGAATTGCCACGTGATTTTCACGTGGCAATTTATCAGTTGCCACATGAAAATCATTCACGTGGCAATTTATCAGTTGCCACATGATAATCACGCCACAATTTATAGGTTGTCACGTGAAAATAACGTCACAAATTTTGTTATTAACTTAAAAAAAACATAAATTAAATAACTTACAAAAGCTCTCTGTGTGCGTTCGTCGACAAAACCTCCAGATTTCTTTGTCCGAGTCCTCGTAATCAACTCAATGATCAATGATGGTCTCCCCAACTCCTTGGTCTAAACAATAAAATTAAAAATAATTAGTAAAAAATATTATGAATAAAAATATAACTTAAAAAATTAGTAATTTTTACCATCCGCCGGACATGCTCCGCAGTACTAATACTTCCAACAGTATTGACACATCCCCTTTTCGGATGCCCTCATCTTCTTAAAAGTTTCGGATTTAGCCTTGAATTCTGTGGCGAACCCCAATATGTAAGAAGTTCGCCAAAAACCTCTACGCCTATCCAGTTAGGACGGATACCATAAAGCTCATAATTCTCCATAACCCGCCGCATTATATCAGAAAATCTTCTAGAAGTTCTGCTATAATAGATTTTTTCCATAATTTTCTCATTCAACGGATCCCACACACATTTTTCCTACAATGTTGTATGACATTAAAATAAAAAGTTAAGTAATTATCATTAAAATGTGACTTAAATAACAATACTAAAAAAATATATTAAATTTACAACTTAAATAAATAACAATACCTTAAATTTTTTAAACCATTCTTCTTTATTTGTAACCTCGCCAAAGTTCCTCCAAAATGATTTATACATCTGCTGGATTATATAATTAATAACCTTGGCAGCAGTCCGACTCGGCGCGAAACTAAACAACAAGATTTTGAATAAACAATATTAATTATAAATTTATACAAAAAATTAAAATGAATATGTACTTAAATAAAAGTTTATATAAGAAACTTACTTGCTTCCTTCGGGCCAAATCCAAAACCTCCCGTCAATGACATGAATCTCACTCGGATCATCTCTCCCACGAAGATCAGCTCCATCTATATCATCAGCTACCACATCTGCATCACCGTCAGTCTCACGTGAAGGTACATGTGTAGGACGTGGGGTGCTGGATCCAGCATCCTGTATGGGATGTGGGGTGCGTGATCCTCCGGTCCGTCTAGGACGTGGGGCGCGGGATCCTCCAGCCTGTGTGGGACGTGGACTGGGGGATCGTCCAGCCTGTGTGGGACGTGGACTAGGGGATCGTCCAGCCTGTGTCGGACGTGGACTGCTGGATCCTCTAGTATGATTGGAATGTGGGCTGCTGGACCCTCCCGCCTGCTGGAAGGATGAAGACATCTGTGTGGGATATGAAAAACCGGGTCCCCCCGCCTGCTGGAGTGATGAAGGCACGCCAGTCTGTAGAAATGGAAAATTGGGTCCTCCTGCCCGCTGGAAGGATGAAGGGACACCAGTCTGCTGGAAAGATGAAGGCATTTGGGTCGATGTGAAAGGAAAACTAGATCCTCTCGTATGCTGGAAGGATGATGGCATCTGAGTCGGTGGGAAAGGAAAACTAGATCCTCCTGCATGCTGGAAGGATGATGGCATCTGAGTCGGTGGGAAAAGGAAATCGGGGCCTCCAGGTGGCACAAAAGATGCAGGTACCCCAGACGGGAATGTATGGGAGGAGAGTAATGGGACAAAACCCTGAGTACTGGCCAGGGATATAGGATCAACCTAACTCTGAGGGGGGGCACATGGCTGAGTGAGGAGACTCACATGTTACTACCCTCGGACGCTGAGACTTCTTACCGCTATCCTTATTCTTAGGTGGCATTTTACCTATTTATATATATTTTCATAAACAAAGATAATAAAGTCATTAACATCAATAGATATTCATTAACACATTCAATATATACATGTTCAATAGATATTCATTAATATTACATTAAGTGATTAATTAATCTAAATCTTCATGCTCGTTATCCATATCATTTTCATCATCTGATGTAATATTGTCCTCGGATTCAAACTCTTCATCATTGTCTTCATCCACATTATTATCAACCAACAATATAGACGCATCAACTTGATGTCCCTCAACAGTTGTATCAGACAAACTTGTAATGTCTTCAGCTGCAACCACATCATTAATCTGTCCAACGTCATCAACTTGGTAGGCAGCATCTTCCACTAGATCTCCAGTTTCAATATGACCTAGCGGTTTTGTTTTTATTACAACACACCATCCTTTTTTACGCATTACAAATGAAGGATAAGGAACATAATAAACTTGCCTAACAATATGAGACATTATAAAAGGGTCATATTCTTTGTATCTCCGGTTCATTTGAATCTCGACAGAACCATATGACTTGTCTATTTTTGTGCCTCTAGTTGGATCATACCATTCACAATAAAACAAGACAACTTTATTTTCCGAGTCCAAGTAATTGTATACCAACTCGTAGATATGTTTAACAAATCCATAGAAGTCGTCTTCACTGCCATCTATAACTTCTTTTACAAATACACCACTATTTATGGTTTTTTCCCTTCGGTCTATGCCTCAGTGTGAAATTTATATCCGTTCACGAAGTATGTGTGCCAATCATTTGCGCTTTGGATAGGGCCTTCTGCCAAGTTTCTCAAATGGAGTATTTCTAGAGTTAGTGCAAGAACGCTAGACAATGTTTGCTTGAACCATGAGGGAAATTGAGCATGAATGACACCTGATGTTGACTGTACACCGGTACTATGAAAATAGGCATTGTTAAATTCCCTACAAAACACACACTATAAGTTTAATAAGTTTGGTATACACACATTGTCAACAGAGTTAAAAAGTTTTGGTAAACTTACTCAAGATATGGTTTAACTTCATCGCAGTTGATCAAGACATGGACATGTGCAGATTGCATTTCTTTTTGGGTCAACCAATGCACACCCTTCTTTCCAGAAGGTCGACCTGGAAGCCCAAAGACTGATAAGGTGAATTGACTCCTCTAATTGACATTTACAGGATTCCGTATGATTCTAGGAGTTAACATCAAGTGATTGAAATAGTGACTGCAAAAATGTGATGTTTCCCGATGCAAGTAATGTGCACATATAGATCCTTCTACTCTAGCTTTATGTTTCACCGATCTCTTTGAATCACCCATGAACCTTTCAAACGGATACATCCACCTATATTGAACAGGTCCACCAAGATAAGCTTCATATGCAAGATGCATAGGTAAATGTTCCATGGAGTCAAAGAAACCAGGCGGAAATACTTGTTCCAACATACAAAGAATGAGTGCAATGTTATGGTCCAACTTAATGATATCTTCCACTTTTAAAGCTGACGCACAAATATCTCTAAAAAATTGACTAATTTCAGTTAGTGGATCAAGAACATGTTTGGGTAACGATCCAAATGCAATTGGTAGCAACTGTTCCATAAAAATGTGACAATCATGACTTTTCATACCATGTAATTTTCCAGTGTTAGGGTCAGCACACCTTGCTAAATTTGATGAATACCCATCGGGCATTCTCAATTCTTTTAACCATCGACAAACCGCTTTAGCTTCTTGGGAAGTCAGACTGAAACAAGCCTTGGGTTTTAATAATTTCCCATTCGGTTGAGGCTTCAACTCTAACTCTCTTTGGTTACACCAAATTCCCATGTCTTGTCTGGCCTTCTCATTATCTTTTGTTTTTCCTGTCACATCCATCACTGTGTTAAATACATTATCAAAAAAATTCTTCTCAATATGCATAACATCAAGATTATGGCGCAACAAATTATCTTTCCAATACGGAAGATCCCAAAATATACTTCTTTTTGTCCAATTGTGGGTGACGCCGTATCCTTCAATTCGGCATGCTTTGCCAGTATCTATAAATTTTGGTAGTTCACAAACTTGGTTCCATATAACCCCTGGTGGCAATCGAGGCGGAGACAAATCTTTCTCTCGTACATCTTTTTTAAAATTTGTCTTGTTTCTTCTATATGGATGATTTGCTGGCAGGAATCTGCGGTGACAGTCAAACCACGAGCTTTTGCCACCTTTATCCAACGTAAATGCTTTAGTGTATCCCATGCAATGCGGACAACCCATTTTCCATGCGTACCCCAACCAGACAACATGCCATATGCTGGAAAGTCATTAACGGTCCACATCAAGGCAGCTCGCAATGTAAAGTTCTGTTTACGGGATATATCATAAGTCCATTCTCCAATCCACAACCTCTTCAAATCATCAATTAAAGGTTGTGAGTACACATCAATTCCGACTTTTGGACTGTGCGGGCCTGGAATAACGCACGTCAAAAACATGTATGGTTTTGTCATGCACATCTCAGGAGGGGGGAGGTTGTAAGGGGTTACAATAACTGGCCAACAAGAATACGCACTTCCCGACACTTGCACGTATGGGGCAAAACCATCAGAGCATAATCCAAGCCTGACATTTCTAGGTTCTGCAGCAAAATCTGAATGTGTCCGATCAAAGTGCTTCCATGCCTCACCATCAGATGGATGTCGCATAGTGCCAGAACTTGTTTGGTTTGTATGATTCCATGTCATTTGACTTGCACTGTGCATTGAAGCAAACAGTCTTTTTAACCTTGGTATTATAGGAAGATAAAACATGGATTTTACTGCTACACGCTTCTGCTTGCTGTTAACGGCTCTACTGCGAACTTGATATCTTGGACTATTACAAAACTTACACTCCTCTAAAACGATCCATCTTGAGTACCAAACTCATTGTCATAAAACAACATGCAACCGTTAATGCAACAATCAATCTTTCTTACTTTTAAACCCAACTTCGACACCCATTTCTTTGCGTCATAATAACTTGTAGGCAAGTTGTCTTTCGTAGCGGTGGAGTCCAACATCATTTTTGCAAAATGTTCCAGACATGATCAGAAACATTCCAATTTGACTTGGCGGCCAATAATCTCACACACATTGATAGCTTTGAGTCTGACAACCCCTCAAACAACGGCGTATTCATCTCATTCAACAATTGATAAAATCTTTGCGCTTCCTCATTCGGCAACTCTTCTCCGTCAAAATCTCCAGGTTCATCATATGTCACGTTCACACCAAAAGCATCCTCAACCATGTCACCGATCAAATTAAAGTTCTCATACTCTATAACCGGTCAACTATTTGAAGCATGCGTGTTGCTAGTCTCTGGTACATTACCTAGTAGTTCTTCACCATTATATGTCCAAACCTAATAATTTTCAATGAATCCCCTTCTATGCAGATGACGTGTTACTTCCTCTGGGTCACTAATTATTGGTCTACATTCACATTTAAGACAAGGACACCTAACCCCTCCTTCGCTTCGACAACACTCCTGAGCAAACGCCCACTTAATAAACCCATCAACTCCTACTATTAAATTGGGTTTAAGTCCACTTCTTCCTGGATATGTTCTATCGTACATCCAACTACGATAATACCGATAATATTTCATACTACACATTATACAATCATTGTCTTTTTCATTAGAGATATTAATCAACTTAATAATATTATTCTTAAACGTATACTATTTAATTACTATTCTTAAAAATATTAATTTTGTTTAATTAACTATTAACTTTAACTTTAACTACTATAAATAAATATAAATTTTGCTTTTTTATATATATACTAACATATAAATAAATATTCAAATGTAAAATATATAATTTTTTATTATATAACAATAATATCAAAAAACAATAATATAACATATTTACTTTTTATTATATATACAATAATAATATTAAAAAACAATAACGTAACATATATACTTTTTATTATATATACTCTTTTTTAAATTATGTATTTTATAAATTACTATTTTAATATTTAAATTTTTTTTCATATTTTTAACATATAAATAAAAAACTAAAACTACTATAATAAATATAATATAAATTTTTGTTTTTAAATTTGTTTTTAAATTTATGTGTTAACATATATATACATCTATAAAAATTAAGATTTTTAATTTTCTGTTTTCTAAAAATTTTTATTTTAATATATATTCAAATTTTTGTTATTTTATATGTATATACTAACAAATTTTTTTATATGTATATAACAATAATATTAAAAAATATTATATGTATATAACAATAATATTAACAGAATTTTTTATATGTATATAACAATAATATTAACAAATTTTTTTATATTTGTAATTTCTGTTTTTAAAAAAATCTTATTTTACTAAAACTAAAACAAAAATTAACCTATAATACTAACTTATAATTTTAAATTCATTTTAACTATTAACTTATAATACTAATCTAAAACTAAAATTAACTAAAATGTATTTTTAATTCAAATAAACATAATACATAGAATACTAACCTATAATACATATAAAATAAATAAAAAAAATGCATAAATACCTCTATATTCTTCACTTAATTTTCTTCTTCTTCTATAAATCTTCCTTGATCTTCTTCTTCAAATTTCTACAACATAAACAAAACAAAATTTCTTCAATTTTTTACCACAATAATAAACACCAAATAAGTAAAATTAAAATCAAACAACATATAATTACCTTATATGTTCTTCAACGATTGCTTGAGTATAATTTGGGATGGGAGAATTTTTTTTTTTAACAATGGAGTTGGGTACTTGGAGGAGCAGAGGGAAAGGAAGAAGATGAAGAAACTTAACAAAATATAAAGGCCTGCGTGTGTAACGGGTGTGTGATAAGTTGGAAATTTAAATGTCAAGTAGCAACGTGACTGTCACGTCGCAACCTTGCCACGTGAGACTCACGTCGCTACACACTCAACGACACAAATCTTTAATTGCGCAGTCTGCCACCCTGTCATCAATCAACTCTAACTCAATTTTATTTTCCCCCCTTAAAAGTAGCGACGTGGTTATCACGTCACTACCAAATTTCAAAAAATATTTAATCTCCCTCCAACAAAACGTGCCAGACTTTATTATATTTTTTTTTATGTGTAGCGACGTGACTATCACGTCGCACTGTTTTTTTTTTAAAAACACCCTCTGACTTCCTTGTGTCTTCACTTTTTTATTATAAAAATATTTTGTGACGTGGTTATCACGTCGCAAGAAGTTTTTTTACTCACGTGATAACCACGTCGCTAATATATGTCGCTGGAGACAACATTTCTGGTAGTGAGCTACGATCACATGATCAAAGTAAGAGGCCAACGTACACATTACCTTCTCAATAATCGTCTTATCAGTTCGAGTTTCACCACATCCTTTCATGAGATGAACACGATTTTGTACCTTCGAGACATAGCTTGTAATCTTTTCATCTTCTTTCATCTATAGTAATTCCTACTGCCTACGCAGTGCGTGTAACTTCACCCCTTTAACCTTATCACCACATTCATAATACTTGACAAGAATATCCCATGACTACTTCGCTGATCCAGCATGAGAAATCTAATCAAAATTCGCCGCATCTTCTACAGATTGAATACAAAACACAACCTTGCAATCTTTCTTCTTGGTATCCATGTGAACAATTTTCTGGGCATATGTTGCATTACCAGCAAGCTCGGGATCGACATTAGTAACTACTTCTAAAATTTCATGAAAACTGAATAAATGACTGCAACTGTTTACTCCATCAGATCCAATTTTTACCATTACGAATTGAAAAAGAAATATAAATATTATTATTACAAATCAAAGCCGACACAACATACATACATTTCTCCGTCTGGGTTCCATGTGAAAGATCATTTGTTTGTAGGTTGAATTTATATTTAAAGCAAACTAATAGAAAATTTAACATTAAAAATAAAGACATTAATTAAGACAATTGTTTTAAAATATTATAGACCATATGACAAAGTCTTAAGGAAGTTAGAAATTTGCCACTATCTCAAACAACACTTCAAAAAAATTGTCTTCATTTTTTTTTGCTAAACAACTGCTCCTTTCATAAATAGAAAGTTTAATTTAAAAATTGTGTTGATTGTAGAAAATTTAATTTAAAAATTGTGCATGATTAAAAATTTATAATTAATTAAGCAATTAATTAAATTTTTAACACAAACTTTTCATTTATAATTTCTTAACAAATGTCTTTAACATACAACTTAGCATTATTTTTTTTTATATTCTAATTTATTTTTAAGTGTTTAATTTATTAAGTAATTTTTTAAAATAAAATTGATAGTAAAAAAGTCCATGAAAAACTAATTTAATCAAATATAAAGACATATTTAAACACCTAAATACCTAATAATTATTGAGAAAATGGATAACGCACTAAAAAATATAATTTTTATACTATCAATCAATCATCATCATATATTCAGTCAAGTTATACTGTAATTTTTAAATTATTGATATAATATAGTAGAATGATATACTCTCATTGTTTGATGGTTTAAAACTTTTTTATTGTCCCTATATCTCTATTAAATCTTTGATTTTAACGTGCTATATCCAACATATTTTAGATTCACTGCTCGGTATAACTAATGTACAAGCCTTCTCCAGTATCATAATCATCCATCCAATCCAGTCTTTTTCTAGTTCTCCGTTCATTTGAATTAGGTGAGCTAACATCACTTTCATTGCTTGAGGAATTTGTCACTTGTACTTCGAGACACATCCTAAAAACTCAAAAGTGCTCAACAAAAAGCCTAAGATTCTAAACATGAACATTCCCTTTCAAAACTTTTGGCCAAAAGTTCATCAGAATCTTTTTCTCTGCTAGCATGCTCCTCACCATTTCATAGCTGTTGTTTTTTAATTTTTTTTTCCTTTTTGCAAGTCTATTTTATCGTGGAGGGTATGCAGCCGTCAACTTCCTCTTGATTAGTATGCAATCACTTGTTTAAATTTATGTGAGATGAACTCTCTTCCTCGATTTGTGCACAAATTCCTCGTAATGCTCTCAATTTCTTTTATAATAACAACAATTAATGCTTATCTCACTAAGTAATGTCGGTTATAAGGATCAATTTACTTTATAGTATATTAGAAGTATTGAATGCATAGGATTTCTCTACCAAAAATTAAATTCATATTTTTACAATAAAGTCACCGATAAAATAGATTAAGTATCTTTTGTTGCTATTTGATACAAGAGTGATCAAATCACATAAGTTGACATGAATTTCTTCTTGAGAATTTCACTATTTGAGTGAGCTTTTTCACAGATTTTCCTATGAAATTTCTAACATTTAAATTTGGAGTTTTACATTAGATAATCTCCAAACCAAACACAAGATTTTATACTGGGCTAATCTCGAATCAAATCAGAACTTTTATACTATACACAATTCACAAATCAAACACAAATTTTGACTGACAATCTCACAAACCAATTAGAACTTTTATAATAGACAAAATTCACGAACCAAATAAATATTTTGACGGACAATCTCACAAACTAAATAGGTGTTTTTTGAACTTGGTTTAACTTTGAACCAAACAACCAAATCTCTTGAAAGATATTACAAAAAATACCCCAACGCGATAGCCAAACACCTCACACATAAATTTTACTCTCAAAGAATTATGGGAAAATCGAAGAAGAAGTAAAGAGAGAGAAGAGAATGAAGAGTGAGAAAAAGTATTCAAAATATATTTTCTATTTTAAATGAAATGAGAAATATTTATAGGACAAAGTGTGGTTCAAAAATGAAAATAATCCATGGGCTTTTTACTGTTGCTAATCGATTAACTCCTAGTGCTAATCTATTAGCTAAGCTAAGAAAGGAATATTTTTGAATACTAAACGATTATGAGCATTACAAAAGTGATAATGAATTCATCGTATGATGGCTTTCTTGACAGTTGGAGGCCCACAACTCGGGAATAATTCTTCAACCGCTTTTGTCACACAATGATTTCTTGTTTCTGTAGATTTAGTGGCAGTGAGGAAGTCACAACTTGAGTATCAGCGTGCAGAGGTTTCGCCGAAGGTAGTGGATTAACCCCACGTGCATTGTGATTGTTTTTTCTTGCTTCTATTCGTCCATCGCTCAACCAAGTTTTTACTTTCACCTTTTTGGCCATTGCAACCACGATCTTTTCATATCCAAGTGCAGATGCATTGTGGTGCATCTCTTCTCCATGCAAACTGCAACCATGTAACAAGTCCCTACAATTTGTTTCTTCTTCGTCTTCAAAAACTGCTTCTATCACCTCTAACTTAGATTCCTTTCTTTCCTCAATCTTTATTTGCGATTCTGTTACTGTTTCTGAATTTTTCTGTATGGTTTTCCTCATCTGATCCCCAAATCTTCTCATCAAAGCTATGGAAAATGATGTCCAATCAGCATCAAAGTTGTCTTGACACCAAGACTAAAACCACAACATAGCAACACCTTTCATTCTCATGAATGCCCACTGCACTTTATCAGATGAATGGATTTTTTGCTCCAAAAAGAACCGATCTACTTTGATGATCAATCCAAAGGGGTTTTCACCCACAATCAGGCAGTCATTCCTTCGCGAAACGATTAGAGGATTCTACCATTACCATATCTAACAATGGCTCTTCGTCGATAATCCAGTAATTTTTAGCAGTTATATGGAAGTTTCCAACAGTTATCCAGTAGTTTTGAGTAGTTACACAATAGTGTCCAGCCGTTATCCGACATTTTCTAGCAATGTGCGGCAGTTATCCAGTAGTTTCTGACAGTTTCCGGATAACCTAGTAGTTTCCGATAATTTCTAGGAGTTATCTAGTTTTAGCAGTTCACTGGCTCTGTCTCGAAATCCAGTAGGTCGGACCAATTGTTACGAACCCAATTCAAGAGATAAGAGAAAAGTATTATTAATGATAAAAAGAAACTATTACAGAGAATAAATTCTCTATAATTCCAAAGCAAAGCTCCTCAAAGGAACAAGAAAATCCCCTTTGCACAATCCTAAAGTTCTAGTACGAATGATACTGAATAATCCTACTATTTCTCTCTCACGTACCTCATATACTCATATTCACTTGTAACTTCTCCATGATCTCTAACCAACTTGTCAAGTCAGCATTTTCCCTCTCCATTTAGGCCTCTTTCTTTAAATGGGGCCTCTTTCTCTAAATGGGACGTATCCATTATCATCAAACTCTACACAATTAGCTTATTTGACTAAACTAGGACACTCATTTAAAAAGTGTTCATGCTTGTGACACTCGAAGTACTCAACAATGAATTTGTCGAGGATTTGACACTTTTCCTCCTTCTGATCTATTCTCATGAGTTACTTTCATGGCTTGTTCCTTGTTATCATACTTATTAAGCTTCCGCTTGTGAACAGCTAATGAACTTTGCGGCTCATCAATGGTTAAAGCATCAATCCTTCGACTCCTCAATAGAGCAATCCATAAAATTAAATTTCTCTGCTAAAGATTTAAGTATTTTCTCCCGATTATAGTATCTACTAATTGTTGACAATACACCCTCATTTTACTAGCCATAAGCATGACTCTTGAAAAATTATAAAAAAAATTCTCGCAAGATTTATCTCCAAAGTTTCAAACTCTTTGCGAAGTTCTTGAAGATTTAACCCCTTTACTCTTGCATTTCATTCATATTATTTCTTAGTCTCAAATATACATTGAGGTGCCTTCTGAAGTATTGTCTCTAGGATGGTACAATCAATGGGATGGAATATTGTTTTAAATTGTGGCAGTGGTTTCGGATGCGGTTGCGGTTATTGCGATATGCATTGCGGTAGTTGTGGTGTGTGTGAATTTTAATAGAAAAGCGTTTGAAATACAATATTGAAAAATACTTAATGTTAAGTTTTATCATTAAATAAGAAATAATTTAAGTCATAAAATTCTAATATTTTTATTTTTAATGAAAATACTTAAAAAAAACATGATTGAAATTGTCTTTTGTTGTTTCTAATAAAGTCGGAGGTGTGATTTTAAAATCACATTGCAATAACTGTCAAATGCGATTGCGGAGACAACCACATTCACAATACTAGCGATGCAATTGCGTCTGCGGACCTCAATTTAAAACCAATATAGAATAAATAATTCTTGACTTTGAAGTCCTTTAGCTTCAACTCTTCTAACCTTTTTATCTGTTGGTTTTACATAACTAGTCTCTAAACTCCAATAATACTCTTTGGATCTAAAGAAAATTCTTCATTAAAATACTCTAATAATCTTAACAGGAATGATAATTTGACATCTAGAAAGATGTCCTACACCGTATATAAATACGGTTATGGTTTTTAAAATATTTTTTGTTTTTCTCTTAAATACAATAAAACTGTTTTCATGTATATACATGCATGTGTTGGCATTTTAGTGAATCATATATCATTCCTCTAATCTTAATGACCATAGAAGCCGAGAACTGACTGCACAAAGCGTTCCTAAGAAACAGCAACCCACTGAAACCACATCCAAACTTAATTAGAATGTAACAAATACTAACAAGAATGAGTCAAATAACAGCCAAGCTACTTTTTTAAATAATAGGGATTATTCTAACAAACAGAAACTCAAACAAAAACAAATAATATCTTATCAATTTTAATTTTTTATGTAAAAATTTTATTTTTTTCCAACAGAGCCCTTCATGTCCAACACTACTGATTTTCGTGGTTATAAAAAATAACTTATGTCATATTGGTTGTTTTTGCTGTCTTACTCATCGTCACAAAATCTTAGACTAAAATCAATGTGTAATTAAACTTTGCCTATTGCTTAAACTATTTCTTATTTTGTGCATACAACCATAAAAGATATGTATATAAACATACTACTAGTAGGCTAATTGTGGTTTTAACTGATATGCATAGGTAATGAGGTTGTAAGTTATGAAAAGCCACGACCCAACTTAGGGATTCATCGTTTCGTGTTTGTATTATTACGTCAACGGTGTAGACAAATAGTCTATGCTCCGGGATGGCGACAGAATTTTAGTACAAGAGAATTCGTTGAACTTTACAATCTTGAATTGCCAGTAGCTGCTGTGTTCTTCAATTGTCAAAGGGAAGCTGGTTCTGGAGGAAGAACTTTTACATAAATTTGCTTTATTATATGAATTTATAAGTTTAATGCAAGCTTAGTTGGTAAATACCAAGAAAAACTCATATAAATGTTATAGAGATATACAAACACAAATCATGAGTGGGACAGGTGCTGCATGAATGGTGGTAATAATTGCAAACAATAGAGATTAGTGGCTTGGACTTTGGATCATATGAAGATTGAAGCCCTTTTCTTTGACATCAGTTTTGTATTTGAAGGATTCATAATTAGATTTGAGGTTTTGTAAAATATATATGTTGTGTTGTATACCCACTTTACTAGAAATAATAATTTTAACAGTTGCTAGTAAGAAATATAATTCACTTGTGTGATCAATCAAGGTGAGAATGACAATGTTGTTGATGGATTTTGTGTTGTGGGCTGCTGAGTGAGTCTATACATGCAGGGTTCATGACAGTTATATCCAGTGCAGGGATATGATTTCAGATTATCCAGAGTCATAGCAGTTCTGATATGTGCAGAATTTTGGTGTCCTTGCATTGTATTACAAGAACAACGTCTCATTTTTTTTCTCAAACACCGGTGAATGTGAAGCACTTGAATTCAAGGTATTGGTTATGGCCTGGAGGTTAATTTGGAAAGCATCAAGTAGAAAAAGTAAATTTATCAGCTGCTCTGGTCATGGTGTTATCTTTCAGCTTGTGTAGTGTTGTGTTTGGAGTATTTGTGTGAGGCTGGGGGACCCATTTTTTGTAGTGGCTTTGATTGTTTTTTAGTTTCTGATTTTTGCTTTCTTCAATGTGTGTATATGCAATCTCAACTACAATATGAACTAGTGTACTCAATAATTTAGAATGTCTTTTGTGCTTGGGTGATCATTACACATTTATATGTTATTTTTCCTTTTAAAAAATAAGGCCACTTGCTGAAAGAATATACGGAGTATTAGTATTAGATAAAGTGTAAAGTAAAGTTAAATATGGGATATACAAATAATTCCAAATACACTTCAGGAAATTTGGATGGAGAGAATCTTATTTGACATATGGATCTGCAGAAACAAGATTTGCCACGGTTTGATGTTGGGATTTCCCACCTCTAGAATCTGCGTCACGATTCACGAGAAAACCCAAACTTAGAAGAATTAAAAAGTAGGAAATAGTAACCAACTTTTTCTTTATAAACAAGATTCATTTCAATAAGTACAAACTGGTACTTCAATCCAATAGTACATTAAAGTCAAATTATAAAAGTTGCGAAGCTGCTATATTTGGTATCAATGATAGATGATGGTATCAACGAAGGTGAGGGAAAAGTTAGTTGAGAGAGGGGAAGTTTATAGGAAATTGTTCCTTCTTTTCATTGAGAATTTTACTTGCGACCACCAAATTACAATTGGCACCTCCATTTTTCATTATTAAAAAAATGTCTTTGGTGAAAAGGAAGCAATTTTTTCCAAAAGAAATTTTCAGTATTGAAAGTCAAATTTCAGGTATAGATTAACTTTTTGGTAGTTCATACGATAGTTCGGGCACAGTTTAAAATTCTGGTAGTTCATTTTAAAATTTTCACTATTAGATAAATTTTTATATTAGAAATTTAGTTAAATTAAAATTTTCGATAGTATATTGATTTAAATTTTTTTAACGATAATGATTTTGCCGACTTTTTTTAAGGGTTTTGAATGCACCGACAAATTTGTGTAGTTTAGAATTAATTACCATTTATATAAATAGGGGCATATGTTATAGGGAAAGACAACTAAAAAATGTTTCTTCCTCAATTTCTTATTAAGGCAGAAGTCTATTTCAACATAAACAAATCCTCATGTTCAATTCAAGCTTCTAGATGACGCCACATCTCTCGCCAACTAGACAGATAAGTTGAATGAATTAGTGTCTGATACCAATAACATAAGGGTGACAAAGATTGAGTTTCGTGAAGATTAGGTTGATAGTTATTGAATGGTGAAATACAACCTGATTGAGTTGAAGATTAATGAAGATACGAAGGCCATGTGGAAATTATGCCGCCTTAGTATAACTAAGGGTCCAATCGAGTTGGATGCATATATAACTAGATATTTCCGCGACATAATGAAGATGCTAAAATGTCTAGAATCATCTGGTAATACCTAGTTTTTCACGTTTTTATGTTATGTTTGTTGTACAGTTTTATGGTATATTTATCATTAAATTGAAATATGTAATCACCAAAATATATACAATAAATAAGTACGATAATAAGAAGTCTGTGTCACAAAATATAAATCTAATACAAGCAAAATCTAATATATCTACATAGGCCCCATACGAGCTATGTTTGCTAGCCTGGATAAACATGTAAAAACCTCACCATCCAGATTTACCAAACCCACTAGGTCATCAACAATAACTGCAATCAACTGGAGATAATTATCCTGGTCACCTGCGGGAGGTGGATGTGGTGGTGGCGGCACGCTGTTAGTCTATACCTCAACATCAGAAACCATAGCACCAGAAGGCCCTCCAGCATTCGAAGATCCTATAATTGGTGGTAAGAGGCAATGGTTTATATATATTATGATACCATTTTAAGTAACCCTCATTGCACTGTGAAAGCTACTGAACCATAACTGCGATATCTTTGTCGCAGACACCTCTCAGAAAAATGTCTAGCCACGTGGGTATTCCACCTCAAATGCCCTGAATACAATGAAGTATTGTCAAATACACGATGGAGACGGTGAGCCGTGTATGGTGTCCATATGACATCATCTATTATAAGAGCATCAAGCTACCTCTTATACTCCGCAACACCACAACCTTAGTGACCTCTAAATCATGTATAACTTGTATCAATGTCGTCGTTTGGTAAGTATGAGGACCAATGAAGAATGTACCAACGATGAGGAGATGAAACAACAAGTAGATATCATCCAATGTGATAGTCATCTGCTCAAATGGAAGATGAAATGATGATGTCTCAGGGTGCCACCACTCAACAAAATCGGATAAGATGGAGGCGTCGAGCATTGTGAGTGAGCACTCAAAGGAATTTAGGAGACTAAAACCACGGACAATACGCTTGATCTATTGTTAGCTGTAACTTCGATGCTTAGGAAGATTTGGAATTTCAAGTAAAGCTAAAGAAAGTATTTGATGAAGACAAGGTGATTTCGATTAGGAATCAAATGAAGACTTCAACTAA
This sequence comes from Vicia sativa, assembly GCA_021764765.1. Lineage (NCBI taxonomy): Eukaryota > Viridiplantae > Streptophyta > Magnoliopsida > Fabales > Fabaceae > Vicia > Vicia sativa. Next base: position 156,247,829 of record CM038795.1, on the reverse strand, counting down.
AGAGTTTAGTAGAGAAGTAATATACTTGCAAAGGTAATTTGAAATGAGGCTAATAATCGTATTTTGGCCTTATCTGTTCTCGAAAGGATGCATGGAAACTTTTGAAGTGAGAAACCATACAAGTGAGAGCATGTCATTTTTTGGAGAATTACCATCAAAGTTGTATAAATAGAGGTCTTATTATTAGGATTTTGTGTGTTCAATTGTACCAAACTCAACATCACTCAAAGTATATAAGTGTGTTTGAGAAAAGAGTTTTATTAGTAACATGTACGTATGAATCACCATAGTTACTGATTTTACCTGATGAGAATGGATCGTCGATGGTCCACAGACCGTAACTGAACGACAGTTGGAAGTGAAATGGAGAGGGATACCTGTAAGATGCTCAAATGCCAAAGTAAGTATCCAAGCAACAATACGAGCAAAGAATATAGGTGTGAATAAATAATGTACTTGGCCCTCTAGTGAATAAGGGTGTTTATAGCCCTCAGCGCTGGTGAAATCACCCGGCTAAATGTTTGATTGATAGGGTATATCAATGGAGTCACCATCGAACGTTTTTTATCTCGCAAAGGAGAAAAGAAAACATCTAGTAGACCTGAGGGGAAGAAACCACGGTCTCACGACCGGGAGATCTAGGTAAGGGAGTTTGTTACGCGAGGGGAATGGATTAACACCCACACGCCCATAGCACTCTACGGTATCCACTTCTATTTTCTAGCTAAAAATTGTGTTATGTCTATTTATGCTTAATCGCTACAAAGCATGCAAAAGAAAAGGAAGATAAAGAAACCACGGGGAAAAGAAGGAAGTTTTTACAAGTCGTGCTCGGTCGAGCCCCGTGATAAGATGCCTACGTATTCCCTCGTGCAATGGGAAAGTTAGAGCGCCGTAGTTCGGCTCACTTGTTTTGGTGGGTTTTGTGTTTTTTACTTATGGAAAAGGTTTTAAACACAAAAGAAAATGTGCCCGTAGGCGAAAAAGAGTTTGTCTTGGTTGGTTGTTTTTACCTTTAAGAAAGGAGTTTTGAACCATTATTAAGTGTTTTAGTTTTCAAAAGAAAAAGAAAGCAAGTTTTAGTTTTACTTATATGCAAAGATGCAAAAGAAACAAGAAAAACAAAAGGGAGACTAACTAGTACTAGCCCTAATGTTGTCATGTAAAGATTGAACCTAAGGTTGAGGATGTAAGAGAATATCTACCTATATTGACATGTAAAGGATGTTTATTCTAATGTCTAGGCTCGAGAGCTATCCTAGCTGAGCGGTTCTAAGGGAAAGCTATCCTATATCCGTCTTGGTTGTAAAACCAAGGGATGCAAAGGGATGAAGCAATCAAGTGCTTTGACAAAAGCACACAAACAATGCAATTCACAAACAAATGTCACTCAAGCGTAGGAAAATGAGGAAGTCCTATAGCCTACAACAGCAAGCCGAGGGCCGGAAGCAACCAGGAGCCAACACATTCTGATTCCCGTGAATGGTATCACCATATGACATGAATTGTCATGTGTGAAGAGCAAATGATGCAATTTCAGCAGTAAATGCGAACCCCGCAAAAGCGTGGAGAGTCAGAATAGGGAACTCTCGCCACTTTATTATTGTTGACTTGATAAAGGAAGCAACATGATTCGCGTGTACTGAGCTGACACGGACTAGAACTGTGCGGGGGTCGATTGCGGTCCCTTTCCGCGTGCCCACCATATCATCATCATATAGCAGGAAATATAAAAAGCAGGACTTTGCTTGGTGGTGCCATGTCAGGTTGCCTAACCACTCTTGACCTATGCAAGCACAAATGTAAACATTTACTGAGAATTACCTACCTATGCATGGTGGAGGATTTTAAATAAGCCAAACACAATTAGCACACAATTTTCATAATGCCTAGCTACAGGTCTTTAAACAACGACTTTGAGCCCAACGCTCCTATCCTAATCATGGTAATAGAAAGCTGTAAAACCCCTACTTCTCATGATATTTAGGAAATTTGTAAAGAATGAGATAAACAAGGGATAGCTAGTACCAAACAGATAGTAAATCTGTAGATCACTGCGAGCTAAGAATACTCCGGAAAACTTCAAGTACTGCATCCACACAATAAGAGTAAACTGGTGAGAAATGCTCAAGGCATCAATAGCATAGATGGAATACGCGTTCATGCATATCCGAAGCAATAACACGTGCGAGAGAGGAGAAATCCCATCAAACAGATAATAGAATGTACGCATATAGACACAAGCTAAGTACATGTGTATACATATTCCGATCAAGTGAACCTGCAAGAAAACCACGCAAGCAGACAATAGAATGTACGCATATGCGCCCAAGCTAAGGAATATGTGTATACACATTGTAACACGGTGGGAGAATTGACTTTTTTGTTTTGCATTTTATCGTAAATGTTGAGGATAGCAAGAGTTGCCACCGACTTTTCTTTTATCGAATAAAAAGAAGGTGAAAAAACAGGAAAAGACCTTCGTTAGATTCTGAGTACGGGAGGCGGTTATGAAAAGGGAAGGTATTAGAACCCTTTCCATCCGTAGTTATCTACGGGCTCTTAGTTGCTTAGCTCACTTTTAAAAATTGCTTTCTGTGCTTGTGTAATTTGAAAAGTATTTTGAAAAGACATTTTGCTTTGGCTTCGTAATGATTCTCGTGGGAATGTATACGAAGTGTTCAGAAATGTTTATTTGAAAAATGTTTAACTTTGTAATGATTCACGCTGGAATGTATACAAAGTGTTTTGAAAAGTTTTTGAAAAGTGTGAGGTGTGAAAAGTATTTGATTGAGCAAGCAACTAGGAGTCTATTACCTACTCAGAATGGTCGTTTCCATGTTATTTTCCTTCTCCTTTAGAATAAGGCTATCCATACCATTAGTTGGTAGGTAACTTTATTCGTTTGGATGTGAAGGGACAATTTAAGGGTCATCATTTGTTTATAGAATGCAACATGTAAGGATACCTTTGCAATTCGTAGGGACGATCATCAGTTTTCGTAGGCAACAATCAAGGGACGAGATCATATATTCTTAGGCAACAATCAAGGGTCATTGAGGGACTATGGTCTTTGTATCAAAGGGACTATGATGATGTTATTTGTAGGAAGCTTTGCTAATGGTATCCCTACGTTCGAGGGACATGACCATTGTTTGTCGTAAAGGCAACAAAAGAGGATACCCTAAGGGGTGTGCAAGTGTGAAGAGTGTGTTGTATTCAGATATGTTAATCTTGAGATTAGAAGTGATCTAGGGTTGATTTTAGTCTTAGCATGCAAACCCTAATTACTAGCAGTTAGATATATGTACAGGAATTAAAGGTGCGGAAAGTAAAAGTGCGGAAACATAAATCCTACGTTATTACATGGCTTTGGGGCAGATACATAATATGAGTGCGGAAAGTAAAGGCAGAAAATGTAAATCTATGCTATTACAAAATAAAACTTTGCGACCTATACATCTTTTCTAGAATTGTAAATGCAAAATAATGTAAATAGTCAGAATAATAAGGAAATGTTAGTGAAAATGTTTTGGAAATTAGTAAAAAAAAAAAGGTTTTTAGGTTAGTAACCTTAATTACTAGAATAAAATATTTTTTGGGAATTTTCTGGATTAATTTGAATGTGGAAAAAGTAATTAAAAGCTAATTTATGATTAATTAACAATTAATTAAAATATAAGTGAAAAATTATTTTTTTAATGTCGAAAATTAAATAAACATTTTTCTAACCTAAATGCAAAAAGAAAATATTTTTTGTGATTTTTGTAGTATTTTAGAAAAATGTTTGAAAAGAAAATAAATAGAAAATGTGAAAATAAGAAAAAAAGTTAGTTTTGCAAGGCATTAAAAATATATGTAGGAGCCAGGGATTGAACCCTGGTCCTTTCCCCTCACACGCGCGTGCCCTTTGCCATCTATGCAGCATGTTTTAGTGTTAATAACATGGAACAATTGGATTATAAGCAAAACAATTTTCTGAAATCAATTAAAAGAAAAAACGTGCGAAGCTTCTTCTTCTCCGATTTGAATTTTAGCGACAGCCGTACCCACGACTTTTTTGTGGGTAACTTATACCTACGATTCTTGTCCGTCACCACAGGACCTGCAATTTTGAAAAATCCAATACAAGCAATATAAATTACAAGTAAAACCATGGTTCAATTGGATTTGATCCCCTGAGCATGATGGTGGTCATCGTTTTGCCTAATTTTGCCTGAAACACAAAGCCCTACTTCTGAGATATGAACCCTAGCAATGACAACTTATGATTCCTGCACTTAAAACTCAATCAAACGGGTCAGATAGTTTCGAAACATCATCATGAACACAAATATGCAATCAAATTATATTAAAAATGCATGAATCAATGAAATCGATTTTGAAATAAGTTGTGCAAACCGTGATCGGGATTGAGTGATTCTGGAGGTGTTGTTGACTTATGAGTATTTGGAACGATTCAAAGGAGCACCAGGAAGAAATTGGAATGCTTTGTTTGGCCTAGATCGATGCAAAAATAGGACTGCCAATTGCTTGAAGGTCACAGATTTTTGCAACTTAGGTTAGGGTTCTTGAGGCATGAAATTCGTGTGCATGGCACCTGGGATCAGTGTATATATATAATATAGTGAATTAGGTCAAAAATCATGAAGAAAATATATGCCAATCAATGAGAAAATATTTGATTTGGAATGAAACCAAATATTTCCTTTTTTGATCAAATCTCATTCAATTTCTCTGCCAATCAATTATTTTTGAAATTTACAACTTGGGTGGCTTACTTGGGCCTCAAGAATGTTGAAAAACAATCCTTGCACAAAATGTTTTGATTTTATATCTTATATTTTAATTAAATTGAATTTAAATGAATAAAAATCAAAATAAATAAAATAAAGAGTACAAGGGCGTGGCATTGGGCTTGGTGGTTCTAATTAAGATTAGAAACAAGTTTGAATCAAGAAAGTTGAGCCCATTTTGAAGAAATTTGCATTTGCTAAGTATTTCTCTTCGTGCACCTCCTCAAAAATGTCAAACTTGCACAACTTGTATCTTGCTCAATTTTCAACATTTTTGAGTGTTAGAAAGCTAAATATGTCCTATAAACACTCCTTTTGGTTTCATCTTCGTTAAATTTTTCATGTTCATGTACACTTCATTGCAAAAAGATGACTTTTTGTTGACTTTTTGAAGGACCTCTAATGTTTTGATCCATAACTCTCAAATGATGTATTTTTGGCCAAAGCATGTGAGATATGAAGTTGTAGAGAATTGAATTCCCTTCAAAATGAGCTTTGGTTGAAATATTTATGATAAAGTATGTGAAAGTTATGCCTGGTCAAAATTCTGTTGACCTTTTATCCAAAAACCCTAATTTAGAAACTTTGACTTTTGATCAAATCTTGACTTTTCTTGATGAATCATGATCAACCTTGATCATATAATGAATGTGACTTCAAAATATTGGTGTTGACCAAAAATGATGAACTTTGACTGTACCACAATTGACTTTTTATCCAATACAACTAATTTTCAACCATCTGAGCAATTAATTGAGCAAACTTGAGTTGTAAGGCTTGAAACTTGACATAGTGATCCCTTGAGACATATGAGGAGGTATGATGACCACTTTAGGTAATCAAACTTGATCTTGTCTTGAGAGAAGCAAACCCTAGTTGTGGGTTGATTGCTTAGGAGAAGGATCATCTGGTTAACCCTTGAGAAATTCTTGAGTATGGAGATGTGGATTATCTTGAGAAAAAGGAGGGAAAATTTTGGGGTATAACAGTTGCCCCTGTTAAATCTTCTTGTACCTGAAGGGTTAGATTGGTATGCTTGCCTTTCGTGACCTGAAGGTAGAAGATGATTAAACACTCAAGTACACCTGAAAATTTGCACTCGCTGGTGTATGGAATGAGATCGTTAGTTGACGATGCATTGGAATAGGCTTGTAGATTCCATTTGGAGAAGTTGATGCTGGAAAGTGAGTCGTACGTTAGACTCTGCGCTTGTTTTGGAATGAGATCACCGATATGTACTGATTTTTAACTAGATATACAGCATTTTGTAGGTGGAGAGATGACCATATGTGATCGGAGACGGGCTTAAAGATGCCATCTAGAATAGTTGATGATAAGAGAGAGTCAGAATGAGCCTTCCTCTTGGCTGTATCTGTAATAAGTATTCGTCAGGCTGTAGATAACTTTCCCGTCTTGTTTCGGGTATTAATTTGTATCCTGTTGTCTGGTGATAACTTTTCTGGTTGTTCAGATAGTTTTCTCGTCTTGTTTCGAGTATTAATCTTTGACCTTCTATCTGGAAATTAACTTTCACCTGCGGGGGAAAATTCAACTTGAAAGGATATGATTAGTTTTATGCAGATTATGATGCATGCGAGTATATGTTACGCACATGTTATGACTTTTTATGAATAATGTATGAATGCAGATGTTGTGGTATTTCAAAACATATCTATCTTGAAGAATACATGAACATTCTGCTGGGGATCTTTGATTTCTGCTTGGAGATGTAGTGGTTGGCGATCCGGGTTGAGGAGTAATAGGGATGTGAATTCCTCTGATGCACTATCTGACCATGTTTCGGGTATGGATATCAACGCTGTTGAGGGATGATAATCTTGAAAGATACTCAATTGGGGATGAATATCATGTGTATAAACCTTGCTGGGGGATGAAGTGATATTGAATAACCTATTATTGCTTGGAAACTGACATAATAAGTTAATTGATGATTTGTTACTGCTCGGGAACTAATGTAACAAAGTCGACGTTCACTACGCGGGGACTGATGTGACAATGTATATGATCACTGCTCAGGGACTTATGTGATAACTTGAGAATGAAGATAAGGTTGATAGGATCACTTCTCGGGGACTAACGCGATGACGTTGCTAGGATCACTGCTCGGGGACTGATGTGATGATGTAAATGATCACTACTCAGGGACTGATGTGATGAGGTTGATGATCACTGCTCGGGGACTAATGTGATGATGTTGATAGGATTACTGCTCGGGGACTGATGTGATGAGGTTGATGATCACTTCTTGGGGACTAATGTGATGATGTTGATAGGATCACTGCTCAGGGTCTGACGTGATGATGTGAATGATATAGAAGTTGTCTTGTTATCGCTCGAGAACTAATGTAACAAGAAGAAATGTAGATGTTGCTGTAAGGAGATGATAAAGTAGTAATTTTGTTGGAGAGATCTGTTTCTGTTGGGAACGATGGCTCTGTGGGGATTGTAGGGATTCCTGTGGGGATAAAAATGATTCTGTGGGGATATATTGGTGACTTTAGTTGTCATCTCAATTCCTGGAGTCTGTAGTAATTACTGTTTTTGTTCTCTTTTCGTATATTTGTGAATAGATTTTTATTGTCAGATGTATATAATCATTCAAAGCAATCATTGTACTTTTGGAAAGTGGAAAAGAGAAATTTTATTAATTTTAGAAAGTGGGCCTATAGACAGGCAGTTTATGTACAAAGAGACAAATATCCTAGTAAGAGGAAATTGCCGAAAACATTTGGAAAATAGTAAAAGCTAGGTGGAAACAATCTCGTCGAGTTTCAACCGTGCTATTGCTCATATATTTTCGACTATCTCATCTCCTTGCTGTTAGAAGAATGTGATTGAAACTGATATGCGCCGTTCGAACTTGATAGTAGTGATGTAGTTTGTAAGTAGATGATCTGGACGAGACATAGTCGTACACTTTAATCCCTAACTTTTTCCTAGACCGTCCTTTCGGGTTTCCAGTCTACCGGGATACCCTTTTTTTCCCAAGCCGCCTTTGCAGGTTTTCACTTGCCGGGTGTACATTTTTTGTATATATGTCCTTAATTTTTGCCCGAACCTTTTTGGTTCGCCAGGACGCCCTTATTTTTGTCTAGGCCAGACGACCTAGGGAGTCTCGTTTATGCGTAGTATTTTTTGACTATGTCTGTGTTCACAGGGTGCGGGAAGTCTTCTCCGTCCATAATGCTTAGTATCATGTCTCCGACGAAAAATACTGTCTTGACCATAAATGGTCCCTCATAGGTGGGAGTCCATTTTCCCCTGGAATCACCTTGTGGTAGGATGATGCGCTTGACTACTAGATCGCCAACTTGGTACGCTCAGTGCTTGACTTTCTTGTTGAAGGCTTTGATCATGCGTTTTTGATATATCTGTCCATGACAAATGGCTGCGATCCGTTTCTCATCGATCAAGTTAATTTGGTCAAGTCGAGTCTGGACCCATTCATCTTCGTCTAACTCTGCATCCTTGAGTACTCTGAGTGAGGGTATTTAAACCTCGATAGGTAGAACTGCTTCCATACCATATACAAGAGAGAAAGGGGTTGCCCTTGTAGATGTTAGTACTGAAGTGAGATAACCGTGGAGAGAAAATGGCAACATATCATGTCAATCCTTATATGTCACTTTCATCTTCTGTATGATCTTCTTAAGATTCTTGTTGGCGGCTTCCACTGCGCCATTCATCTTTGGCCGATATGGAGAAGAGTTGTGATGCTTAATATTGAACTGCATGCAGAGTTTAGTGATCATCTTGTTGTTGAGGTTGGTACCATTATATGTGATAATCCTTTCGGGGACGCTGTATCGACGGATGAGATTATGTTTGATGAATCGAGCCACGATATTCTTGGTAACAGATGCGAACGAGGCTGCTTCTACCCATTTGGTAAAGTAATCAATAGCGACGAGGATGAAACGATGTCCATTAGAAGCGGTAGGTTTGATTTCTCCAATCATGTCAATGCCCCACATTGCGAAAGGCCACGGGGCGGTCAAAACATTCAATGGAACTGGAGGTACATGCACTTTGTCTACGTATATCTGGCATTTGTGACAAGATCGAGCATATCGATAACAATCAACTTCCATAGTGGACCAATAGTAACCTGCTCTCAGAATTTTCTTAGCCATTGTATGTCCACTGGAGTGGGTACCGAATGCGCCTTCATGTAACACTTCCATAATTCGTTCGACTGTCTTCTAATCTACACATCAGAGTAAGGCCAAGTTATGATTGCGTTTGTATAAGATGTTGTTACTGAGAAAGAACTTGGCGGAAAATCTTCTTAGAAACTTCTTATCATTGAAAGATGCCCCTTTAAGGTATTCTTAAGCCTCGAGGTACCTCTTCGCTTCGTAGAACCAAGGTCTCTCTTCTACTCATTCGGTATCAAGTTCACAATAGTACGCTGGTTCGTCTAGTCTTTCAATAGTAATATGAGGAGCTTCGTTGTCCCATCTGACTTTGAACATAGATGACATGGTAGCTAACGCGTCTTCCAGTTGATTCTCTTCTCGTGGGATGTGCTCTAAAGTGATTTCTTCGCAGTATGGGATCAGATTCAACACATGTTTTTGATACGGAATAAGGTTCTGATGTTTCATTTCCCATTCGCCCTTGATCTGACTGATCACCAAAGCTGAGTCTCCAAATACTTGCAAGAATTTGATCCTTAAGTCAATAGCAGCTTTGATACCCATGATACACGCTTCATATTCAGCCATATTGTTAGTGCAGTCGAAACATAGTCTAGCGATGAAAGGTGTATGGTCGCCTTTAGCAGATGTAATTACAGTGCCAATACCATTTCCAAGTGCGTTAGAAGCTCCATCAAAGACCATAGTCCATCGGGATCCTGGCTCAGGTCCTTCATCTGGTCCAGGCTCTTCGTAATCAGTGACTAACATAATATTCTCGTCTGGGAATTCGAAATGCATAGACTGGTAATCATCTACGGCTTGATGAGCCAAATAATCGGCTACTACACTTCCTTTGATCGCTTTCTGAGTAGTATACTGGATGCCGTGTTCGGTCAAGATCATTTGCCATCTTGCTATTCTTCCAGAGAGAGCAGGTTTCTAGAATATGTATTTTATCGGATCCATCTTAGAGATCAACAAGGTAGTGTGAGTCAACATATACTATCTTAGTCGATGAGCATCCCAAGCCAAAGCGCTGCAAGTTTTCTCGAGCGGTGAGTATCTTGTTTCATAGTCGGTAAACTTTTTGCTAAGGTAGTATATTGCATACTATTTTCGACCAGACTCGTCATATTGGCCCAACACACAACCCATTGAGTTCTCTAATACTGTTAAGTACATGATGAGAGGTCTTCCTTCAACTGGTGGCATCAAAGTAGGAGGTTTTTGTAAGTACTCCTTGATTTTGTCAAAAGCTGTCCAGCAATCGTCGTTCCATTTTACCACTTGATCTTTTTTCAGTAGCTTGAAGATTGGCTCACAAGTAGTAGTTAGATGTGCAATGAATCTGGCAATGTAATTCAGTCGTCCCAAGAAACCTCTGACTTCCTTCTCAGTATGGGGAGCTGGCATTTATTGAATAGCTTTAACCTTATTAGGATCAACTTCGATACCTTTACCAATAACAATGAATCCCAGGAGTCTGCCGGATCTGACTCCAAAGGTACACTTGTTTGGGTTCAGCCTCAATCTGTATTTCTTCAGTCTATCAAACAGCTTTCGCAAATGATCAAGATATTCTTCTTCAGTTTGTGATCGAGCTATCATGTCATCGACGTCACCTCTATCTCGTGATGGATCATGTCATGGAATAAAGCCACCATAGCGCGTTGATATGTGGCACCAACATTCTTCAACCCAAACGACATGACCTTGTAACAGAAAGTGCCCCTATGTGTAATGAAAGTAGTCTTTTCCATGTCTTCGGGAGCCATCTTGATCTGATTGTAATCGAAGAAACCATCCATGAAGGAGAAAATTTTATGCTGTGCAGTATTGTCAACATGACATCAATATGTGGGAGCGGAAAATCGTCTTTCAGACTCGCTTTATTTAAGTATCTATAATCTACACACATGCGCACTTTGCCATCCTTCTTAGGTACGGGCACCACGTTTGCAACCCACTGTGGATAAGAAGTAACGACCAAGAAACCGACATTGAATTGCTTCATAACTTTGGCTTTAATTTTCTAAGACATCTTAGGACGCATACGACGGACCTTCTGCTTCACAGGGAGAAAATCCTTTTTCGTTGGTAGTCGGTGTACCACAATGTCAATGTCTAAACCTGACATGTCTTCGTAGGACCAAACAAAAATCTCGATGTAGTCTCGCAATATCTGGACTAACTTTTCTTAACACTGTTTTCAAGACCCACTCCTATTCAATATGGATGGTCCACTACAAGAAAATTACTATAGTGACAGAACGATCAACGACGAATTTTTATTTGTCAGTTAATGTTTTAACGATAGACAAACATCATTACCTACAGTTCTAGACTAGTTACCCATGTGAACTAATAGTAGGAAGATCCTTGTTAGAAAGCTGCCAATGAATTCCATCCTCATATTTTGTAAATTACAAAATATATACTATGCTAAAATTCTCAAAATTTAGCTTATTGAATAAAAAGTTTATCATTACCAAATGCCACAAATATCTCAATTTGTTTTTGCATATATTACAAAAATTTAAGAATCACAAAACCCTAAATCCAAAATCACTATCACTTGATAAATTAAAAAAAATTCAAATACAAAACACACGAACTCCAAATTCTAACTCAATATCAGTGAAATCAAATGCATATGAGAAATAATCAATAAAACATAGATAAATTCTTAAACCTAAAGCTAAATGGATAAATTTTGGTCTTAGAAATTGTTAGAGCCAAACAGTTAATTTTTTCGTATTTTGTAAATAACAATTTAATTTTTTTAAATTTATGAATATCAAACAATTTTTAAACATAAGTGTTTGTTAGTTATTAATTATAAGATATAAACTTAAAAATAGTGATTATCAAACATAGTCTTAGTATCTCCAATAAAATATTTCGGTAAAAAATATATTATTCAAACAAATGTAGGAAATAATATATTGCCTTTTTTATACCCTCAAGGCTATATATTGCCTTGAACAAACATAAAGCTTTAAAAGTTTGCATATCTCTTGATGACTTGCCATGCAAAAAAAACATCAAGATTCGTTTGCTCAAACAAAAGGAAAGAGAGTGGCAGTCATCGAGTTTATCCTAGAAAAACAAACATCGTACTAAAAATCTATCTATCAATGGTTCGACAACGCACACATAAAACAAACTGACGAATCTATTGATATGATTTGATTGGAGATAAAACTAAACCATATTCAAAGGAACAAATTTTATGTATATGTACACTGTACAGCAGAGGAATAATGAGCAAACTGCTAACGCCAAACGAGGTAAGGTTACACTATCTATTATCTATAAATTAAAGAAGAACCTCTTGTCTACAAATATGGCCGACCCCCGACCCTATACTTGAATAGCCGTCTCAAATTTTTAAAGATTACGTGTAGATAAGTTATAATTTAGCAAAGATAAAATAAATAGAAGTCTTATATAATTACGATTTAATTTGAAAATATTTTATAAATTTTTATTTAATTATAAGTTAATTTTAAAAATTTTGAAGTCATATGCAATAGACTGTGTTGCACGTCCTCAAAAATGTCTCTGTCTAATTATAGGGAGTGTAATTAGCATTGACTGTTTTCTCAAATTCTCACAATTAATTAACCGTTCAAAGGTTAGTCTAGGTGGTGAAGAGTTATTATCTTTTGAGTATAAAATCTAACTTATTAAAATACACGATTTTGAGAGAGTAATTTATCTTTAATGACGTGTACTAATGAAATTTTGATATATCAAATAAAATTTAACGATATTCAATACTATATATTTATGATATTCAATATTCAAATTATAATTATGTTATAAGAAATCAAAATCAGTATTTCAATTCAAAAAAGTAAATATAAATTTTTTGTCATATTTAAAATTTATTTTTTTTAAAATATAAATAATTTTTTTTAAAACTAAAACAAACTAAATATTTTTTCTTCAAATAATCTCTATTAAAAAACTATAAAAATACCCTTTTTAGTCTCATATATTAACATCAAAGTCCATTTTAGTTCCTTAACTTAAAAAATTCATATTGATCTCTTAACTCTTCAAAACGTTTTATTTTAGTCTTTTTTATCTAATTAACTAGCGACCAATTTCTGAGTTTTTCCGTCGTTAATTAGACAAAATGACTAAAATGAAGCCTTTTGAAGAATTAAGGGACTAATATGAATTTTTTTAAAGTTAAGAGATTAAAATGAAACTTGACATTAATATATGGGACTAAAAAAAGTATTTTGCCTTTAAAAAAACTAAATAACAACAATTTTAGAAAAAAAATACCAAAGTAACCATTTTAAACAATTTTTTTATCACACATAAAAGGTGTCAAATTTTATGACGCATGCATTGTAATTAAAGAGGAGGCGCCACAACACATACACCTTTGTGATGCCTTATAGTGTAGGACATATACTGTAGCTTTAAGTACACATGTTATCCAATGTGGCAACTCAGTGTTTTGGTTTATTTTATAAATACACACATCCATCTCCATTATTTACCACATATCTTTTCATTTCACTTTTAAATATGTCTTCTAAGAATGGATAATAACCACTATTTAAAAAAAAAACTCCAAATAACCATAATTTCTAAACAAATACCAAATTAACCAATTTTAAACCAAAAAATTGGTCACACAAAAGAAGTTAAACCATATTCAAGGGAACAAATTTTGTTTTTATATATATATATATATATATATATATATATATATATATATATATATATATATATATATATATATATATATATATATATATATATATATATATATATATATAAAAAATGTAAACGACCGTTAGTCTTCTAAATTGAATACTTTAGTAACTTACAAGATCAACTAGATTGATCCTAGAACATGTGTCTAGGTTTCTAAGTTTAAACTTGTAATAAAACTCATGTTTAACACTCTTTTGTCTATAATACTAAGAGTTTTCAAGAATATAGATGGAAGAGAATTCGATTGAAAAGTAAAAATTTTGATTGATATGTAAAAGAAATATAAAGCAAATGCAGAGGAAATGTAAATGACTTGAAAGATAAAGGTTTTGACTAAAAAGTAAAGAAATGCTGAAAAATATTTAAAGGACTTGGAATTTATAAAGTAAAATGATTCGAAAATAACATTGGTGTTTCTTATACGTACATTTTCTGCAACTATTTTCATCAACACTTGATACTTTGAGTATATATGAGTAATTTGTACAAAATGAACACACCAAATCCTACCACTAAGTTATATATTTATACTAATTCGACCCTATCGATCTTTTTCTAAAACAATGCCACGTTTGAAGCTCTGCATGCCCTTCGAATTTTCAGACTTCCACGTGTCTTCTATGGATAACGCTGTATTTCAAATTCGAACATGTTCCCTTCCTGTGTGGCAATTCTCCAATGCGATTGGATTCAAATCTCAACAAATATCTTGAAACTTTTGAATTACTTACCTTTCAATTTGAAATACAAAATCTGGGCTTTTGCCTGACTTTTACTTGAATAAAGTCCAAAAGAACAAAGTAACTTTACTAGTCTTCGATTTAGCTTGCGTCGAAATTACCAGCCAACAAATTGCCCCTCAAAAATGTGTATTTCGTCACAGAGAAATATTCATTTTTGAATTACTTTGAATTTAGACGATCCTAAAGCTCATGATGACCCTTTACTGTTCTGACTTCATAAATAATAACTACTTTTTCAAAACGTCCCCTGAGACGTGGGTGCAGTAGTTATAATCATCACCACCTAAAAATCAGTTTCCAAGGCATAGAGTAACCTCTTCTTTATTTAATAAAAGAGAAACATGTGCCCCACTACCTCTTTGATGCAAAACTTTTCAACTGCTACCACTTTATAAGTACTTCATCTTCCAAATTTTCACACTTTAGTTCCTGCAACCTCTAAACTTTCACCAAATTTCAGAGCAAACCTATTTTTCTTCTTCGAAAAATTTCCAAACGCTCATCTCTCTCAACAATGTCAAATCTCCAAAAATAATCACCATCCAAGAACAAGAAGAAAACTGGAGCTTCAAAGGATTATGTTTCTCAAGATGAACTCACTAGTCGTCTCACAATGTCTGGAAATTAAGAGTTCATCACAACTCCAAAATTTACGCCAGAACAGAAGGCGATATATGCTTTCTAGGTACTCATCCCTTCTTCTTTATCTGCTAACACCCTAGGTTTTATGGGTCCTCTGATTCCTGCTAAGAATTTAGAGAAATTTGTATAGTTTTTTCCTGTTTACCATGAAACCAAACCCATAGCTTACAAGAGTAAACCTCCTAAGAAGAAAGATGAAGATTCTGCAATGAAACCCACCAAAATTTCCAAGGAAAAAATCTCTAAAGACACCTCTGCAGTTCCTGAGGCTAAGATGAAAGTTTTTCAATTTGACTAAATAACTGAAAACTTTAAACCCTTTCGATCATGCCCTTCACTAGACAGGTCTTATTTGGCCTGGCTCTCTAAGAGCGAAAAGAAGAAATCCTAGGATTATAAAGATTTAGGTATTTTTGATCTTATCCAAATGTCAAAATTAGGATAGCATACCTATACTTATGTGATAACACTTACAATACCTTTTATCTTCCCTATGGAATGATAACTCTCAACCTATTTGATGTTGCTGCAGTTTGATCCTTATGTAGAATCAGACAACACCATTAACTTCGACGTCAAGAATGCTAGATTCTCAACTTACATGAGCCTCTATCACACTGAAGGAGATGAAGTATCAGACGTTGAACACATAGCTTTATTGGCCCTATGGTTGTCCAAATACATTTTCTGCTACAAATCCCTACAATTAGCTAGGAGATTTCTAACTTAAGCAAACCAACTGCACTCTGGTTGAAAGGTGTGCTTAAGTGAGTTACTACTAGTAGGAATTTATGAGGGTTTAGGATCTGATACTTCCAAACTAAAAGGATATAAGGTTGGCACTAATTTGCTTATGGCTGGCCCATACTGGCTTCTTCAGTCATGGCTGAACGCAACTTTCGAACCATCACTCCGTACCTTCGAAACGGTGAATCAAGAGGATCTTGAAATCTTGAACCGAACTATTGAAGGCATGAGACTTCTCCCTTATATGGCTCCTTTTGCCAATTAAACTCATGGTTCTACTTGGTTTACTCTATCTATTGAAGAAGCTCTAAAGGATGCAATCCCAAACATCGAAGATATATGACGTGCATTTATTTTCTCTAGAATTACAGTATCTAGGATTATGCCAACAAAGAACCATTTTTTCTTGTTAGCTTATCAACCCAACTTTGTGTCTCATCAATTTGGGTTATGCCAACTCCTTCCTGAACCTATTTTAAATCGAAAATGAGAACTCTGTGTTGAAGGAGTAGATTACACCTTCAAAGATATTGCAAAGTATCGAAGCTACCATGTCAACGTTGTTGAATTCTAACTCATCCCATTTCAACCAGCTTTCCACATGACAAAAGGCTTCCACTCTTGGTGGAATGAGTTTTATTCGAAGAACATGTTTGATACTACTCAAATCGACAAGCACGTAACAAAAGATTTTTCACTTGTGTAGGAACATGTGAAGAAAGGTAAGCTCACACACATCAAAGAAATCTAGGCGTTCCAGAAATACTTTGAAATTGTCTATGATCCAACAAATCTTAGTCAAACCGTTACCTATGCATCCAAAACTCTGGAAGAGAAATTTACTAAAAAACTTCCAAGCTTAAAAATTCTGCATTCCATCAAACTTGAACTTAGATACAAGTTAGCTTTTCAATTTCAAACACCAAAATTTCCAAAGCTACCTACTTCTGATCTTGCTTTAGCCTTTTTTTCACCCTACCACACTGGTTTACTTGTGAAAACATTTTTAACAAATGGAAAAATGATTCTCAAAGGATAACTTCGACTAGGTATACTTTGGATAATTTTAAAGGTTTCCTTCGTTGTGATTTGTCAGCTGTCTCTATTACATCTAAAATGTGCGAATGTGTCTCTAACACGGTGGGAGAATTGACTTGTTTGTTTTGCATTTTATCACAAATGTTGCGGATAGCAAGATTCGCCACTGACTTTTCTTTTATCCAATAAAGGAAATGTGAAAAGAACAGGAAAAACCTTTTATCGATTTTGAGTAAGGGAGGTAATTATGAAAAGGTAAGGTATTAGAACCCTTTCCATCTGTAGTTACCTACGGGCTCTTAATTGAAAGCTTAGAAAACACTTAGAAGTGGGGTTGAATAAGTTTTTCCCTTTTAAATTTTCTTTTACTTAACAATAATCTAAACACACAATGATTTCTATCCTGATTCATTTTAAACTCAACCTACTCCAGTCCACCCGCAAAGGTGATTTTGCCTTTCTCAAACAAGGACTTAATCCACTATAATCAAAATATTACAATTGCACAACCAACTGTTGTGAATAACAACAATGCACAAGCCAACTGCAAGTGACTAACACCTCTAAGACTCTCTAGTCCTAACCCTCTTGAGAAATCTGACCCAACTGGTATCTCAAGGAACAATTACACAAGAACTCCTAACAAAGTGTATAAGATTGCTTCTAAAAAGCTGTATCACAAAAGTGAATTTTACACAAGAAAGTTTAAGCTCAAAACTGAAAATAACTTAGCAAAAAATAGTATTGATTTTGACAGCGTAAGTTTTCTTTCAGAATTATTTTGAATGGCTGTTTTGCTTCTTTGAAAGTTTGCTCTTTATATAGCTTCTAGAAATTATTTCGTTGCATTTCGTTGTGTGTCTTGGATAATGAGAAACATAATGAATATTGCTTATCTGCATGTGCTTTGTTTTCTCAATGAGCCTCGAAATTTGATCCACTCAAGTGCTTAAGTCGTCTTAGCCTTAGTAGAGTAACGATACTGTAGCAGACTTTGTCTTAGAATATGACGTATAGAAAAATCATGATCTTCTGCAAGCCTTGTTCAAAGTATCTTCTAATCAGAGGTTTCCTTGGTGCTTCTATCAGAGGTTGTGTTAGCATGCTTACTTCAGAAGTTGCTATTTAACGTGTGTGTTCAAAAGTTCCCTTCAACATTAGAACTTCTATAACTTGGTTACTCAACATAATTTGATATTTCTTTTATTCTAGAATGCTTGAGTCAGAACATCATCTGAAATGAAAACAATATACATCAGAGTATCATATTTATTATACAAAATTTATTTCACTTGTTATCATCAAAATTCTAAGATATGAGTAGAACCAAACTATGTTCTAACAATCTCCCCCTTTTCGATGAAGACAAAAATATTAGATTTTGATTAAAAAACATTGTATATATGAAGAACGTATCTCCCCCTGAGATAGATAATCTCCGCCCTAAGATAGATAAGCTCCCCCTGAGATAAATAATTAAAGAAAACTAAGTATATATTAGAACTTCCCTGAGATTTTTCTTTCAGAGCTTTCAGAGATCCTTCTTTCAGAGATCCTTCTTTCAGAGTTTTCTTTTTCATTTCAGAGCTTCAGGCTTTAGAATTTGGGTTTGTCTTTGCAACGTCTTCTTTTAGAGCTTATGTAATCCTGTATACTTCATAAGCAAATACACTTGTATATTTGTTGTTAGAAATGTTTGACACTTTTGTCCCAATAACATGTTATAATTAATCCTATCAAAATCTCAATTTCCCCCTTTTTGTCATACTCAAAAAGTCGTTGTTTTAAAAAAAATAACAGTGTAAAGCAAAGTACTAATAACATTAATTTTAAAGAAATAGTAATAGAAGGTTTGTCTAAACACAAAACATTTAAAAAAATGATGCACAAAAGGTTGAAAATGGAAGGACTAAGTGGGACGAGAAACTAGGGAAAGTAGAAGGTTCTTGATTTCATTTGAAGATTCCTCTTGCTTCGGCATCCAAGTCGTGATTTCTTTGTTCGTCTCATCCTGTTTGTCTAGACGTTCACGCACTGCTTCATTTTCCTTCTTTAACTCCTTCAGAGTTTTTAGCACCACAGAAGTTGAAGCATAATCTTCAGTAGAATCAGCTTTTGATGTAGAGCTAGCAGATCTAGGATAGAAGGCACTCGAGAAAACTGTGTCAAGATCAATCATTAGTGTGGGAACCTTCTTACGAGTATCTTTGGGACGAAAAAGAGGTGGTCTATACAGAACCAATGCTACAGAGTATGGATCAGCAACTTCTGAAGATTCATCATCAGAAATATCCATAGGGTCAGCAGGTGGTTGCCATGGAGAATTGTCAAGCTGTAGTAATGGCTTCTCGTTCCAGATATTGTAAGCTGCTTTCTTCAGACCATTCAGACACTTAGTAAATTTCTCATAAACATGACAGTAACACAACTCTTTGAGTTTTAGGGATTCAGCGTTGAATCTCCTTCTGAATGTTCTCCATAGACCAGTTGATGCCTGTGGGCTCAGGTTGTTGGCATAATCTTCCTTCACCAGTTCTATCCAACCCTGCATTTCTGTTTCAAACTTTTGCAAAAGTATACTAACATCTGTGTGCACTGGTTTGGAAACAGGTGTCTTTTTGGGAAGAGATTTGAGATCAACTATAGTGCGTAGAAAATCAGATGTGGGAGGGTTTAGCGGTTGTGGAGTGGATGGTGAATTATGTGGGGAAGGTGGAGACTCAAAGGTTGTATTGACAGTATCTTCTGGGTAGTGATGTGGTGGAATTTCTGTAGATAAGGTGGTTTGGTTAGGGGAGTGAGGTTGTTGAAGTTCTGGAGAGGTAGGTGGTGCAAGTTCTGGTGAGATAAGAGTGATGGTTGGTGCAGAAAGAGAAGTGTTAATGTGTTGGGGGGACTTGGGAACAACAAAAATGTTTGTTGTGGGTAGAGTGAATGAGGGGAATTGAGTGTTCAGAGGAACATTGATTCTAGGAAAACTCCAAGATCCAACATCAGAATTCCATTCATTGTTGTTTTGATGTGGAATAAGAGTTGGATATGGTTGGTTGGGAGCAGAGACAGGAATTTCCTATGGTGAACTTTTTGGTGAGATAACTGGTGTGGATTGTGTTGTAGTAGTTGACGGTGGAACTTCTGTATTTAAGGCGTCAAAATTTTCTATGTCTGATAGGACTTGTGCAATTTGAGGATTGGTTTCTAGAAATTCTGATGGGGTGGTGAGATCTATATCTACATCTATATTGTCTAAAGTCTGATCAGTGGTGGAAGTGGGGTGAGCATCAAATGTTACTATATTAGAAGAATTTAAAACAAAGAAGGGATCAGAAGATGTACCTGAGTTCGTCTTCTTTTTCTTCTTCTAAGACTTTAGGGGTCTTATAGAAGTTCCCTCGCCATTTTATTTCCTTTTCTTTGTCATCTTAATTGGGCTTGGTGAATCTTTTCCTTGCAGCTAATCTGGATCAATTTGAAGTCCTTTTCTTTTGCAACTTCTAATGTAGTTCTTGATGGTTAGATGGTGCTCTTCTGAATTAAAAGCAGGAAATTATGCTATAGGAACTCTTCTCTTTCTGATAGTTCCCTAAACAAATGGAGTAGGTTTAGCCAGAAGTCTATCAATTATTTTCCTCTTCACTAGATTCTTTCCAGTCCAAAATTTCCCACATATGGGAGCCAACTCTTTCAATAGTTTGGCATCTTCTAGGTGAGCTATCAAACCATTCTCAGTCAGAATGTCTGAGATCATCCTAGCTAGAGGAATCCAATTTCTCTTAGCCTTGGGATTTATGGTTTGTTCTGCTTCCCTTGTTTCCTTGACATGCATCTAGAGGTGTCTAAACAGAAGATACGACAAAGCCACCTTGACATTTGTTCCTACACAGTACAACAGATATTACTGATCTGAGTTAATGTAGTTTGGAGAGCTTGTTTCGTTTCTGTGATGGATGCAGCCATGAAAAATCTTTTTCCAGATCTTATAGACACCCTTCATATCTTTGATCTTTGTTGAGGCTTCTCTAGAAGTGAAAATTTCAGCATTCACTGGATCCATATCAAGCCTTCCTTCTGGGACACCAATTTCTCCTTCTCCATCAAGACCCAGCAAGCTTCTAATGATGTTTTCAGTGATTGAAATTTCCTTACCCATAACAAATGAGAGAATAGCTTTGGGGGTGACAACAACATGAATCTAGAATTCCTTGACAAGATTTGAAAATACTGGTCCAATAAGACGATCAAAGAAGGTTCTCCATCCTTGAAAATCCATAGCTGGAAACAGATTGAAGCCATTATCTCTGATATTTTCAAGATCAATCATCTGTTCGCACACCAATTCTAAATTCTCAATAGGAATCAACGTTGATTGTTCAGGGATGATGTATCTTCCAGATTACTGAGGATTGTGGTGAGCGGTGGTTTCTGGGTTGTTAGAAACAAGAATTTATGGGTTATTAGGGATGGTGGTTTCTAGGCGAGAAAATGAAGCCATTTTTGAAATTCTGGGTTTAGGTTTTTTGAAAAGGGAGAAGAAGAGGAAAAAATTCATAAGCTTTCAGTTTAGAGAGAAAAGAGAAAAATATATTTGTAAGGAGTATTTAAAGAGAAATGCATGCAAATGAGAAGCTTAAAATTAATTTAAAAAAATTAAAACACATTAATCATAACTTGCATTTAATAGTGTCTGACATTAGAGCGATTTCTTGAGATTTGAAGAGATTTCAACAGTTATCTAGGGACTGTGTGTCAATAGCTAGCACGCACGGGTGACCTATCAGAAGTTTTGAACACGTGTTCAACTTCTAGGTTAAAAACGTTATAGCTATTTTGATATAATGAACTTCTGAACCATATTTGTAATGAATCATTAGAGAATATTTCAGAACTTCTAGATATGGTTTCTATATGAACTTCTCTTCTAACTTCTGAAGAGATGTTAATTAGAATGTTCATTTAAAAATAAAACTTACTATATTGAAAACAAACAAAAATTTCATTCAGGACAAAATTCCATACTTATATTTTTCAAAATGTATTTAAATCTATCTTCAGAAAGAGGTTTAGTGAAAATATCAGCCCATTGATGGTCTGTATCTACAAAGTTTAGACTCAAAATTCCTTTCTGAATATAGTCCCTTATGGAATGATGTTTAATTTCAATATGTTTTTCCTTAGAGTGTAAAATTGGATTCTTAGAGAGGTAAATGGCAGAAGTGTTATCATAGAAGATATGAATCTTACACTCATACAGATGATAGTCTTCTAGTTGATTCTTCATTCAGAGCATCTAATTCTACAGTCAGCAGCAGCTACATATTCTGCTTCAATGGTTGAAAGAGCAATTGTGGTTTGCTTCTTGATGTACCATGAGATTAGATTTCCACCAAGAAATTGACAACTTCTAGAGGTGATTTTTCGTTCTACTCTATCTCCAGCAAAGTCAGTGTCACATACCTACTAATTTAAAGTCTTTGGATTTTCTGTAACATAGTCCAACATTAGTAGTACCTTTCAGATACCTTAGAATTCCCCTAACAACAGTTAAGTGAGATTCTCTAGGATCTGATTGGAATCTTGAACATAAGCAAACACTAAATAGAATATCTGGCCTAGATGCAGTTAGATAAAGAAGAGATCTAATCATACCTCTGTAGAGTTTCTAGTCTACTTTTTTACTTACCTCATCTTTTCCCAAAATGCATGTAGGATGCATTGAGGTCTTTGCTTCCTTACTTTTTGATAATTGGAATTTCTTCAGAAGTTCTTTAACATACTTAGTTTGATGTATGTAAGTACCTTCTGAACATTGATTGATTTGAATTCCCATAAAGAATTTTAGTTCTCCCATCATACTGATCTCAAATTCTTCCTGCATAGGCTTAGCAAATTCTCTTCCAAGAGAGACATTAGAAGTTCCAAAAATAATTTCATCTACGTAAATTTGACAGATCAAAATATCATTTTTAAATGTTTTTCTAAATAAGGTTGTGTCCACTTTTCCTCTGGTAAAATTCTTTTCTAAAAGAAAATTGCTTAAGCGCTCATACATGGCTCTGGGAGCTTGTTTTAACCTATACAAGGATTTTTTTGAGTTTAAAACATGTTCTGGAAATTTTGAATCTTCAAAACCAGGAGGTTGATGGACATAAACTTCTTCTTCTATATAGACATTTAAAAATGAACTCTTAACATCCATTTGATACAGAGTAATGTTATTTTGAACAACAAAAGAAATTAATAGTCTAATAGATTCTAACCTGTCGACTGGAGCAAAGGTTTCATTATAATCAATACCTTCTTGTTGACTATACCCTTGTGCAACCAATCGTGCCTTGTTTTTGACAAATTCTCCTTGCTCATTTAACTTATTTATGAATTCCCACTTTGTTCCAATTATATTGAATCCTTTAGGCTTTGGAACTAGATCGCACACATCATTTCTTGTGAATTGATTGAGTTCTTCTTGCATTTCTATAATCCAATCATTATCTTGAGGAGCTTCATCTATTGAGGTTAGTTTAATCAGAGAAACCAGACCAAACAGTGATTCTTCTTGTTTCTTAGAGAGGATCTTGTTCTGATAGGATCATCTTTCTTTCCAATGATATCATCTTCTGGATGTGCTGATGTGATTCTTGGAAATCTTTTCTGTGAGGTTTCTTCAGAAATTCTTAAGTTGTCCAGAATATCTTCAACAGGAGGATCTTCTGAGTTGTCCTTTTTTTATGTCCCTTCAGAGTTTGTTAGATGAACTTCTGTACCTACAGAATTTTCAATTTGCTTTGGCTTTTGTTGGCCAAGCTTATCATCAAATATTACTTTGATTTATTCTTCAACAATCAGAGTTTTCGTATTGTACACTCTATAGCCTTTTGAGCGTTCAGAGTATCCAAGAAAAATACACTTCTGTGCTTTAGAATCAAACTTGTTCAGATGATCTTTAGTATTTAAAATATAGCAAGTGCATCCAAATGGATGAAAATATGAAATGTCGGGCTTTCTGTTCTTCCACAATTCATAGGGAGTCTTTTCAAGAATAGGTCTAATAGAAACTCTATTTTGAATATAACATGTTGTGTTCACTGCTTCTGCCCAGAAGTGTTTAGCCATATTAGTTTCATTGATCATGGTTCTGGCCATTTCTTGCAATGTTCTATTCTTTCGTTCTACAACTCTATTTTGTTGAGGAGTTCTAGGACAGGAGAAATCATGAGAAATGTCATTTTCTTTAAAATATTTTTCAAAAAATTGATTTTCAAATTCTCCTCCATGATCACTTCTAACTTTTATGATTCTAAACTCTTTTTCATTTTGAACTTGATTACAGAAGTCAAATAACACAGAATGTGACTCATCCTTGTGATTTAAGAACTTTACCCATGTCCATCTATTGTAGTCATCTACAATGACCAATCCATCCTTCTTGCCTCTAATGGATGCAGTTTTCACTGGTCCAAATAGATCAATATGCAGAAGTTCTAATGGCCTAGAGGAAGAAACAACATTTTTTGATTTAAAAGAGGGTTTTGAAAATTTTCCCTTCTAACATGCTTCACATAGAACTTCTGTGTTGAACTTCAAATTAGGAAGTCCTCTGACCAGATTGAGTTTGTTAATCTGAGATATTTTTCTCATGCTAACATGCCCCAATCTTTTGTGCCATACCCATTGTTCATCCTTAATAGGCATAAGGCATTTTACATTATGAGTTTTAAGGTCAGAAAGATCAATTTTATAAATGTTGTTCTTTCTCTTGCCAGTAAAGAGGATTGACCCATCTTTTTGTCTTACAACTCTACATGACTTTTGATTAAAGATTATGTCATAACCATTGTCACTTAATTGACTTATGAACAATAAGTTATGCGATAATCCTTCTACTAACAGAACATTAGAAATAGAAGGGAGATTACCGTTTTCAATGGTTCTAGAACCACTGATTTTTATTTTCTGGTTAACTCCAAATTTTACATCACCTCCAGATTTAAGTTCCAGGCTTTGGAACATAGACTTTTTTCTTCCCGTCATATGTTATGAGCATCTAGAGTCCAGGTACCATGATTGGTGTTTCAACTCCGTTGTTAAGGACATCTGCAACATAAATTATTTTCTCCTTAGTTACCCATATCTTTTTGGGTCCTTTCTGGTTAGAGTTTCTAAAGTTCTGTTTGAACTTAGGTTTAACATGAAAACTTTCAGAATAAGATGTGTATTTTATATCATGTGTGTGACCATAACTAAATTGTTTGTGCAGTGGTTTATATATGATAACCATTTCATCAATAGGTTTAGGTTTATATGTTTCTTTCCCTCTGGGAGTTTCATATCCAATTCCTCTTATGTTGTTTCCAATAACACCATAGATCATTGAAGCCATTTTGCTTCTATCTACGCTTTTAGCAAGAAATTTCTGAAAGCTATAGTCATATTCTTTAATAATATCTTTTGAACTTGAAGCAGTATCTAAACTAGATATTTTTTGAACTTTTTGGAAATCATCTTTGAGTTTAATGTTATTTTCTTTTAGTTTAAAATTTTCTGCTTTAAGTTTCTCAATTTTAGATACAAGAATCTTTTTAAGTTTATTGTATTTGATTTTGAGTTGACTATGGTTTTCCAGAAGTTCTGATAAACTATCTACCAGTTCAGCTCGAGTAAATTCTGAAAATACCTCTTCAGGTTCTGATTCAGAGACTGAGTCATCTGCTGTTGTGGCCATAAAAGCTAGGTCGGCATGCTCATCTTCTAAGTCAGATTCAGCTTCAGAATATTATGAGTCATCCCAGATGGCCATCATTTCTTTCTTCTTTTCAAACCTTTTCTTTGGATTTTCTCTCTTCAGTTTAGGACAATCACTTATGAAGTGTCCTGGTTCTTTGCATTCATAGCAAATGACGTTTCTTTTGCTAAACTTCTTGTGTCCAGAAGATTCTCCTCTATCTTCTAATCTCCTGTAGTTTTTGAACTTCTTTTGCCTATGTTTCCACATTTGGTTTATCCTTCTGGAAAGCAGAGATAACTCATCTTCCTCTGACTCTGAATCTTCAGAGCTTCCTTCTTCATCCTGAAAAGCATTAGTATCAAATTTTTTAGTAGATTTCAGAGCAACAGAATTACCTTTCTTCTGGGGCTCATATTCATCAAGCTCTATTTCATGACTTCTCAGCACACTGATAAGTTCTTCTAAGGATATAGCGTGCAGATCTTCTGATGATCTTTTTTACATGGTCTTCCTTGGTGTATCCTTTGTCTAGAACTCTCAGGCCAGCAGTTAAAGTTTGAAATCTTGAGAACATTGCCTCAATGGACTCATTTTCTTCCATTTTGAATGCCTCGTACTTCTGGATGAGAGCCAGAGCTTTAGCTTCTTTGACTTGAGCATTTCCTTCATGTGACATTTTAAGTGACTCAAGAATATCATGTGATGTATCTCTGTTGGTAATCTTTTCGTACTCCATTTTTGAAATGGAATTCAGCAGGATATTTCTTGATTTGTGATGATTCTTAAAATATATTTTATGTTGTTTATCCATTATTTTTCTATCTATCTTGTTTTCTTCCTTGTCTACTGGGTGTTTGTAGCCATCCAAGACCATATCCCAAAGATCAAGATCATAGCCTAGAATAAAACTTTCTAATCTATCCTTCTAGTACTCAAAATCTTCTCCATCAAACACAAGAGGTTTAGTGTTGTTGTTGTTGTTGCTGTGATCTATTGCTATAGTGTTTTCCTTCTGGATCTTTATCTAACCCGGTTAAGTGTTTGCACCCAGAACCAAGAGCTCTGATACCAATTGAAGGCTTAGAAAACACTTAGAAGGGCGCGGGAGGGGGGGGGGTTGAAACTCAAACTACTCCAGTCCACCCGCCAAGGTGATTTTGCCTTTCTCAAACAAGGAAGTAATCCACTATAATCAAAATATTACAATTGCACAACCAACTATTATGACTAACAACAATGCACAAGACAACTGAAAGTGACTAACATCTCTAAGACTCTCTCTAGTCCTAGCACTCTTGAGAAATCTGACCCAACTGGTATCTCAAGGAACAATTACACAAGAACTCCTAACAAAGTGTATAAGATTGCTTCTAAAAATCTGTATCACAAAAGTGAATTTTACACAAGAAAGTTTAAGCTCAAAACTGAAAATAACTTAGCAAAAAATAGTATTGATTTTGACAGCGTAAGTTTTCTTTTAGAATTATTGTGAATGGTTGTTTTGCTTCTTTGAAAGTTTGCTCTTTATATAACTTCTAGAAATTGTTTCGTTGCATTCCGTTGCGTGTCTTAGATAATGAGAAACATAATGAATGTTGCTTGTCTGCATGTGCTTTGTTTTCTCAATGAGCCTCAGAATTTGATCCACTCAAATGCTTAAGTCGTCTTAGCCTTAGTAGAATAACCGTACTGTAGCAGACTTTGTCTTAGAAGATGACGTATAGAAAAATCATGATCTTCTTCAAGCCTTGTTCAAAGTATCTTCTAATCAGAGGTTTCCTTAGTGCTTCTATCAGCGGTTATGTTAGCATGCTTCCTTCAGAAATTGCTTTTTAGCATGCGTGTTCAGAAGTTCCCTTCAACATTAGAATTTCTATAACTTGGTTACTCAGCATAATTTGATATTTATTTTATTCTAGAATGTTTGAGTCAGAACATCATCTGAAATGAAAACAATATACATCAGAGTACCATATTTATTATACAAAATTTATTTCACTTGTTATCATCAAAACTATAAGATATGATTAGAAATAAACTATGTTCTAACATTAATTGCTTAGCTCACCTTTTTCGAAAACTTGCTTTCTGTGTGTGTGTGATTTGAAAAGTATTTTGCTTTGACTTTGTAATGATTCTTGTATCAGTACTCAAGAATGTATATGAAGTGTTTGAAAATATTTTTTTTGGAAATATAACTTTGTAATGATTCTCGTATGAATGTATACAAAGTGCTCGTTTCGAAAATTTTTGGAAAGAATGTGAGGTGTGAAAAGTATTTTGTTTGGATTGGAGCAAGCAATTAAAAGTATTATTACCTACTCATAAGGTCGTTCTTGTTATTTTCCTTCTCCTTTAGGATATTGTTATCCATACCATTAGTTGGTAGGTAAGTCTATCCGTTGGATGTGAAGGGACGAGCGTAGCGTCATCGTATGGTCATTGAAGGCAACATTGTAAGGATACCTTAGCATTTTCGAAGGGACGGTCATCACTTATTCGTAGGCAACAACCGAGGGACGAGATTATATATTTGTAGGCAACATCGAGGGTCATCGAGGGACTATGATCTTTGTGATGATTTTGAATCAAGGGACTTTTGCTAATGGTACCCCTACGTTCGAGGGACATGACCATTGTATTCGTAATGAAACAAGAGAGGATACCCTAAGGGTGTGAGTGTGAGAAGTGTGTTCAATTCGGATATGTTATCTTTGAATTAGAGTTATATAACTATTGATTTTAGTCTTGCCATACAATCCTATTATCCATACATCTAAGCAGTTTATATACAGTTTATAAGAGCGCGAAAAGTAAAAGTACGGGAAGATAAAGTCCTACGCTATTACATGGCTTTGGGGCAGATACATAGGAGGTGCGGAAAGTAAATGCGAAAAGTAAAGGTCCTAATTAATTATTACATCCTATGAGAAGATACATAATAGTAAAAGAAACGTGCGCAAGAAATTATACATCTAGGAAGCAGTTACAATAATATGCGCGAAAAAGAATTAAACGGGAGAAGTTGGAAAAGGTTAGTGAAAATATGAGTTTGAGATTAATTACATCCTAATTAAGTTAACATAATTACTATGTGAAAATCAGATGAATAAAAACCCTAATTTTATTTGTTTTTAATTAATAAAAGAAATTTAATTTAAATTAAATTAATTAACCTAAATTAAACTAATTAAATTAATTAAGAAAATAAGAAAAAAAAGTTAAGTGATAATTAACCCTAATTTTCTAATTATTTAACCCTAATTATGTAATTAGTGATTAATTAGTTAGTTAATTAAGTTAATTAAAGAAAATATGAAAATAATTAAAGAAAATAGAAAAGAAAAAGATTAGAAAAAGTGAAAAAAAGGCTGGGAGACACCACAGATCGAACTCGGTCCCCAGGGTTACCAAACACACGCCTTGCCATCTGAGCCATTGATTTAGTTGTCATTGAATCAGAACCGTATTATCAAAAGTGTTCCATGCATTTTCGTTTGATTTTCAACGCCATTCAAACTGTGGGCCCTGTGTTTATGAACGAGCCAGTCACATGAGAGTTTAAAGCCACGCATGCACGTAAACCCTTGACCTGGGTCAGCACCACCATGGACGGTGGTCCGGTCATCTTCTCCGACCAAGCAAAAATTGAAACCTGCAAAAATCGATCAAACAACAAAAGAAAAAAGCCCATATCACATATTTGAGACCTTGCAAGCTCAATGGTGTGGTTATCTTGGTCTGAAACGGCTTGTATCCATAGATCCGAATGAGTTCGATGCCCTAACAATGGCATCTTATGATTTATGCGTAGGTCAAACCTGTTCTATGACATCTCAGGAACACGTTAGTGTGGTTAGCTCAAATTAAAACACAATGAAACTAAAAATACAATATTCATGAATATGGTGCAATCGGAGTTCATGGTATGCATGTTCTAGGCATGATTGGACTTGGCTCTTGGCCTAGACTTACTCTTTGATACTTCAGGAACAAGAATTGATGATTGAAAGTGCTTGAAACTGGCTGCAAATTAGAATTCGATGGTGCAAGATTGCTTGGATTTTTTTGAAGCTCAAACCCGAGTTCTTTGGCTGCCAATCTGTCTTCTTTCTTCTGACCTCGATCTTGTATATATATAGAGAGTGTATTAGGTCAGAATTTGTGAGAGAAAATAAATTGATTTTAATAAAAAATATTTGATTGGCAATTTTGTATGAAAAGATTCCTTTTTTTGTTCGATCTCATGCCAATCAAATCTTCATGCATTTTCCAGCTTTCTTAGACTTTCTTGGACCTCAAGGAACTTAGAAGTCGAGCCCAACACGCCATGACTTCCTTCCTTGCATTTTATTTTATTTAAAAATGAATTTAAAGGAAATAATTCAAAAATAAACTAAATAAATGAAAGGAGGACGTGTAATTGAGCTTATAGGTCATTGTCCATATTAGAAATAAGTTCAGATCATAAAAACCAATGCCCATTTGGGAAATTTTCAAGTTTGATCAATATTTCCTTCATGCATTTCTTCAAAATTTCCATTTTTGCCCAAGGCATAACTTGCTCAATTTTTATCATTTAAGATTGTTCTTGTACTTTTTAGAAATCTCAAGATGTCCTCTAAGATCTCCTTTTGGTTTCATCTTTATTGAAGCTTCCATGTTTGTGTACACCTCTTTGGAAAAATATGACTTTTTGTTGACTTTTAGAAGGTCCTATAATGTCTTGATCCATAACTCTCAAATGGAGCATTTTTGGGCAAAAGCTTGTGAGAGACAAAGTTGTAGAGAATTGATTTTCCTTTAAAATTAGTTTTGATGGAAAAATATCTGAAGAAGTATGTGAAAGTTATGCCTGGTCAAAGTTCTGTTGACGTTCCCTTAAGAAACCCTAATTTAGAAACTTTTGACTTTTGATCATTCCATGGATTTTCTTGATGAATCATGACCAAAATTTCATCAAATGATGAACGTGACCTTAAAATCTTGATGTTTACCAAAAATGATGAAGTTTGATTGTATGTTGACCACAATTGACTTTTTTTCCAATACAACTGATCTTCAACCATCTGAGCAATTGAGTGAGCAAACATAGGCTATAAGGCTTGAAACTTGACATGGTGATACCTTGAGACATATGAGGAGGCATGATGCTCACTTTAGATAATAGAAACCTTTTTCGACTTAAGAGAATCAAAACCCTAATTATGGGTTAATTGCTTAGGAGAGAGTTTGTCTTGATCCACTGTTGAGGAATTCTTGAGCATGGAGATGTGTATTAACTTGAAAATAGGAGGGAAATTTTGGGGTATAACACTGTCGAACCAAAGGATTCCTTGTTCCTTTCGATTATCTTCTTAAATTTCTTCAAATTAAATGTTTAAACTAAACATATATATATATATATATATATATATATATATATATATATATATATATATATATATAGTTGTTGAACTAAAGGCAATTAAGAAGGAAAAGACTACCACTAAGACAAGTTCGACCACCATCTCCAAACAAGCAACCACTTCCACCAAAGATCCCTCCACCATACAAGACAGATCTCCAGGCAAAAAGAAATCGTAAAAGGTACTATCTCACAAACCTTGATTAATTCTTTCATGCTTTATAATCATATTGTCTTATGTTTTCAGACTAGTGGTTTACCTCCAAAATCTCCCAAGAAAAGGAAAGCCACTGATGACAATTTAGTGGTTGATGAAGATGACCAAAATAACAATGAGGATGCCATTCTCTCTCCTTTCAAATCCCAGAAGAAAAAGAAGAAGACCAAGAAATCTGATGATGTCTATAAACCAACATCTCAACCCAATGTCGAAATAAAGATTCAACCTCCAACTAAGAAGAAAACTCAACCTCAACCTTCAGGCAACTTAATTCTAGAGCACATTGGAAGCAATTCTTCGAATGATGATCCAAAGGTAAAGTTATAGTTCTTGAGTTTCCTATTTGAAGGACAAATAAACAACTTCTTTAGATTATTCTGTCCAACGTGAAGTTTCTCCTAACATTGGTACTTCTTCGCCTCAACCTATATCTAGTGGCGCAACTCGGAATAAGGGCTATTCACTGCTGCCAATCTGCCTGATGTAGGTGAATGTCAACAAAATTGCTCTCCTCATGAAGATCCTTCAAAAAAACTTCAAAAGACTGGCAAAAGGGAGAATGCAGATAAAGGGCCAAACAAAGATAACCCTAGTGACTCCTCTCCAAAAAAAGGCTAGGTTTGTTGAAGACCCTTTCGAGGATGAAGACCGCTACACAGATACCATTGACAATTATTTTGTAGAAGAAGTGGAACAGGAGATAGAAGAAAAGGACACCAATGAACCAACCTCTGCTGACGCTGAACAAGCTCAAGGTCAAGTTCGAATACTCCTCACTGACGAAGAGAAATAAGCCTTGAAGAAAACCAATCCCCTCAAATATGTCAAGATGATAACGGTGAAGAGAGGGTATTCTTCTAAAAAGGGCCATTATGATGCTTCGACACAATGAAACACAAGTGAAACTGAGGCTTCTTATGATGAGCTCCTTCGGAAGGTGAAAACAACCATATTTAAAGCTAACTTGTTTGATATTTTGAAGAAAGATGTGATAGCTTGTTATTCAATGAATAAGTTGATCAATCAAATAAACAGTATTGTTTTCCCTACTGTTGTAGGAGAAGCTCTGAGTGATACTCTGACTTTGATTGATCAAATTAGTGCTGAACATAACAGGGAGAGAGATGCTCTATTTAAGATCTAGGGACAACAACAGGCTCAAGCTGCTGAGTATGTCCAAGCACTCAAAAACTCTCAAGAAATTGAGAAACTGGAAGCTTCCCAGAAGAAATAAGAAGCAGATTATGATGTTCATGCTAAGTCAATTATCCTTTGGGAGTCTCATATCAAAGATCTACAAGAAAAGATAAAGGATGCTAAAGCAAAATAGGCTGCCATCGAAGGGCTGGACACAACGGGCATCAATGAACTGACTGCGAAGAATGTTGAATATGTGGAAAATGCTGATCGTATGAGTGAAGAGATTGCCACCCTTGAGGGTCTTCAAACTGCTGTCCACTACAAACTGAACCTGGCTAAAATTAAGTTTGACAAGCTGAAGAAAAACTTGCCTTTTTAATTGATATGTAATGTTGAATTCATTTTATGTTTTGTTTGATGTTGTAATTTTCTTGGAACAAAGCCATTTTGGCAAATTACCTCTACTAGCACCATTTTGGCTTTAAATGAACCCTGTTTTATATTACTATGTTATAATTCGAATCTCTTGCAAGCATGGTTTATACCTTTTCAAGTATTTCCCATTTACTTTCAGGATCCTTCAATCCTCTACTAATTCTTCAATTTCATAAGCATTGTTCGAAAATGCTTGTAAGATTTGAAAAGGTCTTTCCTAGTGTGGAGACCATTTTCCTAATGATTTGTTCTTTTAACCATTTTCCTAAATCATTAATTACAAATATCTTACCCTTTAATCCTTATGTTATATGCCCATGAATCCATTCTCTTCCAAGTAACAAGTTGTAGTTGGCTTTGGATGATATGACCAAGAACATTGTTGGCCTTGTTATTAAACCAACTGTTAAATCTACCTGTACCACCCCTAAGGTATGCCTAATTTTTCCTTCATAATTTGACAACACCATATTATGAGGTTTGGCATCAATGTCAAACATCCATATCCTTTTCAGCATGAATTGGGGCATGAGGTTAATAGTAGGGCCTCCACCCACCAAGACTTTGTTTATTCCTACCTGTTCAACTCTTGCTCTTATAAACAATGGATTTAAATTCCCCTTCATACCTTGGTTCGGTCTTTCGAAGAAAACATTCTTCCCTTCGACTGCTTCGTTATTCATCACGTAATAGCATACAAGTCTATGCTTCTCCATTTCTACTTCACCAGTTTGCTCAGGCTCCTCCACTTCAGTCTCTTGATTATACTCGTGAGGGAGTACGAACACCACATAACAATTAATGTTTAGAGACGAAACTCCATCTTATTCAAAAGCATCTGCCAAAATGTCCTCAACATCCAAAGGATATTCCTAAGTCTTTTCTATAGTAGTTTCTTTCTTTGGGGAGAAAAGCTTTCTTCCCACTGGTGGTTTGTCCATGGCCAGGATAGTTGATGGGGTTTGATTGCTATTACTTTCACCTACTTCCCTTGATGTTGATTCTCTTTCAGCTTTCCTCATTCTCTGATGCCTACTCCATTGTGACCTTGACATTGGGTTCTTCCCTTTGTAAATTTCCAACCTATAGTCTTCTCTTCTTGAGACTTGAAACTACTTTATATATGCCATTTTTGTTCTTCCCCTTGCTCAAAGTTTTTTCACTTCCCTTTCTCTTTGTCCGCTTTGGCTTGAATCCATCTATCAGTGGAGATTTCTGCAGGCATCTTAAATGTAACCCTTTGACCTACTTTGGGGTGGGGGATAGAAGACCTCCTTGGGAATTTTCCCATTTCGAAAGTGGGAGAAGTTGGTTTACCAGTTCGATGATTCTAGAACGAGAAGAATGGTATCCTTTCGAACATCTCGAACAATTTCCTATCATACACAGTTGCGCATCTGGGACACATTAGGCATTCTAAATCTGCCTTATGATAGCACACCAAAAAGCCCAGCAAGATTTCTCCTGGTGTTGGGTAAACTTTGAACAACTGGTTGTCTTGTCTCCAATTGACTCATGTTCGAGCGTGTTGGATTCTTTCAAAGTTTTCAGCAATTCTTGGATTACATATGATACTGTATCTAGGGCATAACAACCTCTCAACATTCTTTATGTGGCAGTGGAACAAATATTCACGTAGGCTTACTTCGGTCTTTGGGTATCCGCTCCTCATTTTCTTTCTCTCCATATCGAGATATCTTTCAACCTCTTCCATTTATGGGCAAGGTTGGTTTAGATCCACCATGTGCATTCCCAGGCTCTGACCTTCAGTGATCTTCACCTTTTCAAATTTGACTTTGAGACCCTCAGTAGCCTCAACCAACTTAACATCAATGATAACTTTTTCAGCAACTTTGCATTTTTCCCCAAGATCAATTGGACTCTCAGTAGTCCTTAATTTGTTGGTACATGCAAGCACAACTTCGACGAAATTTTCAGAGGAAAATATGTTAATGTGGTCCTCAGCAGCCTATTCGTTTTCACCAACAATGATAAAGCCTTTGACCTCCTGGGTACAATCTCCCTGGTCTGTATCGAATCCAGCAACCTCTATAATGTTCACATCAATAGGTTTAGCATAGTTTGTCTATGCTATTTGGAGAGGGTCATTGTCAACTTTCATCTGGTTCTTTTATTTCTTAGCAAATTTGAACCTTCCTTCTTTGATAGCACCTTAAATCAAATCCCTGAAACGAAAGCGCTGTGAGATTTTATGGCCTAGAAAATTGTGGTATTTACATAAACCTTTTTTCTTTTGTTGCTCTAACGAAGGAATCTTAATATTAGGAGGCACTATCATTTGGCCATCTTTCACTAGTAAATCGAAAATTTCATCACATTTGGTTATATCAAATGTGTAGGTTTTCTTAGGGAATTATTCATTTCTTTCATTTTCGATAGGGTTCTTGCCATTTGATGGAACAAGAACTTTGCAAGAATATGGGGGGGCTTGTTTTAGTTCATTCAGATCTACTTCGAGTTCCTCGAATCCATAGGGATCATTAAAGATTTCTTGTTCTTATTCTTTGGCTTCGATATAAGCCACCCTCTCTTTATTGTAATTTTTACTAGCCCTAGCCTTTTCAGCTTTTAGGCGTTCGATTTGTCGAACTCTGTCTACTAGTTAGGCCATATCCCTCAGATATTGAGTATCTAGTTTCTTTCGAATAGAGTAGTCTAAACCTCCTGCGGCCATTTTGACTAACAAATGTTCAGGAACTACTATAAAACACCTAGATTTTAATAGACGGAACCTATTCAGATAATCATCTATTGGCTCAGTGAACTTTCTCTTGATGTTGGCTAATTCTTTTAGGCTTATTTTGGATTTTCCCATGTAGAATTGTTCACAGAATAATATCTCCAAATAGGGCCAAGCATCTATGGAACCTGGTGGGAGAGTGGTGAACCATGTAAAGGAATTTTTGGTTAGGGAACTTGGGAAGTACTTTACCCTCAAATTTTCACTATTTGCCAAATCCCCTGATTCAGTTAGATACCTTGTTATGCGCTCTACAGTGGATTCACAGGTAACCCCTGAAAATTTTGTGAACTTGGGCACTTTACAACTCCTTGGTAATTCAGTTTGTATTATATATTCTGTTAAAGGGAATGTATAATTTGTTAGAACAAGATTTGATTCTGCAATTATGTCTCTGAGTTTTGATGATAACAAAAAGTATGTTTGAGTGAAAAATTTTGTTACTCTAATATTTGTTGTATTTTTAAGAATAAAAAAACAGGTTCTACTTCTGATGAATGATGTTATACCCCAAAATTTTCCCTCCTATTTCCCAAGACAATCCACATCTCCATACTCAAGAATTTTTCAAGGGTTGACCAGATGAACCCTCTCCTAAGAAATCAACCCACAACTATGGTTTTGACTTCTCTCAAGACAAAATCAAGTTCTAATACCTCAAGTTGCCATCATACCTCCTCACATGTCTCAAGGGATCACCATGTCAAGTTTCAAGCCTCATCGCTCAAGTTTGCTCAGTCAATTGCTCAGATGGTTGAAAATCTTTTGTATTGGACAAAAAGTCAATTATGGTCAACATACAGTCAAACTTTATAATTTTTGGTCAACGTAAATATTTTGAAGTCACATTCATCATAAGATCAAGGTTTGATTATGAATCATCAAGAAAACTCAAGATTTGATCAAAAGTCAAAGTTTCCAGATTAGGGTTTTTGAACCAAAAGTCAACAATACTTTGACCAAGCATAACTTTCACATACTTTATCAGAAATTTTTCCACCAAAGCTTATTTTGAAGGGAATTCAATTCTATACAACTTCATGTCTCACAAGCTTTGGCCAAAAATGCTTCATTTGAGAGTTATGGATCAAGACATTATAGGTCCTCCTAAAAGTCAACAAAAAGTCATCTTTTTGCAAAGAAGTGTACATGAACATGGAAACTTCAATGAAGATGAAAAAAGATGAAAAAAAAAGTTGAAGTTGACAAGTTGTGCAAGTTTGACATTTTTAAGGAGGTGCATGAAGAAATACTTAGCAAATGCATATATTTTCCAAATGGCAAAAACTCAAGTCGCCCATATTGTATTTATTTGATTTAAAAATCAATTTTAATTAAATTGGTAAGTTAAGATGATTGTCTTGTGCAAGATTTAGACACATGCATTATACAAGATTAGCCTATGGAAGAATTTGAGAATTTGGTCTTGAAAGAGACATATTCAGTAATATCCAGTGCTTGATGATCCATCAAAATCCATGACCAAAACATCCTGAATTGCATGCATCATGAAGCTTTAATTACATATTTTTCTTAAATTCGTATTTATATTTTTATGATGTTTTGATCTAAACTAACCATGTTAATAGTTTCCTGAGGTTTATTAAAGCAGGTCTAGGCCATTGTTACAGGATTTTCATGGCCAAATCGTGGTTTGACATAGTTAGGGCATAGAACTGCTAAGCTTCGTATTTTCATTTGCAGGCACTTTAAGACCAAACCGACACCACCATTGAACTCGGAGGGGTCGATTTAAGGGGGGGGGGGTAGGCTTAATCTCTTGCATCAATTCTCTTTATTTTACAGGTTTGGAATCTGACCTCATTGGAGAAGACTTAGTTGACCACCCTGGACGGTGGTTTGAACGTTTGACCCTGGTGACCTAGGCATGGCGCTTTCTGACGGGTCCATTCAAACTTTCTGGGGCCCACACGTGTTTTATTTGAAAGTTCAAAGTATATACTCTGATAATCTATTAAAGTTATGATCCTCTGATGAATTTGATACTCTGACCTATTTACGTTTTTGAGTAGATGTTCTGACTCAGAAGTTAGAATGAAATGTTACACCGTGTTGAGCAAAAGATTAACTTAGAAGTTCTGAGAAAGAACTTCTGGAACACAACTTCTGCTAGAAGCATACAAGTACAACTTATGATAGAAGCATACAAGTACAAACTTCTGATAGAAGTAACTTTTGATAGAAGCATGCAAGTGCAAACTTCTGATAAAAGTAACTTCTGATAGAAGCATGCAAGCGCAACTTCTGAGGCTCGATCCCTGCTGACCCCCTATCTTTTTCTCACTTTTCTAACTTTTCTTATTTCCTTTTTTTTGCTTCTATTTTTCTTAATTTAATTTAATTTTCTTTTCAAAATTAATTAAAACCTTTTCAAAAATCATAAAAAGTTAATTTCTTTTCTAGTAATTAGGGTTATTAACCTAAAACCTTTTTTACTAATTTCTAAAATATTTTCACTAACATATTTCTTATTATCCTGATTATTTATTTGCTATTCTGCATTTACAATTCTAGAAATGATGTATAGGTCGCACATTTTTTATTCTGTAATAGCGTAGATTTACATTTCGGCCTTTACTTTCCGCACTCCTATTATGTATCTGCCCCAAAGCCATGTAATAGCGTAGGATTTACATTTCCGCACTTTACATTCCGCACTTTATTTCCTGTACATATTTAACTGCTAGTTAATTAGGGTTTGCATGCTAAAGAATAAAATTAACCCTATATCACTTCTAATTTCAAGATAAATATCTGAATACGACACACACTTCACACTTGCACACCCCTTAGGGTATCCTCTCTTATTGCCTACGAATACATGATCTCTTCCCTCGATTGTTGCCTATGAAAAATGATGATCATCCTACAAATTGCTAAAGGTATCCTTACATATTGTCTTCTATGACCATACGATGACCCTTCGATTGTCCCTTTACATCCAAACGAATAAAGTTACCTGCCAATTAATGGTAAGGATAGCTTTATTCTAAAGGATAAGAAGAATAACATGGAAATGACCATTATGAGTAGGTAATAAGACGCTATTGCTTGCTCCAATAAAAATACTTTTTCACACCTCACACTTTTCAAATACTTTCAAAAAAACACTTTGTATACATTCCAGCGTGAATCATTACAAAGTTAAACCTCTTTACATTTCCAAACACTTCGTATACATTCCAACGAGAATCATTACGAAGTCAAAGTAAAATGGCTTTTCAAATACATTTTCAAACTACACAAACACAGAAAGCAATTTTTCAAAAGTGAGCTAAGCAACTAAGAGCCTGTAGATAACTACGGATGGAAAGTGTGCTAATACCTTCCCTTTTCATAACTGCCTCCCATACTCAGAATCTAACGAAGGTCTTTTCCTGTTATTTTCACCTTCCATTTATTGGATAAAAGAAAAGTCGGTGGCGACTCTTGCTATCCGCATCATTTGCGATAAAAAGCAAAACAAACAAGTGAGTTCGCCCACCGTGTAACAAAACTGGCGACTCTGCTGGGGATACAACCTAAAGAGAGGCTACCTTAGGGTTTAAGATCACTTTATTGTTTTCTGTTTGCTTTGTCTGCTTTATTTTTTACGGTTTCTTGGGAATTATATATGTGGGGGATCCTACACCCGGATCCAGGTTTCCTTAGGTAAGTGGCAATAAAGCATAGCGACTGTTAGGCGTATACCGAAACAATCAAAATGATGGCTATGGTTAGTGTGACACTTTGGATGTCCCGATATTCCTCGTGTTCAGTTGAGGAAATATTTGGCGTCTGCGTGGTGTCATCAAGCAGTAACTCAACTATAGAATCCTAATTGACCCATATTGGCCATTAGAAGGTAGTGATATGGCTGGCTTCGATGCAGACTAAGGTTGGTTGATACTCGATGCTACGCTCCTTAAGATTTCACTTTCGGGATGTTTCGGTCGACCACTTGGTAGTCGTATTTAAATAAAGACTACGAGAAAGATCGTTGATATGAGATTCCTAGAACCCGGTTAGTATTATAGGACAGGTTGAACCCACTCAAACTCTGGTAGGGTAGACACCTATACCTCTTTCAAGCCTTAAACCTAGGGCTATTGTGTAAATTGCTTCTGCTTGCTATTTACACATGACATCATCATAACATCATATCATTTATAACCATTTCAAGGACCTAGGGATGTATCTTTGCTCTTTGTTGTAGGGTTATGGCTTCCATGAAGACTATCTGAATCAACTTTGTGGGTATACCTTCTCAGCTCACAGAGTTAATCTCAGAAATTCCCGATTACTCTCAGTTCACCAAAATTACTTTCCCAGACTATCAGTTGGTGCCTACAATGGAAGAATTCTCTAAGATACTAGGGATACCCATTCTTGATCAAATAGCATTCACCGGTTCATAAAAAGTTCTGAAATACGAAGACATTGCATCAGCGTTACATCTAAAGCGACCAGGCATTGAGGAAAATTGGGAAACAAGAAGCGGAGTTAAGGGCTTGCTTGCCAAATTTATGATAAGGAAAGCTCGAGGATTCCTAAAGGCTATGAGTTTCCATGCTTTCGAAGAAGTTTTGGCCTTGCTAATCTATGGTTTGGTGCTATTTCCTAATCCAGATCAATTCATAGACGTGAACGCCATCAAGATTTTCCTCAATCATAATCTTGTACCTACCTTGCTTGGAGATATTCTACATTCTCTCCACACTCGTACTACGAAAAGAAAAGGAACTCTCATGTGTTACATACCGTTATTATCTAGGTGGTTTATTTCTCACCTTCCTCAGTCAGTAATAAAGAACGAACAAAGGTTGAAGTGGTCTCAAAGGTTGATGTTACTCTCTCATTCAAATATCCGTTAGTGTCTTTACTTTCAAAAGGAGTTCACCTTCATTGAGCGTTGTGGAGAATTCTCTAATGTACCACTCCTTGGAATAAGTGGAGGTATCACTTACAACCCTTTTCTAGCGTTAAGACAGTTTGGTTACGCTCAAAAAGATGGTCCTCATGATATGCTTCTCCAAGACATTATATTTGAGTAAGACAACGATCTCCATGGTTATCGCCGAAGATTTGTGCACGCCTAAGGCATTATGAAGAAAACTGATACCAATACCTTGGGGCACAAAAATTCCATTCCTTGGGAACCTTTCCTCAAATGGGTGTGAGCTCGAGCTCAAAACCTCATGATGTCGTATACTGCTATTCTGCCAATAATTATGGAACCTGTTGTTGTAGGTGACGAACCCTATACCATTCTTCATCCAGATATGCTTAGTGATTTTGAAGAATTGAAGAGATCCTGGATTCAACTCAAAGAAGAAAGGGATACATTCTAAGCTCAATGTTATGCAAGCGGGAAAAGAGTATTGAAGTTGACAAAGCTACTTCACAAGGAGCAAGGCATTAATACATATCTCAACGCAAAGAGGAAGCGCCCATGGGAGGCTTAAGCACTAGGAATTTCATTTTTACTGTCTTGAACTTTCATTTGTACTGACTAAATCAACTAATAAAAAGTTTGTTCTTGCTTATTTAACAAATTCAAATTCCTAAAGACCGATTTTTACCGATTTTTATCGATTTTTACATATCTCATCGCATAACATTGCATATCATAGCATAACATCTCATAACAGGTACACTGAAGACTGATTTTCTCATTCTCTCGTTGTTTATTTAGGAAAGTGGCTCTCGAAAAGACTATCAAAGATCTCTAGGCTCAGAACGCTCAGTTCCAGGAGATGTTCACCAGCCTAGCTCAAGGGCAGAAAGATCTGAAGAAGCTCATTACCAGAAAGAAGAAGATTGTTGGCCTCATTAACCTGGGAAGAAAACACAAAGGTCCGGTCAAGGTAGTCAGACAGCTTGAATTCTCAGACAAGAGCGGAGAAATTGAAGGCAGCGTCAAAAACAATGAAGGAAGCCATCATGAGTCTGAAAACAAAGAGGAAGACTATATGAGCGAGCAATATCCTAACGACGAAAAGTACAAGCAACTTGAAGACCGCTTGAATGTCGTGGAGAATTTGAAAATGTCAAGGTTGAACTTTGATGATCTAAGTCTGGTTCCCGGAGTGGTAATTCCCCACAAGTTCAAGGATCCTATAACATTTCTTGCCCGAAGCTGCATTTGAAGTCCTATGTTTACAAAATCCATCCACATACTGAAGATAAGAAGTTATGGGTACATTTCTTTCAAGAGAGTTTATCCGGAACACAGTTGGAGTGGTATTATCAGCTAGAGAATACCCACATTCATACTTGGAATGATTTAGAAGATGCTTTCTACAAACAGTATCAGTACAATGCTGAATTGGCACTAACCCGTATGCAACTACAGAGCATGTCTATGGGCTATGACGAGAAGTTCAAAGAATACGCCCAGAAATGGAGAGATCTAGCAGGCAGAGTCCAACCACCCTTGTCTAATAGGGAATTGGTTGACATGTTCATGGGAATGCTGACAGACCCATTCTTCAATCATCTGATTGGAAACTCCTTAGACGGATACATCGAGCTGATATTGACAGGAAAACGTGTCGAAGTTGGAATCAAGAGCGAAAAAATTCAAGTCAAAATGTCTTCAAATGCTGAAAAGAGATCTTTTGGTGGGAAGAAAGAAACCAATGTTGTGTATGGTCAGAAGAGCCGTAACAAAACTGATCACAATTAATTTGTGGGGGCAGTCCTGATCTCCAATTCCACACCAGTGCAACCTCGACAAGACAACACGCGTATACAGAACGCGCCACGAAGACAATTTATAAAGATCAATATGCCATTGTCTCAAGCACTACAGCACATGCTAAAAGCAGAGTTGATTACTTTGAGGGATCCTCCTCAACACATCAACACCTTGTTGGCTGAAGATTTTGATGATACAGTTCGAAATGAAGCAATATGGATGTTTCGTTGGAATAAAGTAAATGTAACAGTTCGGAATGGAAGAAATGGTTCTTTGAACAAAGATATTAAAGCTCAGAGCTTCGAATAGCAGTTGTGAAGATACAGTTAAAAGAAGCTTCGAAATGGTAACAAAATTGTGTCTGAGAAGGTTGTGAAGTGAGTTCGAAGTGAAGGCTACCAGAGCGTTTGAAATTCAAACGTAAGCGGGATATTAGAAATTCAAATATATATGTGCTGGAGCGTTCGAAGACGCGTGGAAGCTAGAAAGAAACAGTGCTTTGCATGTTCTGAACGTGGCAGAATCTTATAAGCAAGACCGTTATGGTCGAAGTAGTATAAATAGAAGTCTTAGTGTTAGGATTTCGTGTGTCATATCTATTGTACAAAATTCAGTAAACATTCAAAATACCACATGGATAGGGAAACGAATGCTCGAACAATGTACGTATGATAACACCAAACATTTACAATTCAGTAAAAACTCTTTATCTTTTCCAGTTTATCTTCCATTTTCATGTCAATGTCATTTAAATACTTTTACATTCAAAGTCATTTACTCTTTTTCTGCATTTAAACGTTTTCTTCTATTCGAATCCTTTACAGTTCAAAAATCCTTTACATTCATGTCTTTACACCGAAACATTTGTATTCATGCTTTTACATTAAAGTCTTTACATTAAAGTCATTTATTCTTTTCTGCATTTAAGTATTTCGTTGCAATTGAATCTTTAACCATTCAATCCAGTTTCGTATTTCTTTATTTGATCATGTCATTAGATTCTTTTAGTATGGGAAATCGAAGTGGATTGAACGCCTATAAGACACTCTAAATACATATCCTAACTATGAATATCAGTTTTGCCATTAGATTTATCCAAACGACCAATACCCCATAGGATCAATCTAGTCGATCCTGCAAGTTACCAGAGAGATTAAATAACAGTCATTAAGATTATTTGATAGTTTGGAAGACTAGCGGTTGTTTACCAGAAATCACTGTAAACACACCTCCACTCCAAAGTACAATCCTAACGCAAGGTGTGCATATCCAACAACCCAAGGCACGACACCAACAACTGTTGGGCCCTGAAGAACAAGATTCAAGACATGATTGAAGCTCGAGAAATTGAATTCGACCCTCCTGTCGAAACTCCGAATGTGATCAACGCACCAATGCCAGACCATGGTAAAGGTGCCAACGCCATTGACAATGACTCTTATGTTTTTGATGTGAATGAGTTGACCATTCCCCTGATGACTGTCAAGAAAGATTTGTTGCAAGTTGGTTTATTTCCAAGATGCCCTGACGACTGTCGTTGGTGTGCATCTGAATTAGATGGATGTGCTTGGTTGAAGAGACGTGTTCAACGCATGATGAACAACCGATAAGTGTTATTCCTAAAGGCTCTGTCTGTAGAGATTCTGTGCGAAGATGTTGCTAAAAGTCTGAAGATCGAAGACGTAAGCGAGGCCGTACCAGAAATCAGGGATACCTTGGGGCAGTTGAGTGGAAAATATGATTTGATGGTGAAGTATACCGTTCCTGATAGCTACAATATTCTAATCGAAGACATCAAAGCAACCGGATAGGGAGATGACTATCCCGAAGAATACGCTGATGTGAATACGATAAGGATCACCTCTGCCGATCCTGCACCTAGAGTGGCACCTCTAATTATTACCTTGCCCAGATCAATTCCATATTCCTCTGACAAAGGTGTACCTTGGAATCATGGAGCCGAAGTCTATTATTATGGCATCAAGAAAGAGCCATTAACCATTGAGGATAGTACAGTTGAAGCTACAAATCCTGACATCGACAATATCATCGGATCAAGCAAAGTAACCAGAACCGGAAGAGTGTTGTCTCTATATCTCTCTCCTCCAAAAGGATACTACTACACCAGTTCACATTCCTACTATTGAACCAACTTCCGAAACTCGAGGGAAAGACAAAGTGACTCAACCTGCTCAGATAGAAGTACCAAAGGAAGTTGTTGTAGACACCTCAAAGCAA
This sequence comes from Vicia sativa, assembly GCA_021764765.1. Lineage (NCBI taxonomy): Eukaryota > Viridiplantae > Streptophyta > Magnoliopsida > Fabales > Fabaceae > Vicia > Vicia sativa. Next base: position 156,203,337 of record CM038795.1, on the reverse strand, counting down.
GAAATTGAGGAAATTCTGAAGATCATTAAAAAGAGCGACTACAATGTTATGGAACAGCTAGGACAGACTTCGTCTAATATTTCTATGTTAGCTTTGTTTTTGTGCTCCGAGGATCATGCTAGTGCCTTGGTGATGTTTTGAAGAATGCTCATGTACCGCAAGATACTATTGCCGACCAAATCAAAAGTTGCATTGCTAGCTGGACTGTCAAAAATGGTTTAGGCTTTTCTGATATCGATCTGACTCCTTCCGGAAGAAAGCACAACAAAGCCTTGCACATCTCTATTGAATGCAAAGGAACTACGTTGTCTCATGCATTAGTGGATACTGGTTCTGCTCTGAATGTCCTGCCGAAGAGTGCTTTTGACCGACTTAATGCTGAAGAAATGGTCATGAAGCCCAGTGACCTAATTGTAAGAGCTTTTGATGGTTCAAAAAGAACAGTACTTGGAAAGCTTACCCTAGCAATCAATGTAGGTTCCCAGACTTTTGAATCTACTTTCTTTTTGATAGACATCCGTCCAGCTTATTCTTGCCTACTTGGACGCCCTTGGATACATGGGGCAGGCGCTGTTACCTCTACCCTGCATCAGAAACTGAAGTACCCAGCAAAGGGGATAATTGTCACAGTATGCGGAGAAGAAGAATACACGGTGAGCCATCTGCAGTCATTCTGATGCATCAAAATGGAAGGTGAATTCGTCAAAACTCCCTGTCAAACTTTCGAATTAATTCCACGAGTCATACCTGTCAACTCTCCTATCACTCCTGAAATTACTAGAGTTCCGCCAAAGATGGCCTCACTAAAAGATGCTAGAGTTGTAGTTGAAGAATGAGGTTATACTATTTGGGGTCAGCTATCCGACTTCCCATTAAAATCTGACAATATTGGTTTGGGCTTCACCTCCAAAGGTCAGAAGATGATACATCGTAAACGTGCCTGCGGGCCTTCGTTCCGAATCAACAAGAACAAAATTTATGCTATAGAAGAAGGCGACAATAGTTACTTCGACATTAACAATTGGATCTTCCTGACTCCTGGCGATGGGCTCAACAACTGGAAGACTGAAGATGGTATACCAATCTCCTTTAGACAAGAGTAATTACTTCTTTTCTGTTATGCTTTTCGCTTTTTACACTTCGAACAATAAACTCTAAGCCTAGTGCCTTGCCCGGGGAACCACGACTCATTTGTGAGAGTTATTATCTATCATTCGCATATTTTAATTCAATAACTCATTGGACTTTTGCATTCAAATATTGTGCTCTCTATATTTCTTTTACTTTATCACCCTTTCAAAAGCTACGTGTTCTTACACACACCCACATAATATAGTGCAGATCCACATTCACTTTGAATCTCGTCGGTAAGGACTCTTCTATTGCTAAATATGACTTTGATAATCCAATCTACCAAGCCGAAGACGAAGGTGAGGAAGATTGTGAAGTGCCAGGAGAACTTGCCAGACTACTATAGCAGGAATAAAGGGCCATACAGCCACACAAAGAACCAATCGAGGATGTGAATCTAGGTACCAACGAAGACAGAAAAGAAGTCAAGATATGAGCGGGTCTTGAGAACACTGTTAAAGGAAGATTGATCTAGATGTTGCGAGACTACATCGAGATTTTTGCTTAGTCCTACAAAGACATGTCAGGTCTAGACATTGACATTGTGGTACACCGACTACCAACGAAAGAAGGTTTTCTCCCTGTAAAGCAGAAGGTCCGTCGTATGCGTCCTGAGATGTCCAAGAAAATCAAAGCCGAAGTTATGAGACAGTTCAATGCCAGTTTCTAAGCAGTTACTTCTTATCCATAGTGGGTTACAAACGTGGTACCCATACCTAAGAATGATGGAAAAGTGTGCATGTGCGTATATTATAGAGACTTGAATAAAGTGAGCCCGAAAGACGATTTTCCGCTCCCACATATTGATGTCCTGGTTGACAATACTGCTCATTACAAAGTTTTCTCCTTCATAGATGGTTTCTCCGGCTACAATCATATCAAGATGGCTCCCAAAGACATGGAAAAGACTACTTTCGTTACATAGTGGGGCACTTTCTACTACAAGGTCATGCCATTTAGTTTAAAAAATGCTGGCGCCATATATAAGCATGCTATGGTTTCTTTACTCCATGTCATGATACATCACGAGATAGAGGTCTACGTCGACGACATGATAACTCGATCACAAATTGAAGAAGAACATCTTGATCATTTGTGAAAGTTGTTTGATAGACTGAAGAAATACAGGTTGAGACTTAATCCGAGCAAATACAGTTTTGGAGTCAGGTCCGAAAAACTCTTGGGTTTCGTCGTCAGTGGTAAAGGTATTGAAGTTGATCCCGCGAAGGTCAAAGCTATTCAAGAAATGCCAGCTCGCTGTACTGAGAAAGAAGTCAGAGGTTTCTTAGGACGACTAAACTACATTGCCAGATTCATTGCACATTTAACTACTACTTGTGAGCCAATCTTCAAGTTACTGAAGAAATATCAAGTAGTGGAATGGAACGATGATTACTAGACAGCTTGTGAAAAAATCAAGGAGTATCTACAAGCACCTCCTATCCTGATGCCACCAGTCTGAGGAAGACCTCTGATCATGTATTTAACAGTATTGGAGAACTCAATGGGGTGTGTGTTGGGCCAACATGACGAGTCTAGTCGAAAAGAGTATGAAATATACTACCTTAGCAAAAAGTTTACCAACTGTGAAAAAAGATACTCACAGCTCGAGAAAACTTGCAGCGCTTTGGCTTGGGCTGCTCGCCAACTAAGACAATATATATTGACTCACACTACCTTGTTGATCTCTAAAATGGATCCGATAAAATACATCTTCGAGAAACCTGCTCTCTCTGGAAGAATAGCAAGATGGAAAATGATCTTGACAAAATACGACATCCAGTATACTACCTAGAAGGCAATCAAAGGAAGTGTAGTAGCTGATCATTTAGCTCATCAAGCCATAGATGACTACCAGTCTGTGCATTTCAAGTTCCCAGACGAGGACATTATGTTAATCATTGATAATGAAGAGCCTGGACCAGACGAAGGACCTGAGCCAGGATCCTGATGGACCATGGTCTTCGATGGAGCTTCTAACGCACTTGGAAATGATATTGGCGCCATAACTACATCTCGTAAAGGCGGTCATACACCTTTCACCGCAAGACTATGTTTCAATTGCACTAAGAATATGGTTGAATACGAAGCGTGAATCATGGGTATCAACGATGCTATTGAATTGAGGATCAAGTTCTTGCATGTATATGGAGACTCAACTTTGGTGATTAGTCAGATCAAAGTCGAATGAGACACGAAACATCCAAATATCATTCCGTATCGACAACATATTTTGAATCTGATACCCTACTTCGAAGAAATCACTTTTAAGCATATCCCACGAGAAGAGAATCAACTGACAGACGCGTTAGCTACCATGTCATCTATGTTCAAAGTCAGATGGGACAACAAACCTCCTCAGATCACTATTGAAAGACTAGACAAACCAGCATACTGTTGCGAACTTGATGCCGAAGGCGTAGAGGAGAAACCTTGGTTCTACGAAGTGAAGAGGTATCTCGAGGCTCAAGAATACCCCAAGGGGCATCTGTCAACGATAAAAAGTTCCTAAGAAGATTTTCCGCCAAATTCTTCCTCATTAATGGCGTCTTATACAAACGCAATCACGACTTGTGCTTACTCCGATGTGTAGTTCAGAAAACAGCCTAACGAATCATGGAAGAGTTACATGAAGGCGCATTTGGTACCCACTCCAGTGGACATACAATGGCCAAGAAGATTCTGTGAGCAGGTTACTATTGGTCCACTATGGAAGCTGATTGTTATCTCTATGCTCAATCTTGTCACAAATGCCAGATATACGCAGACAAAGTACACATACCTTCAGTTCCATTGAATGTTCTCACCGTCCCGTGGCCTTTTGCAATGTGCGGCATTGAAATGATCGGAGAAATCAAACCTACCGCTTCTAATGGACACCAATTCAGCCTCGTTTGCATCTGTTACCAAGAATGTCATGGCTCGATTCATTAAACATAATCTCATCTATCGGTACAGTATCCCCGAAAGGATTATCATAGACAATGGTACCAACCTTAATAACAAGACTATCACTGAACTCTGCATGCATTTCAAGATTAAGCATCACATTCTTCTCCATGAGATGTTGCCATTCTCTCTCCACGGTTATCGCACCTTAGTACGAACATCTACAAGGGAAACCTCTTTCTCGCTCGTATATGGTTTGGAAGCAGTTATATGCATCGAGGTTCAGATACCCTCACTCAGAGTACTCAAGGACACCGAGTTAGACGAAGATGAATAGGTCCAAACTCGACTTGACCAGATCAACTTGATCGATGGGAAATGGCTCGCAGCCATCTACCATGGACAGACATATCAGAAACACGTGATCAAAGCCTTCAATGAGAAATTCAAGCACCGCCGAGCACACCAGGTGGGCGATCTAGTAGTCAAGCGCATCATCCTACCACAAGTTGATCCCAGGGGAAAATAGACTCCCACCTATGAGGGACCATTTGTAGTCAAGACAGTATTTTCTGGCGGAGCCATGATCCTAAGCCCTATGAACGCAGACATAGTCAAAAAATACTACGCATAAACGAGACCAGCTAGGTCGACTGGCCTAGGCAAACATAAGGGCGTCCTAGCGTACCAAAAGGGTTCGGGCAAAAGTTAAGGACATATATACAAAAAATGTACATCCGGCAAGTCGAAAACCTACAAAGAAGGCTTGGGCAAAAAAGGTATCCCGGTAGACTGAAAACCCGAAAGGGCGGTCTAGGCAAAAGTTATAGATTCAAGCATATGACTGTCTCGTCTAGATCATCTACTTACAGACTACATCACTATTAAGATTCAAGCTTTAAATGGCGCAGATCAGTTCAATCACTTTCTTCTGACAGCAAGGAGATGAGATAGTCGAAAATATATGAGCAATAGCATAGTTGAAACCCAACGAGATTGTTTCCACATAGCTTTTACTATTTTCTAAATTTTCCGACAATTTCCTCTTACTAGGATATTTGTCTCTTTGTACATGAACTGCCTATCTATAGGTTCCTTTTAAAAAATCAATACAAATTCCCTTTTCCAGTTCCATTTTACTTTTATATGTTTCGTTTGCGTAAAGTCCAATGTTTGCTTTGAATGATTATATGCATCTGACAATAAGCATATGTTCACAAACATATAAAAAGCGAACAGAAACCGCAATTACTACAGACTCTAGGAATTGAGATGACAACTAAAGTCACACGTACATCCCCACAGGGTCATTTCAATCCCCATAGGATAATCTCTACAATCCCCACAGATCCCTCGCTCCCCTAACAGAAACGAATCTCTCCAACCAGACCACTATTCCATCATCTCTTTTCAGCAGTATCCAGCACTTTAACTTCATCATGTTAGTCCCCGAGCAGTGATCCTATCAACATCATCACGTCAGTCCCTGAGTAGTGATCCTATCAACACCATCACGCCAGTCCTCAAGCAGTGATCCTATACATTATCACGTTAGTCCCCAACCTGTGATCCTATCAACATCATCACGTTAGTCCCCGAGTAGTGATCCTGTCAACATCATCATGTCAGTCCTCGAGCAGTGATCCTATCAATATCATCACGTCAGTCCACGAGCAGTGATCCTATCAACATCATCACGTTAGTCCCCGAGCAGTGATCCTATCAACATCATCACGTCAATCCCCGAGCATTGATCTTGGCAACATCATCACTTTAGTCCCCAAACAGTGATCCTATCAACTTCATCATGTTAGTCCCCGAGCAGTGATCCTATCAACACCATCACATTAGTCCCCAAGCAGTGATCCTATCAACATCATCCCGTTAGTCCCTGAGAAATGATCCTATCAACTTCATCACGTTAGTCCCCGAGCAGTGATCCTCAACTTCATCATGTTAGTCCTCGCGCAATGATTATTTATCTCTACATCATCACGTCGGTCCCCGAGCAGTGATCCTATCAACTTCATCACGTTAGTCCCCGAGCAATAATCCTATCAACTTCATCACGTCAGTCCCTAAGCAGTGATCCTATCAACTTTATCTTGTTAGTCCCCGAGCAGTGATCCTATCAAACTTATCACGTTAGTCCCCGAGTAGTGATCTTATCTATATCATCATGTTAGCCCCCGAGTAGTGATATTATCTACATTCATCACGTTAGTCTCTGAGTAGTGATACTCTACATTCATCACGTTATTCCCCGAGCAGTGATCCTATCAAACTTATCTACATTCTCAAGTTATCACGTTACATTGGTCTCCGAGCAGTAACCAAGCATCAATCAGCTTATTATGTCAGTCTCCGAGCAATAATAGGTTACTTAGTATCTCCTTCATGAGCATTGTCATTATCTCACATGCATCATAATTTGCATATAACTAACTATATCCTTTCAGGATAAATTTCCCAGCAGGTGAAAGTTATTTATCAGGTGGAAGGTCAAAAGATTAATACCCAAACAAGACGGGAAAGCTATCTGAACGACCATGCAAGTTATCAACAAACAACAAGATACAGATTAATACCCGAAACAAGACGGGGAAGCTATCTATATCTTGACGAATTATTCATTTTAGAAATAGCCAAGACGAAGGTTTATTCTGATTCTATCTTATCATATCATTTCTCTAGATGGCATCTTTAAGCCCATCTCCGACTACACGCTGATATCTCTCCACCTTCAGAATGTTGCATATATGGTTAAAATCAAGACATACCAGTCATCTTCATTCAAAGACGAGCACAGAGTCTAACGTACGACTCACTCTCTAACATCCACTTCTCTAAATGGCATCTATAAGCCCATTCCAGCGCATCGTCAACTGACAATCTCATTCCATATACACGCGAGTGCAAATTTTCAAGTGTACTCGAGTGTTCAATCATCTTCTACCTTTAGGTCACGAAAGGCAAGCATACAAATCTAACCCTTCAGGTACAAGAAGATTGAACAGGGGAAACTATTATACCCAAAAAATTTCCCTCCTATTTCTCAAGACAATCCACATCTCCATCCTCAAGAATTTTTCAAGGGTTGACCAGATGAACCCTCTCTTAAGCAATCAACCCACAACTAGGGTTTTGGCTTCTCCTCAAGACAAAATCAAGTTCTAATACCTCAAGTGGTAATAATAATTCCTCACATGTCTCAAGGGATCACCAAGTCAAGTTTCAAGCCTCATAGCTCAAGTTTGCTCAATCAATTGCTTAAATGGTTGAAAATCAGTTGTATTGGACAAAAAGTCAATTGTGGTCAACATACAGTCAAACTTCATAATTTTTGGTCAACATCAATTTTTTGAAGTCACATTCATCAAGGATCAAGGGTTTATCTTGAATCATCAAGAAAACTCAAGATTTGATCAAAAGTCAAAGTTTCCAGATTAGGGTTTTTGAACCAAAAGTCAACAAAACTTTGACCAGGCATAACTTTCACATACTTTATCAGAAATTTTTCCACCAAAGCTTATTTTGAAGGGAATTCAATTCTCTACAACTTCATGTCTCACAAGCTTTGGCCAAAAATGCTTCATTTGAGAGTTATGGATCAAGACATTATAGGTCCACCTAAAAGTCAACAAAAAGTCATCTTTTTGTAAAGAAGTGTACATGAACATGGAAATTTCAATGAAGATGAAACTAAAAGGAGTGTTTAGAGGACATCTTGAGCTTTCTAAAAGAACACTTACAAATGTTGAAAATTGAGTAAGATACAAGTTGTGCAAGTTTGACATTTTGAAGGAGGTGCATGAAGAGAAATACTTAGCAAATGCAGATATTTTCCATATGGGCCTAAGTTTTCATGATCCAAACTTAATCTTTACATTATCTATGGCCTGAAAACTCAAATGCACGCCCATCTTGTATTTATTTGATTAATTTTTTAATTTAATGATTTAAATTCAATTTTAATTAAATAAAATACAAAGGTAAGAGTTAAGATGAGTTGGGCTTGCTTTCTACTTGTCTTGAGGTCCAAGATAGCCCATGCTAACTGGAAATTCCGTGCACCATGCATTAATACAAGATTGAGCCAAATATTGAAGAATTTGATAAAATATGTCAATCAAATATTTTGCATTCAAGTTGATATATTTTCCACAAATGCTTGACCTAATCTCTGGCCCTATATATACATAGCACATTCAGACATCAAAGAGGACGAGTTTGGCAGCCAGAAAACTAGGGTTCTTGTTCAAAATTTTCAAGAGAAAGTTGCACCATCGAAACCCTAGTTCCAGTCGTTCTCAAGCAATTACAAGCACTCCATCGTGCTCCTGAGGTAACATAGGGTAAGTATGGATCAAAATCCATGACCAAAACATCCTGAATTGCATGCATCATGAAGCTCTGATTACATATTTTTCTTAAATTCGTATTTCTGTTTTTATGATGTTTTGATCTAAAATAACCATGTTGATTGTTTCCTGAGGTTTATTAGAGCAGGTCTGGGCCATCATTACAAGCTTTTCATGGCCAAATCGTGGTTTGCCATAGTTAGGTCACAGAACTGCTAAGCTTCGTATTTCTATTTGCAGGCACTTTTAGTCCAAACTGACACCACCACTAAACTCGCAGGGGGCAACTTAGGGGGGGGGGGTAGGCTTAATCTCTTGGACCGATTCTCTTTATTTTGCATGTTTGGAATTTGACCTCACCGGAGAAGACAAAGTTGACCACCCTGGACGGTGGTTTGAACATTTGACCCCGGTGACCTAGGCGTGGTGCTTTCTAATGGGTCCATTCAAACTCTATGGGGCCCATGTCTGTTTTGTTTGAAAGTTCAAAATAGATACTCTGATAATCTATTAAAATTATGATCCTCTGATGAATTTGATACTCTGACCTGTTTATGTTTTTCAAGAGATGTTCTGACCCAGGTGTTAGAATGAAACGCTACACCGTGTTGAGTAGAAGATGAACTTAGAAGTTATGAGAAAGAACTTCTGGAACACAGCTTCTGATAGAAGCATACAAGTACAACTTCTGATAGAAGCATACAAGTACAAACTTCTGATAGAAGTAACTTCTGATAAAAGTAACTTCTGATAGAAGCATGCAAGCGCAAACTTCTGATAGAAGCATACAAGCGCAACTTCTAAGGCTCGATCCCTACTGACCCCCTATCTTATTTCCTTATTTTTTCTATTTTTCTTAATTTAATTTAATTTTCTTTTCAAAATTAATTAAAACCTTTTCAAAAATCATAAAAAGATAATTTCGTTTCTAGTAATTAGGGTTATTAACCTAAAACCTTTTTTTACTAATTTCTAAAACATTTTCACTAACATATTTCTTATTATCCTGATTATTTATTTGCTATTCTGCATTTACAATTCTAGAAAGGATGTATAGGTCGCACATTTTTTATTCTGTAATAGCATAGATTTACATTTCTACCTTTACTTTCTGCACTCTTATTATGTATCTTCCCCAAAGCCATGTAATAGCGTAGGATTTACATTTCCTCACTTTACATTCTGCACTTTATTTGCTGTACATATTTAACTGCTAGTTAATTAGGGTTTGCATGCTAAAGACTAAAATCAACCCTAGATCACTTCTAATTTCAAGATAAATATTTGAATACAACACACTATTCACACTTGCACACCCCTTAGGGTATCCTCTCTTTTTGCCTTTACAAATTCAATGGTCATGTCCCTTGAATATAGGGATACCATTAGCAAAGACGCCTACAAATAATATCATCATAGTCCCTTCAATACAAAGATCATAGTACCTCGATGTTGCCTACGAATACATGATCTCGTCCCTCGATTGTTGCCTACGAAAAATGATGATCGTCCCTATGAATTGCTAAAGGTATCCTTACATGTTGCCTTCTATGACCATACGATGACCCTTCGATTGTCCCTTCACATCCAAACGAATTAAGTTACCTGCCAATTAATGGTTTGGATAGCTTTATTCTAAAGGAGAAGGAAAGTAACATGGAAATGACCATTCTGAGTAGGTAATAAGACTCTGTTGCTTGCTCCAATCAAAATACTTTTTCACACCTCACACTTTTCAAATACTTTCAAAAAACACTTTGTATACATTCCAACGTGAATCATTACAAAGTTAAACCTCTTTACATTTCCAAACACTTCATATACATTACAACGAGAATCACTATGAAGTCAAAGCGAAATGCCTTTTCAAATATATTTTCAAACTACACAAACACAGAAAGAAATTTTTCAAAAGTGATCTAAGCAACTAAGAGCTTATAAATAACTACGAATGGAAAGGGTGCTAATACCTTCCCTTTTCATAACTGCCTCCCGTACTCAGAATCTAACGAAGGTCTTTTCCTGTTCTTTTCACCTTCCCTTTATTGGATAAAAGAAAATTCGGTGGCGACTCGTGCTATCCGCAACATTTGCAATAAAAAGCAAAACAAACAAGTCAGTTCTCCCACCGTGTTACAAATGTCATGACCAAGACATTAGAAGAGAAAATTATCCACTTCTATGCTACAAAGGTTCTGATGAACAAGTAGCAACGAAAGCTTTAAAAGGCTTTGAAGATAAGTTACTCTGATACGACCGTCTGAAGAAATAGTCAAAATATCTAAAGACAGAAATGCTTCTTATGTCAAGATGCAGAAGACTCAAGTTTCAGAAGTGTTGTACCCCAAAAATTTCCCTTCCATTTTAAGGTCAAGATACCTCCTCACGTCCAAGACTACTCAAGGAGTGACCATTCAAGCCCTCTTCCTAAGCAATCAACCTACAACTAGGGTTTTTGTTCCTGCCAAAGAAAAAGTGACTTCTAATGGATCAAGTGAATGGCATGCCTCCTCATATGCTTCAAAGTATCTCTATATCAAGTTTCAAGCCTCATAGCCCAAATTTGCTCAATCAATTGCTCAGATGGTTGAAAATCAGTTGTATTGGACAAAAAGTCAATTGTGGTCAACATACAGTCAAACTCCATCATTTTTTGTAAACATCAATATTTTAAGGTCACATTCATTATTTGATCAAGGGTTGATCATGATTCATCAAGAAAACTCGAGAATTGATGAAAAGTTGCTAAATTAGGGTTTCTTAAGGGAAAGTCAACAAAACTTTGACCAAACATAACTTTCACATACTTCATCAGAAATTTATCAACCAAAAATTATTTTAAAGGGAATTAAATTCAATACAACTTTGTCTCTTATATGATTTTCCCAAAAAAAGATTCATTTGAGAGATATGGGCCAAGACATTATAGGTCCTTTCGAAAGTCAACAAAAAGTCATATTTTCTCAAAGAAGTGTACATGAACATGGAAGCTTCAATGAATATGAAACTAAAGAGAGCTTTTAGAGGAAATCTTAAGCTTTCTAAAAAGTCCAAGATAATCCTTAAGTGATAAGAATTGAGAAAGCTGTAGTTTGTGCAAGTTTGGCAATTTTGAGAAAGTATATGAAGGAAGTATTGAGAAATTTTGAAATTTTTCCAAATGGGCCTATATTTTCATGATTGAAACATGTGCTAACATTGCCAAGAGGCTCCAAGCCCATCCAGGCGCCAATTTAACATTTATTGCATTTATTTTTTATTTTATTCATTAAAAATAAAATTAAATCAAAATAAAATGCAAGATAAAATGTGATGCGTGCAAGACCTTGGATTTAAGTGTCTTAAGGACCAAGTAAGCCCAATACAGCTGGTGAACACGCATGAAGAAGCATTGGTACAAGATTGGCATGATTGGAAGATATTTTTCAATAGTTTCCAATGAAATATTTTCCTCATGAATGCAAGATATTTTCCTCATATTTTCTGACCTAATGTACTCCTCTCTCTATATATACAACAAGACCACAAGAGAAAGATACGGATTGCTACCTCAAATAACCCTAGAAAAATTCTTCAAAATATCAAGTTTTAGGGCAAACTTGAAAACATTTTTCCAGCCATTCTCAACCCGTTTCAAGCATTCCATTATCATCCTGAGGTTCCCAGGAGTCAATCCAAGCATTCACACGATCCCAAAGCAAGACAAAACCATCCTCCCAAGTTGCACCGGTTTGGTAAACTTTTGAAACTTCAAATCTTTAATTCATGCAATATAAATGGTTTCGATGCATATATATATATATATATATATATATATATATATATATATATATATATATATTCATGTTGATGTTTGTGACTGTTTAGAACCATCGTTCATGAGTTTTGATGCAAGAGTAAAGAAACACATTGTTAGGGCACCGAGCTCTTGAAGTTTCGTATCACACAATCCAGGTCGTTTCAGGCCAAACAAACCCAACCATTAGATTTGTAGCATGCTAATTATTTGATCTGGACTATTTGTTTTAATTTTTTGATGGATTATAGTAGGTTTTCAAAATATCCCTCATCGAAGAAGGAGGTGGAAACCACCATCCACGGTAGTCAGAGGTTTCAGAGGGAAGCCTTGATTCTTGCGTGGCAAAATCGTGCCATCTAATTGGTTCATTTGAAACCATGTGTCCCATCGCGCGTTTTCTTTTTAAAAATTGATTTTAGGAATTAATATTCACATATATATTTATGAAGTGGCATAAGTTTCCAGGGAAAGCCTATTGACACCATTGGCATATGGCATAGTGGTTTGATTTTGGACTTGTGACCTTAAGGTCACGAGTTCAACTTCTCCAGGGACCATCCCTATTTTTTGGCATTAATCTCCTTCATATTTTCTAACTTTTCTTTTAATTTATTTTCTTAGTTTAATTCTTTCACAAATATTTTTTTTAACTATTATAAAAAACCCTAAAAATAATTTAATTTTAGATTTAGGTCAAAAAAATGTTTAATTATTTTAACACAAAAAATATTTTATTTTTCTTTTCATTTAAATTATTTTTACAATTAACTTTTAATTAATTTAGAATTATGTTTTCTCATTTAAATTCTCTTTCAAAAAAACACCAAAAATATTTTTCTTCTAATATTAGGGTTTTAGGACATTGTCATATTTGTTAAAATAATTTTCCTTTTAATTATGCTTTATCTTTATTTCAAATATTAGAAATCGGTGTATAGGTCGCAAGGATAATTTTGTAATAACGTAGTTTTTTTATTCTTCTCGCATTTTTTTTCTATTATGTAACTGCTCATGGGATGTAATAGTTTAGGTTAAATTTACTTTTCTGCACCTCCTTATTATGTAACTTCCCTAAAGCCATGTAAATACTTAGGACTTTTATCTTTCCGCAATTTACTTTTTGTACATATAAACTGCTTAGATGTATGGTGAATAGGATTGTATGGAAAGATTTAAAATCAACTTTAGAATAACCTTAAATCAAGATAAATATCTGAAAATAACACCCTCTCACACTTGCACCCTTAGGGTATCCTTTCTTTGTTGTCGTCGGAAACAATGGTCATGTCCCTCGAACATAGGGATACCATTAGAAAAGTTGCCTATGAATAACATCATCATAGTCCTTCCGATATAAAGATCATAGTCCCTCGATGACCCTCAATGTTGCCTACGAAAAAATGATGATAGTCCCTACAAAATAGCTAAGGAATCCTTACAATGTTGTCTTCAATGATCATACGATGACCTTACACATGTCCCTTCACATCCAATGGATGGGGCTACCTGCCAATTAATGGTATGGATAACACTATCTCTAAAGGAGAAGGACAATAAAAAGAACTACCATTGAGTGAGTAATAACTCTTAATTGCTTACTCATTAAACAAAATACTTTTCACACCTCACATTTTCCAACAAATATTTTCAAAACACTTCATATACATTCTTGAGGACTGATACAAGTATTATACCCCAAAATTTTCCCTCCCACTTCTCAAGACAATTCACATCTCAATTCTCAAGGATTTCACAAGTCAAGATGGATTTCTAATACTTCAAGTGGTCATCAATACTCTTCATATACCTCAGAGAATCCTCATATCAAGTTCCAAGCCTTACAAGTGTAAGCTGCTCATCCAATGGCTCAGATAGCTGAAAATCAGTTGTATTGAACAAAAAGTCAATTGTGGTCAACATATAGTCAAACTTCATAATTTTTGGCCAACCTCAATGTTTTGAAGTCATATTCATAATTTGATCAAGAATTGATCATGATTCATCAAGAAAACTCAAGGTCTGATCAAAAGTCAAAGTTTCCAAATTAGGGCTTCTTTAGACAAACGTCAACAGAACTTTGACCAAGCATAACTTTCACATACTTCATCAGAAATTTCTCCACCAAAGCTCATTTTAAAGAGAACTTAATTCTCTAAAACTTCATGTCTCATATGCTTGGGCAGGAAATGCTTCATTTGGGAGTTATGGATCAAAACATTACAGGTCCTTCAAGAAAAGTCAACAAAAGTCATCTTTTTGCCAAGAAGTGTTCATGAGCATGGAAACCTCAATGAAGATGAAACCAAAAGGGCTGTTTAGAAGACATCTTGAGCTTTCTAAAAAGTCCAAGAACACCTAAAAATGTTGAAAATTGAGCAATATATGAATTGTGCAAGTTGAGCATTTTTGAGGAGGTGCATGAAGGACAATACCTAGCAAAAGCAAATATATTTCAAATGGGCCTAAGATTTTATGATTCAAACTTGATTATAAGATTATCCATGACTACTATGCTGCATGCCACGCCTTCTATCCTTTTATTTATTTATTTTTGAATTAAATGGATTAAATTCAAATTTAATTAAATAAAATACAAAAATAAAAGATAAGGCAAGTTGGGCTTGATATTTGCATGGCTTGGGATCCAAGATAGCTCATTACAAATGTAAATTTAGTGCAAGAAGATTGAGGAAGAGATTGAGAAAATTTGGAAAGATTTCATGCAAATTTCCAATCAAATATTCTCCATTTAAAGAAAATATTTTCTCTTAAAGCCTTGACCTAATTCCATTCTCCTATATATACCTAGCACTCTTACAAGACAAGGAGACTTTTTGGACACCTCTTACACGTGCAGCCAACTTCTCACAAACCCTAAAAAAACTCTCAAATTTTTCAAGAAGTTGGCCAACTCGTGTTCCACTTTCCAGCCACTTTCAGTCACTTTTAAGGACTCCATTGTGCTCCTGAGGTAAGTTTGAGTAAGTAAGCATCATTATACATGACCATAACACGTTGAAACATGCCATACGTATGTCATACCCCAAAATTTGCCCTCCATCTACTCAAGAGATTTCATACATCCATACTCAAGGATTCCTCAAGAGTTGATCAGACAAACTCTCTCCTAGACAATCAACCCAAACTAGGGTTTGGTATCTCTCAAGTCAAGATGGATTTCCAAAGATGCAACCAAAGACATTGTTTAGAGGACTCTTAGAGATTTCCAAAAAGTCCAAGAACACTCAAAAATGTGGAAAATTGACCAAGATACACTATTCAGAAGTTGGGCAATTTTGAATGATTACACAAAAGACATTTTGGTCAAAATGCAAAATTTTCCAAATGGGCCTATAATCTTTTGATCCAAACTTGTTCATGATGTTATTTTTGACCCATAAAATCTTGGCATTGGTGATTTTCTATTTTCATGGTTTATATTTGAATTTTACAACATTTAATTCAAAAATAAATTATGTAAAATATGAAAATTAAGTTATTTTCAATTAAGTTGGATTTATATCTCTCTTAATGTCCAAAAGCCCACCATTTACCAAATTAAATGCAAGCCATGGCATTGATGAGAAAATCATATTGTCTTCAAAATTTGATTTGATTTTCAAAGAAAATATTTGCACATCAATGATCCACTCTTTTCACTCTTTTGCCATCGAACCTCTTCTATAAATTGCCGACATTGTGAACAAACAAGAGGGCGGACCACAACCTAAAAACAAACCCAAACTCTTGCAAAATTTTCTCAATTCTTGAAAATTAATTTTATTCTCAGCAAGTTTCAGCCAAAGCCATCCATCTAAACTTGCTCGAGGAGGTTCCAAGTCAAAAACATCCATCGCTCGAGGCCGGGCTGCCCGGATCGTGCAAAGAACATACTCGATTTGGTATATTTTGAAATTGAATTTCATTATTCATGCATTATTAACGTTTCTTGTGTGTTTGTATCGATCCGGGATGCTTGTTAGGTCATAGATGAAGCCTTACATACAAGCTTAGGCGTGTAGAACTTCGGATCACCATAGCTAGGGCATTTGAGCTGTTTGATTCGAGCGGTTCATCTGATTGTTTTGGGAGAAACTAAAGCCACCAATGGATTCGTAGGGTCGATTGAGGGGTAGGGTCTTCTTTCCATTTAATTCTTTTGTTTTGCGGTTTGAATTTTGCTTGATGGAGAAGGCAATAGGAGCTAGGGCTCGGCGGCGTCGTTGACTCGATCGACTCGGCGTGGCTTGCGTGGCAAAGCGAGCAATCCGTCGATCCATTCGGTCCGGGGCCCCGCGATTGTGTTTTCAAATATACCGGGGCGTGTCAGCGTTCTTATTCAAATGTTTAAGCCAAACACAAGAGCCACTTGTCGATGGTAAAGGCGCTCACTAGTCGAGGATGCTCGAAAGGACCCTTGTTCGATCCTGTTTAGCACCGATTTTGTTTTCTTTTACAAACTTTGCATATTTTCATATTTTTCTTATTTTTAATATTTCCATCCTATTTTAATTAATTTCACATTTTATTCTGCATTAAAAATTACCAAAACATTTTCTTTTTACATTATTTTCATAAAAACCTTTATTTAATTTAATTAATTTTAAAATATTAATTTTTGCATGCATATTTATTTTTATTTATATTTTGCATTTAATTCACTTTTAATTGCATTTAAATTATTAAATCTTTTCCAAAAATCCCAAAAATTATTTTAACTTATTTATCTTATTTCAGCATGTAGTAATTTTCTCATATTAAAATTTGCATTTTCTAACAATTTTCTCTTGTTCGATTCATATTGCATTTTAGATTTCTTCCTTTTATGCGGGTTGATCAGATTAGACGATTTTCTCTTTATCATTTTATCATTCTATTTTTTCCAATAATGTATGCTTTATGGGTTGTAATAGTTTTAATTAGGATTTTATTTTCCGCATTTTAAATTATGTATACGCCCAAGCCATGTAATAAGCGTGGGTTATCTTTCCATCTTTACATTCCATTTAATTTCCGCACCTATAAAGCTGCTAGTAATTAGGCGTGTATGGCAAGATAAAATATCTGAATTTGACACACTTCTTTCACATGCACCCACTTAGGGTAATTCTCTCTAGTTGCCTTCTGAATACAAATGGTCATGTCCCTCGAGCGTAGAGGTATTCTATAGTTGCCTTTCAAACAAATCATCATAGTCCATTGATACAAATGATCATAAGGCCCGATGTAGCCTCCGAATACATGATCTTGACCCTCGATTCAATAAGCCTCAAAATGATGATGAGTCCCTTGAATATGCTAGGATACTTCCTGCAGTTTGCTACTATGACCATCAGATGTCCCTTGAATGTCCCGCATCCATCCAGATGGGCTACCTCTTAACTAATGGTATGGCTAGCTATATTCTAAAGAGATGTGAAGTACAACAAAGCGACCAATTAAAGGTGGGTAAATAAGTCTTTTAGTTGCTCGCTCTACCAAATGCTTTTCACACACACTTTTTTTTTAAAGTTCAAATTCTTTTCAAAACAAAAAAACATTTCGAACACTTTGTACACTCCTGCATGAGTCATTACAAAGTCAAGCGAAATGCCTTTTCAAAACATTTTTCAAACACAAAAGCAATTTTAAAGGTAATCTAGAGCAACTAGGCAGTAGAATAAGCTGCGGATGGAAAAGTTAATACCTTCTTTTCATAACCATTCTCGAACTCGGAATCTAACGAGGTCTTTTACATTACTTTTACCTTCCTTAATTGGATAAAAATAAAAGTCGGTGGCGACTCTTGCTATCCGCACATTTGGATACAAAAATCCTAAAGTCGAGTTCAAGCGTATCCTGCGTCTTGCTCGATTTGCATTTTCTTTGAATTCGTGTTTCTACGTTTGAGTGTGATTTGCTTGCAACTAATGTTTCTAATATGTTTATAGCATGATATAGAGAGATCCGGGCGATCGTTTGAAGTTTTCCATGGCAATAAGCTGGTTGTCATTGTTAGGGCATAGGCGGAAGGCTTACATCTATAGTTCTA